>OX579654.1:9738972-10938972 GCA_951230895.1 Carpatolechia fugitivella | reverse complement strand
ATGGCCATAAAATAAAATTAGAAAATGTAATGTATGTCCCTAATTTGAGTACAAACTTACTGTCTGTTAGTAAATTAACTGAGTCTGGTCTAGAATTGAGTTTCTGTAAAGAAAAATGTCTAATTATGTGTAAAAATACTGTGATAGCCAGTGCATCTTCTCGAAATGGCATTTATAGGTTGGAAACATGTGCTAACTGTGCCCTTTCACAGCATGCTACTGCTCAAGCCCTTCAACCGAAGATGGAGTATGCAGCTTATGCTGACATTCCTTTGGAGATCTGGCACAAGCGGATGGGTCACTTAAGCATGAAAGGTATGCATACCCTTTGTAATATTGCTGATGGTATTAGTTTTAATAAAAATGAAAGCCATAAGCTTCAGGATTGTATTCCATGTATTCAGGGGAAGCAAAAAGTAAAATCCTTTCCTAAGGGTGAAGCAAAGCGAGCCCAAGCTCCATTGGAACTTATTCATAGTGATGTTTGTGGGCCCATGTCCGAATGTAGCTGGGGAGGAGCTAGGTATTTAGTCACTTTTACAGACGATTTTAGTAGAAAGACTATTGGTTACTTAATGAAAAATAAAAGCGAAACAATGTCACGTTTTTGTGAATTTAAAAATTTAGTAGAAAAGCAGACAGGTTTGTATATCAAATGTTTAAGATCTGACGGTGGAGGTGAGTATTGCAGCACAGCCTTCAATAACTTTTTAAAATCCCATGGAATAGTGCATCAGCTGACTATACCACACAGCCCTCAGCAGAATGGTGTTGCTGAGCGCTTAAATCGTACACTTGTGGAGAAAGCTAGGTGTATGCTCTCTGATGCTGGACTTGGTAAGCGTTTTTGGGGTGAAGCCATCATGACGGCCATTTATCTCAAGAATAGGTCGCCTACCGCCGCTATTCAGCATGCTACGCCTGAGGAGAAATGGTCAGGAAATAAGGTTGATATTAGTCATTTGAGAGTTTTTGGATGCAAAGCATATGCTCTCATTCCTGAATGTGATCGACGCAAATTTGATGCCAAATCTAAAGAATATATTTTTGTAGGATATTGCAATGATTCCAAGGGATATAGGCTGTCTGACCCTTCTAACCCAAGTAAAATACTTAGATCTAGAAATGTACATTTTATTGAATTGACATGTAATAATAAAAATAATAATATATTAAATGAATCAATTGACAATAATAATTTTATTCAATTTTATGACTATCCAAACAAATGTAACAGTCAAAATATTTCATTGAATAATAATAATTGTAATATAATAAATGATAATAACATAGATGTTTCTGTAATTTCAGAAGGAGTTCAAGAGCCCCGTGCTGGTCCTGAGGCAGCCATTCACGAGGATGCTCCTGCATCTCCTCCAGACAGTGCATTTAAAAGTCCATTGAGTGTGACAACAGATGAATACTCTGAGGAGAGCCCCATGGATGTTCCATACGGATCATGTGACTCAGACACTGATACTGACCCCCTGCAGTCTGCTGAAGCTCCAGTGGAAGATAGTTCGGCTGCTGAATCGTCCCGCCCTGTGAGGCGAACGCGGGGTGTGGTCCCCAAAAGGTATGATGATTTTGAAGTTGATTTTTCATTATTTTCTCACAGTTATTATGTGTTTGATGAACCTGAGTCATTTGAAGATGCTATGGCTAGCCCAAACAAAGTAGAGTGGTACAAAGCTATGAAAGATGAATATGATTCTTTGTTGCATAATAATGTATGGGCGCTGGTTGATAGGCCGACAGATACAAACGTCGTAAAGTGTAAGTGGGTGTATAAGGTTAAACAGGACACCTCTGGTAATTTTGATAAATTCAAGGCACGTTTAGTTGCACGCGGGTTTACTCAGAAGCCTGGGGTCGACTATGACCAGACTTTTTCGCCTGTTGTTCGCCACTCAACCATGCGTATCCTATTTAATTTAGCAAACGAGTTAGATATGGATATTGATCACATTGATGTCACAACCGCTTTTCTCAATGGAAAATTAAAAGAAACAATTTATATGGAACAACCACCTGGTTTTGTATCAAATAATAAAAAGGTGTGTTTGTTACAGAAAAGTATATACGGCTTGAAGCAAGCAAGTCGCGTTTGGAATGAAACTGTTCATCAAGTACTAGTTTCACATGGTTATAATCAAACAAAATCAGAACCATGCGTCTACACGAAGAGAAGTAACAACAATTTAACAATTCTTGCTCTATACGTGGACGATTTCTTTATTTTTAGCAATTCTGACAAGGATAAATGCAATTTAATATCAGTTTTAAGTCAGAACTTTAATATTAAAAATTTAGGACCAATTAAAAATTGTCTTGGTATGAGTGTCTTTAGAGATAGGTCCAAAGGTATTTTAATATTGAGACAGACTGAATATATAAAGAAATTGCTATCTAGATTTGGTATGTCACAAGCTAAGAGTGTATCTACACCCTTGACAGTTAATGAGAAATTTATTAATTCCAATAATGAAAATTGTAATTATGATTTCAGAGAACTTATGGGTTGTTTAATGTATTTAAACGTATGCACTAGACCAGACATATCATTTTCTTGCAGCTTGTTAAGTCAGTTTAATAATAACTATAATAATAGTCATTGGTTGGCTGCCAAAAGGGTACTTCGCTATTTAATTGGTACTATGGATTATGGTTTGGTATTTACTAAATGTAATTCCTTTAATTTAGAAGCATTTGCTGATGCAGATTGGGCGAATGATCCTCTTGACAGGAAATCTTTTTCTGGTTTTGTAATAAAATTTGGCAGTAATACTATAAATTGGAAATGTAAAAAGCAGCACTGTGTGGCCATGTCAAGCACAGAGGCAGAGTATTTAGCAATTGGTGACTCATGTAAAGATATATTGTTTATAAGAAACTTTTGGTTTGAAATAACTGGTTCTAAATTAATATGTAAACTTAGAAATGATAACCAAAGTGCTCTAAAAATTCTGTCTTCTAAACAGTGCCACAAACGAACAAAACATATTGATGTTCGCTACCATTTTGTCAAGGATTTAATAAGTAATGATGTATTACATGTCACTTACCTTCAGACTGACAAAATGATAGCTGACTTATTAACTAAGGCTCTACCAAGTAATAAACATTATAAATTTTTGCATGAAATAAATGTAATGTGTTTAAAGACCTGAATGTAGAGATGTTTATATTATTGTATATAGGCATGTATTGCTTTAGGAATGTACAAGTTTGTCGAGTTAATGAGGCATGTCTTTCTCTACATGTGTTTAATGTTCAATGATGTGAAAAATGTTTTGTTTGTAGGCTGCCCATGTATGGTGTAAGGGGAAGTGTTAAAAATATTTTACGTACACCATGCATTAGGCTGTATGTATAGCTCCTTTGACTAGCCTTGTCGAGAGATATTAAAAAGTTATGATGTACTCTTCTCTTGTCTCTCGTCCATCTCTCTACAATGGCTTGATCGACCTTTTACCTATTTAATTAATTAATTCAAGTTATGTAGCTAGCTACCTAATCAATACCTAATTATAATGTCATTTTGCATCATTCTTTTGTGAATAAAAGAATTGACGGCAGTACAGTGTTTCAATCCACTCCGCCCTGCACACACAAGCTAGCAAGCAAGCATGCATATAAACTGTAAGTACAGGCCACATTAAATAAGTCCACACTGCGATGCAATCTCGCTAACAATGTACACATACCTAACACATTCTTAGATATTTTTTCCACGTGTGACTATGTATGTCATAGTTCAATGTAATTCAACTGATTGGCGATTATTCGGAAAGACACGCTCTAATCTTTAAAGTTCGCTTGTCATTTTCGATACTATAAATTATAAAGGAATAGATTGACGAATGATGTCTTGAATTAGTGGTACTTATTACTTTAATAATAAGGGCGTAGCTCTCAATTTTTATTAAGTCTGATGTCTTACGTGTACCCCTTATTTTAGGTACTCCCTTCTTACATTCTTCATAGAAATGAAAAGGATAGGTAGACTTTAAATTAAAGATTCGGATAACATCTCGAATCGGGTGCATTTTATCCAGGATATTTTGCAACCACGAAAAATTAAGTAAGTCAACAGTTTTGTGAAGTTTTAGAAGTTTTCAAGTCTTTTTGTTGCACGACATAAGCTTCATAAGTATTAATTTTATGAGATGTTTGATCATGCTTGTTAGATATAACGTTCTTGTTTACTATAGTACGTAAAATATAGCATGAGATCTGTGACAGCAGGTAAAAAATATACGTATTTAATGCGTGCAAAAGGGATAGGCGGAAAAAATGTATAAATTTGACATCTGTCACAGAGCGCATGCTATGTTTTACGATCTATATAATATTGACGTTATACATAATGTAATACCGCACATGATTTATGATTGTTAAGTTACTATGATGATGATGATGATGAACTACTATTATGCTACTATTTGTATGTCATTTTTAGGGTTCCGTAGTAAAAAAGGAACCCTTATAGTTTCGGTCTGTCCGTCTGTCTGTCTGTCCGCGGCTTAGCTCAGAGATTCTTAGTACCAGAAGGCTGTAATTTGGCATGGATATACATATGAAGCATGCAGACAAAGCTGAAGAATAAAATCTTAAAAAAAAATTTTTTTTGCATCCTCTGGTACACGTCAAGAGGGGATTTTTTTTTTCACGATTACCTTATGGTGTGAGGTATCGTTGGATAGGTCTTTTAAAAACAATGGGGGTTTGCTAAGATAATTTTTCGATGCTAATGTAAGTTTTAGAAATATTCCGTTTTAAAGTGCTTATTTTTGTTAGAGTCAAGTTTCCCCCCCCTCTACCAGCCAAAACCGTTGTATATGGAAACGTGAAAAAAATCATGGTAGTGTATATGATGAATTTAAAAGGAAAACTATTAACATCAAGTAGGCTTTACAGGTTATCGAATAATAGACCAACTTATAAAAAGTACTAGTACAAGTAAGAGTAAGTTGGTACTACAAATATCATAGAAAAATATTTTGATGAAGGTTGTAATTTGGCATGGACTTTACATCGTTTTGTTCCCGCCGTGTAGTGATAGTACCCGTCAAACTGAACAACTTTTCACGAAAATAAAATATCCTGCGACAAAAAAATTTTTGGTCTCTCCATACAAAATGGGTCGGTCGGGAGTCTCACTTTGTATGGAGAGACCAAAAATTTACGATGTAAATTTCACGGTGTATTAATTATGCCGTCAAAGCTAAAGAATAAAATCTTAAAAAAATTTTTTTTTAGGGTTCCTCTGGTACACGTGAAGTGGGTGGGGGTTATTTTTTAAATTGTGAAAAAAAACAGGTGTGAGGTATCATTGGATAGGGTTTAAAAAAACAATGGGGTTTGCTAAAACCATATTTCGATGCTAGTTTACCTTTCAGAAATATTTTAAGTGCTTATTTCTGTTAGAGTCAAGTTCCCCCCCCCCACCAGCGAAACCGTTGTATTTGGAAATGTGAAAAAATTCACGGTAGTAATGTATATGATGAATTAGGCAACTACGGAACCCTACACTTTGCGTGGTCCGACACGTGCTTGGCCAGTTATTATGAATTCGTTGTAGGGTTTGCTTATTGTAAATCTTTGAGTAAACAATTTATGCACAGTGCATTATTTTTTCGAAATGACGTGAGTGCAAAAGTTAGATCGATAAATTAAAAACAATGGACAGAAAAATAGTTTATGATATAAAATTAAAAAAGATAAAACCTTCTAATTTTAATTCTCAAGTAATAAGCGGAAAATTGTGTTACTAAATTGGTTTTTGCTGTACATAATATGACTGTAAAATAATAATGGCAGTTTTTATTTTCTTTATTTTTTTCCATTCAATAACAATATACTAGCAACTAGCAACGCTACTGGAGGTTATTCCTAACACTGCCACTTATACAGATATTAGTGTCAAATTAGTACGATTACGATACCTAGTTTATAAGTAATCTGTGGTTAGCGGTGCTGGTTGCACATTTAGTTTACATTTGATATTATACATTTTAATCATGTGTCTCTAATGTGTAACTGTTTGTTAACCCTAATAAATAAATAAAAAAAAAAAAAAATTTGTTAAATCCCTCATATATTTTTTTGTTTGTATTTTTATTTAAGAATTAGAAATTGGTGTTAAGGTCTTTATAAGGCTTTATTTTATCCAATTGTTGTTTTTTGTATCAAGGAAAGAGAAGTAATAGGGCATTGCACAAAATGTAACTATTACAATTTGATTTAACAGATTTCGAAAAGAAGGAGGTGCTTGTTCTATTTAGTCTTTATAATGCTCAGTAAAAAATTTAATTATAATAATTTTATTAAAAAAAAAATGCGTGAATGAAACTTATATTGAGAGAGGCTTTTAATTTTAAAAACTATTTAAAAATACAGACAAAATATAAAAAATACGGTTATACCCGATTGTTTTTACTCCATAGTCCGAATCCTTTAAAAATTTCCATTAACTTATTTTCCATAAAGTTTAAAATGTAATAGGTTTATTCTCTTCATAAAATAACAGGGTATCTTACCTTTGCTTGCTTCTTGTGTGGTAATATTGCCACTTTTTATTATTAAGAATAATTTCATACTATACTACTCAAAAAGGCAAGTGTAGACAAAATACTCCTCAGCGCTGGTTTAGAAGATTTAGTAAAATATTTCCTTATTTCCAAAATTATATAATATGAAAGAGAAAAGATATCTAATCATATCTTTTATCTACTCTCATATCGTAAAATTCGAATTACAAAATCCAAATTGGTTTTATATTGGCACACTTTATAAACGCATGTACATAAAAATTAAAAATTAAATTCATTATAGTACCGCTATCTTTTTTTATTCATTAAACTAGTCTATGGTTTTAGGCTGAATACGAAAAAAAAGGCGCACGCATGCGTTCTGTCTGAGACGCGCTGAAATCTAAGCACCCGTAATTGCGTTCCGAATCACTGTCAGCCACAAAGATATACTATATCTTTGGTCAGCCATACATTTTTTTGCTTTTCTGATCGCTGACAGCAGCGCTGAAAGTCTGATTCGGAATGCGCCCAAAATGTTGTCTGTGGAGCGCCCGCTTTAGCGCATGCGTAGTGATATGCTGGCTGGGTTTTGGTTGGGGGAGCCGATAATGTACAACCATGATAAAGGCCGGCCCGATCTTTCAAAGCCAATATTGTACAGCCAAATAATTCGAGTACATTGTACTTGAATTATCGTCCGTGCTTTCCTGGATGTGCAATATCGACCGAACAAAATCTGTACGGGCTGATATTTCACAGCCGATAACGTACAACCAATAATTCGATTCCATGTACACGATTTATCGCCTGTACCGATAATGCCAAACCAATAATGTACAGCCCGATAAAACGAAGCCAATTCACAGCGCATGCCAAGTCATAGGCGGGTGCGAGCGAAGCGAGCACGCGAGTTCGGGGCACCCCGACTCGGTTAGATTAGGTTAGAAGGGGATGGCGAATGGGAGCTAGGCGAGCGAAGCGAGCACGGCTCCCTCCGCCATACCCTTCGGGGTTAGGATATCTTGTGACCCCCCATGCCTGCTCGCAGGCATGCCAAAAGCTTGTCACTTAATGTACTTACAGACTTAAAAAAATGGGCATTCTCGTTACAGGCGATAATGCACAGCCAATATTGTACAACCCGATAATTCGTGTACATGGATTCGAATTATTGGCTGTACATTACTGGTTGTACAATCCTGGGCGGACAAAGTCGGACCGCATTAATAAAGACCGGCCAATAAAGCACGGCCAGGAATGTACAGCCCGATATTTAAGATCCATTTATGGCTTCGAATTATCGGGCTGTGCAATATTGGCCGTACATTATTGGATGTACATTATATGGACTCTTTGGTTGGTTCTGTGGTTTTGGCGCCATTCTTGTTTTCTTGTACTGAATTTGGTAGTAATATTGTTATTTTTGCGTAAAAATGTCCGATAGCAGTGTTTGTGAAGAGAATTTGACTCCGCCCTATATATTAAATGCGGCGACGGAAATGCCTCATAATCTTTTACCAGCAAAGTCGAGAAAAATATATGATAATTGCTATGAAGATTTTATGGAATGGAAAATGCAAAAAAAGGTACTTCGTTTTTGTTCAACACCAATGTATGAGAGTAGATAAAGTAGTGTATGAAACTGCACATAACTAGGTATTAAAACACTCGTGTGCATCTATTAAAAACCTCGCCTACGGCTCGGTTTTTAAACAGACACTCATGTTTTAATACCCCTCATTATGCAACAGTTTCATAAACTACTATTATAATTATGTTCTGTGATAGGTATGTATATTATTAGTAGGTAGGTAAGTATTATTGTTTTGAACTCTGTCTCTAATGTTGAGAATTATTAACCAACATAGCTAGTATGCCTACTGTTCAGTAATGCAGCTATTGCAATAGTAAACTTGTCTTGAGTAAACAAACATCCCATCATCTGACGATGTTTTGTTTTCTAAATATCCTGTGTTTACACGCTTAGCATTTTTTATGCCAATTCCCGTCGGTATCTATAACTTCAAATTGTTTTGAATTGACTGAACCACCAGTATACAAAGATATAATTATAATTATTAGGTATCGTTTTTTTGGTCAGGCACATAAATACAAACAAAAACCCTTGGTAATAATAGCTACTATGCTACCACAACAGGTTAAAGAGTTCTACCTGAAATTATAGTCAAGAATTTAACAAATAAAGATTTTATTATTGACCGAGCGAGCGAAGCGTCTCTGCTTCAGCTTGGCAAAATTTGCTTTTGTATGTCCATCTGTTTGTTTGTTTGTTTGTTTGTTTGTTTCACTCTACAGGTCGCATTTCTCAACCGATTCTCGTGAAATTTTGTGAGCAGGTTCAATAAATTAATCGTATTTTTTATCGAGCCAGTTTTTGGAAATTTTAAAAAATGATGGAGTTATGGGCGTTGCCAGCTTACAAGGTCTACCGCTGAGGCTGTTTTCCTCTACAGGTCACATTTCTTAAAATATAAATAAATAAAAAAAAAAGTACATAAAAAAAAAGTTAAAATAAAAATCAAGAGGTTGGGGATGTTTGTGGAGAAAAAATAAAAAATAAATATGAAAAGATATAGGTACAGACTCGCGAGGTCTACAGCTCACAGAGCCACTAGTTATTATTATTTTAAATGCATTATTGTTTGCATTCATTTAAAATAAGTCGATACATACACATACGCACATACATACATTGTATTTCAATTTTTTATTTTATTTATCAAGTTCAACCTGACAAATAACATTCTTGTGAAAAAACATGAAAAATATTAGAATCGCCAATAACAAAGCCGTCTTACAATTTTTTATAAAAATATCAAAATGCATAACAAAAGACGCCATTATGTTGAATCTGTTCAACATTATAAACACCAACTCGCACAGGGATATCCTCACCGAGAGGCTCGAGCCTGCCATGTATTAAGACGCCATTATGTTGAATCTGTTCAACATTATAAATACCAACTCGCACAGGGATATCCTCACCGAGAGGCTCCAGCCTGCCCTGTATTAAGACGCCATTATGTTGAATCTGTTCAACATTATAAACACCAACTCGCACAGGGATATCCTCACCGAGAGGCTCGAGCCAGCCCTGTATTAAGACGCCATTATGTTGAATCTGTTCAACATTATAAACACCAACTCGCACAGGGATATCCTCACCGAGAGGCTCGAGCCTGTCCTGTATTAAGACGCCATTATGTTGAATCTGTTCAACATTATAAATACCAACTCGCACAGGGATATCCTCACCGAGAGGCTCGAGCCTGCCCTGTATTAAGACGCCATTATGTTGAATCTGTTCAACATTATAAATACCAACTCGCACAGGGATATCCTCACCGAGAGGCTCGAGCCTGCCCTGTATTAAGACGCCATTATGTTGAATCTGTTCAACATTATAAACACCAACTCGCACAGGGATATCCTCACCGAGAGGCTCGAGCCTGCCCTGTATTAAGACGCCATTATGTTGAATCTGTTCAACATTATAAATACCAACTCGCACAGGGATATCCTCACCGAGAGGCTCGAGCCTGCCCTGTATTAAGACGCCATTATGTTGAATCTGTTCAACATTTTAAACACCAACTCGCACAGGGATATCCTCACCGAGAGGCTCGAGCCTACCCTGTATTAAGACGCCATTATGTTGAATCTGTTCAACATTATAAACACCAACTCGCACAGGGATATCCTCACCGAGAGGCTCGAGCCAGCCCTGTATTAAGACGCCATTATGTTGAATCTGTTCAACATTATAAACACCAACTCGCACAGGGATATCCTCACCGAGAGGCTCGAGCCTGTCCTGTATTAAGACGCCATTATGTTGAATCTGTTCAACATTATAAATACCAACTCGCACAGGGATATCCTCACCGAGAGGCTCGAGCCTGCCCTGTATTAAGACGCCATTATGTTAAATCTGTTCAACATTATAAATACCAACTCGCACAGGGATATCCTCACCGAGAGGCTCGAGCCTGCCCTGTATTAAGACGCCATTATGTTGAATCTGTTCAACATTTTAAACACCAACTCGCACAGGGATATCCTCACCGAGAGGCTCGAGCCTACCCTGTATTAAGACGCCATTATGTTAAATCTGTTCAACATTATAAATACCAACTCGCACAGGGATATCCTCACCGAGAGGCTCGAGCCTGCCCTGTATTAAGACGCCATTATGTTAAATCTGTTCAACATTATAAATACCAACTCGCACAGGGATATCCTCACCGAGAGGCTCGAGCCTGCCCTGTATTAAGGCGAACAGGACTCTACTACGCTGGCCCAGTGCGGGTTGGTACCCTTCACACACAACGTTTGAATTTCATCTCAGGAGTGCGCGGTTTCTTTACGATGCGATGTGCTCCACCACCTTAAGAACGTCGAATAAACGTACTTATTGAATTCGAAAATACATTGGTTTGTGGTCGGCTTCGAACCCGCGACTCCCGGACTGGAGGCAGCGGCCGGCCCTAGCCACTAGGCAACCGACGCTCTGTCCGTACACTGCTGCACAAAACTATAAGCTTTCTCATCTTCTTCTGGTCGTAGCTATCTCCTCTATATGAGTGTATAGTTATTCCACCAAGTCGCAGGTTCGATACTTGGCGATTCGTGGTCTCCAGTCCATGCGATTCTCTTCCCTACTCTAGCAGATGTAAATATTATGTCTGCCTCACACATTATTGTCTAAAAGTGTGTGACCTGCTTGTCATGATATTACAGCTACCTTGCTAGCTATCACGGGTGTAATTCATAGGTCTCCACAAATTGACACAGTGCATCATGCTAAGATAAGTAGACATTAGACAAAGACAGACATGACAGACAGACATATTTTTTTTTTAATAAAAAGTTAAGGAAATCGAGTTTTTGTTATTTTTGTTAGGGCGCCCGTGCTATCATCTTATCTGTGCCCGTACTTCGTAATATTATAACATTGTTGCTTGCTTAATGTTTGCAAAAAGTAATACAGTGTACCGTCACAGACAGGTTCATGGATCCATATCACGTGCATCTATTATTTGAAATGATCTTCGAATATTTTTGGTCTTTGCTAAAAAAATACGAAAAGGGTTATATTATTAAAAAAAGATATTTCCAAGTATGGACACACGTTGTAAAGATCCACTTATGAATCCGACTGTACAGTAAACGTAGTTTTCGAAAGAGATTTCGACGGAATTGGATTAAAAATCATGGCCAGAATGTCCTCTATAATTTTTGGAGACCTATCACACTTACCTACGCCCTGTATATTTATAGCGATATCTAATAATGAGTTTAATACTACACTTTAGCATAATATTCTTGTAAATTCAGCACTTCCAGATTCCACGTTCAATATAACCCTGTCGAATCGCGTGAGTAGTCGATCGATCACGCGCTAAGTGTATTGTTTCCGTGCGTCATTTGTCTAGCCTTCCATCCAATTCGGTCGAGTAATGCCAGCAGACTGATTTACCTGCTCTCCTTGCGAACTCCCGAAGATGGAGACATTTGTTAGCAACGAGTGTGCCGGAATAAGAGCTTTAAAGACGTCTGCGGATCGTTTATCTGTACTGGGTTTTATCCTGATTAAGAAGAGCTGGATTTAAGCAGCTGAGTTTGTGTGTTTTGTTCTAACTGACTTACTTATTTAGCGCTTCGCTGAATTAAAAGTATTTTAATGTTTTTGTTTAGCTAAACACTTTAAAGTCTATTTAGGACAGGGGGTCCTATTGTGTAAACAAATATGGTGATAAACGCGTATAAGTAGACGCGGATATTTTTGTTTCTTTTGGGTGATCTATTAAGTATGCATAGTGAATACGTAAATGAATGGGAGAGGTAACTTGCATCTTTTATTTGTTTACATTTTAGGATCTGAGGTCCCTGAAAGGGATAGTAGATGTTTTTGATAGCCTTTGAATGAAACAGTTCTAATCTAACAGACCCTCGGACCAACCACCCACCGAAAACAGACCTAAACAATTTGATTTATAGGTACGCGCTACACCCATCTATTTCGTAAAATCAATGAGGTCAACTCACATAAATAGTTTGACCTTTGTTTCGTAGCATCAAAGGCTCTAAGTATTCGTGCTACGATGGACGTGAGCTCAAATGTATCTATAATTTAAAAAATCAATGTTGCCAACCAATTTCCATGTAAATCGAGGCTGGCATTATATACTCGTAGTTTCTACCTTGGTATACATGCACGAAGGTATAATCTGGCTGTACAAGGTTCGATTACTTTGATTGTGTCACACGTTACGCCTATATCGTGTCCTCCCTTTTAATTGGAGATCAGCAGCGTTCTTGGAAATTGTAGTACCCTAGCAGCTGTTTTGGTGGTAGATACCAGATAATACTTGTAAATAACCGTTGATTGAATGCCCTATCAAATTAAAATTAGGTGTAGTGGCCCTAATATACACATGAACATGAACGGCCCGTTACAGTCCACTGCTCGACTATGAGCCTCCTCCACTTAAGTGGAGGGTTTTGCACGCTTGGCAGGCGAGTTGGAGATCGCAGATTAAAAGGTTACTGTATCAGAGAGCGCTGCTGCCCGTTCCCTGTTCAATGTGTAGCCCCTAAGTCGCCTCTTACGACACCCACGGGAAGAGTAGGGGTTGGTGACAAATGTATTCTACTCTGCCGTCACCACACGGCACTATAATAATATACACAGTCGTGCTCTAATCCTAATTTTAAATTCCAGTTAACCTTATCATTTTTATCGTTGCCAACTCGTACGAATTGAGATGAGTTCAGGACGAATGATATTATTGACCGAGCGAGCGAAGCGTCTCTGCTTCAGCTTGGCCAAAATTGCTTTTGTATGTCTGTTTGTGTGTGTGTCTGTTTGTTCCACTCTACAGGTCGCGTTTCTCGACCGATTCTCGTGAAATTTTGTGAGCAGATTCAATAAATTAATCACATTTTTTTGTCGAGTCAGTTTTTGGAAATTTCAAAAAATGACGGAGTTATGGGGGCTGCCAGCTTACAAGGTCTACCGCTGAGGCTGTTTTCCTCTTTAAGTCATATTTCTCAAACAATAAAAAAAAGAAAAATAATAATAATAAATAATAAGAATACAAAATTAAATATAAAATTAAATTCCTAAATGAAATATTGTAACAAAGCCTCTTTTAGTCTAAGTAAATATTAACAGATGGCGTTGTATAGTGGAACGGATTTTCTAAAACGCGCTATCGAGATTTTTTCAGCCATTTAAAAAAAAATAATAGTCGTGTGGTCTACAGCTCACGGAGCCACTAGTTTTAAATCGGAAGCTTTACGTGCTATTTAAAATTCTGCAATCGACGCGACCATAAGGTTCAAACTTGATGCTTTTTCAATACTTATTTATATAAATTCTACTTCGTCAAACTACTGAGTATAGTTTTTCGGCGCTCAACAAACTACATCAATTCTATATTACTAACCTAACCTAACAAACATGCATTTCTTATTCTTTAGGTACATTTTTCATCTTCCCAGGCTCTTGTGGTATCGCGTACATATTACATATTTTTCTTAATTAAAAAATAAATCGGCCATGAAGGTAAAGATTGAGGCTAAAATATAAAGAAGTATTTTTTTTTTAAAGAATCTGAAAGCCCATCTCCTCTCCCTCTCTTAACCTCCCTTTCTTTTGTGAACTTTAATTATCAGTTTTCCTTTTATTATTTTGTAGGTTTATTATATTTATATACTATGTATTGTTATTATGTAGGTATTGTTTTATGGTATTTATCCCTTGGGATGTATGTTGGATTTACATCCTTTCTTTGGGGTCATTATTGGACTACTTTCAGAGCATGAGCAGTATTCGTTGTGTTTTTCCTGTACCCGAAGGTTGCCTGGAAAAAAATGCTACCTTAGCAATAAGGCCGCCTATTTGTGCACTATTACTTGAAATGCCTTTTTTTTGTCCCTTGTGTGCAATGAAGTATAAATTATTCTATTCTATTGAGGGCCATCGCGGTCCAACGGGTGGAAGTTTATGCTCTATGCTATGTTTTGAACCCTCTAACTATACTTCCGGTTCCATCAGTCTTGCACCATCCGTTTTTCTAAGCTAACCCATAAACTTATACAAAATACAAAAAATACAAATACAAAAAACTTTATTGATCCCATAATTTCTTATAAACAAGTCATTGGGAGCCTTCTTTTAAGCACTTTAATATGGTGCCTGTGACAGAAGAACTCCGCTCTTCACTTCCGTGACACTATAGGTACACATTAGATTAAAGAATAAAAGGAAAATAAAAAATATTAATATATTATAATGTATATATATTAAGGGAGGGATTTGGATGGATACATACAAGGAGGAGTGCAATATATATATGTGTTTGTAGATGAAATGTAGCAATTGTGTGTAAGTGTGTGTATGGATGCGTGTGTGTAAGTGTGTGTACATGTATGTATGCGCGTGTGTGTGTCTTTTTTAGTGGCGAGATTAATATTATTATTTTAAATTATTATTTTTATTATTATTTACGTCCATTTGTTTTGTATTGTCTTAGTAAATCAAATAATTTTATCCTATTTCAATCTGTGATACGAAATATATAAATTGATTTTCTTAAATTACTGGAACTAGTAGTGACTCCACTTCTTCATAAGTTAGGTCTTGTAGCCATTCCATGATATTGATTTTACAGGTTTTATAGTTGTGATTGTATATGCAAATACTTTTATTGATTTTATTATAGAGCACTGAGGAGCGTTTATTGTATTGTCTACTGGCAAAGGTCGTTCGAGTGCTTGGAACAGAGGCTATGAGATATTTTCTCTTTTTTTGTTCCAAAGTAGGGTCGTATGGCAAGGATAGGTGTTTTTTCAGTGTAGTATGTAGAATATATAATTTCCTAATAGAGAGAAGTTTACATAAATCATACAGATCATTGGTGGGAAATCTGGTCTTCTTAAAGTACATGGTTTTCAAAAGACCACGTTGTACTCTTTCAAGCTCGAGCAATCGCGTTTTTGCAGCGCCACCCCATACGGGAATACAATATGAGATAACAGATTCAGCAATCGATTTATAAATTTCATTTAGGAGATTTCTAGTAGAACTTTGTCTCTTGCCTGTGCGTTTGGGCATAGCGTATCTTAGAGATTTAAAAATCCAGAGAAGTTTTCTAATTCTGTTCATTACATACTCCAACTGAGGGTACCAGCACACGCGCTGATCCAGAAAGACACCCAAGTATTTGGTTTGATTTACTTTCTCCAAGGTTGGACAGTTACATGAGCTATATAGAATAAACTTCCCCGTTTACTTGTATAACAGTATAGAAACTTTAGATTTGTCTGACGCCTTCACGTGGATGCAGATTGCAGATTTAGTCGTGTTGTAACAGTTCTAGCCTTATTAGCGACTGGTAGACCTGGCCGTGTCATGGATGGATGAGCGTAGTGATGTATGAAATCAACGTTTTCTGTGCTTGAAAGGCTCGCTGAACCGGTAGTAACGTTGAAGTCATTGAGATAAATTAAAACCATTTAAAATTAAAAAATAATATCTCCGATCAGTTTATTTATACAAAAGTTCGATAATCTGACCTGGGACGTCCTGTACAGAAGGCCAACTACCAACTAGTCTATAACAGTCGTCCAAGTACTGTTGCAAAGTTAATGTATTTTTTACCTTGGCCATAACTCGCCAGCGCGAAATGAGAGTAGACGGATCGCGAGCGCGTTATTTATGCACGAGCCCTTACCTATAGCCACCATCACCTTGTGGCCACTGATTGAATTCGCCGGGGGAATGCTTGGTGATAAGCGGAGCGATTAGCGATGCCGGTCGCGCAAGTAATAAGCGCTAATCTGGAATGCGACAGATTTGTTTTTGATTGAGTTCAGTTTCGTACTGTAGCTGAAAACCAGCGCTGCAGTCGCCTCGGCTGCAGTTTTAGCTGAGATTGTAACCCTGTTTGGTATCGGGTATATAATTCACTAGTTATTTCAGTTTGTCTTATGTAGGTATTAGTAGTGTATTTATACATGGAACTGTGTAATTTATTTCTTAGGTAGTCATCATCATCATCATCATCATCTCAGCTGAAAGACGTCCACTGCTGGATCCATGCCTCCCCCAAGGATCTCCACAACGACTGGTCCTGCCCTGCCTGCATCCAGCGGCTTCCCGCGACCTTCACCAGATCGTCAGTTCACCTTGTGAAGGTTACCCACGCTACCTCTTCCGAGAACTTTTCTGCCGAAGCGTCCGTTAGTTTTCCGTGCAATGTGCCCCGCCCACTGCCACTTAAGTCTCGCAATTCTTCGGGCTATGTCAGCAACTTTGGTTTGCCTGCGAATCTCATCATTTCTGATTCGATTTCGCAGGAAAACTCAAACTCTTTCCATTGCCCTTTGGGTGACCTTGAGCCTCTCCTCTTCTTTCTTAGATAGTAAATAAAAAGTACTTCTTTCTTTCTATCTCTTTCTTTACTTTCTTTCAGCGATTATCTTCCAGATTTCCCGCTCCGCTTGCCACGGCAGTCGCAGCGCGATATTGCGTTATCTTGCGTCGTACATTATTCACTCGCGCACCGCTTTCGTGCCCTCGTTTTCTTCAAGGAACTAGATTTACCTGAGACAAACACTTTTACTAGATTACTCTACTTATCCATTTATAATGAGCAAAGTCAGAATTCAACTGAAACACTTTTACTTGTTCGTATCAATTTTATAGAATAGAATATACTTACTTTAAGCGAGAATGAATGAATTGAATATGCTTCTTTTTGAATCAATTGCCAAGCGAGCCGTTTCGCAACTACAATATCGTTGGTTAAATTGTTACCTCCATAATAAGTGTCAAACTGTGTCGTCTGTGTCGTTCTATTCTTCTATTCTATTCCACTCGGTACAGGACTGTAAAAGTAAAAAAAAAAACAAATACTTTTTATTTTATAAATTCAACCTTGTTAGTTCCTACCCTATTTTCAAAATTTACCTACTTTTAAAGGTTCAAGATAATAAATAGGCAAATAAGTAGTTCTCAGTATCGTAATTAGAATGCAGCATTCACCATATACAGAAAAGCGTTTAACGTTTAACACGCATATTGAAAATTAAAATATCACTGTAAATTCGTGTTTGAATGGTTTTTCAAACAGATTCAATTTGTCTCCTGCTAAATATAAATCTCTTTTATTTTCCTGATCCATAAAATGTGTCTAATTTAATTACAATCAAGTACCCTATTACTCAAAAAATATGTAATATTACGTAAGTAGTACATCTCCATTCTCCAACTTCAGTTTTCCGACTACCCAACACTGAAATTTCTACTCGTAAATAGCATTTTCCTGTAAGGTTTCAAGTTACGAGTACTTACAGTCTGAAGCCGGGAATCGCGGGAAAAGCGGGAATGACGAGAATGTACTGCGTTGAGATCTGAAAACCTTGAAATGTAGTGACACTGGGCCGTCAATGATGAATTTGACAAAGTAGGTACTGTGTATTATACAACGAATTATCTTTAGATCAGCAAATTAGTAATTGTACACCGTTTTAAGCGTTGCAATTTGTTGCGGAATAAAGGGCTCTTTTGATGTTTGATCGATTATTGATCCATCATTGTTGCAAAACAAAATATATACTTAGGTACATAGATTAATTTTAAAATGTCCATGCCCACTCGTTGCCGAATTCACGGAATGAATTAAAATACGTATTAGGGTCGGACCACACTTATCGACGGCGATCGACGGTTTAGCTATACAAAACACGCGCGAAGTATGGAAATCCTTTCGCATCATTCGCCGCGTCCGGTGCGAAAGGTTTTCCATACTTTGCGCGCGTTTTGTATAGGCAAACCGTCGATTGCCATCGATAAGTGTGGCTCAACCCTTATAGGAAATCGCATACCTTTGTCGTGATTTCCAATGTGAATTCGAACGAGTGTATCAAAAATGCGTCTCCAGATCTTTCGAATTGAACGAACGACATTGATATACTGGTAAAAAGGCGTAGATAAGTCATACGCGCTCAAAAAGTAGCACACCAAAAGTTGACTAATTAGCCAACCTGAACTTATGGCTGGTTTACACGTATTAAGTTGTTAGGTAAGTAGTTAACTAAATTTTAACTTAATTTTAAGCAACTTAATGCGTGTACACACCGAATTTAGTAGTAAGTTGCAAGTTAAAATTAAGCGTGCAAGTAAACAAGTAGATTAGAACTTTTTATATTTTTCGGGAAAGTTGGTGGGCGTGGCCTGTCACTTGGCACGTTTGGACAGGCACGATTTAGTTAATTTTAAGTTAAATGCGAAGTGCGAAGTTAAGTGCGAGTGTTTTATGTTTATTTTTTGGATATATTTTAATATATATTATTATATAGGTATAAAAACATTAATGATTAATATATTAATATTATTAATATTAAATATTAATCATTAAAAATAATAATAATATAATATAAAAAATAAATTTTAATGTATATTGTTATATAGGTATATATAAAAATATTAATGATTAATATATTATTAAATATTAAATATTAATCATTAAAAATAATAATTATATAATATAAAAAAAATTATAATAATATAATATTAATTTTTTAAAATTAAATATTTTATTATACTTTATTATTTTATTTATTATTTATTTATTTATTTACTAATAATAGGAAGACCAACACCTAAAGATAACTTGATAGTAAAATACAGTAGTACCAAAAAGCCATTTACAGGTCTCCACATGAAGGTGCCAGAACATAAAAAAACACTCGCAAACAGATTGTTCAGTTACAAAAAAAATTGTCTATTTAGCAGACGTCTCGCCGAATCGGAAGGTCCAAGTCAAATTCTTGGCACAATTTATTAAAATTGCTGCTAGCACGCAAAAGCAATGAATTTATATTTATTACAGATTTAAATTCGCTGTTGATCGTCCATCTTGGGCTAACTAAAGAGCTTAACTACTAAAATGACGTGTAAACACTTACTTAAAATTTAGTCGCTTAAAATTTAGGTAAAATTTAGTTGCAACTTGACAACTTAATAAGTTGTTTAGTAGTTAACTAAATTTTAACTTAATTTTAAGCAACTTAATGCGTGTAAACAGCGAATTTAGTAGTAAGTTGCAAGTTAAAATTTTGTGTGCAAGTAAACAAGAAGATTAGAACTTTTTCTATTTTTCGGGTAAGTTGGTGGGAGTGGCCTGTCACTTGACACGTTTGGAAAGACGCGATAAATTAAATGAAGTAAAAGTAAAAAGTAGTAGTAGTGTATTAAATGTAGTAAATTAACTAAAGTTAATTTTAAGTTAAATGCGAAGTGCGAAGTTAAGTGCGAGTGTTTTATGTTTATTTTTTGGATATATTTTAATATATATTATTATATAGGTATAAAAACATTAATGATTAATATATTAAATATTAATCATTAAAAATAAATAATAATTTAATATTAATTATATAAAAATAAATATTTGATTATACTTTATTATTTTATTTATTATATTTATTACAGATTTGAATTCGCTGTTGATCGTCCATCTTGGGCTAACTAAAGAGCTTAACTACTAAAATGACGTGTAAACACTCACTTAAAATTTAGTTAAAATTTAGTTGCTACTTGACAACTTAATACGTGTAAACCAGCCATAAGTCACGCGTCGCTTTGTCTCTTTTTCGCAGTTATGCTTACACTTGCCGTCCTTGTCTAAGTTTTGTGCCATGTTAAAACATCGTTTGTTTGCCTTGTAAGTGCAACTTTACCTTTTACTCACAATATCATTGATGCCCGACCATTTGCGGAGATAAATTACACATGTTATCTAATCGCACCCTATGTGCCCACATGGTGCGAGGACTTTTACTTGTGCTTACATGGCTTCGTGGTGACGTCACATTGAAGCACATGAGCGGCTAAATCAGAACAGAAGCAGTCGCCGTGGCCGAAATCGATCAGGAGCACATTTTGAATTACTTAAAATAAATAAATAATAAATATGTGGGGACATCTTCACACACGGCCATTTGATCCCACACTAAGCAGAGCTTGTACTATGGGTACCAGACAGCTGATATACAAAACATTAATAGATAAATACATACTTATTTAGATAAACAACAACCAGACACAAGGCAAACACAAGTACTCATCACAGGAATGTTTGCCCTGGGCGGGATTCGAACCCGCGACCGCGGGTTGGAGGCAGATACACTACCACCTGGGCTACGGAGCCGTTAGTTACTTAGTATATAAAATTGTCAGTTGTCTAAATAAAAAAAAATAAACAAAGTTTTAAACTACTTAGCCCATCTCCGTTATTAACATATCCACAAACCGCACAATATTACCTTTTTACTCGTATCTTACAACAGAACAGAAATAATGCAAACAGTGTTTGAACCAACACATGTTTTGAAACGGTGTAAATTATCGAAAAGTATTGCGATAAAATCCACGCTCTCCGCGTCGTCACGTTGCTCAAATGTACGAAGTTGCAGATAAACTGCTGTAGTATTTGCTGCGTAGGAGTGGTACAAGCCATAAGCAAATATTCGTGGTCCAAAATCAATAGGGAATATGCATAAAATTTATTGTTTTTTTTTATAGTTCGTCTGAAATTATACAAAAATAGAATACTACCAGTCAAAATAGAAATTGATCGAAAAAAGAAACTAGATAGTACAACATAAATTTAACTCTGTTCCTCTTTTCTAGCCTACTGGATCCCACTGCTGGGCAAAGGCCTCCCCCGATTTTTTCCACCGCTCTCTGTCCTGCGCATGTTCTGTCCAGTCTACGCAAAAGGCGTCCAAGTCATCACGCCATCTCTTTTTGGGTCTGCCCCGACGACGTCGGTTACCGTCCTCGGGCACCCTGTTCCTCTTACGAAAGCAAATTTTTCTATGTCGTCACATTACATAACGCGTTGCAAGATGATATAGGTACTGCTGGCTGGTATGGGGTACAAGTTACGATATCCTCTGTAGCTGAGCGGTAGAGATTGGCTTTCATTACGGAGGCTCTCTGTTCGAATCCCGGTGGGGGCAGAGTGGTCGTACAAAAGTCACTTTGTAAGGTATCATCTGAATTGTCAGAAAACAAGATGATTCCGTGTTATAATAGGGAACATGCATAAAAACATATTAGATTTTTTCATAGTTCATCTGAAAGTATACAAAAATACAAACAAAAAAAAAGTACTGACAGTCAAACAAAACAGAATCGAAATTGATCGAAAAACAAACTAGATACAACATTATTAAACAGATATATATATATGTCCCTCTATACGAAGACTAAATTTTCTATGGCGGATGTATGGCCGGCGACACACATGACGTCACATAATGTCGTCGGACCTCTCTGTATTCATCAGCTTTGAAGCCTTATAACTTTGTTTCTAAGCAAGATATTTGGAAAATTATTTTTTAAAAGTTTAGCTGGAACTTGAAATATTTCGATTAATGAATTTAAAAAAAATGTGCATGTTCCCTGGCATTATCCAGCTCTACAAAACATAAGAAACCATGAATAGCTAAACAAGGAAAACAAATTAAAAACTTGCAACAGCTTTGCTCAGGTTACGAAGAATAGAGCAAAACAAGTGGCTGGCATCAATTTTCCCAGCAATTTAACCACGATAAATAGGAAGCATGTTAATCTCGGTCGGAGAATAAAAACCCCTCATTACTGCACGAGAGACCCCCATAAACGGGGTTGTACCTCCCACAAGCCTCCAGGGAGGTAATTATCCTTATCTGCACATGATGTCTTCGTTAGTTACAGCCCTATAGAATAAGTAATAGTATCTACTCGCACGAAAGTACAGCCCTCAGTGTCTGAGTTATTGAACGAAAATGGTACCTATTATTTTTATTAATTAAATATTATAAATTCGAAAGTACTAGTTACTTTCGCATTTATAATATTAATGCCTTGATAGCGCTTTTCGCACTAGCTCTTTTCTAGAATCTGCGAAAGCACGTCATCTGCATCTGAACATGAGATTGACTACGAAAACGTGATGGGGTTGTTAAAGTAATTAAATATGGCTGTTTTTATTATAAAAAATGTGGCCATAGCTTTTTTATAGAATATAGCGCTTTTTTGATAGGAGTTTAAATGGTTTCTGTTTTCTTCGAGCGGCAACACTGAAAGTCACGCCTTCACGACCAAACTACTGAACTGAATTTAAATAAAATTGGTATAAATATAGTTTGCTAGGTTCCCAAAGACGAACATAGTCTACATTTTACCGCGGGAAAATGTCTAATCCCATTGTCAGTAAGATTGTTAAACTAACAGCAACATCTATTGTAAATTTTCGGAAAGATAAGTGTGCATCTCCTTCCGCGTTTGTAGATGGCGCTGTTGATTTTGGCAGTTAGCTGTTATTTACAAATGTAAAAGTATATTTGTTGCCTTTCAACAAAGGCATCAACAAGGCCGGTAGCATCGATTCCGACTGTGTCGCGTTAAGGCAACATCGAATTTGCTGCCAAATAAAATTGTAATGCATTATTTTTAACCGACTTTAAAAAGAGGAGGTTCTCAATTCAAATTTAAAAAAATATTTTTTATGTACTTATTTATGGAAGTGTTCTTGATGGCAGCGGTGCGGTGGCTAGCCAGCCAGCGTAGCGACCAGTTTCAGACAATAAAAAAATGAATTTAAATGAAAAGAAAAAAAAGCAATGATTGTTTGAGTTTGACATAAATGCTTATGACGTCATTGATGACGCTCTTACAAGGAACCACTTACGCCATAAATTACACATGGCTTCTGAATTCTCCGGCAATAGTAAAAGTTGTGTGCAACAAAGTGCAAGGCCCAGTGCGGTGCTGTAAGCGGATTACGTTGCCGACTCCAGCTCCTGCAGAGATGCACTATCCCTGCACTAAACTATTCAAACTCCAGCCTAACCGAAAGGAACGTATTTAAATACCCATCGGATGCGCTGCTACTTAAAAAGCTCTATGAATGACGGAAACCACGTGAGCTCTAACTACAAAACGTTAAAGTTACTTCTTGCTCTTCTTTCAACTTACATCTATTTGACAAAAACCAATAACAAAATGATATAGACGTAGCTATTTAAATCAACGGCCCGTTACAGTCCACTGCTGGACCATGAGCCTCCTCCACTTAAGTGGAGAGTTTTGCCATAATCTCCACGCTTGGCAGGCGGGTTGGAGATCGCAGATTAAAAGGTTACTGTATCAGAGAGCGCTGCTGCCCGTTCCCTGTTCAATGTGTATCCCTAAGTCGCCTCTTACGACACCCACGGGAAGAGTAGGGGTTGTACAAATGTATGTACAAATGTATTCTACTCTGCCGTCACGACACGGCACCCGTCGACGTAGCTATTTAGAGGACTGACATCCAAGAGAATATACGGCTTGTTTATTCAATAAGCATGAACTTTGTACTTTTTATTTAAAAAAGAAAACGCAAAAGATGGAATTTCCGTGAAAACGACTGTGGAATTTCTTCGGCGAGCTCTTCTCCACAGATTCCTCCAATGACTAATTTAATTTGAGTGATGTAACAACATCCTATATAAAAGCACCCCCCCACCCTAGGTATCAGTTAGTAAAGACACCTAAAATATTTAGTAAATTATTCGCTAAACAGCTGGTAAGTACCTAGTTATCACATAAATATATTATTGAAACACCAAGGTTTCCGTAACTGTAATTAACACGGTTAAGCACATCATATAGCACTCACATTTAGTTCTTATCAATAGTAACACAAATTAATAAAACGTTTGAATCTGATTTTGTTGTTTACCTACCTTTTTTCATCAACACGCGGAAACTTATAAAAATGTCTGATTTTATCGCGATGTTTCGAAACACAGCGCAACTCATATTTTTGTTATTTCACTACAAGCGATGCACGGCCTATCGAGTACCCCCTCGCTCGCCCCCTCGAATGTCAAACTGCGGGGCGGGATGAGGTAACGCCGATTGGCGGGAGGAGGTCAGTGGCCGTTCTGGTACTATATTAATGCTGTGATAAAAGTAAAGTTTGACATTATTAATAAATGTCACTTTTACTAGTTCCACGTATGTATATTATATTTAGTTGGTTTGAGACGGTCGTTATTGTGACAAACTCTGTGATCTAGAGTTAGTTATAACCACGGAAAGAAATATCCGTGGTTATAATCCTGTGAAGACGATCTATTTATCGAAACCGGTCGGGTAGAAGTAACTTTATTAAATAAGTGTACCAAGTTCCATCAAGTGTCGACAATAATCGCGAGTATCAATCGTATAAAGTTTTGACGAAGTTTTTATGATGATTGAATAGAAGAAAAAGCTTCTAGGACATATCAAATAGGTATCTGACTTCGATGTTTTGGGGAAACGCCGAAATTTTTACATACCTAATAATAATAATAATATATTTATTTATAAAGGCAAAAGACCCATTGCAAATGTACAGCAAAAGCAATACATATTACACAATAAAATAAAATAAAGAATAAAAAATACATAAAATAAATTAGAATAAAAATAATATACAATTTACAATGTACTGCTTACATAATTTTGAGACATTAAGGTCTCTCGTCACATTTTTTTGTTCGGGTTAAGGTGCACGCTCAGCCAGTACCTGAAGAAATTATTAACTTTTCTATTCCCCGTCTTTGCCTCTTGAAGATCCAAATCGGCTTGTATTTTGCCGATTCGGCTACAGAATGTCCACAATGGGCTGAGTACAGCGGACTGTGATTTAAGGGTCGGGTCACACCTAATGATACTCGTATTATATATGTCGCAGTAAGATAGTTGTATTGTAGTCCCTAGTGATATGATCATATACCGGATGATAAAGTCAAAATCAAAGTCAAAATTATTTATTTCCATAGGATGTTATTACATCACTTAGATCCGTCATTACATTTTTTTGATTGATAGTCATACGAAAGGTCCTATCCTATGTACTATCTTACTAGGGATATGATCATATCACTAAACTAATCTAGTGAAATAGTTATTATCGATCAAATTTACCCAAATTGCATGCCTGCAAGCAGGCATGGGTGGTCACAAGATAACCTAACCCCGAAGAGTATATAGCGCCATCCCCTTCTAACTTAATGTCGGGGTGCCCCGAACTCCCGTGCTCGCTACGCTCGCACCCGCCCTGATTGTACTTGTACTGTACTTTATCCATTTTTAATAATAATGGAATGCTTCGTACAGTCATTTGATCGATAATAACTATTTCACTAGATTAGTTTAGTGATATGATCATATCAGTAAGATAGTTATAGACAGCTTTCGTATGACTATCATCCGGTATATGATCATATCCCTAGTGATATGATCATATTACAGCTATTACTATCTTACGGCGACATATACATTTTCATTGGTCACACACACCTGATTTTATTTCGTGTAGCTTAATTAAAACACTGTAACCTGTAATGCTATGCGCGCACTAGCGACTTTTGTCTCTTGAGACACTATGTGCCTCTCTTTCGCACTCTAGTAAACTTGACGAGAGAGACATACTGTCGCCGTGACAATAGTCGCCAGTAGTGCGCGCTAACCTTATGAATAAATAAACTTCTTATTACGAGATATGGCTGGGCATTCGCAAGCAAATGTTTCTCAACGTTCGATCATTAGAGAAAGATGTTTGACAAACACAAAAATGGTTTCAACTTTTGTTTCTGTTCTTCATCTGTCACAGTCTTATGGTATGGGCTATGTTGACCACGGAACTTAGCTGCGTTCTGAATTGACCTGAGTAAAGGTAGACATGCTCATTATTAGCACAAAAGCATGTGATTATTGAGCAATTGCTACTTAGTAGCATGTAATCACATACGTAATCACGTACCTTGCTAGAAATACGCATGCTCATTTCGAATATACTAAAAAATCGACGGACGTGCGATTTTTGGGCATGCTACCTGCAGCGCGGGTGGAAGGGGACGTGCTTTTTTTAACTAATTCAAGTCCTATTGCTTTTTTTCACGCCGTGTGGTGACGGCAGGGTAGAATACATTTGTCACCAACCCCTACTCTTCCCGTGGGTGTCATAAGAGGCGACTTAGGGACTACACATTGAACACGGAACGGGCAGCAGCGCTATCTGCGATCTCCAACCCGCCTGCCAAGCGTGGAGATTATGGCAAAACCCTCTACTTAAGCAGTGGACTGTAACGGGCCGTTGATGTTGATGTTGTTTGCTTTTTTTGGTTTAGTGCCTACCTATGAAATAAGTATATGACGATAATCATGCTAAAAACATATTATTATAATAGTAAGTAAAGATATCCTTATTTTGTGAGAAAGACTATGGCGGCGAGTCTGATGTGTCCTTACCTCAAACGGGCGATGCTGACTGGCCAAACCGCACAACATTATAAATCTCCGAGGGGATAATCCGCACTGGCCCCGCTTCAACAATGATATGGTGTATCTTTAGGGTGAATTGGAAGGCATTCTACTTTGATACCTTTTTGGAACCGCGAAGATTGCGACGTTTAATATTCTTGATATAGCTGCATTGTAAACGCACTCAAGAAATGTCGTCAAAGATAAATTACTATTCTAACTTTTCTTTATACTTTGTTGATTTGAACCTGCTCACTGTCCTCCTGGCTACAAAGTCTAGTTTTTTCTTATCTAGATATTTTTAGAAAAAATAAAATAATAAAGAGACACAAGATATTATGGCACATTCCCAAAGAGAAGTCAATCTGAAAACAGATGGGACCGCAGTTATTTCAAACGCGTAGATAACTTTGCACCGAAAGTCCAACATCTACAGTCAACAGTACAATCATCAACACAAGTACCTGAATCACAGACTAATTTATATGACTTCAAATATTGTTTTCTCAGAAATAACGCATAACATTGAGAGACGGTACTGAAAAAGTAAAAGTAAGTTTCGTTAATCCTATTGATTTTATTCTAGGACACCTCGTGATTACAGCTTCAAAAAGGAAAGAAAAATACGATTATTTGAAATATTTGCCTAAAAACGACTTTATTTCATTATTCATATTTAACTCAAACAAAACAATATGTTTTCTTGAAAAATTGTTTGTATTATTTGTGGGAGATTAAGTTCAGATTAAATTAAGTAAAACACTGTATTTAGACACATAGAATAGTTGGAATGAAAAAAAGCAGAGATGCATTATATATAGGTAATTTAAAAAAGACTGGTATAAAAAGTAAAAAAATATTACTCTTCCATAGGATGATTTTACATCACCTAGATTCGTCGTCGCTCATCACTGATCTTTACGATATAAGAATAGAATAGAAAAACGTTTATTCAGCATAGCACAAAATACAAATGATAACATTTAAAACAGCACAATACAGATTAAACACATATGTACAAGGAACAACAACAATAAGAGTAACTATGCTAAAAAGGTAAAGGTATTGGGAGAAAATAATAAAAAATGATTTCTATTGTTACCTTAGCATGAGATAGGTACTAAACACCCTGTATCAGTCTGTATAGACTTTTCTATTATACCTATTCTATAAGCTGCTAAATACTACAGATTTTTCTTGTCACCTTTTATCTCGACTGTACGTAAACAGTCTATTGTGATTGTGACGGGAAATAAAAATAAAAGAAATAATAAAAATAATGCTTCTTTTGTGTTACGCATAATAGGTGTGCTTCGGGACAAAACTGGAAAATTTTAAATTCGATTCGGTCACGGTGAAGGAAATTATCTTTTCAATGGCCGAAGCAACGCTACGTTACTTTTGTTGTATTGTACTCAAATTAATGAGTTTGAAGGGCCCAGTTGCAGCTAAGTCCCAAAACTGAACTTTTCACTAGACGACATTTAAATCTAAAAATAGTTATTGAAATATTTGTAAGAAGAAAATAAAAACTATAGTATATTGGAAAGAAATCAACTGTTTATTGACACAAAACGTTTTAGAAAAAAGTTTAAAATCTTCTATAAAATAACAAAAGAAAAACCTGGTCTTAGGCTCCAATGTATGGACTTAGGCACTTTTGACACTTACTACTTGGACACCGGAACTTTATTTACCCCTTGATTGGACTTAAAAATAGTTTTATAAAAATTTTTGGACTTAAACACTAAACAAATATTATGGGAAGATCTAATCACTCTACTTCCTCAAATCCAGATTAAATTTCCTAGCTTGTCTTCTTTGTCTTTCACCATCTTTACAAAAATTTTTTGAAATTACCATTAGAAAACCGATTTACATAAAAAATTGTTTGTTGACATTGAAAAAGCCGTTTGAGTGAGGTTATGTTTATTTTTTTATCAATGTTACCATTTTTACAGCCAAATTATTGGACTTAGGGACTTTTTATAGCAAATTCTGAGGACTTAAGTACTTTTTATGAGAAAAAGCATAACACATAGGGACTTATTACAAGCTTAGGGACTTTTTAATCTCGTTTCTGTTTCTGGACAAGGGTATCTTTAGCAAAATAATTTAAAACTGACCATAGACAATTCTAACCTGCTCTACACGATGGTGCTATCAGACCAAAAAGTCCCTATGTGGACTTAGGGACTTCTGCAACTGGGCTTGCTTTGGTTTACGACTGTGTTAATTTGCAAGCAAACACACTTGCCTTCGTACAGCGTTATTTTTACACAACTGCCCAAAAAAAAAAAGAGTATTTAGGGTTCATGTATGTGAGTTTCTTTATTCCACCATAATTTCTAAAGATTTAGTATCGAACGGTCGCAAACGTAAAAGGTCTATAGTAGCAACTCGTCTAAATCGCAAGTGGTCTAAAATATTATTTTGTCTATTTTATAGCCGATCTAAAGGGGTGTTTTGTCTAACGGCAGGTGTGTTTTTTATTTTATATGATTATTACGTGGGGTGGGCTCGGGCCCCTCGGTGGGGACGTATATGTGCTGTTGGTGTGTGGTTGGTGATTACGTGATGCGAACTGTACCAAGCCTATTATTAGACTCGTCGGGATTTGCGAATACCCTGCCAATGGTAGAAACGGGTCACTAAGCAAACCGGAAATGACGTGCACTGTCATGGCGGCCGGAAGAGGCTACCGGTGGCTCTGCGTGCTCCTTCCGGTGCTGTCATCGTACCGGAACTTTCTATAATAGTCGTGAATCGTGGATAGACAGGTTTGTCAAACGAATATATGCGCGAAATTCATAGGCCTACCTGCGAAGCTCGAGGTCGCAGGTTCGAATCACATCCAGAGCAAACATTTTGTATGATTTACTTTGTGCCTGGCTATCACACATAGATAGATTGAATAATCTAATAATCTCTCTAATCTTTTAATCTACAGATAGATTGGTCACAAAAACAAATACTTTTGAATCAAAATATTATAAGATAATATATTATAAAAAACAAATAAATCTTTGTACTTATATATATAAGTACAAAGATTTATTTGTTTTTTTTTTACACTGTAAGTATTAAAATATATATATATATATATATTAATAAGTAAGTAATACCAATTATAAAATTCACTTAAAACTAATTAGCAATTAGTCCGCCCAGCAATTACGCCCCCCGCCCAAAATTTGGATGGTCATTAATTTTAATGTGCCCACAACACTGCGAGATATCCTCTGCGCAAGGAAAAAGCCCGCGCGGGGATCTGACCCCTGGTCTCTCAAGCGCTGACCCACGCTGCGCATCAGCTTCTTCGCGTCGGAGCCCCACGTACCCACGGTCTCGAATCGTACGCAGACTCACCTGATGATGTCGATGATAGCACGGTGTTATTTTATTCTTTTCAAGATATAATTATTATTATTACAGACGTAGGAATTATTTATAGAACCACTTCATACTAATGATAATAATATGAGTTCATCGCGCATAACAATTGAAGTAAATTACAGTATCATTAGGTTAAAGTATCATGTCGGTAATTACATACCAATACCATAATATTTTATTGATTAATATTCTGAAGTCGAATATTCCAATATTATTACTACGTATTGAAAGTACGTACTTACTTAGTAATACTTAAAAAAAGGTGACGAAAAGGCCAAAACAAGAGAAAAACTGCATCCAAGTCATTAATCTCAAAATCACCTCACACTACACGACTGAAACCTGTGCAGGATGTTATAGAGCCCCCGTTGATGAATTTCTATATAGCCAATGATATTATATACAAGAGGTGTAGATAGATACGCCACCAACGCACGAAACGCGTGCCGTGAATTGGTCCTAATTGTGACCACTGCAGTCAGTCGAGCTGTGACCTGTCATTGTGAGCGCACGTCTCGACTACCTAATAAAAATTTAAAATGCCTTCCTGTGTGTTTAGAAAGTGCAAAATTACGACTAAAAGATTATTTAATTTTTAAACAGATAAATCTATAATTTGTAATTTGAATCACAGCTTGTTTCCAAACGATAACGGAGCGAACTATTCGCGGCTGTACTGATTACAAATAGCCGTCTCTTTCACTCTAACGCTTTGCCTATTTCCTATCGCACACGCTATGTTATTAAATATGTATGTATATATGGAATGCTGTGCGTGCAGTATGAACATGACGTTATATAGCGCAGTTTACTCTCAGTCTGGAAGAACTGCCATTTTTCTACCAAAATAACTCAAACTTCGAAGTGTCGAATATTGCCTCATCGAATAGGTGCAGGACATTACCTATGCAGGTCTGTTTGACGAATTATCGTAGTTTGCATTGCGTCAAAGCAAGACCTCGCTGTCTACAATTTGTATCAAGTCAAGATGTATCAAGAAAATAAAGATTGACCCCATTAAATGTTATATTTATTTCGATAGATCTAATATCGATCTAATTACCTATAAAGTTAGTTTTCCCGTAGTACTCGCTAGGTATAGATAGATTCATCAAGTCAAGGGCCAAAGTGATGGTCGTCAATATTTGATAGTTGGTGACCAGCTGTCTAGCTTTGAAGTTTGATATTGATATTATCATATCATATCGTATCTTATCACGATATTATATGATGATACGATACAATACGATTCGATGCGATACGATATGATTATCGTATCGCATTGAATCGTATCGTATCGTATCATATCATATCGCATCGAATCGTATCGTATCGTATCAAATCGTATCGTATCGTACCGAATAATATCGTATCGAATCGGATCATATCATATCGTATCGCATCTCATCGTATCGTATCGTAACGGATCATATCGTATCGTATTGAATCTCATATTATCGAATTGTATCGGATCGTATCGCATCTCATCGTATCGTATCGCATCGTATCGTATCGCATCTCATCGTATCGTATCGTATCGAACCGTATCGTATCGCATCGAATCGAATCGTATCGTATCATCATATATATGATTGCTTTGATAAATAGCAGTGATAGCCTAGTCAGCAGCTTGCCTTTCGTTCCGGAGGTCCTGGGTACGTATCTCGGCCTGAGTGAAATTCATATATTAGATTATCACTTGCTCAGTGTTTCGGATGGCACCTTTAACTGTAGGTCCCGGTTTACTGCCTCGGTGGTAGTGGTAAAGCCATGTCAAAGGCCCTTTGGGCGGCTGAGAAACTCTCGACAGTAGATGGCGCCAGCCGTCACACGATGAAAGAAACAAAATTGCTATGAAAAACATTAACATGAACATATCCATCCACATCTGCTATGTACTCCATATTTCAGTTTCGATGATAAATAAACAAAACTAAAGCCTTCATAATCTGTAATTATCAGAATATATCTACAAATTACGTGCCATATTCTGTACCAATATTGGAATAAAAAAGATTGCTGTAGCGTGACACTAATTCGCTGTTAGACCTTGGGTCAAGCAAATGGACAGCCCGAACTCTGAACCATCGTGACTGTATTAATTAAACCATTAACGGTCGAAAACTTCTAATTCTAAATTTTATTTCTGGCGTATGTAGTATTTCGCCAGTATCAAGTGGTTTTGCTAAGTAAGTAGCATGAGATACACAGACAGCCCTAATCCTAAGACTAGGGTGTACGGTGAACGACTCCAGTAATATGATAGCAGCATAACAGAACCCACCACGTGGCCGCTGCAAGTCATCAATAAACGACGACAATGACGTCAAAATGCAAACGTTTAGTTTATTATTCCGAGTCATTCACTGGATAATACACTATCAAAATTATACACTTAACACTCAAATACACTCATCAACGGCCCGTTACAGTCCATTGCTGGACTAAGAGCCTCCTCCACTGAAGTGGAGGGTTTTGCCACGCTTGGCAGGTGGGTTGGAGATCGCAGATTAAAAGGTTACTGTATCAGAGAGCGCTGCTGCCCGTTCCCTGTTCAATGTGTAGTCCCTAAGTCGCCTCTTACGACACCCACGGGAAGAGTAGGGGTTGGTGACAAATGTATTCTACTCTGCCGTCACCACACGGCTACACACAATTAAAACGAAAGCCTGATCGCCATTGACGGATGCTAACAATCGACCCCGTCGAAAACTTCTACGGTTTAATGGTCGAGGGTGGTCCCTTTTATTTTGTTGTTAGCTTTTTCCAAGCTTACTTTTACTTACTTTTTACAAGCTTTTATTTAACTTGCACTGTATGTGGGTTTATGTTCGGGCGAAATCTTGCAACTCAATTTTGAAGCACTTGCTGCCATTGGATTTTGCTGAAATTTGGTACACTTATGTAACCGCGATGACAATGCAATATTATGGTACCATGGAGCTGGTCTGATGATGGAGACGAAGGTGGCCATAGGAACTCCTCTAATAACGACACAACCTAGTCGTGTTTGGGCCCGTTGGATTTGTTTTAACAAGATCTTTAGTCATACGTGATGTCCAGGGTCTCATGATGGAGCCGGAAGGTGTTCATAGGAACTCCTTAAATACACACCACAATCTAGTCATGTTTGCGCTCGTTGGATTTGTCTTAACAAGATCTTTAGTCATACGTGATGTGCAGGGTCTCATGATGGAGCCCGAAGGTGTCCATAGGAACTCCTTAAATACACACCACAACCTAGTCGTGTTTGGGTTCGTTGGATTTCTCTTAACAAGGATACTAAGGATTTTTAATTAAGCTTATTAATTTATTTTTTATTAGCGGTCCCCCCGCGTCTACGCTCGTGTTGTGTAAGATTTTCCCGTGGAAATAAGACTTTTTCCCGTAAAAAGTATTTTATGTGTTAATTCAGGGTACAAGCTATCTCTATTCCAAATTTCGTTCCAATCCGTTTAGTAGTTTTTGCGTGAAAGAGTAACAAACATCCATCCATACATTCATACATACAAACTTTCGCGTTCATAATATTAGTAAGGATATACCTATACAAGGTGTAAATAATAGGTGTAATTCATCATCATCATCATTTCAGCCTGTTAAAGTCCACTGCTGCACATAGGCCTCTCCAATCGCACTCCAGCGCGACCGGTCCATAGCCACCTGCATCCAACGAGACCCAGCGATCCTCACCAAGTCGTCGGTCCATTTCGTAGGTGGCCGTCCCACACTGCGCTTGCCAGTACGTGGTCTCCATTCAAGGACCTTCTTACCCCATCGGCCATTCAATCTTCGCGCTATGTGGCCTGCCCATTGCTACTTCAGCTTGCTTATCCTACGGGCTATGTCGGCAACTAATGTAAATAAATTAGCTGACACTATTTTAAAGGATCAACCTACCCATGAAACTGAACAACTTTCCCCAAGAAACATGGGCTGTCGGACGACAAATTATTTTGATGAGGTCATCCTCACTCATGTGATGATGAGAAAAATATGACTGCTTCAGAGTTAACAATTTGTTTATTAATTCAGTATACACACACACACCCAATCTCACGCTCAAATCCTCGAGGGGGTGAGCAGAGCTTTAGATTTCGTACACTACGTTACATTTTTTTTAATGGATCACCATTATTAGTTACTATTACACAATGTTATATAAATAACAAATTCTAAAATTTATCGAGTTGTTCGCCACATCGTGCACAGAACAAAGCAACAAAAATATAATAAACTATACTAAAACTAATATATTATATAAGGTGTAAATAAATTAGCTGACACAATTTTAAAGGATCAACCTACCCATGAAACTGATGTCGTGGGTTCGGTATCAGCGGTCTGATGCCCATATTTATTATACCCTGTCTGTCTAGTTTGGGACAGATGACCATGTGTGAGATATCTCTATATATTTGGCTTGTGTTTAAATGCCTACCAGAAATGAACTTATATTAATTCCAATAAATTCGAAATATCTGCCAAAATGGATAAATGCTCACCAAATTATGTTTCAATATTGCATGCCTGCAAGCAGGCGTGGGAGGTCTGGTCATAAGACAACCTAACCCCGAAGGGTATGGCGGAGGGAGCCGAGCTTGCGTTTTGGGCAACAATATTTGGTAAGCATTGATCCATTTTGACAAGCAAAAATTATTTTGGTGAGTACTTAAAATGTTGTAAATGTTGTTGTTGTTTTATATTTTCTATCTGGTTTTCTGACTATCATTACATCACATAAATAAAGTGTTAATTACTGCCTTGAAGATAGCCATATTATGTAACAATGCTGAAGTGACCTTGTGTCCACCAAAATCTGCGGCACTATTTTTTATGTGGAATAATTTAGATATACATGCAAATTCTAGCACTTTTAGCACCAAACTTACATTAAATACGTACCTATAATACTTGAAAAAAAAAAAAACAGACGCATGGCAGTTAAAATAATTCATTTTTAGGGTTCCGTAGTAAATCCTTATAGTTTCGGTCTGTCCGTCCGTCTGTCTGTCTGTCTGTCTGTCCGCGGCTTAGCTCAGAGACTCTTAGTACCAGAAGGCTGTAATTTGGCATGGATATACATATGAATCATGTCGACAATGCTGAAGAATAAAATCTTAAAAAAAAAATTTTTTCAGCATTCCTCTGGTACACGTGAAGTGGGGGTTATTTTTTAAATTCACGATTACCTTATAATGTGAGGTATCGTTGGATAGGGTTAAAAAAATAATGGGGGTTTGCTACAACCATTTTTCGATGCTAGTTTACGTTTCAGAAATATTTTAAGTGTATTGTTAGAGTCAAGTTTCCCCCCCCCCATACCAGCGAAACCGTTGTATTTGGAAATGTGAAAAAATTCACGGTAGTAAAGTATATGATGAATTTAAAAGGAAAACTATCAACATCATGTAGGCTTTACAGGTTAACGAATAATATATCAACTTATGAAATGTACTTGTACTAGTAAGAAATTCGGTACAAATATCATAAAAAAATACTTTGATAAAGTTTAAACTGTCTATGTAGTAAATTTAAGTACGAGAAAAGTAAAAAAATGTGAAATAAGTAGGCTTGACAGGTTAACGAATAAAATACCAAATTTAAAATGTACTTGTGCTAAGTAAGAAATTCAGTACAAGTATCATAGAAAATGACTTGATGGAGTCCGTCTATGTAGGTAGTAAATTTAAGTAGGTATTAGAACAGTAAAAAGATTGCGAAAAAATAAAATCATAACATCATTTACTAAAATAATTTCATAACCTATTTACCTTATTTACCAGTCAGTTTTAAATGTGTAACAATCGCGAGTTGCCAATGGAACATTCGAAACATTCGAATAAAACTATTTTGAATTTTGAATAAAGCGCGCCGCGCCGCGGAGCTTATGGCCCTGCGGGGCTTGCGCGCGTCGATGTAACAAATAGAGCGTATTTTCCGACTTTGCATGCGTGATGATGCGTGTTGTACCGATTTCAAAAACATTATCATATCGTACGATTTAAAAAGAAAACTGTTATCCAGTCCTGACAAGAACGAAAATAACAAATTAGAATTATCGGTGGTCTTTCGGAATTTATGCGCGTATTACATACATTCCTGCGAATCATTTTTATTATTATTCGTACATTTTATATAAAGATGTATACTGACAATACCGGGCGTCCAACGGGCTTTGCCCTTTTGCCACGTAAAGGGAAAGTATACTAAATATTAGGTCCTTACATATGAAATTGGCGTTTTGTATGGGAGGAACAAAAAGTCGAAAAATTTTTATATAGTATATTTATTTAATCAAAGTATGAGCCATTGTAATCTATGCACTTTTGCCATCTCATAGGTAGTTCATTGATCCCTTTACTAAAAAGGCCTTTGAAGGCGATTTGGACTGCCCCATCTGAGTTGAATTTTTTCCCTTGCAAGAAGTTATCCAAATTTCGAAAAAAATGGTAATCTGTTGGAGCAAGGTCCGGGGAGTACGGTGGATGCCTTAGACATTCCAATTGAAGCTCTTCTAATTTGCTAGCCGTCTGTTGTGCAGTGTGTGGTCTAGCGTTGTCGTGAAGCAGCAGTGGCGTAGAGCGATTGACCAGCCTCGGTTGTTTACCAGCTAGCTTTTCCATCATGGTTTGCAATTGCTGACAATAGTCATCTGCCGTAATCGTCTGGCCAGATTTGAGAAAACTGTAATGAACGACACCGGCGCTAGTCCACCAAACGCTTACAAGTAACTTTTTATTGGTCAATTTTCGCTTGGAGCAGGCTTTGGCTGGCTTGCCAGGGTCCAGCCATTGCGATGAGCGCTTCCGGTTATCGTAGAGAATCCACTTTTCATCACAGGTAATGATTCGATTTAAAATCCCTTCGTTATTGTGCCGGTCAAGTAATGTAACGCAGCAGTTGACGCGCGTTTGCCGGTTTGCTTCACTCAATTCGTGAGGAACCCACCTTTCAAGTTTTTTAATCTTCCCAATTTGCTTCAAGTGGATTAAAACAGTTTTATCACTAACACCGAAGCCTGCAGCTAACTCGGACGTGGTTTGCGATGGATCCGCTTCCACAATAGCCTTCAATGCTTCATTATCAACTTGGGTCTCCGGCCGTCCACGGGGCTTGTTTTGCAGGTCGAAATTTTCAGAACGAAAACGTTGGAACCAAAAACGCACTGTGTTTTCTTTTGCGACACAACCGCCATACACATCATTAACCCTTCGAGCCGTTTCCGCAGCACTGGTGCCACGGTGGAACTCGTACTCGTAAATAACGCGATATTTCAAATTTTCCATTTTGTAAATCGAGCGATGCAAACAGAAAAAAGATAAGTAAAAAAACAAATGAATGACGGTTTACGAAACACAACTACATGTGGAAATAGCTGTATAAATTTGAATTTCGAATTCCTAACCAAATAGGAGAAATTTGTGATCAAAGTGGCCAGTACGACAAAACGCCAATTTCATATGTAAGGACCTAATAATAACAATAAAGTTTATATGCTCACCAAAATACTTCTAATGCATAAAAATATTAAGTAGGTATTGTGGGAAGCCTGATGCCTAAACTAGACAAAAGTCTGTATTTCAGGTCACCAGGTGGCTGCTATTTATGTATCCAGAATAACAAAAAATAACAAACATCTATAACCAAATATACTTTTATTGCTTTTCAAAATATTAATATATATTTTTTTCGTACGTTGAAACCAACTTTCGTAGCATTTTTTCCATTCTGTATCGGGTATCTCCAAAACGTGCATTTTGAAAGCATCAACGGCTTCTTCCCGGGTCGAAAATCGGTGTCCACGTAATTTGTTCTTCACGCTTGGAAATAAATAAAAGTCGTTGGGTGCCAAGTCAGGACTGTACGGCGGATGACCCGTCAATTCGGTCATTTGACTATTTAAATACTCCGTTGTTGCGGCCGAGGTGTGACAGCTGGCGTTATCGTGGTGAAGGATTATTCTTCGTTGTCGATTGTTCTTGCGTAATTTTCCAAAGACTTCTGGCAAGCAAATGGTTGTGTACCATTCAGAATTAACCGTTTTACGATTCTCTAGTGGTACTGTAGCTACATGTCCACTAATACCAAAAAAGCAGGCAACAATTTGGTTCAAAGTGCTTTTTGCACGAACAACTTTAGTTGGGTTTGGCTCATTTTGGAACACCCAAACCGTTGACTGCTGTTTAGTTTCGGGATCATACGCATATATCCAAGATTCGTCTCCTGTGTAGATATTATGAACAGCTTTTGATGTACCTACCACATTTGTATTTTTCTATCATTTTTTTGCACCAATCTACACGAGCCTGTTTTTGTTCAACTGTTAAGTTGTGCGGGATCCAACGAGAACAATTTTTTTTACAGCCAAATGTTCGTGCAATATTTTATAAATACTCGTCATACTAATGCCCAGAAATGCCCCTATCTCGCGATATGTAACATGACGGTCTTGCATTATTAGTTCGCGCACAACATCAATATTTTGTGGTACAACAGCCGATTTAGAGCGACCTTCTGAAAATCGTCCGCAAGCATACGACGACCACGATTAAACTCACTGAACCAATGATACACAGTGGTTTTCGATGGGGCTTCCTCCCCAAAAGTCGACAAAAGTTGATCCATGCACTGTTTTTGAGTTAATCCACGCCGAAACTCGTAATAAATCATAGCACGAAAATTTTCACGAGTCAAATCCATGGTGATGATAGATAATGAATTTTAAAAATGGCGCCACAATGTAAAAACAATTGACAGATGAATGAAACAAACTTTATTTTACAGCTAAAGAGTTCTATTTTTAAATGTTATAATTTCTTTTTAAATATTGTTTATGTAAGTGGCCAGTTCCGGATACATAAATAGCAGCCCTTGTAGCTCGAGTAGGTACATATATGCATTTTTCTTAAGCAAATTTTATTTGTATAGGTGACACATAGAGTTAGTAGGTGTTAGTATTGTTAGTGAAAACCTGATACATATATAAATAGAAAAACATAATAAAATAAGATAGAAGCCGATTATGCACAGCGATTATTGTGTTGCGTAAACTATTCTACTGTAGCAAGTATTTTTTCGATAGAATCTCTAGTAGCCACATAGATATTTTTTTATTGCATTGATGTTTAAGAAGAGATGGAAAGGTTTTGCTTCATTTTGTTGTATAAATGCACCCCCAAAAAACAGAAGAATCTATGCACAAAAATCGTACTAAATAAGTGAGCACGGTCAGCAACCCGACAAGATCTTCGAGTGTTTTGCGCAAGCACATGGTCATAAGGTGTAAGGGCGTGTTGCTTATGTACTGTATACTTAATGAAAAACTGTCTCACAGTGAGTACTCTGATAATATTCTGGATTGGATGTTTACTATAATATTCTGGTCATTGCTAATAAAATTAGACAGGTGTAGAGCATATTTGAAGGTACATTGCTCGTACATTGCGGAGGTATTCATTTTACACTTGTTTTATTTATTAGAATGGTTACATTTAAATTACACCCATCAGGTTGGCAGCTCACTTTCTTTTTGTAATAACTATCGTATTAAAAAGGTAAATAGTGTAAATTTTTACGTACATTCCGTACATTGCTTGTACATTTTTCTCACGCATAAACCATGCCAATGTGTGGACTTACACCCGCCATTCTGATGCACACTAAATTATTGCCTGGATGTTTACTGGAAAATATTGCTATCATTATCAGTTTCAATACACATACAATACTTACTTGAGTTGTACAAGTGTATGGTTTTACAATGCATGTTTTACTTACCCCGAACAGTTATTTAAAAAAATAATAATGCTACTGCAAGAATTGGAGCAATATTTTATCATGTACGTTATAAATATGGTAAATATACATTGTCGTGGGCTGGGCCTATAACATACATGCGATCATAGGGAAGGAAAAATATATATTTTATTTTTAATAGTCGTTCTCCGTGGTCGTTGCAATATTTGAGTAGTTGTGGTTTGTACCAGACGGATATGGATAAAGTTGAACCATAAAATAAGTGTCAATTCAATTCAATTTTCTAAAATCGTACATAATATTAAAAATAAACATTTGCACTTCATGGAGGCCTTTCTGCGAGTTCTTCGATATATGAACGGTTCTGTTTCCTTTCGCCTCCAGAGCCAGAAGGTAACACATGTTAAGTGATTTTAATGTTTTTTTCAATACACCTTGCTCGAAAATTGAACTTACGAAGGCAATACTAACATCTTTGTATCTACCATATCTATCGCAAATAAAATATCTTTATCTTTATCTTTATCAGTAAACTGTGCGGTAAATGCGTTTTACCGCACTAGTGCGATTTTATTTTTTATTTTTTTAAATTCCTACGGTCTTCAAAATTATTATTCAGCCAGGATCATTTTGACACTAAAAAATATTTAAATCGATTCATACAAAGAGAAAAGTATTTTATATTTTTTTATTTCAACAAATTGTATCAAAAATATTATCAGCCAGTAATATTTTAATTATAAAAATAAAATTATCTCGATTTAACAAAGAATCAATTCGTAGAGGCTGAATGTCCGCCAGAGCCTTTTCTCCGTAATTATGCTTATAAAAAAGAAACATATTAATATCGATTTGTGGTTGGCGCCAACTTTGTGAAATTTTTATTTAATTGTTTTACATTGAATGTTGTTTTATGAGTGATTAAAGTGTTGATATTTAGTGATAAATGTGAATAGTAAGGATTCTCAAACTGCGCGTGATATAATAAAGGTTAGTTTTTACAACTTCTATGTGATCAATTTTACCTGTAGTATCATAGCTTTTGTAGGGGTACCTTCATAACCATTTCAATTTAATTATTTACTATCAGTTTTCTCACAAGTGTATTGAAAAACGTCGTACAACACACGGATCTTAGGTTTTATAACAAACTCGTGACATTATAAACCCTCGCCTGCGGCTCGGGCTTACAAAAGTCACCTCGTTTGTAATAAGCCACCTACGATCCTTGTATCGTAATGTACTATTAATTAACAATAACACAAACCCTATACTATACTACTCGGTAGAGTCCCATAGGGTCGAAGTGCTCCGAGACTTTGACCTCTCGGCTCCTCCAAAGATACACTATTCGCTCATATAATTTAATTAATAAGTACTAAATAAACTAAGTTAGTGTTTTACTTAGGTACTTATAAAGCTTCCGATTCCTGCAGTAACGTTGAGGTGAATCTAAGATAATGCGCATTATACTCGCAGTCTGACTCACGCACTGTGGTGGGTTGCGTTCGTACCTTTCCAAAGAAACGTGTCATTTAAGAAAAAATATATGTAGGTCTGCTGGAAGATATTTCTTTAGCAATAAGCAGGCCTGTTGTGTCGTTTTTTCAAATGTAATTGTATTTTTGTCATCTTTTGTGTACAATAAATGGTTAAATAAATTTAAAAAATCGGCCAAGCACGTGTCGGGCCACGCAGTGTAGGGTAGGTGTAGGGTAGGTATAGGGTAGGTGTAGGGTAAATGTAGGGTAGGTGTAGGGTAGGTGTAGAGTAGGGTAGAAGTGAAAATGGCAGGACAACGTCTGCTGGATCAGCTAGTAAAAATATAAATCTATTTAACGAATAATCGATTCGTAAATAAATGCTTATAAAAAAGAAACTATTCTTGAGGTTGGCGTTAACTTTTTTTTTTAATTATTTCTCTGTTACATTGATTGTTGTTTTAAGAGTAATTAAGTGTTGATTAATTAAAATTACGTTGTGCGACGTGTGGTAGAAAGTAATTAGTTTTTGCCTATCAGTACACAAATTCTTCTTTCACAATATTATATTCTGACCGCAAACCGGGGCACGTTAACGCCTGCGCGAAGTACACTGACGTTTATTTCCAAAGTGTTCAGTGTGTGTCCTATATCGGAACGTCAATGTACATTTAGATTATGCATACAAAAAAGTGGATCTAGTGTAATTTAGTGAGGTGAGTCACATGGTGTCGAAGCTACACTTGAGTGCCGCTGACCTTGCCTCGCGCCGCCGTCAGCCGACCCACCAGTCAGCGAGCGCGCGCTGTAATAACCGAACGCGCAACGCCGAACAGAACAAAATAAAACGCGCAAAATTCACTCCACCGCATAACAAAACAGTTGCAACTTAAGCTCGTTATTTTTTATCAATGTACGCCGAATACACCATTTAATTACGATTCGACTTCGTCCTTTTCTCCGCGCTGTACAGTGGGATAGCCATCGAATTGTATTTGAAAGAAAGAGCGCATGCGCGAGTGAATGTAACCAGTTTGGAGAGGCCCGTGTTCAGTGCGTGTTTGCGTTAACGCAGTGATATTTTGATTCGGTCGGGTTATACAGAGGGAGAGAGTGTAACAACAGGTGCGTATTTTTATCTTATAGATATACGATTTTGGGTATGTAACATTTTGTACGAAATATTGATGTTTTGACTGGAATATCTTTAAAAGACGAAGTTACCATGATACGCAATGCTTTGTCGTACGACGTCATCGAAGCTTTGTCGGATTACTAACAGTACCAACTGACTAAACTAAACTTGTAGTAGGGATGCCAATTCCAAAGAGGTTAGAATATTTTTTGAGTGATTTAGAGATGTAAATAATGATAAAATCGAAAATTATATAGGAAAAATGATTGTGTGAAATCAGAACTTAGTTGGAGTAGGTATTTTAGATTATAGTACCCAGTTTATTCATCATAATACTATTGATCAAATCTCAGCTGTTTGTTCCAATACTTACCTAGAAGGTACATTTTACAATTTGTTTACATTGATTGTGTATAGGCAGTTAGGTACGACCGAAACAATGATCGCTTTGGTAAAAGTACTTATTTCATAAAAAAAACATAATGTCTCGATTGACGATATTAATTCAATACAAATACTGTAAAAACTAAATATCTACCTTCTTATAATATACAGGAATGATCTTTCTTTCTTCGTATAAAGTTACAATGTTATTATTTGCTCGTATAACGTTGTTTTGAGTGATACCTACATGATATTTTCATAAACTATCACGTCACGACAGAAAATAAAATTGTTATGTGATTTATTATAATAATCCCTGTACATATATAAACTAGGTACTTTCAAAAATAATCTGTACCTACACTCCACTAAATAACGCAAAACCGCACGAGTGGTAAAACACGGGTGGTACGGCACGGGTGGTACGGCACGGGTGGTACGGCACGGGTGGCACGGCACGGGTGGTACGGCACGGGTGGTACGGCACGGGTGGTACGGCACGGGTGGTACGGCACGGGTGGTACGGCACGGGTGGTACGGCACGGGTGGTACGGCACGGGTGGTACGGCACGGGTGGTACGGCACGGGTGGTACGGCACGGGTGGTACGGCACGGGTGGTACAGCACGGGTGGTACAGCACGTTCCAACTTATGTTTCTCAACTTCTTAAAATTATCAAAAAGGAATTTTGATTTCGCATTATAAGTTGTCGCGCTCAGCTGATAAGTTTAAATGAAATGTTTTTTTTTTTAAATTTTGGAACAGTTCTAGAACAAATTTTTTTTTAGTTTCACGTGCTAAACATCAACCCGAGAAAGAAAGAAAGAAAGAAAAATAATTTATTGCCAAATATACCACTATTAACATAGTACAAGCATAGTGTAGAATCCATGTGAAAGACTAAGGGTACCTATACAAACAATATTATTAAAAAATAAATAAATAAAGGTTTTCACACTGACTAATAACAATTTTTGGGGTGGTATATAATAACAGGGCAAAAGGAATTGGTTCAGCGTGTGCTGTGTTAGACCGTGGCCTCACAGCGCTGATTTTCAGCCATATCCTGCGGTGCCATGAATACATGTGCACCGAGGGCCGGACGCCCACTCAAGAATAAAAAATAAAATAAGAATAAAGTATAAATTACGCCGTATAAATTAGCCGTGTGGTGACGGCAGAGTAGAATACATTTGTCACCAACCCCTACTCTTCCCGTGTGTGTCGTAAGAGGCGACTTAGGGACTACACATTGAACAGGGAACGGGCAGCAGCGCTCTCTGGTACAGTAACCTTTTAATCTGCGATCTCCAACCCGCCTGCCAAGCGTGGAGATTATGGCAAAGTCCTCCACTTAAGTGGAGGAGGCTCATAGTCCAGCAGTGGACTGTAACGGGCCGTTGATGATGAGAAGAAATAAAATACAATTTAATGAGAGAGAGATGTTGCGTTATTTGTATGTGAATGGTGTCTGAGTTGCTAATTAATGTAGATGAATGTCGGTGAAGCTTGTACTATGTTTGCATGATTCAGACACAATAAAAATAAATTGATGGTGATGATTTAACTAAAATTTCCGCTCGGTAAAAATAATTTGAATAGGGTATTTGACTGCTCCTGAATTTACCATACGTTTTATAGTAGCAGATGATTCGCGGAGAAAAAACAGAATCGGTTGGAAAACGAATTAATAGTGAATTTTTAAAGTTTCTATATGACTGTCTCTCTCTTAAATACATTTCTGTATGGAGATTGTATGGCGCTACTTGCTTGTGACGTCACAAGTAAGTATTTGCCTCTCTGTCTAATTTTGAATTTTAAACCTTTATTTTACTCGGTCAATTTAAATATTTTTTTTTACTTTTGTTTTCAGATTTGTCGAAAACTCGACTGCTTGCTTCTATCGAAATGAATAGTGCCCGCTAGAAAATATGCTCCCTGTCGGAGACACGTTTATTTTTTATGGAATTTATTTTTTTATTTAACGTACAATTTCGTACATTTACCGTAACGTCATTTTCGTGATAGCAGACGGAATTCCGTACTTGTTCCGTACGATGTCATGACACACCGCTAGAAAACATGACATAGTGTATCAGCTGTTTGATATCCACATTGTTCGAGCACTTGAGGGATTTTACTTTTGCAAAGGAAATTCTTTACTATTAATGATATTGATCGGTGCTTCAGAATAACACGTAGTGCGCCGGATCAACAACGTCACTGTTGACATTGTCATAATGTTTATTAAACGTCAATTGGACCGAGCCATGGCATCACAAATATAGGGCGAACGACAGAAAAATACAATTTTTAACCCCTGACGTAAAAAAGAGGGGTGTTATAAGTTTGACCGCTCTGTGTGTCTGTCTGTCTGTCTGTGGCACTGTAGCACTTAAACGGGTCAACCGATTTGGATGCGGTTTTTTCAACCGTTTCTTTAACTTTTGGCATATGCACGTTCATAAGGTTTCAAAGTTTCAAGTAATAGACTAGCGTCTGGCTGACCCGGCAGACGACGCTGTCCTGCCATTTTTCCTACCTCTGCCACAGAAGAAATCAACCTCTACCCTACTCTACACCTACCCTACATCTACCCAAAATCTACCCTACACATGCCATCTACCCAACATCTACCCTACACCTACCCTACACATACCAAAGCGCCACCTACCGGGTCCAATTGTGTTTTCAAACCATCCAGGAATCCATCCGTTTAGGAGGAGTTAGTTGACAAACACATGTACAGAAGAATAATTAATATTATTATACACCGTGAAATTTACATCGTTTTGTTCCCGCCGTGTAGTGATAGTACCCGTCAAACTGAACAACTTCTCACGAAAAAAAATTCCAGTGACAAAAAAAACTTTAGTCTCTCCATACAAAATAGGTCGCTCGGGAGTCTCACTTTGTATGGAGAGATCAAAATTTTTTTTGTCGCAGGATTTTTTTTTTCGTGAAAAGTTGTTCAGTTTGAAGGGTACTATCACTACACGGCGGGAACAAAACGATGTAAATTTCATGCTGTAAAGTGAGATAACAAAGTAGGTACTATGTTATTTATTGGAAGGCGCGCATACTTTACATAGGTTAAAATAACCCTAATAAAAATAATACGATTTATTAATAGGGGATCAGACTACTTTTATTTTATTTTATAAATCCAAACTTGTTAGTTTCTGCTATCGAACACTAAAATAATTTTTGCCCTATTTTTAAAATTGACCGAGTTATAAAGGTTTGAAATTCAAGATTAGACAGAGAGGCACATACCCACTTGTGACGTCATTTGGTAGTAACGCCATATAATCTCCATACAAAAAATCGTTTTTGAAAGAGACAGACATATTGAAACTTTAAAAAATCACTGTTAATTCGTTTTTCAACCGATTCTGTTTTTTTCTTCGCGAATCGTCTGCTACTGATCTATATTTTAAAAATAATTCATAAAATATGGTAAATTCATAAAATATGGTGAACAGTCCGATCCCCTATTAAAAACATTATCACTTCTAAAAACTGACAAAAAACAAGATTATTCGTCAACTCGTCTAAACCGAACTCCAACAAGCACGATTAGTTAGTTAACATTAACTGATAGTGAAGAACTAAATACCCATTTATTTTATTCACATTATATGGCTATTATGTCGTAAAACAAGTACGTAGTTAGTTAGTCGCTTGTTATTCGAGCCATTGTGAATTTAGTCGAGCGGCAGAAGTGAACGATAACTGGTGAATAAAGTGCATTATTAAAGCGAGAATTACAGGTTCTTTTAGTACATGTTTTATACTGATTGGATTGGTTCAGTTAATTGTTCGTTGCAAAGTTGTGGGGATAATTCTGGAAGTTACGCTCTAATTCTTAATTTAAATACGATCGTACTTTTCGCCTTTTAAAAATAAATAAAAGGTATATTTATGGGGCATGTCAATTTGAAGCTACTGCACTTTGAAGCACTTCTGGCCATATGGCCAGAATACGATATTTGGTAGCTTCCATATGGACGCATCGATTGCAGCATTTGTCAAATTGGAACTAAGGTTGTGGTCACAAGTGACGCATTCGGTATAGAATTCCCATATAAGGGCCTTATCATACTAGCGGTTTACGAACGGCTGCGGGGCGGAGCGGGCGCGCAGCGAATGCGTCGCGAACACGTCGCGGCTGCACAGCGGGGACGTCGCGGACGCGTAGCGGATACGCAACGTTTTCGTCGCGTGCTTGTAGCGAGTCAACAACGTACAGTAGACAGCACATCAAGCTATAGATTTTTGTTGCAAACTAGGCCATATTACCAACGCGCAAGATACCCCGGTGTATAGCCTGATGAGCTGTTCACTGTACAATACACGCGGTAACAAAATGGATTCCGAGGAGGAAACACAGTTGTTGGCTTTGTTACTTCGAAGACGCCGGAGACGAAAACGAAAGCATCGACGAGTTTGGGAGGATCCATTATCAATTAATCGAATGGAAGAGAGCGAATACATTGTGTTGTTTTGCAAACGATTAAAAAATAATCCAAAAAAATTGTACCTACCTGCGAATGTCAAGACCTACATTTTATGAGTTGTTGCATCAGATGAAAACTGACTTAAGACATGAAGACACACATTTGAGATTATCAGTGTCACCTGAAGAAAGGCTCGTAATTACGAGCTGGCGTTTGTACGAAACAGTACAAAATGGCAGTCACCGTTGCGCGTCCGCAACGAATTCGCTGCGCATGCGCGGCGTGTTCGCTGCGCGCCTGCTCCGCTCCGCAGCCGCTCGCAAACCGTTAGTATGATAAGGCCCTAAGATATCTACTTAATAGGTACAATGACCGATGTTATGATGTGATAGTAATAGTATAGTATCTAGTGTTTTGTGCAGTGCATGTGTGCTGTAGAAGTAGACAGTAATGACAGTGAGTATAACAGTAATTTTTTTAATTCGACTACCCCATAGAAAAAAAAAAATTCATATAGAACTTTATCTTAGAGAAATTACATTAAACAAAAAACTAACCAATCAAAATGGTTTGATCTAACTACAGTATAAAATTGGTTATTCCTTTAGATCTCTAGTAGTTAGTATAATTACATTGAATTATTTCCTTTACGGACAAACGTGCCGAGCCGAACGTAAACGTAACCTAAAAGAGGTTAGACAGGTCAATTGGCCTTAAATTAATGATAGCAAAAATTATTTCTACGATAAAGAGCTTCTGTGGTATAGTGGCGCGGGTTCGATTCCCACCACGTACCAATGTGTTTTCGAATTTCTTCGAAGCTCTTACGCTGAAGGAGAACATCGTGAGGAAACCTGCACACTCCTGCGAAAAAAATCAAAGATTGTGTGTGAAGTCGACCAACTCGCATTGGGTCGGCGTCGTCGACTAAAGCTGATCTGATCACCATAATTCTGGGTATTCTTAAGCCTCTGATGATGGGGACGTATAAGGTATATGAGCTGTTCATGATGGTTATAATGGACGATCTAATCTGTTTATATCTGGGACAGGTAGGCCAAAAAAAAGCGTCCAGAAATGTTTAAGCTCCTAGAGGAATGATCTCGGCTTTCAGATTGTCGAGTCTTGTCAGAAGCCAGTGGCGGCGGTGGCTAATCCTGACACCAGCCAGAGTTAGCGTGGACCTAAAACATCCGACTTAACATATCACACTCGAAACGGCGGCATACCTTGACCCGCCTAAAACTCAATTTCCGTTTTAGACGAGAATGTTATATTTAATTATAAAGAGAACATAGTGGGTCCAATGAAAATATTCCCATACATATCCGTAGAAACATAATATATCTTATATTATAATATAATAATACATTTAAATAAAGAAGGTTTAAGTTAATTTATTTTCAGAAACACATTAAGCACAGATTATAAAGAAGTATTGTGCAACTCATTTAGTATACCCATTATTTTCTAACAGCCATGAAAAATTTAACAGGCGTTTCGTGGTTTTGGTCAAAATTGTTCTTTTTCAAATCAAAGCGAATCATAGTTTTTTTTTACCAAAAAAATTCATACAATCCAACAATAATAAAAAAATCCTTTCAAATTCGTATTTTTATTATCTTTCGTACAAGTTGACTCGATCAGCTGATCATTTGTATGAAGTTTTTTTTATTTCTAGAACCTAACCTCCCCCTACCTTTATTCAGTTTGACTGACCTACCTACCACCCGAGAGGTTTTGCGTTATTTTTCTAACATTTTTTTTTTATTTATTATTGTTACAGACTACGTCTGTTAATGAAATATCTAATAATTAGGAGTGCCTAATGCACTACGAGCCTTAAGTAAAAATCAGTAACAAGTTTCGACACCCTTTCACATAGCTTGGTGGCATAATTGGTAATGCGCCTGTTTCTGGCCCGGATAGCCAACGAGATGCAGGTTCGAGTCCTGTCCAAGTTCGAGAAAAAAATTCGTTTTATGCTTTATAATTATTAGATATTACATTTTATATTATAGCTCGTTCTGTAACAAACTTTAGGAATTACGACTATCTGACGAAATATGGATAACATTCGAAAATACGGTATACCATGATCTTTAGTGGTTCCTATTTAAAATACGGTATACCGTGATCTTTAGTGGTTCCTATTTAAAATACGGTATACCATGATCTTTAGTGGTTCCTATTTAAAATACGGTATACCATGATCTTTAGTGGTTCCTATTTAAAATACGGTATACCATGATCTTTAGTGGTTCCTATTTAAAATACGGTATACCGTGATCTTTAGTAGTTCCTATTTAAAATACGGTGTACCATGATCTTTAGTAGTTCCTATTTAAAATACGGTATACCGTGATCTTTAGTGGTTCCTATTTAAAATACGGTATACCGTGATCTTTAGTGGTTCCTATTAAATACGGTATAACATGATTAATTTAGTAATAATTCATAACAATGTAGAATTAACTATCAACAACCCTATTGTAACAAAACAAATAGTTAAAGCATAGATACCGTATCTCATCCGGCAGATATCTCATACGTCCTTTTGCTGTGAGCAATTTTTTATATGCCGGCTGACCCGTTATCTATTGTAAAGCTACATACAAATTGGCCAAATACTGGTAGTGAAATGAAATTAGAGGAGATGAAATTAGATGAACGAATGAACAAGTGGTAGCTGTCAAATTAATATTTTAAAAATGTTAAATATTTTGCCCAATTCTATTTTATTTTAAAGAAATAGTTGAAAGTTAATTATAATAAAATAATTTTAAAAATATATATTCTTTAATTAATACTTAACTTTGTGTTATTTCAATTTAACATTGCGCTGTAATTGAGTGGCTGTATAGAAAGATGGAACATAGTTCAATAGAAATGTGAAATTAGAACCAGTTTTTTTTTAATAATTTGCCAGAATGATAGAAAATGAATGAAGAATGAATGAAAATTAATGAATGAATGACAGCTGTCAGTTGAAAGTGATTCTCCCTTCGGGCTGAAAAGTATTACCTTCCATCCTCTCCTCAGGCAACTTCCGAACTACTTTCAGAGTATGAGTAATGAAAAGTTATTTTATAACATCGTTTTCATAGAAAGAACTGTGTTATAATATGATTCTATTTTTTAATTTCGGTATTGTGTTTATAAAGTGTGTCAAACCGTTTTGGATTTTGTGATTCGAATTTTACGATATGAGAGTAGATAAAATCAATTATAAAATACTTAATTTTACTTATTGCTAAATCAACTAGGTGTGTCACAATGTTGCAGCTAGACATATAAAATGCATGTTGCGGTAAAAGTATAATATAAGGCGTATACTACACGAGTAATACAAGTAATAAAATTTTCAAGTCGATAAATTAAGAATGTTGAAACAATGAAAGAAACATACTTACATACATTACTCAAACAAAACAAAGTTCGAAAAATAGTTTCGCTTTAGATGCATTTTACGATAGCAAAATATAGAGAGTATAAAAGGTGAGCTCTTCTCCACAGATTCCGCCATTGTGTTAGTGAACTCACCCAAAAAAATGTAATGACGGATCTAAGTGATGTAATAACATCCTATGGAAATAAATTAATTTGTCTTTGACTTTGACTTTAATTTGACTTTGACTTTGCTGCCTTCTTCGTCAACATTTTCTGTACACGGGTACGTACAGGTCGTTTTAATAATATAATTTAAGAAACTAAACTACAGTGTTCACATTTACGTAACGACCACGTAGTAAGGCTTTGAGTTGGCAGAGCAGCATCCTTGGCGAAGACACTTTATAGTTAGGCGGCAACCAAGCAATCTGAAATTTCGACACCTCCTATGAACAACAACGTAACTTGAGATACGTGACTTGAGATACAAAATGACTTTAGTTAATATTATTCCTTATCATAATTTTATTTACTCTTAATTTTCTGTCCAAGCAGTCTCTAAGTACAATAGAACTGAAGTTAGCATTAGTCAAAAAACCTAACTATAGGTAAAACGTATTTTTTTTTCTCTTTAAACTGCTGTACTGATTAGTTGCTAAAATTGAGTTACGTTGTTGTTCATAGGAGGTGTCGATTTTTCGTAGCCATCTCTTCTATATACCTAAAACTGGTATGTATGTGTTCCTTGTGCTCCGTGTAACACGAAACTGACGGTTTTAGTTGGAGGAGGTGGGGACACGCGTAGCTATGACGTCACAAAGATGGCGGCTGACCGTACTAAGTTTTTCTTCATTACTCGAGTTCTATTACACCAATTTCGTTGTTTAATACGTCATTTAAAAATTTATTTCATTGTCTATAATTGGCCAATGATAAATGTTTTGTAAGCTTTGTGATTATCAAAATATTTAAAAAAGTATGTAATTTTTTCCCAAAAAAAAACACTAAATTAGAATTATGGCCAGTTTTAGTCAATAATGAGATACTTTAGCGTAATTTTTTATTACTAAAATTAAAGCACGCTTCATAACCTTACCAAAAAGATAAAAATCATCTTTGTACGATGACATACAATCAATTTATGACCATTAACGTAAAGCAAGTACTCGCGCCGCGCGACCGCAGAGCGTACCAAGTTTTTCTTTATTTCTCGAGTTCTATTGCATTAATTTCTTTGTTTGATACTTCATTTAAAAGGATATTTTATTTTCTATGATTTCTGTTTTAAATATATTTAATTAATTTTGTGGTTATTAAAATATTAAGAAAAATGTGTTTTTTCATATACATTTTCTTATTTACCGGTATAACTACATAAAGAGAAACCGCTAAATTCCAAAAAAATATAAAGTACGGTTTTTTACCCAGCCAAAAATATAATCATCATTATGATGAAATAAGGAACATACAAGTTGTGACCAATTCCGTAAAGAAAGTACTTACCACCTCTTGCATAACTTCTGTAATTATTACCGCCGTTTTCAATTTGGTTTTCTAACGTATGAGACAACGATTATTAAGTCATAAAAGATGAGTATTTATGAGAAATAGCTTTATTTATTTTTATTTTTATTTACATACCCTGTTTTTACAAATACAAGTACTTACACAAAATTTCACACGACAACAATATTAGAAGTACTTGCTAAGGTAATATAATTTAAATAGAAAGCAAGGTATTATTATAATCATAATCACTAGCGTAATGAAATCACTAAGTACCTATCGAAATCACATTGTACAGTCAAGTGCATAAGTGAGGTCAGTCAAGATAGGCTATAACTGCTTACACGTATATAACTGTATTTTAATTACCTACACATACATTATTGTCTATTTGTTTAGGGAAGTTAATCTTAAAACCAGCACGGTAATTACTGATGAAACCAATAACCATAGATAATACTCTGGTCATACAGTAACCAATAAGCTGCGTCATGTTAGTCAAAATCATTTATTCATAGCAGGAATTTTAAAATCCATGACTTCAAAAGGCACCACACAGAATTAATATAGTACCAGAATGGCCACTCACCTCCTCCCGCCAATCGGCGTTACCTCGTCCCGCTCCGCAGTTTGACATTCGAGGGAGCGAGCGAAGGGGTACTGGATTAAAGGCCGTGCATCGCTTACGCGCGCAATCTCTTGGAAAACTTTACATGGTTCACTCACACATACGCGTGTGTAAAAAGAAGTAGGCATTTAAAACGCGAAGGTTGTCTGAAGTGTCCAGGGTGTGCCTGCGGGTAAATGAACATGCCAAGAAAACCCGAGGTATAACATCTTTTAAACAATCATCATCATATTAGCCGAAAGACGTCCACTGCTGGACAAAGGCCTCCCCAAAGGATCTCCACAACGATCGGTCTTGCGATGCCCGCATCCAGCGGCTTCCAGATTCACCTTCACCAGATTGTCGGTTCACCTTGTGGGGGGCCTTCCTACGCTGCGTCTTCCGGTGCGTGGTCGCAATTCAAGAATTTTTCTGCCGAAGCGTCCATCGGTTCTCCGTGAAATGTGCCCCGCCCGCCCACTGCCACTTAAGTCTCGCAATTCTTCGGGTTATGTCAGCAACTTTGGTTTGCCTGCGAATCTCATCATTTCTGATTCGATCTCGCAGGGAAACTCCGAGCATAGCCCTTTCCCTTTGCCCTTTGGGTGACCAATTGTGAGCGACCACGTCTCTGATCCATATGTCATCACTGGCAACACACACTGGTTGAAGACTTTTGTCTTGAGACACTGCGGTATTTGGGACGAAAAGATGTTACGTAGCTTCCCGAACGCTGCCCAGCCGAGTTGGATTCGACGATTGACCTCTTTCTCGAAGTTGGATCTGCCTAGCTGGATCGTTTGTCCTAAATAGACATAATCTTTTACAACCTCGAGAGCAACGTCCCCAACTTTTAGTGGAGTGGGTGGGTACTACATGGGCGTTCGACATTATTTTTGTCTTATTGCAGATTCTAGTAAAACAATCATATATGTCAATATGCGAATATGTAACTGTGACTGGCGAAGCGCAAGGAACTTCTGACCCCACTTTTGGCAGTACATTATTGTGTGCTAACCGGAGAAACACACTACTCATCGTCAAAGTTATGTTGATTAAAACATAAATCTTTCCCGATATGGCATACTCCTATCATACACTTTTGCTTCATGCGTGCACAGCCGCATTTCGTTGTCCGGCAGTCTGTGTTGCACTGGCATGATATAAGTTCTATGTCTTGCAGAGATATCGGAGGTTTTATGCTAGTGATTGGAACCAGAGACTTGTTTTCTAATCTCCAGCCACAGTTTTCAGGTGAGGGTAAGTTTTGAATCGGGATATTAACAGATTAACAGGCTGAAATGATGATGATGATGATGATGATGATGATGAACTGGTGGTGAAAGGTGGGGCGGAATCGGCGACACCAGTTTCCATACGAACGGCGCATGATCGCCTGAATTACCTCAACGCTGTGCGGTCGCGCGGCGCGGGTACTTGCTTTACGTTAATGGTCATAAATTGATTGTATGTCATCGTACAAAGATGATTTTCTTTTTGGTAAGGTTATGAAGCGTGCTTTAATTTTAGTAAAAAAAAAATACGCTAAAGTATCTCATTATTGACTAAAACTGGCCATAATTCTAATTTAGTGATTTTTTTGGGAAAAAATTACATACTTTTTAAATATTTTGATAAACACAAAGCTTACAAAACATTTTTCATTGGCCAATTATGGACAATGAAATAAATTTTTAAATGACGTATTAAACAACGAAATTGGTGCAATAGAACTCGAGAAATGAAGAAAAACTTAGTACGGTCGGCCGCCATCTTTGTGACATCATAGCTATGCGTGTCCCCACCTCCTCCAACTAAAACCGGCAGTTTCGTGTTACACGGAACACAAGGAACACATACATACCAGTTTTAGTTATATAGAAGAGATTGCTACGAAAATCGTGAAGGAGACGACTTCTTTAATTTTCGCCACCAGACTATTACTACCTACTGTAGCAAGCAGAATAAGAAAGTTCCAGAGTGTACTTTCCATTACAATTGATTAAGATTTTTTATTTCCAGGTCAAGAGTTGGCAGATCGTCAATTGGTGTCGAACAAAAAGTACCAATGCACATCGGGACCCCTGCAAGGTTAAGCTGCATGATCATGAAGTCGAGAAGATGCCGCGGTTCCCAACCTGGTGCTACCACCCAGCACAGTTCCTGAAACTCAATGCAAGCACCAAGTTATTCGCATTTCTCTTAATTTTTGGCTTTTCTTACGTCTTTTGGTCCGTGAAAAGTCCAGAATACACGGAATATAATGAAGAAATTACAGAAGACGCCCTTCAAGATATCTTTTATAACCCTAAATTCGCAGAGGTGTACCGCAAGAAGACGCATCTTCCAAAAGATATCAAATACGTATTGCTCTGGACACGGAATGATTATGCTCCATTCTATTATTTGGGAGAAGGCCAGAGAAAGTTTATCAAAAACAATTGTTCGATGATAAACTGTTACATAACTTCTGATAGGAAGTTTTTTAACGGGGATCTCACAAAATTCGATGCTATTGCTTTTAACGGACGCAACATACAATCTTTTACTAAGAACGACTTCCCAAATGTTCGAGCGCCACACCAAAAATATATATACTTCAATACAGAATCAGCAGAAAATTTTAAAGTTAGTAACGATGTTTTTAACAATATGTTTAACTGGACTGCCACGTATAAGCTTAATTCAGATATTTTGTATAATTACTTTATAATTAAGGATACCAATGGAACAATCGTAGGCCCTAAAGAAAACATGAAATGGGTAGAGAACATGGGTAAGATAGATGAAGATTTAGCTGAAAGATTGAGAAATAAAACCAAAGCAGCAGCGTGGTTCGTATCCAACTGTGGCACTAAGAGTAAGCGGGAGCAGTTTGTCAGTAAACTCCAAGAGGCAATGAAACTGATGAATTTGACTTTAGATATTTATGGATCTTGTGGACCATTTAAATGTCCTAGGTACAGACAGTCTGACTGCGATCAGGCGCTTGAGAAAGACTACTTCTTCTACATGTCACTGGAAAACAGCTTTGCCGAGGATTATGTGACTGAGAAGTTACTTACTGCCTTGCAGCATGACACTGTTCCTATAGTATTAGGTGGTGCTAATTATTCCCGGTAAGAAAACTCCTGTACACTTATTGATAAAGTTTCTTAGATAATAGAATGTTGATTTGTTGAGATGAAAATAGTGAGATTCGAAAGCATGGTAAAGAAATCGTGGAAAATTATAATTTGTTTTTATAAAAACAAAAACAAAGTGACACTGAAAAATTAGGTCATCAACGATCAATAAGTGCGTACATGAATAGAAAGAGAGCTATGATAATCTATGCACGCTGTAAAAAATATTATTATCCTTCTAAATTCATGTAGATAAAATCTTACAAATAAATATGTGGGTATAATCAAAGAGCTAAAGAAGATAATCACCAAACAATTTACTCCTTTTCAGGTTTCTCCCGCCTGGATCTTACCTGAATGGGTTAGAATACTCGCCCATCCAGTTAGCAGCTTTAATGGATCGCCTCATCAGGTCTCCAAGAATATACCAGAAGTACTTCAAATGGAAGAACCATTACACATATGAAATGGCAACGCAACAAAACGTGTGTAATGTGTGTGCTGCTTTAAATGATCTGACTTTTGAAACGACTAGTGTTTACGGGGATTTCAGAGACTGGTGGAATCCTCGTAAGAAGCATAGATATTGGTATTTCACTTAAACATTCTTAGATATTTTTTCCACGTGTGAATAGTCATACATAGGTATGTCACAGTTTATTCGGAAAGACACGTTCTAATCTTTAAAGTTCGCTTGTCATTTTCGATACTATGAATTATAAAGGAATAGATTGCCGAATGATGTCTTGAATTAATGGTACTTATTACTTTAATAATAAGGGCGTAGCTCTCAATTTTTATTAAGTCTGATGTCCTACGTGTGCCCCTTATTTTAGGTACTCCTTTCTTACATTCCTCATAGAAATGAAAAGGATAGGTAGACTTTAAATTAAAGATTCGGATGACTTCTCGAATCGGGTGCATTTTATATAGGATATTTTGCAACCACAAAAAATTAAGTAAGTCAACAGTTTTGTGAAGTTTTAGAAGTTTTCAAGTCTTTTTGTTGCACGAGATAAGCTTCATAAGTATTAATTTTATGAGATGTTTGATCATGCTTGTTAGATATAACGTTCTTGTTTACTATAGTACGTAAAATATAGCATGAGCTCTGTGACAGCAGGTAAAAAATATACGTATTTAATGCGTGCAAAAGGGATAGGCGGAAAAAATGTATAAATTTGACATCTGTAACAGAGCGCATGCTATGTTTTACGATCTATATAATAGTGACGTTATACATAATGTAATACCGCACATAATTTATGATTGTTAAGTTACTATGATGATGAAGAACTACTATTTGTATGTCATATTTATGAATTCGTTGTAGGGTTTGCTTATTGTAAATCTTTGAGTAAACAATTTATGCACGGTGCATTATTTTTTTCGTAATGACGTGAGTGCAAAAGTTAGATCGATAAATTAAAAACAATGGACAGAAAAATAGTTTATGACAGAAATTTAAAAAAGATAAAACCTTCTAATTTTAATTCTCAAGTAATAAGCGGAAAATTGTGTTACTAAATTGGTTTTTGCTGTAATTTGACTATAAAATAATAATGGCAGTTTTTATTTTCTTAATTTTTTCCATTTAATAAAAATATACTAGCAACGCTACTGGAGGTTATTCCTAACACTGCCACTTATACAGATATTAGTGTCAAATTAGTTAAAACCCTCATATATTTTTTTGTTTGTATTTTTATTTAAGAATTAGAAATTGGTGTTAAGGTCTTTATAAGGCTTTATTTTATCCAATTGTTGTTTATTGTATCAAGGAAAGAGAAGTAATAGGGCATTGCACAAAATGTAACTATAAGTTTACAATTTGATTTAACTGATTTCGAAAAGAAGGAGGTGCTCTATTTAATTTTTATAATGTTCAGTCAAAATTTTAATTATAATAATTTTATAAAAAAAATATGCGTGAGTGAATCTTATATTGAGAGAGGCTTTTAATAATTTTAAAAACTTTTTAAAAATACAGACCAAATATAAAAAATACGGTTATACCCGATTGTTTTTACTCCATAGTCCGAATCCTTTAAAAATTTCCATTAACTTATTTTCCATAAAGTTTAAAATGTAATAGGTTTATTCTCTTCATAAAATAACAGGGTATCTTACCTTTGCTTGCTTCTTGTGTGGTAATATTGCCACTTTTTATTATTAAGAATAATTTCATACTATACTACTCAAAAAGGCAAGTGTAGACAAAATACTCCTCAGCGCTGGTTTAGAAGTTTTAGTAAAATATTTTCTTATTTCCAAAATTATATAATATGTATCACAGAGCATATAATCATATCTTTTATAATATGTTCTGTCTGTGATAGGTATGTATATTGTTAGTAGGTAGGTAAGTATATTTTTTTAACTCTGTCTCTTATGTTGAGAATTATTAACCAACATAGGTATGCCTACTGTTCAGTAATGCAGCTATTGCAATAGTAAACTTGCCTTTAGTAAACAAACATCCCATCATCTGACGATGTTTTGTTTTCTAAATATCCTGTGTTTACACGCTTAGCATTTTTTATGCCAATTCCCGTCGGCATCTATAACTTCAAATTGTTTTGAATGGACTGAACCACTCAAAGAAAAAGACACAAACAGCCAAAGTTCAAGTTGCCATAAAAAAACATCCTTGACGAATAATTTAACGTTTGTGAGCACGGAGACTGGTACGTTGCTTAAGTATACAAAGATTATAATTATTAGGTATCGTTTTTTTGGTCAGGCACATAAATACAAACAAAAACCCTTGGTAATACAACAACAACAACACTTCAATGTTGTTGGTCTGATAGGGAAGTTTGACATACCCACTGTATATACACTTCTTCTTCTTCGCCCTAGCGTTTTCCCGGCCTAGTGCTGGGGTCCGCTTTCCTACTCAATCTTCTCCACTTTGCCCGGTCTTCGGCATCCTTAGGCGTGAGATTGTTCTCTTCCATATCCGCTTTCACGACGTCCAGCCAGCGCTTTTTAGGCTTACCACGTGATCTAGGGCCCTGGACGGACAGTGAGGTCGAGGCATCTTGTTACATACCCACTGTACTACTTTCATAAAAATGTAGACCAAAACCTAGTAGTTTTCGAAGTTAATGAAGGTATTTTATATAGAAAAAACTAAAATATGTTACGACACTTGCTTAAAAATATCCTAATGATCAATGCTTAATTATTTTTATATGGTGTTATTTTTTAATTTTTGTCATGTCATAAATACTCAAGGGCAGTTTTTTGGAATTAAATATATTATTACGTGGTTAAGTAAAAAAAACTGTACTTACTTCAAAAGTTTGTCACCACCATTCCATTTTTGTTTGTGTTAACAAAGTTAATACAAGTTATGTATAAAATAATAATTTATTCTAACCGGACCGTTCCTAAATTATATTTCGTGTAAATAATGAAATGTAAAATATAGGTATAAATCTGTTATTGAAAAATAAATATCCACGTACGAGTGCAACGACTACCAATGTACAGAATATAGTGACTTAAACAGGGTGGTAAGGTACAAAATCACCAATAAAAGCCAAAATAAATGAATACCTAGTCTAAGATAGAACCTATTAATTATGTTACCTTTTTAGTCATGTCATTTAAAAATACCGTGCCTATAATATCTGTTCAATTTTGTTTATTGAGAACTATACATATACAGGCTGGCGTTACAAAGGCTCAAAATATATGCATCCACGCGACCGAGCGTATTAACCTTTCGTCTGTGAAAAATCCGTCCCACGGATAAAGTTTTTTTTTTCGTATCTGTGTCATGACAGTCCCACTGTCAACGCCAGTAGCTGATCTCGCGCGCTTATAGCAACGGTTTTGTTGTATTTATCCCTTTCTAACTTACACAAACATGATCATGAAGAACAAAGCTAGCCATGGAATCGCATATTCCCGCGCGTTTGATGTAAAAAAATGAAAATCGCGTCAGTCGAAAAACAAGCAGTGACGGTGGTGTTGTTGAACGCGTTTCTGTGGGTTTTTGGTGTTTTTTCTTTTTGATGTTTTATTTTTATTACTTGGTAAAACAAAAAAAGGGATAAGAAAACAATATAAAAGGTTTCTTTAGTGTCTTATTTTTATTTTATTCTCAAAATACAGTAGTTTCTAGGGTCCCATAATAAAAGTCTTGATATTACTGTAATTATATAAGTACCTATTTTGCAACAATTTACTAAATAATGACGGGAATAAACAGATTTCCTTGTAAAATCGGAGAAATTCGTCATTTTAATGAAATACTACCCTTCCACAACCCTGCCTGTGTTTCTCCGTGAGCTGGATACACACATCCGCCATATTGGGAAAAACGATGCCACACAGATGAAAGGTTATGAGATTACAAGGACGCAATGATATATGATTGGAACGGCCGCCTCACATTTGATTAGAGAATTATTAACCAATTTGTGCCTACTTTTGCTTTTGATTTCCCGCCACACAGCCTCGCCGTGGCTTCGCTTTGAAATCACAATGGTCTAACGCAACCATTACGAAACGACTTATTATGGTGCTGGAAATACCTGCAATTTAGCACCTAGTTATTTCTTGTGTGACCTAGCTGTGGCTAGGTTAGGTTAGATAATACTCGTATAGCTAGCGGACTGGCCGCTCGGTCGCATCGTCGCTTATATTTTGACCCTAAACCATAAACGAGGGTTATGTATGAACGCTGATCTTGAATGCACTGGTATATTTCTTTCTCATTTACTCCCCAATTGGTTTAAAAAACCAAACCAATTAAAATGGTTGATACAAATAACATAACGTACAAAATTCTGTTAGTTTCGCGATTGTACAACAAACAGTTTTCGTTCTGCAAATCTTCAACGAAACGAATTGAAATGAAAGTTATTTGTGTTAATAATGATCTACCAGAATATGTATTTAACCTTAGTATTTAATCTTCCGTTTAATATTTCGCGAAATATTGTTGTAAGTAGAAAATTAAGATACTTTATTAATGAGTTATTAGGTGCCCCTTTGTTTTGTATTTACATACCAACATTATTTCCATAGTTTACATATAATATTAACAGATAATTAACTATTTTTTTTATTGAGAAGTGTAATTCATGGACAGTATTATGTAATAAAGTGTAAACATTAGGTATATCGAATACCTAAGCTTTTTTCAGCTGAAAAATAGTTTTGTGTGACTGTGTTATTTGTCAAAGAATAATATTGCTTATTGCTAATGTACCGTACTAAATAAAGAAGAGTACTTATATCAGTTTTGTAAGAAATAGGAATAACAAGATTATAAAAATTAGTTGTTAAAGTGTCGTTCCATCGTCCAAAGAAATTGGTAGCGATTTACGTTCTAATCCATAAAAAGTTCGTGTGTCATTTCCACCTTTTAATGATTAAAAAGGAACAGGCGATGGCCATCCTAATATTGGAGCTGTCAAACATCGAATTTGGACGCGTCGATTGCACAATTTTAGAGAGCACGTAAAACATGCGACTTAAAAATATCTTAATCTGACAGCTATGCCGTTATTTTAGGTTATCATTAATTAAAAATAGTATCATTCGTTCATTTGAATTCATCACCTCTCTATCGTTGGTCATAAAAACGAAAAGGATAGCGAACTATCGCGAATTTGCCATTGTTATTTTGTTCGCTTTTTGATCGTTATTGGACTCGCTTCACCAGTTTTAAAACACGTTTGGAGATAAGTATTTTGAAATTATGACTCAACAATACCTAAAAACCATATTGCCAATATGAAGAACAAAAACGAAAATTTATAATTTTTGAATAAGAAAATTGAAAAATTATTAATAATAAAAGTTGCACAGTGTACAAAATGTGATTAAAATAAGAATATGACGGGGTCATGGCTAACGGTACCATTCTCATTTTAATAGTATTGTATATTGGTGCATACTGCATATCGTCGTTGCCAAATCAAGACCTTTTATGTGGCGCTCTAGACAAAAATAACTTTTTTTACACCATATTGTAGATAATAAAATTCCCCACCTTCTACAAAAACTCTTATGTCAATATCTTACATATTCGCAGAGATACAACGAAAAAGGTGACGAAAAAAAACTCCCATGTGACACTAAAAAATAATTGACAATCAAAATATCTCACGTGTGCAACTAAAATTGGCATGCTTACATACGTTTTTTTTTTACAAAACTTGTATCTTTGCATATCAGAGGTCTTGATTTGGCAACGACGATATATTATATGAAGTACTTAACGAATTTTGAATAATAAAATTATTTAAATATTGGTAGGTAGGTTTAACCCCGTGTTATAATGACGAATGGTCGTACAATGTTAGCATAAGAGTGTATTTAAATGTATATAGTACTTAATCAAACTATGTCGCCTTAAAATCTGTGTTGTAATGTAAAAAGTTTAATACTAAAGACGTGCAAATATATACTGATGGCCTTAATGTTTAGTTTGTTTTGTATTTTTTTTCACATTTCTACGCGCATACCTCGTAATATAAAGCGTATAAAGAAAAGATTATAATAATAATCAGAAAATTTACACTGACACACACTTGGCTTCGGCCCGTGACTGTTGAATACTACCGGCCCATAAAGCCGAGACAGAAATTCCATAAAACGAAGTAATAATAATAAAGAATAACAATTATTCGTCCGGGACACATTTCTCCCGAGATGATGGTATGTCAATCATTCATTCGACAAACGGTCCTCTACGTGTTGGCTTTGGCTCCACGCACGCCTTCCAAAGGTCCGGGACACATTTCTCCCGAGATGATGGTATGTCAATCATTCATTCAACAAACGGTCCTCTACGTGTTGGCTTTGGCCCCACGCACGCCTTCCAAAGGTCCGGGACACATTTCTCCCGAGATGATGGTATGTCAAACATTTATTCGACAAACGGTTCTCTACGTGTTGGCTTTGGCCCCACGCACGCCTTCCAAAAAGGTCCGGGACACATTTCTCCCGAGATAATGGTATGTCAAACATTTATTCATAAGATCAATTTAGATCATAAAAAAATACACAATTAACATTTTGATTTCATTCAATAAATAAAATAACAACAAAATAAAGTAATAAGTTCGTAAATTCCATTAATAACATTTTGCAAATTTAATTTATTCTATTTATTACCAGAAGTGGGGCGCTTTACGAATAAAAACTACTTTGTGAGACAGTTTCTACCTTAGACACACTTTCCCTTTGCCTTTTTGACATTGCAGGCTGAATCACCTGATTGTCCGAAAATATGATTCCATATTTTTCGGTTGACTCGTTTAACCGTTGTTGGTGTCGGCTATTGGTCGTTACGGAAAATAATCATGACATGCTCCATGTCAGAGGCCTCTTCGTCAGCTCCATAACTTTGACACCAGAGAAGAAAGATAGAGAAGGTCAGGTCATGTTAGTCACAACTTAACAAAAAAAAAAACTGAATTAGTAATTTAATTTTGTCCTTTCAGTCTGTGACCTAACGCAATTTGCGATAAAAATAACTTTAAATGAAGTTATCACAATAGGTAGGTAGCTAAAATACTTACCAATGACTATTAAAAATGCTGTTATCGTAATTTTGTAATAAAAAGTGGGCAATTTTAAATTAATGCTGCGAAAGTAGCATTTCTTTGCGACCGACTCTTGCCCACTATTAATTTTTCAAGTTGCAGTTAATTATGATCCATCTTAGGGTTACAAACTTAAAGACCTTGTGGAAAAAAACTTGTATATATTGTGTTATTATTATCACCGCCAATATCCAATATCAACATGTAAACAGTGATATCGTCTGGGAAAGACTTAGTAATCTTCATCCACAAATCCATCATAAAGACACTAATGAGCAAATAGTATTTAAGAAACCTAATAAAAGTGAACCATCCTTAAAAGATAATGTAAAAACAATACTTTTTTGGACACCTCTCAAATATGATCCTTTATATTATTTAAAAGAGAAAGGTCAAAATGGATTTGTTAAGTCAAAGTGTAAAATTAATAATTGTTATGCAACTGACGACAGAAGACTCTTCGGAACAAACATATCACGGTTCGATGCTATACTTTTCAATGGGCAAGCTTTAAAACAAAACAAATCCTGGTATGATTTACCAGAAAGCAGATCTGAACACCAGAAATACATATTCTTCGAAACAGAATCAGCTGGACAGTTTCCACTGTGTTCGAGCAAGTTCGACCATTTCTTCAACTGGACCATGACGTACAGATTAGATTCAGACATTGCCTGCCCTTTCATTGTCATTAAGAACAAAACAGGGCACACAGTGGGTCCGAAAGAGGGAATGGTTTGGCAGAAATCTAACAGGAAACATTTCTTTCGTTTTGATAAAAAGAAGGCTATTGCATGGTTCCCTTTTGATTGCACAAGACGCAGCGAAGCTATAATATTCTCTTCTATATTAAAAGAAGAAATGGGGACATATAAGTTAGATGTAGATGTTTACGGAAACTGCGGCCCTTTAGCTTGTATAAGAGGTAATAGAGAATGCGACTACATTAAGAGAGATTACTTCTTTGTGCTCACTTTGGAAAATTCCATGGCTAAAGATTATGTTACGGATAAGGTTCTGGTGGCACTTCAAAACAATGTAGTGCCGATTGTAAATGGAGGAGCCAACTATACCAAGTAAGATAAATTATAGTGACGTTTACGCCCATATCTAAAATAAATTATATGCTTAATAAGTCCACTGAACTGTAGAAGTCAAAAGTTAATTTTTGTTTTTCATTACCAGCTTCCTACCACCTGGCTCGTACTTGGACGGAACTATCCTAAATCCATCAGAAATTGCAGCCAAAGTGGTCAGCGTGATGGAGAATTATATTCTTACTACCAACAAATTCGAAAAAAATTACAACATCTACCAGACGTACTTAGAGTGGAAAGTATTCTACAGTTACCACAAAGCCGAACAAGTCGACAATGTTTGTGCCCTCTGTGCCGCTCTTAATGACGAGGAAAAGATAAAACAGAGGAAGGTTTATAAATATTTAAGGAAATGGTGGAATTCCGACTATAGAGACGCGTGTGCTGTTGATGATGATGATGATGATAATGATGACGCATGATTATACGACTATAGTTCAATTTAATTCAATTCTTGGGTGAATGGCGTTTCCGTACGACTATAGTTGGGTTATTATAGAATGAGTTCTGACAGCTTCAAAATTCTTCATACAACGTTAACAACTTTTTAAAATAATATTCAGTTTAAAAACCGTAATAGCTAATAATTAAAAATAAAGTAACTTCATCTCTTATTTCATCATTAAACAGTATGTAATTTTACTTAAAAAATAAATAAATATGTTTCTTGGGGAAAGTTGTTCAGTTTCATTGGTAGGTTGATCCTTTAAAATAGTGTCAGCTAATTTATTTACTGCCGTGTGGTGACAGCAGAGTAGAATACATTTGTCACCAACCCCTACTCTTCCCGTGGGTGTCTTAAGAGGCGACTTAGGGACTACACATTGAACAGGGAACGGGCAGCAGCGCTCTCTGATACAGTAACCTTTTAATCTGCGATCTCCAACCCGCCTGCCAAGCGTGGAGATTATGGCAAAACCCTCCACTTAAGTGGAGGAGGCTCATAGTCCAACAGTGGACTGTAACGGGCCGTTGATGTTGAATTTATTTACACCCTATTTGACCCTATATATAATAACTGTAATTATAAAATCGAAATCACTGTGGTGAGACGTACGTAAGGTTATTACGTACTTTTAGATAAATCACGTTTTTCATCGTTTTCCTCTGTTGCTTTCGCCTGTGAATTAAACCACATGGTCCTGGATAGGCGGAGTGTAGGCTCGTAAATAAGCTGTATTTTGTGGGATTACCCTCGGAATATTTTTCACAATTAATGGGGAACCGATCAGGGCCAGAGAGGGGCTTGAAATAAAGCTATTTCAGTAGAAAAGAAAAATGCTTTTGTTTTTTAGATCCCTGAAAATGATGTTTAGGCTGTGATGTTTAAGCTGGATACCTATGAAAATATTAATGCTTTTCACAATAATAATATCATGTATTTTTTTCCTGATCGAGGCATTTAGTAACAGTTCACAAAAATGTAACTTAAAAAAAATAATGAAACTTACAATATTCAAGTATGTTCCTGAAGAAATTAGTAAATACAATTTTTTCACTATTAAAATTTCATAAATAAAAATAATAAAATAAATAAATAAAAATACACATAAATTTATCGTTTTTAGCAAAAACTACACAAACCGTTGGTCACTTTGCTACTGAATCTCACTTGCATTGGACACTGTCTTAGACGAAAGGTCTTTAACCCTTAAATGCACATTGTTGTCTAGCAATATAACTTTTTTTTTTTTAATTATTATTATTATTATTTTATTAGCTTCGGTGATCTTCTTTAGTACAGAAAAAAACATATTTTCTTTAAATCATTTTTTATTTATTATTATTTTTTTCTTATTTTTTTTACGGCAGGTAGACTTTGCTGCCAAAACGAAGTTAGAAATTGAATTTCAAATTTCAACAATTAAAAAAAAAAACTTAAAAATGTCCTACCTATTCATATCAAATAAACTGTATTGATTTGGGAATAAAATAAAATTTTATTTTTCAAAGAATAGAAAAACTAAAAGAAAAAAACCGAAAAAAGAAGTGTATTTTATATAAACAGTATTTTTTTAAATTTACCGAAAAAAAAGTATTTTTTTTCTTTTCCCATTTTTCTGGACTAAAAACAAGCTTATGGCTGGCAAGCTTTGGTAATTACCAAGTATTATTAAAAAATAAAAAATCACGCATTAAGGGTTAAAGATGTAAGAAGTTGTTTTTTGATTTTGATTGATTGAAGAATAGCGTTTCAAGGTAACAGCAGAGTTCCTGTATCTTTCTACCTTCAAAAAGTAACCTACTGACGAGTCCAATCACCCGTGAAGATTTTTGCTCTGTCTAATTGAGCGCAAGCGCGCACCGGAAGCCATAAAAGTTATTAATTGGTTTCCCGCCATCCCCGGCCGGAAGTTGTAAATACACCCGCCACTATTTCCGGTCAATCGACACGCCAGCCTTTTTGGAGGGAAAAAGGATAATAGCACTAGTTTCGCTAGTTGTTACCAGTAGATGGGAAAAGTAGTTGGTGATTTGTGGCTCATACACGGTTGGATTGTTTGTCTTAGTTACCTGGTAAGTTTTATTATTAGGAACACTTAATTTTTTTCTGTAATTAGACAAAAAACAAGAGTAAAGTTCGAAATAGGTCGTTTCAATAGTTTGAAGTTGAATCACCGCAACCTTCTGAGGCCGCTTTGTGGCGTGTGGTACTCTTCCCGCGGGTGTCGTAAGAGGCGACTTAGGGACCACACATTGAACAGGGAACGGGCAGCAGCGCTCTCTGATACAGTAACCTTTTAATCTGCGATCTCCAACCCGCCTGCCAAGCGTGGAGATTATGGCAAAACCCTCCTCTTAAGTGGAGGAGGCTCATAGTCCAGCAGTGGACTGTAACGGGCCGTTGATTTTGATTTGATTGAAACTTCTGAGGATGATGAACGCAAAATTTTATCATAATTTATGCAATCAAATTGATAAGTTAATACAGTGATACAAATAATATAGGAACGTACTCTGTTAGATCTGTATAGTTTTTATTTTTTATTTTGTAGAAATAATCGTGTAGCAGTAGGTACTATTTCTGCACACCCGCCTATTCATCCTTTTGTTTTTCTTTTTCGCCCAATGGTTGCCTGGAAGAAATCGCTTAAAGCGATAAGGCCGCCAATTGCCTTCTCCCGTATCGTCTGTGTTAGTATGAGTGTTTTTTTTTATGTGCAATAAAGAATATTTGATTTGATTGATTTGCATGTTATAGAGAAAGAAATGGAGGTAAAATTGTTTATTTACAACCAGTATAAAATGTACAAGATAATCAACAATGATGAACATAGTTTTGTGTCCTAGATGTGGGTCTTTTCATCATTATAAATCTCACAGGCCGGGATACCCGCATCCTACATTGCGTGCTTGACACAAGTGCCCAGTAATGGATATCTATTAACCGCATGCGAGTCCTTTAGGGCTGTAACTCGATTTTTTTTGCAAATTTATTGCCAATATTTCAATGTTTCGAATCTGAAAGTCAAATTAAACCTAAGACTAGAAAGAACATAAAAACACAACGATCTCTACGACTCGTAGCAAGAATCCACGGCCTACGTCGTAGCATATTTGTGCTACGCATCTTCTTAGCAGTAATTATAAGGTGTAAAGGTGTGCCTGCATGCAGTTTTTTTCCTAATCGAAAAGAAAAATATAAATATTTAAAGCTAATTAAATAAAAAAATGTTATTTCCCTATTGTGGAGTGAGTCGAGATGTCAAAATAAGAGACAACCGTTCACTAGATAAGTTTATTATCGACTGACATTGCCGGGGTCACAGCCGCCAGGCTAACTTATTCTTTACGTACCTATATAATCCTAACAAAAAAGTAATTAGCCTGAAAAACATTTAGGTTAAAAAGTTATCTCTAATGGCCGTGTAGTGACGGCCGAGTAGAATACATTTGTCACCAACCCCTACTCTTCCCGTGGGTGTCGTAAGAGGCGAATTAGGGACTACACATTGAATAGGGAACGGGCAGCAGCGCTCTCTGATACAGTAACCTTTTAATCTGCGATCTCCAACCCACCTGCCAAGCGTGGAGATTATGGCAAAACCCTCCAAATAGTAGAAGAGGCTCATAGTCCAGCAGTGGACTGTAACGGGCCGTTGATGTATCTCTAATTCAACATTTTTACTATTCCCATACATACCCACAGTTACCTGCTTTGTATGAGAATTAAAATATGACTAATCAGTATGTACTTATTATAATATAGGTAAAACGCTATTGCACACAAAAGAAACAATCAATCACCATATGCTTGCAGTTTGCTTTGCAGTTTGGCGGAATTTATGTTTATTTAAGTACTGTTAAAAAATTACTGAAAAAACGTTTTTTTTAATATATATTATTAAAGTCAGGTATTTCAGCGAAGCAGCCCTGACGCCCCTATCCATCTCGGTGATTTCCGACACTCTGACGCAGCCACGCAGCACTCACAAGGATCAAGAACCTGCTGGAGGAAGGTAAATTGATCCTCTTGACTTACTAACATGGTTCCAAGTGCGACTTGGTTATGTAATTTTTTCCATACTTTGTCTTAATAACATAATATAACGGTTGGACTTCAAATATTCAACACATTTAACTTGTGTTACTTTTTTTTACAGTACCTAATCGCTATTTCTACCAAAGTGGTAATATATCGGGCACGGATTTGTACGTACGTTGGATTCCGTATTTTAGACTAGTTTTTTACTTCAAGATTTTTCAAATACAATAGAAGAAAAGCTCGTACGAGCTTTTTGTAATAGAGTAAAACATAATTTTGTACTCAGATTGTTACTGAGTACAAAATTATGTTTTACTCTATTACAAAAAGCTCGTACGAGCTATTACAATAAGAAATAAATTAAATTTTAATAAGTAATGTTGTATTAGGTACCTACTGAATTTCACTACTAAAATATTTCTATACTTGAACAAGAGAAGAGAAAATTATAATAAGTCTTTTCAAATATATCTATCGAAGCTTGCCATTAGATTACATGCTATAAAAGATTCAAAATGTTGCCAGCTGAATATAAGGTGAATGTCAGTCGAGTGTCTTTTAATATAGAGGCTGGATGTTAAATATAGGGCTTAGATTATCGTCGCAATAGTCGGCGGCGGATGCGCCTGCCTGCAGATTAAACAAATATTACTCTACGATAACATGCGCTTACGCAGTGGTAGATACGGCAAAAAATAATAATATTTAAACCTGTGTTAATTTAAAGTTGTTAAATAAACTCCGTCAGTAAAAAGTTATAATAAATTTGTGCTCAGTCTCAAAACTGCATTTGGGCTTTAAAAAGATTTCTTCTTCTTCATCATGTGGGTTGTAAGATCGACAACCGACCTCACAAACCCTAGTGTCAGTGTTATAGAGCCGCCAAAGGCCACTGACATGACTCGTGTAACGAATAGATGGTAGCCGGGACCAACACGGCTTAACGTGCCTTCTGAAGCTTTCGGACAATCAGGCGATTCTGGAGGCTGTTAAAAAGCTAAACAACTAAACAAGAACTATACTACAACTACTGCACTACTGCACTACTGTACTATCTATCTGAACTATATAAGTAAAGTACTAGCTTTTTGGCCATGAATTCGCCCGCGTTTAGCTTCGAAATCGACGAACTTACTAACTTGAACATCCCTTTAGTAAGGAAAGTTCCAAAAAAGCCTTTCTTAGTGAAATCTGCATTGATAAAATCGCTTAGCCATCAGCCAGTCAGTATGACAAGTGTTGGCTGTAAACATAAGCCATCAAAAACATAACTTGTAAAAAAACCAAGTCTCGCACGCAACTTAGTCTACCGTAAAAAGTTGTGAGATCCATGTAATACCAAGTCGGTTAATTTATTCAGTCCCTACTTAAGAGTCCTTCTGTCTTAAGTTATTACGTAATTAGCTCACCTAACAACATCTTATAGTGACCAGATCAATATTAAAAATCTCTTATGTTTTAAATAAATACATAGATTGACCTGGCAATCGCATGAAAACACAATGTATCTCACAAGTAATACATTATTATATTAAATTTGATTGTTTAGTGCGATTGCCAAGTCAATCTATGTATTTATCGCATGAAAACATAATGTATCTCACAATTAATACATTATTATATTAAATTTGATTGTTTAGTGCGATTGCCAAGTCAATCTATGTATTTATTTAAAACATAAGAGATTTTTAATATTGATCTGGTCACTATAATATGTTGTTAGGTGAGCTAATTACGTAATAACTTAAGACAGAAGGACTCTTAAGTAGGGACTGAATAAATTAACCGACTTGGTATTACATGGATCTCACAACTTTTTACGGTAGACTAAGTTGCGTGCGAGACTTGGTTTTTTTACAAGTTATGTTTTTGATGGCATCTCATTTCTTTTTGTAGATCGCATGAAAACACAATGTAAAAATGCACACCTACGCTCCACCGACCCTACACCTAACCTACACCTAACCTACACCTACCCTACACCTACCCTATACCTACCCTACACCTATCCAACACCTATCCAACACCTACCCTACACCTACCCTACACCTACCCTGCACCTCTTATTCAATTATATTCCATTATACAGGTACACTGATTCATTTACTGCAAATGTAACTTTGTAATCCTATATAATGCCCCAAGATTTATATGGGATTACAAAGTTATCTAGCAAATGATGTATCTAGAAAACTGGGCCGAAATTGCAAAATGTTTTAGTTTTTCCTTGGTTTATACACTAAACACTAATTCCATTCTAAATTTGAAGCTTCTATGTCTGCTAGAAGTGCCTTAGAGTTTTGATGATCGATCAGTCAGTCAGTGAGTGACAAAATTAAGAAACTTTGACTAGTTATAATTCATAAACTACTGGTTCAAATTGATTGAAATTTGAAATACACCGTATTTATACAATGCCTGCTTGGTTACTGAAAACTCAGGCTTCTAGTTTTATCCACAACGAAGTTATAGGGGGGTCGAAAATGGCCTGAACTGCTTCGAGAAAAGTATGGTACGGCCGTGCCGCTTTTTTGCTCGACTTGGCGGGGGCACTGCCGTGCCCCCAGATACCTTTGCCTAAGTTAGTTCTAGCTTTCGCCACGCTGTCTCTGATGTCGCGTTACCTGTCTTGTTATTGCTCTCTTGTTCACTATGAGTAAGATTGGTACTTGCTAACTTGCAAATAAACCGCGTTCTTTTCATATTAATTAAAGTGTTTCATTACTACAATAAGAGTAAAAAAAAAATCGCCTTGGCTTGGACGAACATAAAGAAGATAGTTATTATCGGTTCGGTCCGAGGCTGATGTCTGGTCGGTTATTGTATTAAAAAGTTTCAAGGTAAAATATAGGTATATTGTGTGATATTATCTTAGCTAAAGGGCGTCACGGAAGGTTATGATACGATATCGTTTCTTACGAGGCAGCCATCACTCGTCGCCATTCACTTTGTGTGCAAAGCGGGGGTCAAACAAAATGGCGAATCAATCAGTGACCGGCCATTCTGCTTGACCCCCGCTTTGCACACAAAGTGAATGGCGACGAGTGAGCTGGCTGCCTCGTGCTATAATATCGTATCTTAATCGTCTGTGACACCCTTAATTTGAGTTCAAATATTAACGAAACAATTGTCAATTTATACATGATACCGCCATGTCTGTCTTTTCTTGGCTCTACAACTCGCCGGCAGCTTTCGGCGCGTAATACCGAGCAATATCAATACTGGAAGTCGAACCTGAGAAATGAGCGTTGAAACCCCCTCCCCAACCCCTCTCGTCCCCTCTTTACCCCTCCAATATTATTGTAAACTTACTATATGCAATAGACGGCCATCCCGACTTGGCCAGGCGACGATTGCAAAATTTCTATTTCTAGCGATATTGGATTTCGAATTTTGAGAATAGAGAGCCTGGTGGTTAGAGTCCTGTATTACTTAGTAATGTTTATAACATCATATTTAAAAAAGGCGTAGAGCGTCGGTGGTCTCGTGGCTAGGGCTGTTGCCTCCTGTCCGGGAGATGCGGGTTCGATCCCCACCACGCATACCAATGTGTTTTCGAATTTCGAATTCATACGAGTATGTACGTTTATTCGACGCTGTTACGGTGAAGGAATATAACGTGATGAAACCTGTGCACTCCTGCGAAGAAATTTGCAGGTTGTGTGTGAAGTCAACCAACCCGCACCGGGCCAGCGTAGTCGACTAAGGTCTAATCGCCCTTATTCAGGGTAGGCTCGAGCCCCTTGGAGGGGACGTATAAGAGCTGTTCTGTTCATAAGTGGATCCATATCACGTGATCCATTATCATCATCATCATCATCATCATCAGCTCATTAACGTCCCCCCCACCGAGGGGCTCAAACATCCCTGAATTAGGGTGATTTGATTAGGCCTCAGTCGGCCACGCTGGTCCGGTGTGAGTTGGTCGACTTCACATACAACCTTTGAATTTCTTTGCATGAGTGTGCGAGTTTCATCGAGATGTTTATCTTCATCGTAAGAGCGTCGAAAGATATTTCAATGTATACAGTGTATCTACAGATAGACACACGCGATATGGATTATTTATTATGAATCCGACTGTACTTAACAATAATAATATGACATGTCTCCTGATTTCGTTTTTATGCCACCTTGTTTAATGTATGTATAATCTAACCTAAAATTGTTTAACTTTTGACGTATAGATATTTCGTAGCAATGTCGTAGCAATTTGCTACGTTGTAGGTCGTCTCTTAATTACATACAGGAACTTATACAACGTGTTACAAAAAATACCAAAAAAAGAATATACTTCATCCTGTGATGAAGTATATTTTTTAGTATATGAAATGCCTGTGCATTTAATTAAAATTTTGTCACCTAAAATATAGACTATCGATTCTCAGAACGGAAAAGTATTTGTACACCATTTGTACCTACATTTTTAAAACAGATGTACTTAAATCAATTTATGTTAGAAAACATTTTCTTTTTTGCCTTAATTATCTTGTTTTTTTTTTATTTGTTTTTTTTTTTATTAGTTGATGGGCTTACTCTTGACCACAATCAGGTCCGCGAGGGACGAGATGTGGTCGATGATGGGACGAGTTCGCCCAGAAGGTGCCTGTTTACTCTAACTTTGAAAATGCTTGGGTTATAAGCACTCGGAAAAACAGAAGCAGGCAAAGAATTCCACTCCTTGGCCGTGCGCATAGTAAAAGATGATTGAAAGCGCTTCGTGCGGCAAAGGGGTATGTCAACCAAGTTGTTGACGTATTTACAAACATAAATATTATTTTGAAATATTTAGGTAATTATTTCATTAATTTATTATTTTATAACAATTATTTAACAAAGCTTTTTTATTTGGTTGTAGTTTTTTTCATTTTGAAATTAATTGTTCTAATGTGAATGTTATGGTACAAGTAGTACGTAAACATTTTTAACCATAGCGGTAAAAATAGGCACATTGACCTAGAATGACATATCTGGTCCGAGTGGTCCGAATATTCTTTGACACAGCTGATCACTAGAGATGGGAAAATTTGAATTAAATGCCTTTGATAAAAATATTCTTTTTTTTGGTATTTTTTGTAACACGTTGTATTATAATACTTACGTAGCAACGTAAAAGAGCTTCCTCTTTGAATACCTTACCAATAAATAAAGCAGAACTTTTTTTAAAATTAGCATGTTAAAAGGCCTGTTAAAAGGAGTACTAAGTGAAGCGAGTATAGGTAGAGGGGGAGACAAAAATCTCATTTCCTGTCGAAGCAGACGCGCGGCGGCGCTCCGATAACGAATGCACGCCTCGCTTGCTCGCTGTACGTTCGTAACGTGGTACTTACTGCACGTCAACCGTGTTCGTTGAGTGACGGGTTTTAAATTAAGTGCACACCACGTCAGTACAATTGCCCGCATTTCAAGTGTAACAGAAATACTTTACAAGCATCTTGATCTTGTAACAGTAAAGGTGAAATATAGGCGTTACGCTTGAGATGAGATTTCTGAATAATGCAGCGTGTTAGCAAAACAATGCAAAACCTCTCGGCTGGTAGGTCAGCCCTTGAGACTCAACAACTTTTGTTCCACAACATTTTTAAATACAAAAATAAAACCGAACTTTCATACAAATTGACTCGATCAGCTGATCAGTTTTACAATTATTTTTATTTTGGAATTTGGAATTTGGAATGTGCTTTTAATATTGTGACATCTTAAATATTATTGTCACGGTGGTCTACCTATGTTATAAGAACGTATACGTTCCTTTGTTACATTTTTTTTAATAATATATTCTTTTATATTCTTTATATATTCTTTACTGCAATAGTACACTATACAGAAATGACATCCTTTTAATCCTTTTCTTCAAAATATAGGGTCTCTATTTTTTTCATTAGGTGAGTGGGTTTAGTTTCCGATTCAGGGTGGCAATTTTTAAAATCGTTTGTTGAGCTCAAATTATTTTTAAAAACAAAGTGAAGTCATTTTTCCTTTTGAAGATCGTGCTTATTATTGTCATTTGATGTTTGAAATTAAATAATATTATTAGCTATTCTTACTGGTAAAAACTTTGTAGCATGCTAAACTTTTTTAAATCTTTTTATACTGTTTAGGGAAAATTCTTGAATTGACCGTATTTGGTAAGATACTTCAATATTGATTGTACTAAGTATTTAACGGCCATTTAGTAATAAACATCATATTTTTTTTTTGGTTCAAACAGACAAAAGGCTGTTGAACCTGAATACATACCTAATTAAAGTCTCCAAAAGTTAACACCGAAGTGTTACATTCTAATGAATGTACCGTACCGTGCCTAGAGAACTCACCTAGTTGAAGCAGACAAAAATTTTAGCTAAATTACCTGCGTGCAATATAGACCTAAAAGTAGTGGTTCAGTCTGGCAGGGGTGACAAACCTTGAACCTGAAATGTTGGCTTATTTTGATACCAATATTTGATTGATATTGATATATACCTACAAAAACAAACAACAAACAAACATTCAAAAACAAAATAAACATTCGACGCTCTTACGGTGAAGGAAAATATCGTGATGAAACCTGCACACTCATGCGAAGTTTAAAGGTTGTGTGTGAAGTGGACTAACCCACATTAGGCCAGCGTCGTTAACTAAGGCCTGATAGGCCTGATGTATATGAATGAGCTGATTTTTATTCATATCCAAAGATGTATTTATGAATTTTAATGTAATGAGTAATGTTTTAGGGTTTTTTAAAATTTATTAAAATAAAACGTTCGGATGCTCCAGCACGGCACAGGAAACATTAAGCACATTGATCGATTATTGTAAACAACATTTTTATTTTAAAAAAGAAAAGTACAGAAGATGCGAATCCTGTGGAGTTTCTTCTGGCCGTTCTTCTCCACAGTGAGCGTACACTTGTGGTGAACGGGCCACCTTGCTTTGACGTCGTAAAATGATTTTGTACAATCTTACTTCACTTAAAATAAAAATAAAGGCACTTTTATCTTTATCTTATCTAAAAGTTGGTTAATTTATCTTGTTTCTTGTTACTTTAGAAAATAAGGAAAAATAAAAATGTTAAAGAAAGACAAATAACAGATCAATAAATTTTAGAAACAAACCACTTTGGCCGTCAAGGAAACTTTTATAAAATAAATTTTTTGACATCACTTGGTTGACGATTTCTGGCTAAGATATAGGATTGCTATGCAATGGCCTAATTTCCCGAGGGCTAAAAGCCCTGTGGTCTGATAGTCAGATTTTTCCATTTTGCATTTTGGGTTTATGCCCGTTTTTCTTTTTTTATTATTTCGGTTGGTCATCCGGTTTTTTAGATGCTGATAATTGAAAAAAGGGTCTAAGAAAGGCCTGGAAAAAGTTGATTTTTTATGTTGTTTTCTGCCAGAATTTGATCGTTATGCGTCATAGACCATTTTTCCGTTAAAATAGCGTATTGAGTTGAGCCATTTGTATTGAATAGACCCCTTTTCCGGGTACGCATTGTCAAGCCGTCTTTAAGTTGATAACATATCTTTGCCTGCTTCTGTTTTTCCGAGTGCTTATAACTCAAGCATTTTCAAAGTAAGAGTGAACAGGCACCTTCTGGGCGAACTCGTTCCATCATCGAGCGCATCTCGTCCCCGCAGACCTGATGGTGGTCAAGAGTAAGCCTATCAACTAATAAAAAAAAAACCACGACCATTTTAGAAATAAACCATTTTTTTAAACGACCATTTTTCCGTTAAAAATAGTATTTTGAGCCATTTGTATTGAATAGACCCTTTTTCCGGGCACGCATTTTTGTCAAGCGGTCTTTAAGTTAATAATAGACCTTTGTATGAACATAATTATAGAGAAATAAACCTGCTAATATCAATGAAATAGACAAAATAAAATAATTATACCTTAGTTTAGTAAATATGGGCTAAAATAGCCATTAGGTCAGTCAGGTAAATCCGCGCCCGTTTATTACCGCTGTGGTAGAAATAACGAATAAGTGAGTTAGGCAAAAAAGGGTAAATTAAGTGTATTTATAGGTAGTTTTACAACTAATATAAGCGCATCCTGCGCGAAAGTTTTGTATTTTCTTGCTTTCTGTGCGTCGTAAAAATCCAATCTGTAAATTGGCCTGCGCCTACGAGCAGCGCTGCCTCCTGCCGGCGTAACCTACGGAATGTTACGGGGTTAGGGCGGCGACATACCGGTAACTAATGGATCCTTCTTCGCCGGGTAAAATACGAACTACAACTAATCAAAAAAGTTTAATTTGCTATAATTAATAGCTGTTAACGTTTTTTTTGTTTTAGTTTTTATAAACCCTTTAGCTTATGCTAAGAATGCGATTTGATCACTTAAGTTCTGCGAAATACCTTTTTGTCTATAACAAAACACATTAAAAAAAGCTGAAACGGCGGGATCGCACCATATACGAACAGACGCAAAAGACCGTAATTATTCCTGCTATAATGGGCTATTCCCGTTGTACATGTTATTTTGTCCCCGTTGTGGTGGACAGCGGGAAGATAATAACTTCCCTCCCGTTATCCACGTTGACGTGAACAGCTGGAAATCGCAATGCCCATGTCGACACTTCCTATGAACAACAACGTAACTCAATTTTAGCAACTAATCAGTACAGCGGTTTAAAGAGAAAAAAAAAATGTTTTACCTATAGTTATAGTGTTTTAACTTCAGTTCTATTGTACTTAGAGATTGCTTGAATAGAATATTATTACAAAATGACTTTAGTTATTAATATTAACTAAAGTCATTTTGTATCTCAAGTCACGTATCTCACTCAAGTTACGTTGTTGTTCATAGGAGGTGTCGATGTGTTGGTCGGGTGAATTCAGTGTATCTAGTTCCTAATATTACGTCGTAACGTGAAAAATGTATCAACAGAATATTGTTGTAATTCCGGAGTGATCTCGGTTTTATTACGCCGCCATTTTCCGTTTTTATGCGCAGTATTTTACTTTAGGAATATTGTTTTATACATTTTAGCTTGTTTACTATTTTACAGCTCGGTGATAAAGAAATCACATTTGTACACAGATTAAACGTTCAGAAATATCGCGAGAAAACTTTAATGGAGCGAACTTCGCTGATAAAACGAACTATTCACTTGTTAAATTATGATTTACGAAAGAATCACACTAATATTATAAATGTCAAAAAATATTTCGATGTTTGTTCCGCTTTCACGCCTTAACTACAGAACGGATTTGGAATGAAGATAATTTGCACCCTGGATGTTAATCCAAGATTTTCCCAAGGGAATAAGACTTTTTCCCTCGGGAAAATCTTACATAACGCGGGCGTAGCTGCGGGCGGACCGCTGTAATGTATAAATTTACGAAAGAATAGTCTGCTAAATTAACAAAAAAGAACTGATAAGCCATGTTATCATTTACGTACGTAAATATTCTTTTTCTCTGTTTCATTTGAGGTGTGTCGTTTTTAAACTGGCAAACAGTACGTAATGAGGTTGTGTAGGTACTAATAAAAAGGGAATTAAATTTAGAAAAAGAAACAGATTAAACTTTTTTTTGCTGTATTAGAAATACACACAGTACACACAGTACAACATACAGTACACGTGCAGCAAGACATTTACATTACAAATAATACGCTTCTACTGCTGCGGGATAAAGGCGTTTTCAAAGTTCATGTGTTTAGCCGCATGTGCTGGCTACTGTACAATGTACACACTGGTACTGGTTTTTTAACCAATTAATAAAAAAATCCATGTAAAATGTATTCTAATTTCGGCCAGTAAATATTTCACACAGTTATAGGTAGATAAAAAAAATAGGTAGATAAGAAAGGCAGCCTGTATTGGCAGTTTTATTGCTAAGGTAGGAATTTCTTCCAGGCAACCTGTAATAATAAAAATATAGGTCATACAAAGATACAAAATACAAAACTAACATAATCCTAAATTTCGTATTGAGACTAATATCGTTTTACGACATCAATATCAAAACCAACAACCTAACACGTGTAGTGAACAGCTGGCTACTTTCAATCAAACCCTTTATGGGTTCCGTCGAAGGGTCTCGTGTCGAATGGCGGACCTCAATAAACATCCACAGAGGGTTCCGCCGACGATTTGTTTCACTCGATACCGAAGGTGTTATAATATGTTCAGGATTGTATTACGAGAACCTATTTGATGTTTTTCGAGATGAACTGTAAGTCAGTAAAAGGTGAAATTAATGCGTCATAATTGCCATCTTGTACTCGTATATAAGGTGTAAATAAATTAGCTGACACTATTTTAAAGGAACAAACAAGAAACATGGGCTGTCGGACGACAAAAAAAGTTGTCCCTTTCATACAATACCGCGCGGTCAGCTGATCGATTTACTATAAAAGATGTATATTTTTTTGTCGTCCGACAGCCCATGTTTCTTGGGGAAAGTTGTTCAGTTTCATGGGTAGGTTGATCCTTTAAAATAGTGTCAGCTAATTTATTTTTGTATATACAAAATATGCATTTGTTTTACAGTTTCAATAAATTTTAACAGTGTGAAGCAATCTGTTGCCATGTATTATTGTGATTAGTTGTAAGCCTTCAATATGATAGAAGACTCCATAGTCACGCGTCCATATTTTATATATGCGAAATTGTCGTGAGCTGATCACAGAGAGACACATTTATGATTTCGCGGCAAAAGGTTTAAATTGAGCCAGTGACTGGTGTCACAGTTCAGAGCTGATGCCATTCAGCCATCAAATCAGTGCCTAAGGTCAGTGCTGACTCTATCGAAAAATAATAATAATAATCGTCGTCAAAATTCCCCTTAAAGGTGAACTGAAGAAGTTTCCCCATAATTATAACAATTAATAATAATAATTATTATTATTAATTTCAAGTCAGTACCTACGTAACATGTCAATGCTAACTTAAAATCAATAAAATTATTTACACAACGACACTACCGGGTCAGTAACTGACTCAACTAAAAAAACGCCTAATAGAATTTAAAAGACGCATACAAAATCACATTGATGTCTGAAAATTGCTTCGGGACGCGAATCCTATCGTTGCAAGATTGGACTGTATTCTCGGGCGTGTATAGTAGTTATTTCATAGCTGCTGTAACATGTAAGTAATCCTCTAACATGTCCGGGAGCCAATATCTAGAGAGTGCAGTTGCGACTGTAGAGTTTGGAGTCAGCTTTGTCATATTTGCTCTAAGAGCTTTTATTTATTAACAAATTGTTCAAGGTAGAGTCGCCACTCTACCGAAAACTATAATAAGACAAAGATGACCAATTTTGTTTTTCTTTCTTAACAAGATAAAACGTTACTTTCAGCTATCGTCTGCTATCGCCTGTCGTCTTCTTCTGTCGTAAAACATCAGCCATTATACACAGAAGCCTACTTTTATATCACTTAAGAGCAAAAACCGTTGACGTTCTTTTTAAGTACAAACATGAATATGAAAATAATTAAATATGCATTTTGCTGTTTAAAATTAAAATGTATTTATAATTCTTTGTTACTCAGTTCAATCAATCAATCAATCAATCAGCCCATTGCAGTCCACTGCTGGACGTAGGCCTCCCCAAGGGCATGTCAAAGCGCACGATCACCCGTTTTCCTCATCCAGCCACCACCAGCGACCTTCCTCAGGTCATCAGTCCACCTGGCAGGGGGGCGTCCCACACTACGTTTCCCGAGACTTGGTCTCCATTCGAGAACCTCTGCTCCAACGCTCGTTGGTTCTGCGATAGACGTGGCCAGCGCACGTTACTCAGATATCACAGGAGAACTATTGAGTGCTACGAGTGCCATTGAAATTAATTTATTTCAATCCTTAAAATAAAAGCTAGTAGGTATTCGTGTTATGTACATACCGTACAATACCTGCAATTACCGCAAAGATTGTTTTATCTAAAAAAAAAAATCTGTTTTTCACAGCATTTACAGTTAAGTCGTTATATTTGCGACGGCCTTTAGTAGAATCGCAAGTGAATAGCGGTTCTTTGTAAGAGCAGTCACGTGCGATCCGAAGTCCTTACCTCCAACAAAAACTTTCTAAGCTCACAATAGCTACTAAACTAGATTAGGAAATCGACGCGATCTCTTTTTATCGAAGTAACAAGGTTGATAGGGATTAAAAAGTAACAAGTATGAATCACAGTTACAGAAAATATAAAAAAAATAAATAATAATATCTTTATTTGTAACAGCGGTTACATTTCACCAGGAGCAGGTGTCTCTTATTAAGTTAACAGTATAACAATACTCCTATTAATTTTATTTTGTTCGAAAAGCAAGATCTAAAAAGTGTGAGTCATTCTGGTTCTACAGCGATTCTTACTTACTAAAAAAAATATATACTTTTTTGTTTATTTATTTCTTAAGCAATAAATAAGGGACAGTGCTATGGAAGAGCGAAGCCTCCTGACACAGGTATATTACATGCTTACTAGGAGGTCTCAAACCACTGTTTATAGTTTTTTTAATGTTTAAGTTTAAGAAATAAACAATTTTGAATTTAAATTTACTTTAGTTTCTAGCTCTTATAGTTATACTGATTCTTTAGAAACTTATAGATACGTCTTGTATTAAACGTGATTCGTGCTTTCGGGTAAAAATAGCAGGTACATTTCTGCACTAGGCTAGTCAGTTAAGTCCCATTTGTTCCCGACTCACGTGTCCGCACAGGCCCAGGGGGTGCCCAGGGCCTTAAGGGAGTTAACCAACCGATCTCTGTCTGGAATTCTGTTAGCTGTCACCCTTGTATTTATAAGTAAAAACAATAATCAAGAATCTACATACAGATATACAGCCTGCTTATAAATCATACTTTGAAGGAATAGAACATAAGAATAATTCAGTGACATAGGTAAAATAAAAGAATAGACAACAAATTGGCAACTAATTTATTTTTAGCAACTTATTGCTATTTGATTGCATTTTCTGATCTTGGAATTCGATCACTGCCGGTTCATCTGGTGTTGCCATTAGTAAATGATTTAGTATTTCTACTGTGTCGCACCGCACTATACGAAATACTTTATTGCCTATTATTTTTCGTGTTTCATAAAAAAGTTAATATGTACTGAACTTCAGCGATCGTTAAAATATATCTTACCATACCCACCATGCCCTGTAGTTGTCCTGGCTAATATAAACAAAACAAGAAAAATGCGATAAATATACAGGGTGTCCAAAAAGGGTGTTGGCAGTTTATACCCAAAAACATTATATGAAAAATATATCATTTCATAATTTTATTACTATTTGCAAAAAGTACATACAATGGAAAGTTTACGACAAAAAAGTTATGTTGTCCAAATGACGTCCATTACGTCTAAATCCATTTTCTAATGATATTCGCACTGGGAGATAAAGAAATGTCCCGTACATTGAACTGCGCACGATGTAAGCGGCGAGCTGTTATTATCGAATTATTGTTTTGATAATAAGCTCGTACACATAATGCGCGCTGAGCTCCGGTATACGAATATATTTCAACTAAATTTCCAATAAATTCCACGTATGTCATTATATATGTTTTAGCTATCTACCCTCATTAAGACGATTTATTGATATTTAAAAGTGCAAATACCCTTTTTGGACACCCGACATACTTTAAGTGAATGTGTTTTATTTTAAACTAAAAATATATAAAAATTTAAAATAAAACACAGTCACTTAAAGTAGTTGAGATCTAAGTTTTTAAAAATAGATAGGTAGACTGTATTTATGTTAAACGCCTCTTTTCTTATCTATATTTATCGCATTTCTCTTTTTTCTTTTTTCAAAAAAAAGGCCATTCAGACTAACCCCCAACAACAGTTGACTACACAAACACAACCCATACAGTCTTGTTTGATCTGCTAAACGAACTGCGCAATAGCTAATAAATCTTAACGAACAGAAAGTTCAGAATGACATGTCATCGATGTGATAAAGTGTCTGATTCATCTTCATAATAATTGCGAAATTTGAAAGGAATTCTTTCATTTCCGAAAATCAAGGGCGCCTTGTTAGGCGAATGCAAAAATATTTCATTTGATTACAGGGCTACGTTTCTGTCAAGAAATTCAAAGGATGTGTGTGAATTTGACCAATCCGCACTGGCCCAGCAATGGTTGATGATTCTTGGTGGCTGGAACTTTCTCAACGCCAAAAAATATTTTTTTATAAAACTTAAAATGTTCGAGTTGCGAAGACAGATAGAATATTTCAAGGACCGAAAAAAGATAAGTAAAAGCATTTGCTTGGACCCTATCTTTCTATCTTCAGACCCGTCGGTCGAGCACCGCCGTAAAATCAAACGACGTACACCAATGATTGTTTTTATCTCAACGCATTTGCGGAGACAGTTTGTGTGAAAAACAAATCAGTGGAGATCGGAAAATGTTTACAAGCTGAAGAGACAATGCAAGCGGAAAAACTTGTTTTAAGACAATCGCCTAAAATCAAGGTTTGTATGAAAACTTTTACATTGAAAAAATTAGTTTAGTTTATTAAGTAGGTACATTGAACGATATTTACTCGTATACCTACATAGCTATTTTCCTAATACAGAAAATTACGTTGACTTATCAGTATTAAAACCAGCCGCTAGAAGAAAGTTTTACTATAGAGAATATCCCTATACGTAGTCAAGAAGCCGTCGAGAACGAAATCGCATAACTGGATTGTCCTTATATTCGTTTATACAGCAAATAATGCTGTAAGAATGCGAGGCAGCGTCCCGGATACCAGCGGCGTATTAACAAACGTTCGTCGGGACATTTTCAGAGGCGCTGAATTAGTCTAGAGTTGTTTCAGAAAAGAGAGTAGTTTAGCAAAAAAAAGACGTGTGTGCAAGTAATTTTTGAAGCGATCTGTGATCGATTACCTATAGATGGATGACTGAAATAAGAGTTTATAAATTGTTGAATAAATCTAAAAGAAGAGTTGTTAATATTGTTAAGCGTAATATATTACGTAAAAGAACAAAATAGTTGATAATTCACATTTACGGAATATGTAATTTAGTAACAGTACCTACCACACGGAAAAGATCAATTTAGTTTCTGATTATGACAAAGACAGTATACCAAACGACATGATTAAGCATCTAATAGTTATCATCATCAACAGCACATATACGTCCCCACCAAGGGGCTGAAGCCTACCCTGAATTAGGGCGATCAGGCCTTAGTCGACCACGCTGGCCCAGTGCGGGTTGATCAACTTCACACACAACCTTTACGATGTTTTCCTTCAAAGAGCGTCGAATAACATATGAATTCGATATTCGAAAACACATTGGTACGACGGAAGACAGCGGCCCTAATACTAGACCACCGACGCTCTAGAGTATCCAATAGTGATTTGTGTAAATTATTATAATTTACAAAAGTGAATCATTCGTTGGTCATCCTAAAATATAACAAATACACCGTGAAATTTAACTGGTTAATTTTCGTTAAAGGAAGTGTTCAGTCCATTAAACTGAACAAATTTACCCAAGAAACATGGGCTGGCAAAAAAAAAAAAATTGCTTCCCCCATAGTAAATCGATCAGCTGGCCGCGCGGTTTTGTATGAACTCTTGAATTCTATGAATTCTTTTTGTCGTTTTACAGCCCATGTTCCTTGGGGAAAGTTGTTCAGTTTAATGAACTGAACACTCCCTTTAACGAAAATCAACGAGGGGAATTTCACGGTGTATTAATAAAAATACAACATAGGTATTACAAAACAGGTATCTATATCAATATATCCAAGTCCACGCCTGCCGTATTACGAATTTGGTAGGAATAAGAAATACCATTACATCTTACGGAAGGTTTGTAAATACGCAGCACAGTGCCCCGGGGCAGCTAGCCTGGCAAATATTTGATTACCCGGCCCGCATGTGATCCGCTAAAATTGTATTAGTTAATAGACTGCTTAGTTGTGTACACAAGATACTCGCAGCCCGCGGCCATGTTTATGTGCCAGCTTGATTGCTAGGCTCTGTTGCGTAGAGACTTTAGAATTTACTATTAAATATACGATTGATGAGCGTCGCTGGTGTAATGGCTAGAATTGCTGTATCTCGTCCGAGAAATACGGGTACGCTACGATCCTCATAACGTACCAATGTAATGTGTGTGTATGTACCTATATGTATGATTTCGAATTTAAAATTCATAATGTACGAATACGACTTTTGTAGAAATATTTATAGCGAATAGGTCCGTTAAAAAAAGACGTTTATTCTACGCTCTTGCTGTACACTCCTGCGCCTTGGGCTAGCGCAGCGTGGTCGTGATCGTCAAGATGACGGGACCAAGTCTTGGATTTCCAGTCTGCACGTGTCAAAGTCTTATACTCTTAATCTACCATTTGCTACCTATGCATAAATTTTAGCTACCTCAAAATGTACACAACTATTAAACAAAATACTTGGTCCCGTCATCTTGACGTCAATATGACGGGACCAATTTGTTAGGCTGCTCACAGGAATATCCAACTTATTTAACATTCCAATACCTTTAATCTACCTTGAAAATATCGAACTCGATTGTCCCTAACATTTATCTTTACTAGGGCTTGCATGAACGTCATTATTCAGGGTAGACTAGAGCCTCTCGGTGGGGACGTGTCTGCTCCTATAGTAAACCTATTACCTCACCTCTTTAAGGATATGAGCGTGACAAAAAAAGCCGTATGCTGAGCATAAATCTGCGTTCAATTATGCTGTATGCTTAGCTCTTGCAATAAGGAAAACTATTAAGTAAATAAAACGAAAACAATTATGTAAAAGCCCTTCGTCTAAGTATAATAAAGTGGTAATACTTGTACAATAGGGGCCAGTAGTGAGTAGTAAACTAGTGTAGGTATTGCCCGCGTCCAGGAGACGCTGGCATTTGGAGACGCAGGAGGCATACTGATGAACATACAAGGAACATGCCAGCAGGTGGGAGGATGTGGTGAGTAAAAGAAAACAAAGGTTATGGTAGTACCTATTAGTAAAGTAATTTAGAAGAAGTAGTTTACTCGTAGTTATCTAGTTTATTTTGATAATAGGGGATCGGACTGTTCACTATATTTTATGAATTTACCATATTTTATGCATTATTTTTGAAATATAGATTAGAAGCAGACGATTCGCGAAGAAAAAAACAGAATCGGTTGATAAACGAATTTACAGTGATTTTTTAAATTTTCAATATGTCTGTCTTTTTCAAAAACAATATTTTGTATGGAGGTTATATGGCGTTACTAACAAATGACGTCACAATTGGGTATGTGCCTCTCTGTCTAATCTTGAATTTCAAACCTTTATAACTCGGTCAATTTTTAAGATAGAGCAAAAACTATTTTAGTGTTCGATAGCAGAAACTAAGAAGTTTGGATTTATAAAATAAAAAAGAAGTAGGCCGATCCCCTATTTCATCGGGTAAAAGATACAGCCACTATTGGACGTCTTGATTCTTGCTCCTTTAAAGTCTTACCAATTTTTTTAAATATAGGGGTTCGTGTTTGCCCACATTCTCTCTTTATGGAAAGCGATTTATATTTATTATGCTTTAGGTGTCCCGCTGCAAGGCAAAGGTCTTCATTTTCTTTTTCCAGACTCCAGACTGTCCCGGTTAGAGCTGTATTTAGCAAATTCGCGTCGAAGCTGACTAGACCAGGGGGTCTATCACCCCTTTTTGGGGGTTCCTAAGAAACAGATTTAGTTGATTAACGTCCAAAGTCGTTGGTCGGAGGAAGTAGTTATCTGAGTTTTGGAACAAACCCATTCCGGACATGGTTAGAACCAAACCACCACCATTATGGTGGTTTTCATTACCGTTTCAGGACTACCTGAAACGGTAATGAAAACCACCCACTAGGGTTTAACGCCGACAATGCAACGCTTAGCTTATTAGAATGCTCCTAATCAATTATTTTTTGGACCGGTTAATATACCGCATCAGAAACTTCTAGCATCCGTCCATACAGGGTCTTAACTTGGCTACTTTATTTGCAGCGGGTCGGCGCTGAAAGTGAGATAGTTCGCCCACGGCCACTCCGCACGCCGCGCACGTTCCTGCGCACTTTTTAACTCCGCGGAGTTTAGCGACTGAAGGTGAGCCGAGGTGGAAACTTATCGACGACTACCGGAATACACGGACTGCATTCCAACTGCTTTCTAGAGACAGAAGCGGATCTAGGAGGCTAAGGGGTTGAAACCCCCCCAAAACCTAAACACATGTGTTAGTGTTTAGGATTATAGCGAGTCTAATCAAAGTCAAAGTCAAAGTCAAAAATTATTTATTTCCATAGGATGTTATTACATCACTTAGATCCGTCATCACATTTTTTTGGGTGAGTTCACTAACACAATGGTGGATTCTGTGGAGAAGAGCTCACCGAAGAAACTCCACAGTCGTCGCATCTCTTGCGTTTCCTTTTTTAAATGAAATATTGACAATTACAAAATTAATGCTTATTATATATCGAAAAAGCCTGCTACTCAAACAATCTATTCCCATGGACATCTGTCCTCTAAGTAATCAGATATAGTAACCTTTTTTATACAATTTCTGTTTTATAATTATTTTAAACTTGTCTAAAGGCCAGTTTTTTATATCAGACCTTATTGTAATAGCGTATACAATTGCCTTTAGAAGAATTACTAATTTTATGTAGTCGGCTGACATAAACAACCAACTTGTCTTTATTTCTAGTATTAAAATTGTGTAAATTGTGTAATCGCAATATAAGTATATAGGTGCCCATTGGGAGAGGAGTAAGACAGGGTGATACAATATCGCCAAAATTGTTCACAGCTTGTTTGGAGGACATATTTAGGCTTCTCGACTGGTCCAATAGAGGCTTAAATATCAATGGAGAACACCTGTCACACCTTCGATTCGCGGACGATATCATCCTGTTTGCTGACAACACCGAGAACTTGCAGGTTATGATGGAGGAGCTGTATGACGCGTCCCTCGAAGTCGGATTAAAAATGAACACATCGAAAACAAAAATAATGTGTTGTAGTACCGACATTGACTACTTAGCAGTTCACGGCCAGCGGATCGAGAGAGTCGCGGAGTACGTCTACTTGGGTCAAACTCTGAGTCTCGAGAAGAGCGGACAAGATCGCGAACTAAAGCGTCGCATACAACTGGGATGGGGAGCTTTCGGCAAGCTCTCCGACGTACTCAAGGCGAAGAGGGTCCCTCTCAACCTCAAACGTCGCATGTTCGAGCAATGTATCCTCCCTGTGATGGTATATGGAGCCGAAACTTGGACGCTCACCAGGCAACTGATACATCGTTTGCAAGTTACTCAAAGGGCTATGGAGAGAGCTATGTTGGGTATTACGCTTCGCGATCAGGTACGGAATACCGAAATCCGTAGAAGAACTGGACTAACCGACATAGCAGAAGTAATAGCCAAAAGAGAGTGGAGGTGGGCAGGCCACATATGTCGTAGGTCTGACAGTAGGTGGGGGAGGAAAGTGCTGGAGTGGAGACCACGGACTGGGCGCAGAAATGTGGGAAGGCAGCCCGCGAGATGGACTGACGATCTGACGCGAGTTGCGGGGAAGGATTGGATGCGGAAAGCACATGACCGCGCAATGTGGAAATCTTTGGAAGAGACCTATACTCAGCATTGGGTAGTCATAGGTTGAAGAAGAAGAAGAAGAATATAAGTATAGATATAGCCTTTTATTGGAGGCAGTCATGTAAAATACAAACAAACATGTGAAAAGTTAAAATCGCGAGAGCCTAAAATGTTATTGTTTTTATAATTATATTTTACTAAAATATCATTATAAAAACAACTAACAGCCCTCTTAAAAAATGAATATTAGATGCGCCACTAATCAGAATGTAGGTTGATAAAAATACTTTTCAGCTGCGTAGTTAATAGCAGTCCGTATTATGTTCTACTGATAGCATTCTAGTTGCATCATTGCTGATAATTATGTTATTAGGATGCAACTAGGATCCTTAATCAATGAATTCTACCTATACACCGTGAAATTTCACTGGTTGTTTTTCGTTAAAGGGAGTAGTCCATTAAACTGAACAACTTTCTCCAAGGAACATAGGCTGTAAAACGACAAAAAAAATTGACCCGTTTATAGAAAACCGCTCGAACAACTGATCGATTTACTATGGGGAAAGTTTTATTTCTTTTTCATTTGCCAGCCCATGTTCCTTGGGGAAAGTTATTCAGTTTAATGGACTGAGCACTGCATTTAACGAAAATCAACCAGTTAAATTTCACGGTGTATATCAACTGCACTGCATTCTGACGGCTATTTTACAAGCTGCAATGAAGTCCGTCTGTGCAGACCTTCTTTGTGTTTACGACGGTCTTCTTGCTGTAATGTTTCAGATACTTCAGTTGGCTTTCGACGAACTTTTTTTCGGGAGAACTTCATTAATTTTACTTTTTCACGTAATAATTATATCTACAGATGTGCACTTAAATAATAGAAAATGAAAATCTAGAACTCATTTTAAATAAGACATTAATACTCGTTATGTTATTGTTAAAGCATCTGAGTTTATAACTCATTACATTATGAGGAAAAGGTGGAGGTGGTATTATTAAAGAAACAATTAGATTCAAGGGATTCAAGTGATTTATTTTATCACGACATCATTTTTACAAAGACGGTCCACGATAGAATCAGCTCTTGTCCATCAAAGAATATTTTCTTCTAAATTCAAATAAACCCAACGATTCTAAAAGTATTTACAGCCAGCAATAACCAACAAGGCTGAGACGCATAGGTATGAACACAGACCTAACACATTAATAAGTTAGGCCTTACCTTGAATGTTAGGTATTGCAGAGTAGGTAAAGTAACTATAACAAATGAAATGACAATACTCTAATCTATCTTTTCTCTCTATATGAATCTATTATTTTAATTAGATATTCATCTTTGAAATGTGCAGACTATTTTACACATATTTTAATGCACAAGCGCCATGTGAAGACACATAAATACTATGTAATCTCTTGAATCTCGTGTATCTTAACTTTTAAGTCCATCTATCCTTTTTGCTTTTATGAGAGGAGATAAACGAATTGTATAATTTTGAATAAATATTAACATGAAATAAAATGTAGCTAAATTATGTTTCTTTTAGATATGTTTACGCCGCCGTGCCTTCAGCTATAAAATTGTGCAATAAACGCGTCTATATGGTAGGAATTCGATGCGTGTAGGTGAAAAAGCGTAGGTATCTGTAAAATTATGAAATTATTAAGACTGATATTTTTAGCTCATAATTATACATCCCAGCTGAGAGAGTGCGGGTTTCCCGAAAAAGAAAAAAAAATACACAGAATCTTTGAGTTACGTCAGCTCTATACATTGTGCAATCAATGCAGGCATACGGTTGATATTTGACAGCTCTAAACTTAAGAAGTTATGATGTGTGTTGGATAGTATGCTATCCCATTTTTATTTAGGTAGGTGAAAAGGACGGATGAATTTAAGAGCGTAGCTTCCCAAGTTAGTTCCAGTGACTGTGCAATCTAAAGATTGGATATTTATAAGCGGCGTGTGCGCTTCATAAATAAATCCATACGCGTCGGTCGAAGGTTATTGCTTACGTGGAATTGCTATACTAGACTGTTTGCTATATTTTCTTGGATTTTGACTGCTACTTAATGCACTTCTATCTATTTGTGCTTTTATGAACATATACGTTGGATTGTTTATATAAGGCATGATAACTAAACAGAGTAATTGAATATTTCTTTAATGCAATGCTCAAACATTGCTCCTAATATTTTATTACTTTATCGGTTTGGAGTACACAATATACTTTAAATTACTAAATTATTATTGTAGGCCATTCATTATCATAATTTTAAATCATAGTCTATAACCCAGACATTAACTCTAATAAACACTTTTAGGTTTTCGTGGTTATTGTGGTTGTATCGTGGTAATAACCCGGTAGATAGTATATGTTATTAATATTAACACTTAATGTCTAAAAGGAGACTTCAGCTTTAAAATATATAAATAAAGATTTTTGTTTTTTATATAAAACCTATAAAAATCCTACTTAATATTATAAATGCGAATGTTTGGATGTTTGTTACTCAATCACGCTTCAACCACTGGACAGATCGGGATAAAATTTAGCACACATATAGGTTAGGTCCTGGAATAGGACATCGGCTACTTTTAACCGCGGTAAAACACTTCATTCCTACGGGAAAACTCATTTAACGCGGACGGAAAGTTAGTCATGAATAAATCTAATGCTGTAAAACAGCGCTGCACAGGATTAATTTTTGGGACAGCATAAGCTGAGACGCTTCCATTCTCCATATAAATTACGTATTTTCCTACTAATTATAATTATTAAGTATCTTTAAATTGGTGGATAATAAACTGAATTTCTTTCTTTCTTTATAATTTAAATAGTAAAAACGATATTGTTTTAGTTACAATACGTACTTCGTTTAGAGGTAGTCTACTTGTAATAATTCATGAAAAAGATTTATAAATAATTTATGGCTCAAGTAGTCCAGCCCACTTGCGATCTTCTCAGCTTTTTTGCTATGTTAGTAATAAAAGGCGCCTTTTATTAAGATCGCCCGAACCTCGCCTCGGGCTGCGATCTGTTGGCTGAGGGAGCCCAATATTATGTGCAAACAAACATACCGCGCTGTTATGAGTTCGCATAAGTACATATAAATTGGTACTGTATATAGAAATACGAGTATATAGGTTGGTAGGTATTAAATAAAGCAATTACAGATTAATCTTCAAACCTCCTTCCTCTCTCCTAGCTTTCTTCTTTTTACATTGTGTTAGTTTAAGTCATGTTCCAGGGCATACTAAAAAAATAAAAAAAAATTGATGAGAAAAATATAGGTAGGTATATAGCTTCGAAAAAGTTAGAAATCGATCTTAAAACCTATATAGAGTGTCACCTGTAAACTGCAGTCCTAAGAAAATTACCTAATCTACTAAGTGACAAATGAATATTATTGTTTTCTACACCATTCTGTTACACCCTATAAAAACGACATTGCAGATGCACTAACAACGTCAGTGACACTTTAATTCCCTACAAACTAGTCCACGCAGTAAACTAGAACGACCGCATCGTTTAAGTTTTATTCACTCCAGAGCTGAGCAAAGGCAGTAAAAGATCTAGTTTATCGCCTGATGTCGCGAGTTGCCAATCTCCGCCGGTAGATGGCGGTGTGCGACACGATAGTCGGTCGTAAACCGGTTTACGCTGGTTCGCCGCTGGTGTGATGTGACACCAACACGTTCGTTTTTCTTATGTTAATTAAAACAGTTGCTCAAGTTCTTCAGGCATAGGATTTTTTTAACACATTTTTTCAAGAGCAATCTTGATTTTATTAAAGGACTACTTCTGAATACCCAAAAAACATCATCATACCTATCATCTAATCAGCCTGCATCCATCTATCCACCTTTTGCTGCATAAAGGCTTCCAGATCTCTAAAGCCGCGTTGCCATTATGCAAGTAGCCTGCATGCAAGTTGCAAGTTGCATGCAGATTGAGTAATGGAAACGTAAACTTGCATGCAGGTAGTTTTGAACTTGTAAACATAATACGCAACTGACGCTTGTCTGCGCAAGTGATATGCAAGTTGCGCGCGCAAGTGCCACAGCACGTCCTTGTCCTGGTTCGGACACTTGCATGACAATAAAAACTTGCATGCGAGGTTCAAGTTCTATAAATTAAAGTTTACAATTCAAGTAACTTGTACGCAAGTGTGACGTCATACTTGCATGCAAGCACTTGCACAATGGAAACGCGCCTTATCTTAGACTCACGCCTATTTTGATCTTGAGTCAGATCAATGAGTAGGTACTTTTCCGCCAGTTCCACCATGTCATCCAGTTAGATCAATAAACATAAACTACGGCTTTAATGATGAGTTTTCTGACAGTTAATAAAAAAATATATATTTTTTTAAAATTGGCGTCAATAAAACCATGGGTCTGTTGATTTTGCAAAAAAACATAGAGAAGAGAGAGTAAATAATAAAAAAAACTAGTTTGACATTTGTCTTTGTAATTATCTTGGATTAAAAACTCCTTCAATGTGCTTTATTTCTTTAATCACTTCAAAAAAAAAAATAAGTTCAAATTATTCCTTAGCGCCACCTATCGTCATAGTTAGGACTATTTTATTACGGGCTGTCAGGAATTCCTTAATTTGTTTATCTTATTTACTGTAGGAATACATTTGAATGCTCTAAAATGATAATATTTTCATTCCAAACAGAGCACTGCCACATCCTGTTCGACTTGCCGCATGCCGGCGTGAATATAAAAAACTAACACAGCAAGCATCACAAACACACCTAAAGGGTAACACTAGCGACATACCAGGCTTCACAAACGCACCTAAAGGGTAACACTAGCGACATACCAGGCTTCACAAACGCACCTAATAAACTTTGTTAGAACATCACAAGCTCTCTTTACCGCGCACAGGAAATTGAATGCAGAATGCGGGTAGAATGGAAACTACCTGAGCGAGCGTTACTATTGGTTGGTACAACGATTCTCGCCATTGCTGTATTCATGTGGACAAGTTACAAATATGAGAAAAGAATGGAATGTGTCAAACAAAAGAAAATATATAGGTAAGCAACTTTACAATATTACATGACATGTTTTCTTTCTGAACATGAAGTCAGTGATTTAGTAAAAAAAACTGAATTGATGATATTTTTGTACAAAAATAATGTAGTAATCCAAGGATGGACATTTCACCGCAGAAAAATGACTTATTTCCACGGTGTGAGGTGCTACAGCGTATTTCAAATTATCAGGACTGCGATGCGCTTTTCGCCTACACGGCCGGCGGCGCGACCATGCACGCGGTATTATTATAACTTTCGTCTCTAGTAGGGTGCTCTAGTACGCCGTGCGGTGACGGCAGAGTAGAATACATTTGTCACCAACCCCTACTCTTCCCGTGGGTGTCGTAAGAGGCGACTTAGGGAGTACACATTGAACAGGGAACAGGCAGCAGCGCTCTCTGATACAGTAACCTTTTAATCTGAGGAGGCTCATAGTCCAGCAGTGGACTGTAACGGGCCGAAGATGAGGGCGCGAGCGGCGGACGATTCTTTACTCTGTGGCTGGCGCCGACAGTTTCAGAAATAGAACAATCAATCCAAAACAACGAAAAGCCGCGGGCAACAGCTACAGAATGAGTTGGTTTAGATTACTGACTCAGCTCTCGGCTAGCATCTAGACTAGACTGGAGCTAGGATCGAAGTTGTTGAACCTTAAAAATATGAGTTGTGGTTAGCAATGGTAGGGGTCCATGCGATAGGTGGACTTTCATAGAAACCGGATACGGATGTGGTCTTTTTACAAGCCAATATGCAGGCAATGCAATCAGCTCGAGAACACGATGCAGGCACTGATGTTATTAGAATATTGAACATGGCAACCGTGTCTAGTTTACCTACTATCAAGTATATTACAAGAAGCTTATTAATTTCAGAGTTTACTTTTAAATAAGTATAGAAAAATAATTATTACATTGTTGCCTAATTATCATGAACAGCCTCCGTAGCCGAGCGTTCGACTCTAATTACAGAGGTTCCGGGTTTGAATCCCGTTAAGGAACACAGTAACACAAAAATCTCTTCGTGAGACTTTACCCAGATTGGTAAGGATGATTTCGTAAAAACAAAGATGATTTCGTGATTCTGACACCAGGATTTGTGAGGTCAGTGGTCGATCCATACGATTATGAAGAAAAAGAATATTTGTCTAGGAGGAAGTACAATTTAATTACTAATAAATAGCCAATAAATTGATAATCCGCAAAATATATTTGCAAATGATAAAGATCAATATTATATAATCATAAGTGGTCATACGGTGCGTGTACCTCTTTTACCACCCAGAAGGAGTCAATGACCGTCCCATTCTTAAGCGGGCTCCACATTATCGGCAAAACTACACGAGACAAAGCGAATACGAGAGTGTGGAGGCCTTATTCGGCAAGTCTCGCCTCGTTTCGTGTCGGTATTTCGTGCCCGAATCAAAGGGCTCTCGTGTAGTTTTGCCGAGACACAAAACACTCCCTCCACACTCCCGTCGCTATTAAAATTATGATTTTAACTTGTTCTGTTGCGATATATTTCTGTCATCGACCATCTTCGTCTATTCCGTCTCTTATAAATTTGTAATATCTTTTATTTTCGAATAAACATATAATTGCATATAATTGTAATAATATATGCTGCAGCGACAGATGTTTCCACGTCCATCTTGTTCGAGTACCGAGCGCACAAATGCGCGAGCAAGAATGTGGAGAGCTGCTCTCGTCTCGTCCTAGTTTTTGGCGAGACCCGAGAGAAAACGTCTCGTCGAGAATGTGGAGCCCGCTTTATCGACACTCACCTACAAAAAAATACAATGAGGCACAGAGGGTTACATATTACAATCAATCGACCACTTTCAGATTTTGTGTCAACTAGGCTGCAACGGCTTTACATAAAAATCTAGGTTTGATTTAGAATCGAGAACATTTTATAGAGAATATCACACTAATATTATAAATGTGAAAATATATTTGGATGTTTAGATGTTTGGATGTTTGTTCCGCTTTCATGCCTAAACTACTGGACGGATTTGGACGAAATTTGGAATTACATTACATCTCATCGGTTCTGCTAAAGACGTGACCAGCCCACTGCCACTTCAGCTTGCTACACTTCTGGACGATATCAACTACCTTGGTCCTCTGCCGGATGATTTCGTTTCGGATTTTAAATACCAAGCAGATCTTTCCATAGCTCGCTGAGTGACGTGGTGGCGGTGGGCCAGCTTCACCGTCATGTTCCACGTCTCGGCCCCGTATGTCAAAATGGGTAGGACACACTGGTTATACACCCTGTTCTTCAGGCATAGCAGTAGTGGCGACGGGAAGATATGACGCGGTAAACATCCTAATATATTTTTACATTTATAATATTAGTGTGATGTGATATACGGTTATAAGGCTGTGATTTTCTTTTATAAGTATACGTTTCGCGTTAAATGCCATAGTTTCCTCCGCATGTCGCGTGACGTCAATAAAAAAGATAATAAAAGGTGCCGTAAACGCGTTCGGCGCACCCACTGTCCGCTCTAGCGAACTAAAGGATATATTATACAATTGGTCGTTTTATGGGACTAGTTATTTTGTAAGAAGAAATATTTTACTTGTTAATCTCGTTACATTTCAAGGGCTTAGCTCTCTGAAATATGCTTCTTAATATGTCTAGTGTAATTTGTTCATTGTAGCCGTGTGGTGACGGCAGAGTAGAATACATTTGTCACCAACCCCTACTCTTCCCATGGGTGTCGTAAGAGGCGACTTAGGGACTACATATTGAACAGGGAACGGGCAGCAGCGCTCTCTGATACAGTAACCTTTTAATCTGCGATCTCCAACCCGCCTGCCAAGCGTGGAGATTATGGAAACCCTCCACTTAAGTGGAGGAGGCTCATATTCCAGCAGTGGACTGTAACGGGCCGTTGATGAATTTGTTCACAATTTCTGCTACATTTTAATCATATTTAATACTATTAGCTGTCCGCCCGGGGCTACGCTCGATTTGTGTAAGATTTTTCCGTGGCAATAAAACTGGCCATAAAAGCCGCAGACCGTCAGACTATGTAGGAAAAAGATGCCTCTACCTCACTGTCCAGGGCCCTAGATCACGTGGTAGGCCTAAAAAGCTGGCTGGACGTCGTGAAAGCGGATATGGAAGAGAACAATCTCACACCTAAGGATGCCGAAGACCGGGCAAAGTGGAGAAGATTAAGTAGGAAAGCGGACCCCAGCACTAGGCCGGGGAAACGCTAGGACGAAGAAGAAGAAGAACTTATCCTACACAACCTGGACATAAACTATCTCCATTCCATCCAGAAAGCAGAACAAACATACAAACATCCAACATGGCATCCAAAGAATGTGATTCATATGGCAAATGTATTGCGAAGTTGGTTAGGATAAAAAGAATAAGAGGTGTAATGTTTAAGTAGTATTGATATTTCTGCATACGTTTCTGCTTGAAAATAAAACACCACGAGTTAAACAGAACCAAAAAATCATAAAAAAATACGTTTCTAAACTTTTCCATCTATTCCTGTCTGCCTAGTAAAGAGGCTTCTTTACTAGGCTACCTAATGGCTATTAGGTAGCTGGTTAAGTTGACCGATACAGTGAAACAAAATGGCCGAAGAAATAAACGCGCAATCGGTGCGCGGTGTCGGGTTGAATCCACATAAATCCACAGAGAGGGACTTATTCAATCTCCGGGGAATGGAGCCGTGAATGTAGAGAGGAACTGGAAGTGTCAAACATGTGATGTTATTAGTTTTTTCCTCATTTTCTTACAATACAAACGAAAAGGCAATTGAAAATAAAATCAAATAAAGTCAATGGGCGGCGAAGACGGCGGCGCGGCGAAGGTATTATTAGGCGGGGGGGCTCGTTTATAAGTAACTAGTTTGTAAAATTGGTAATTTTTCAGTTGGACATTAGTATCGCACATCGACCCGACGTTGTCCTGTCTTAACTAATGAATATGAAATAAATAAGAATAAGAATACTTTTATTTACGGCACAAATGACTGATGAATGAAGTTGCTAACGTTATATTAATAACCACTATTATTAAAAAAACAAAAAACCCGACTGCATGAAAAATTTAAAACTTTTGGCGCCAAAAATAGGCCATCTTGTTTTTTTTATAAATTAATTTGATGTACCCAGTGTCACTCTCACCAGTAAGACGAATCTAACGATACCTCTTTAGCTAAAATCCATCAAGCCGTTTAGGCTGTAGAGCGTGCCAAAGAAATATACATACATACATACATACATACATACATACACTCGAAAAACATAACCCTCCTTCTAAAGCAGTCGGGTAATAGAGCAGTCGGGTAAAAAGGTATTACGGTCGTTAAGTTTTCATAAATTTACTAATTTTCCGCGCATCTTTCTTATTTTTTTCTTTCATAAGAACCTTCTCCTGACAATAACATACACAACAAAAAAAGAATTGAATTGATTCCATGACCAAAGGAAAGAGGGATTCATTTTTAGGGTTCCGTAGTCAACAAGTAACCCTTATAGTTTCGCCATGTCTGTCTGTCCGCGGCTTAGCTCAGAGAGATACTGCTCAGAGTCTCTTACTAGAAAGCTGTAATTTGGTATGGATAAAAAAATCAATCATGCCGACGAAGTCGTAGATGGAAATCTTAAAAAAAATTAGTATTTCTCTGGTACAATTACAGAGAGGGGGTTATTATTTTTCTTAACTACCCCATAGAGTAAGGTGTCATTAGATAGGTTTTTAAATAATGGCGGTTTCAGAAATATTTCGTTTTAAAGTGCTTATTATTGTTAGTCAAGTACCCCCCCATAGGGCAAAAAGCCGAATATGATAGCAGCAAAACCTTTGTATTTGTAAATGTGATGAAATTCATGGTTGTAGTGCAATTATGATGAATTTAAAAGGAAAAGTATCAACATCAAGCAGGCTTTACAGGGTAACGAATTGGACACAGAATCACGAATAATTAGACCAACTTATAAAATTTACTTGTACTAGTAAGAAATTCGATACAAATATCATCGAAAATTATTTTGATGAACGATAACTGTCTTAAACAGGTACCTAAGTAGTGTTGGACGGATCCCTACATATTGCATAGCCTGACACGTGCTTGGCCGGTTATTATATATACTTATAAATTATCTCCCGTCAACATCCTTTCATCTTCACGACTAAGACGAGACTAGACGTGAATGCAAAGTTGAAATCCATTAATCTGAAACCTATTGAAGCTCTGCTCACCCTGTTAATAATATAAGCGTAATGAGCTATGTATCTATTGCATAGGTATTATTAGGAATATTTTACTTTACTTTGAATAAAATTGGCATATTTTGTTATTTTTATTAGAAAATTCTAACACGTGGAAATAGCTACGGTGATTAACAAACAGGTATATTTGTAATGTACATACATAGCTTCATTTATAGCAACCGAATTCCATAATAAGTAAATATATTATCACTTTAGCTGCAAGGCGCAGTGTCTTTGTGTAGGAATAGTAAAAATGAAGTTGTTGATAATCCTAGCATGCTTGAGTCTGGTGAAAGCCAATTCGTTCTCGGATCTTTTTGGGAATCTAATTGGCTTAGGTGGCTGCACCTATTGTCAGCCAGAACAAATTCACATCGCTTTTGGCGGTTAGTACATAATATTTTCTTTTATTTCTTCTTTTTGTTTATTACTTAGTTTTTGCATGTCGCACTGGTTCGCCTCCGCGGCAGCACCAATAGTGTGCTGCGTGTATTTGCTGATCGGTGGGACTCTCCCCTCCTGAAGAGATGGTTACAGCTCCACACCACTTTTGTATAAGTTTAAGCCCATACTAACACTAGAATAAGTTTTTATTTTTATCTACTAACAAAATATGGATGTATGTCCGAAATAAAATATTTGAATTTGAATGTTGTAGGAATCTATTAAAACTATCGAAAAGCATTAACGAAACATCCTTGGCTCAGTCACATGACACCGAAAGTGGGTATTTTATAGCGATGATGATTTCCTCACAGATAAAAATAATGACATAGTGGTTACGTGGATCACTCTTCAAGATACAAAGGAGAGTCGTGTGCAGTATGGAGAGATTACTATGGAATTAGAAGCAACGGGCTCCAGCATCAAGTTTGAAAAAGCTAAAGGACAGTTCATTCATCGAGTCACGCTCAAGGACTTGAAGTATGACACCAAGTATGGTGAGTTTTGTTGATGGAATTGCTGCCTTGTAAATTTTAGATCTTTTTCTCAATTACGTCTCACGGCTAAACAAAGATTTATATTTCCAAAACTTCTCTAAAGTTACATTATGATCGTTTATAATAGCGAGGAATATGATGATAAATCATTGCATTTTAGTGTATCATTGCGGGTCGCAGTTTGGCTGGTCGGAATTGTTTGAGTTTAAGACTCCTCGGGCTGGTAACGACGCAATGGTCCGTGCTCTCATCTTTGGTGATATGGGGGTTGAAAACGCACATGTAAGTAGACATAGACTTGAGAGACGCAATTTATACAAGTTACTGGTTTTTATTGTAAGAACGACTCATCTAATAATAAATATATAAAAGACACAGATGATTATTGTGATATATGTATCACTAAACAGCGTGTATTGATTAATACCTGTTGTAGACTTGTGTCACAGTTAATATTATTGGTGAAGATCTTCACCAATAATATTAATTGTGAAATACAGGCAGCGCAGAAATACTTAAAGCAGCTGTATGGAGTAGTGGATGTCTTCAGCTAAGAGGATGATGGTCAAAGCATTTGTTCCCAGGCCCTTCCATACCTCCAAGACGAGTGCCAGCGAGACACGTATGACTTTGTCCTGCACGTCGGTGACCTTGCCTACGACTTGTACGAGGATCATGGTGAGCGAGGAGACAAGTTCCTCCGCCAGATACAACCTTTTGCGGCCATCAAACCATATATGACTGTGCCCGGGAATCACGAATACCATGGGTTAGTATGAGTTGCTCATTTCAGTTTGATAGCTATTAAATTTTAGTTTTTTAAGACCTAATTTCCCTTATCGAGTCCTTGGAGATGTATGAGTAAATGATAATGCCCACTATGACACTCAGTTTCACTTCAAGATTAGATGGAAACACACATACTAACACACACTTTAACAAGCGAGATTGGTAAGTTGGTAAGTCTTTAAATGACTTACAGGAAATACTTTATATTACACATTTTTAATACTCTTTACCCTTTTTATCTTTGAGAGCAATAATTGTAATTATTTAAAAATATTATACTGATTATAATTCTTGTACATTTTGGGGCGGGAATAGGCACTATCACTTATTCGACCACTAGACATACCTTGAAAGACTTTATTCTTCCCTTTCATAGAGGAATCTCTATCTATCTAGATGCAGATTTCAGTCGTAGGAGACATTATTTATTTATTTATTTATTTATAAAATATAATTAAACATATAATTAGACACAAAAGATGCAACAACAACTTAATTAATTTTGCCCGTACACCCAAATAAAGTGGTAACAAACAAGGCGTCACTCGTGCGAGCTACCTACATACAGTCAATACAAGTAAATCAACACAACAAAACATATTTAACGGACGGACATATTTTGTATAAAACCAGAATATGGCTGGTTGCCACCGCAGGCCACAGTAATCAAATTCCAAAATCTTTTGCCACATAAACAAATTGTAATGCTTTGCAGAGTTGATAGTGAAAGTATTTACCACTACAAAGCGAAGTTCTCCATGCCGTCTTTTGAGAAGCAAGGGAGTTTGTACTACAGCTGGAATATTGGTCCTGTACATTTTGTAGGGGTCAACACAGAGGCTTGGTGGGAAGACTGGCCGATAGAAACAACACTGGGCGCCCACTTCTCTTGGTTGATTGGTGATTTGGAGAATGCAAGTAAACCTGAAAATAGGTAAGATATAGTTTGCCGGCCCATACCTACTTTCTAAATAATCATTAATTTATAACTCCGAAAACCTGTAGAGTCTAACCACCTAACCTGATTTTATCATATCACTTTATACAAAATAATAAGTTCCTAATACAACTTGTACTTTTCTATTCTTATTGCGATGAAGAGTTTGGGTATGTGGAGACTTTTTAATAATCGGAGGTAGTTTCTTTATTTAGCATATAACTAGCTGTTCACAAGGGTTATGGTGATGTTTTTAAAGGTTATGATGATCTGGGGGCACGGCAGTGCCCCCGCCAAGTCGAGCAAAAAAGCGGCACGGCCGTACCATACTTTTCTCGAAGCAGTTCAGGCCATTTTCGACCCCCCCTATAACTTCGTTGTGGATAAAACTAGAAGCCTGAGTTTTCAGTAACCAAGCAGGCATTGTATAAATACGGTATATTTCAAATTTCAATCAATTTGAACCAGTAGTTTATGAATTATAACTAGTCAAAGTTTCTTAATTTTGTCACTCACTGACTGACTGACCGATCATCAAAACTCTAAGGCACTTCTAGCAGACATAGAAGCTTCAAATTTAGAATGGAATTAGTGTTTAGTGTATAAACCAAGGAAAAACTAAAACATTTTGCAATTTCGGCCCAGTTTTCTAGATACATCATTTGCTAGATAACTTTGTAATCCCATATAAATCTTGGGGCATTATATAGGATTACAAAGTTACATTTGCAGTAAATGAATCAGTGTACCTGTATAATGGAATATAATTGAATAAGAGGTGCAGGGTAGGTGTAGGGTAGGTGTAGGGTAGGTGTAGGGTAGGTGTTGGATAGGTGTTGGATAAGTGTAGGGTAGGTATAGGGTAGGTATAGGGTAGGTGTAGGTTAGGTGTAGGTTAGGTGTAGGGGCGGTGGAGCGTAGGTGTGCATTTTTACATTGTGTTTTCATGCGATCTACAAAAAGAAATGAGATGCCATCAAAAACATAACTTGTAAAAAAACCAAGTCTCGCACGCAACTTAGTCTACCGTAAAAAGTTGTGAGATCCATGTAATACCAAGTCGGTTAATTTATTTAGTCCCTACTTAAGAGTCCTTCTGTCTTAAGTTATTACGTAATTAGCTCACCTAACAACATCTTATAGTGACCAGATCAATATTAAAAATCTCTTATGTTTTAAATAAATACATAGATTGACTTGGCAATCGCACTAAACAATCAAATTTAATATAATAATGTATTAATTGTGAGATACATTATGTTTTCATGCGATAAATACATAGATTGACTTGGCAATCGCACTAAACAATCAAATTTAATATAATAATGTATTACTTGTGAGATACATTGTGTTTTCATGCGATTGCCAGGTCAATCTATGTATTTATTTAAAACATAAGAGTTGCGAGAAGTTGCGTGCGAGACTTGGTTTTTTTACAAGTTATGTTTTTGATGGCTGATTATTTTACTTATTTTACCAAATAAAACAAATTAGGTCTTCATCTTCATCGAGTGGGTTGTGAGGGTTATAGAGCCGCCGTAGGCCACTGTGTCATTAGGTAATGTCTATTTCTGATTGTAACAGGAAACAGCGTCCATGGATTATTCTGTATGGCCATAGGCCGATGTACTGCAGCAATAAAGCGGATATTGGGGTGTGTCATCAACAATACACTAGGATTGGCATTGGTGGAGGAATGTATGGTAAGTCTTTTTTAGCAGCAATCGCTCCATCCGCCGCGCTAAAATCTTGATACCAGTAAATATGAAGTGTTTTGGCAGATGAATCAAGTTACCGGTATTGTACAATGAGTTTGCTAATGGCAGCGAAAAAAATAGGCTTTAGATGCTAGTTAAACTTATAATCAGATCAAAAGGCGTGGTGATCTAAGTAATGTAATAACATTCTATGGAAATAAATAATTTTGACTTTGACTTTGTTAGACGGCTTCCTAGATGGTGGACTTGGCGAAGGTTGCTGGGCGCCGGTGGATGCAAGGACCGTTCACGTTGGAAACCTATGGGGAAGGCCTATGTTCAGCAGTGGACGGCTTCCGACTGAGATGATGATGGGGATGATGAATTTATGAAATTTTAACTCCTAAAGTCTTTGATAGCCATGGAGCCATTGCTGAAAAAATATGGCGTAGATGTAGCGATATGGGCACATGAACACTCTTACGAACGAAGCTGGCCGGTGTTCGACAACAAAGTCTACAACGGTTCTTCTGAGCATCCTTATGTAAATCCTAGGTAAGTGCTCAAATAATTTCGTATTTCTTAGTTTCTTTAGAAGACGTTTAATTTATGATAAAGGCTGCTTTTTAATGTCTTCCTCCCTTTCTTCTGTCATTTATACGTCACGCTTTGTGCTTGATAACGTGACTGAGAAAAGAAATTAAGAAATACATTTTAAGGTTACGTCTAAAAAATCTACCAACCGGCTACTGAACCTACATGATTGACTAAAGGGCTATCTGATTACCCTTAAAACTTGACTGTTGTTATGAGCTGGAAAGTAAGTAGTTAATAGCAAATTTAAAAAATAATTGTGATTTCAGGGCTCCAGTACATTTAATAACCGGATCGGCAGGTTGTAGAGAACAAACTGATGATTTTATCAGTAAGTTTTCACCACGTTTGTGTTAGGGTTAATTTTGCTGAGTTCTTTACTCACTCAGTCTATTAAATTGTCACAAAAACATTTCTCTAGAAATCTAGACGTGATGATGATGATGATAGAACTAAATTATAAAATATTATCTTTGAAGTAGTATAGTTTTGGTTTGGCTAGTTTTGGTTGTCAGTTTTTTATTATCAATCAAATCAAAATCAATCAACGGCCCGTTACAGTCCACTGCTGGACTATGAGCCTCCTCCACTTAAGTGGAGGGTTTTGCCATAATCTCCACGCTTGGCGGCGGGTTGGAGATAGCAGATTAAAAGGTTACTGTATCAGAGAGCGCTGCTGCCCGTTCCCTGTTCAATGTGTAGTCCCTAAGTCGCCTCTTACGACACCCACGGGAAGAATAGGGGTTGGTGACAAATGTATTCTACTCTGCCGTCACCATACGGCGTACTCTGCCGTCACCACACGGCAGCTGTTATTATCAATACATGTTTGATATTGCGTTTATATTTTATAGATAAACCTGAAGGATGGTCAGCATTCCGCTCAACCGACTACGGATACACAAGATTCCATGCATACAACCACACTCACATCTATTTTGAACAAGTAAGTACTGCCGTCTAATTCAGGGAAGGCTCGAGCCCCTCGGTGGGGACGTATGTGAACTGTTGATGAATAAATAAATTAATTGGAGTGGAATAAAACATTATCTGTGGAGGGATGCTTTTGACCAGTAGTGGACGTCTTTTAGCTGAGATGGTTATTAGATCATGATTATAAAGTTTGCTCACGATCGTGTAAATTCAAAGAAGGGAGTAGAAGTTGAGGAGGACTTTAACTTGATTTATTTTGGTATTTAAACGTAGTCGTACATCAAGGGTGGTTGGTGAGGATTGAGGACATCACCTAAACAGATGATGAGGCTATTGGAGTTTCAAACTTATGTAATTTTTTTATAAATTTATATTGGCAGTAGCAATAAATACATTTTTGCCTATTTCGTTACCGATTTCATGGTATGTAATAAAGAATTTGAATTTGAGATCATAATTTTTTTTTTGGCGGTAGGAAATAGGCATATTTGCATTTTCTTCAGTGTTAACAATTCATTCATACTTGCTTTTTTATTATTTTTAGACGAGTGTATTTGGGCATAACAAAGGGAAAGTGATTGACTCGTTCTGGGTGGTAAAAGAAGTGCATGCCGCCTACGACATCTAACAATGTATAGTATCACAGAGCACTATAATACAGTACTACTTACTACCATCATGATATTATCATCACCATAAAGATTTTGGTTTACCATATAGAATACCTATTTGTTGTTAATTTATTAGAATAAGTATATACTTTATTTGTTTTTTCGAATAAATATACCTTTACTTCACAAAACTATTTTTTTTTGTGTTTTTTTTTTTTTATTTAATGGAGAGAGTAGTCGTAACTATTGAACATGAAGATCGGTCGAATTCACGAGAAACATCGTAACGGTAACCGAAATTAATTTCTCTTGTTGGATATGATAAATGTCACTCCCTGACACCAAATATCATGGTCTGGTTGCGTTGTCTTGGAGTGGCGCCTGAAAACTTGTTATCGTGAACAACGAAAAACGATTAGGGAAAAGGCTTTTATCAAAAATTTTTGGTTGCGATATGGAGCAAACCTCGTTCAAATGGTTTCTTTTGACAAAAAAACACTCCCGCAGAGCCAAAAACCAGTGAAGCTAGGAACACCAAATTTTAACAGCAAGTCGTGCTTAATACGTAAATAAATAATCTTTGAAAAGGGGAAGAAGATGGAGGAGAGAGTTTGTATGAAAATCTGTCATTCAAGTTAGGAAATAGTCTTTAGGCTAGGAACCGGGCTGTCAATAGGGCGCAGGATCATACAAGCTATCGGTATGTGGTCGCGAGTTTTTTTTTCTTTCATACAAATTAACTCGGCCATTTGAACAGATATTATCATTTATGATGACATGGTTCCTTAGAACAGATCTCTTTATGTCTTCAGAGTTACCCATACCTACTGACCCATTCAAATGGGCCACCCTGTATATATATAATATTTAATAATATTATTATCTTTCGTCAACATCCTTACATCACATAGATTTAGAGACGTGAATGTAAAGTTGAAATCCATTCATCCAAAACCCATTAAAGCTCCGCTCACCCTGTCATTAATATGAGCGTGATAAGCAATATAGGTATTTGTTGTATAATTACATATTTTGTTATTTTAATAAGATAATTCTAACATGTGGAAATAGCTAAGGTAATTAACAAATAGGTATCTTTGTAATGACACAAAAATATTTGCAAATAGCTTCATTTATAGCAACAGAATTCCTTAATAAGTAAATATATTATGACTTTAGCTGCAAGAACGTCGCAGTCTCTTTGTGTCTAAGGAAGGGATAGTAAAAATGAAGTTTTTGATACTCCTAGGATGCTTGAGTCTGGTGAAAGCCATTACGTTCTCGGATCTTTTTGGCTTAGGGGACAGCACCAATTCTCAGCCAGAACAAATTCACATCGCTTTTGGTGGTTGGTACATGTCTTTTTTTTTGTTTATTACTTAGTTTCTTGCTCGTTAATGTTGTAGGAATATATAAAAACTATCGAAAAGCAATAACAAAACATCCTTGGCTCAGGCATGTGACATCGAAAGTGCGTATTTAATCATGAGTCATATTTTATTGTGATGATGATTTCTTCACAGATAAAAACAACGACATAGTGGTTACGTGGACCACTGGTCAAGATACAAAGGAGAGTCGTGTGCAATATGGAGAGAGCACTATGGACTTAGAAGCAACGGGCTCCAGCATCAAGTTTGAAAAAGCTAAAGGACAGTTCATTCATCGAGTCACGCTCAAGGACTTGAAGTATGACACCAAGTATGGTGAGTTTTGTTGATGAAATTGCTGCCTTGTAAATTTTATTAGGATCTTTTTTTCAATTACATATCACTGCTAAACAAAGATTTCTATTTCGAAAAGTTCAATGTGGTTGAGGGACACAAACCTCTATTATGAAGTGTTACATTATAATTATTTATAATAGCAAGGAATATGATAAATTATTGCATTTTAGTGTATCACTGCGGGTCGCAGTACGGCTGGTCGGATATGTTTGAATTCAAGACTCCTCGGGCTGGTTACGACGGAATGGTTCGTGCTCTCATCTTTGGTGATATGGGGGTTGAAAACGCACATGTAAGTAGATATAGACTTGAGAGACGCAATCTATACAAGTTATGGTTTTTATTTTGGAAGAACGACTCTATCTAATATTAAATAAATAACAGAAACAGATGGTTAATGTGAACCAGATTTGTAACATATGCAATCTAAACAGCGTGTATTGATTAATACCTGTTGTATACTTGTTGGACAGTTAATGTTATTGGTGAAAACCGCTGCAGGTCGCTATATGCAGGCAGCGCAGAAATACTTAAAACAGCTGAATCGAGTAGTGTACATCTTCAGCTAAGAAGATGATGATGATAGCATTTGTTCTCAGGCCCTTCCATACCTCCAAGACGAGTGCCAGCGAGACACTTATGACTTTGTCCTGCACGTTGGTGACCTTGCCTATAACTTGTGCGAGGATAATGGCGAGCGAGCAAATCAGTTCCTCCGCTTGATACAACCTTTTGCGGCCATCAAACCATATATGACTGTGCCCGGGAATCACGAATACATCGGGTTTGTATGAGTTGGAGTGTTTTTTAAGACCTCAATCAGCAGTCCACTGCTGGACGTAGGCCTCCCCAAGGGTACGCCAAAGTGCACGATCACCCGCTTTCCTCATCCAGCCACCACCAGCGATCTTCCTCAGGTCATCAGTCTTTTTTAAGACCTAATTGCCCTGATTTATATTTTTGTTTATTTTATTATTGAGGGTCGGCTCGAGTCCTTGGAGATGTATGTGTACATCAAATTTATTCAACCAATAGACATATTTTGAACGTCTTTGTTCTTTTCTACCATCTTCTTCTATCTGCCTTTAGATGCAGATTTGAGAGAGAAAGTATTTACCACTACGAAGCGAAGTTCTCCATGCCATCTTTCGAGAAGCAAGGGAGTTTGTACTACAGCTGGAATATTGGTCCTGTACATTTTGTGGGGATCAACACTGAGGCTTGGTGGGATGATGTTGCGTTAGAAACAACACTGGGCGCTCACTTCTCTTGGTTGATTGGCGATTTGGAGAATGCAAGTAAACCTGAAAATAGGTAAGATTAGGTTTGATCGCTCATACCAACTTTTAAAATAATCTGAGTGATAACAAGGTACGTAATCATTAAATTATAACTCCGAAAACCTGTAGAGACTAACCACTTAAGCTGATTTTCTCTTATCACTTTATACATAACAATAAGTTCCTAATAGAACTTGTACTTTTCTATTAGTTTTCCGATGAAGAGTTTTGGTATGAGGGGGATTTTTAATAATCAGAGGTAGTTTCTTTATTTACGAGTAGCATTATTACTCTAGCTGTTCAAATGGGTTATGTTTTCAGTCTTCTGTGATGCGATATTGATGTAGTGTTTTAAAGGTGATGATTATTATTTTACCTATTCCACCAAATAAACCAACTATTAGGTCTCTTCATTGAGTGGGTCAGTCAGTGTTGTGGACCAGTCAGTGTTATAGAGCCGCCGTAGGCCACTAGGTCATTAGGTAATGTCTATTTCTAATTGTAACAGGAAACAGCGTCCATGGATTATTCTGTATGGCCATAGGCCGATGTACTGCAGCAATCAAGGGGATCATTTTGCGGAGTGTATTCAAGAACGCACTAGGATTGGCATAAAGGATGGTAAAGGAATGTACGGTAAGTTTATTTTACTATGCCCTCCTAGTAGAAATCGCTCCATCCGCCGTGCTAAATTCTTGATAGCAGTAAATATGAAGTTTTTTTATTTGTTATAATGATACCTCACCAGAAAACGCTTAATCTTATAAATTACTAAGAATCTAAGAAATCCTAAGAAGTGTTTTGGCAGATGAATGAAATTGCTAATGGCAACGAGTAAGAAGAAGGCTGTTGACGCTAGTAAAAACACGGTTTTACTGCATTTAATTTATGAAACCTACAAGTATAACCGCTGGGGAAGAAAGGTTCTCGAATGGCGTCGTGTTGGAAGGCGTAGTGTTGGACGGCCTCCCAAGGTGGACAGATGACTTGGTGAAGGTTTCTGCGTTCTGGTGGATACACGTAGCGCAGGACCGTACACGTTGGAAACCTATGGGGGAGGCCTATGTTCAGCAGTGGATGTCTTCCGACAGAGATGATGGTGGTGATGATGAATTTATGAAATATTAACTCTAAAAGTCTATGATAGCGATGGAGCCATTGCTGAAAAAATACGGTGTAGATGTAGTGATATGGGCACACGAACACTCTTACGAACGAACCTGGCCCTTGTTTGACAACAAAGTCTACAACGGTTCTTCTGAGCATCCTTATGTAAATCCTAGGTAAGTGCTAAAAAAATATCGCCTTTTCTTAGTTTCTTTAGAAGATAATTGATAAAGCTGCTTTTCTATTTCTTCCTCCCATTCATCTGTCTTTTATACGTCACGCCTTGTGTTGAAAATCTAAGAAAATAAATTATGAAATCTACCAATCGGCACTGAACCTACGTGATTGAATAAAGGGCTATCTGATCACTCTCAAGACTCGAACCCCTCTCTGTGTGTGTTTATGAGTTGAAATGTAAGAAGTTATTTTGTAAAAGAGTAATAGCAAATTTAAAAAGAAATACGATTTCAGGGCTCCAGTACATTTAATAACCGGATCGGCAGGCTGTAGAGAATATGTTGATGGTTTTGTCAGTGAGTATTCATTCACGTTTTTGTTATAGGGCAAAATTTTGTTGAGTTCTTCACTGACACAGTCTATTAAGTTGTCACAAAAACATTCCTCTAGGAATCTAGACATAGAACATTCACTTCTTCATCTACTTCATCGTTCGGGCTGGCCAAAAACAAATACAAAATGTTTTTTTATACAACTTATTTGGGCAGGCCATGAAGCTCGACGAACCGATAACCGATGGGGGAGAAAAATTTTCGAATGAAGGTAGACGTATTTGCCGGCTTTCCAGATGGTGGGACTTGGTGAAGGTTGCTGGGCGTCGGTGGATGCAATAGTGGAGGGCCGTTTGCTTTGGAAACCTATGGGAGAGGTCTATGTTCAGCAGGGGACGTCTTCTGGTCGAGATGATGATGATGATGATGATGATAGAACTTACTACAATATTATCTTTGAATTGTAGTTAAACATCATGATTTGATATAGGTATCTCTTTCAGATCTGGGTGCTAGTTTTGTTCAGTTTTTTATTTATCAACACTTTCTTGATATTGCGTTCATATTTTATAGATAAACCTGAAGGATGGTCAGCATTCCGCTCAACCGACTACGGATACACAAGATTCCATGCATACAACCACACTCACATCTATTTTGAACAAGTAAGTACTGCCGCCTAATTCAGGGAAGGATCGAGCCCCTCGGTGGGGACGTATGTGAACTGCTGTGTCCGAACAGGGCGTTGTAGTGTAGATCATTTTAGCAACTACGTTTTTGGATGGTAAGATGACTTTATATTATGACATGCAGTTCCAGGGCACTCCTCTTACCATCTCCACGAGTATTGGGATTCTTGGTGTCGACATTACGAGCGAGGTCCAGCGAGTCTTTCAAAAAAGCTTGGGGTGCTCAATAGAGCGAAGCGGTACTTCACACCGGGGCACAGACTTTTGCTTTACAAAGCTCTAGTTCGGCCCCATATGGAGTACTGCTCTCATATCTGGGCTGGAGCGCCCCAATACCAACTCCTTCCACTCGACTCCATCCAACGCCGGGCAGTTCGTATTGTCGACGATCCAAAACTCACAGACGGCCTGGACACCCTCAGTCTCCGGAGAGACGATGGCTCTCTGTATGTGTTCTACCGTCTGTACAATGGGGAGTGTTCTGCTGAGCTGTTTGACTTAGTGCCACCGTCACGCTTTTATCACCGCACCTCCCGCCACAGGGCAGGGGCTCATCCTCACGTCCTAGATGCTTGGCATCCCAAAAATGTACGGGCGTCGCGAAGTTTCCTCTCGAGTACCTGCAGGATGTGGAATAAGCTCCCCCCTGAGGTGTTTCCCTTGTGCTTTGACATGGGGTTCTTCAAGGGGCGCGTATATAGGGCTCTCAAAGGCTGGCAACGCGTTGGCAACCCCCCTGGTGTTGCGAATGTCCATGGGTGACGATAACCACTTACCACCACTGTAGCTCGTACGCACGTTTGCCTGCTTAAATAATATATTAAAAAAAAACATGCAATGAATGAATAAATTTAAATAAAGTTTCCTTACATGTGTTAAAGTTTGATTGTGTAAATTCAAAGAACCAAGTAGAAATTGAGGAGGACTTCAACTTGACTTATTTTAGGTTCTAACCATGGTCGTACCTCAGGTGTGGTCGGTGAGGATATTAACTAAACAGATGATGATGCTGCTGAATTTTCAAAGTTATTTGTATAGGCAGTAGCAATAAGCCCATTTTTTGCCTGTTCCGCTACCGATTTCTGAAGATGGAAGTAAATAGGCGTATTGTCATCAACGGCCCGTTACAGTCTACTGCTGGACTATGAGCCACCTCCACTTGTGGAGGGTTTTGCCATAATCTCCACGCTTGGCAGGCGGTTTGGAGATCGCAGATTAAAAGGTTACTGTATCAGAGAGCGCTGCTGCCCGTTCCCTGTTCAATAATTGTATTGACTTGTGTTTTATTTGCATTTTCTTCAGTGTTAATCATTTATTTATACTTGCTTTTTTATTATTTTTAGACGAGTGTATTTGGGCATAACAAAGGAAAAGTGATTGACTCGTTCTGGGTGGTAAAAGAAGTGCATGCCGCCTATGACATCTAATTGAAGTCGCCAAGTTACCAATGTATAGCTATATCATCCAGTACCTACCTTACAGATTTTGGTTTCCCTTATAGAAGACCTATATGTTGTTATTTATTTAGCATAAAAATACAGGTACGTTTTTTGTTTTCTGGAATAAATACCTGTACTTCACTTATATATTTTTGTGTTGTGTAAGTTTCATTTAATTTACTTACTGGAGAGAGCAGTGGTAACATGCAAATGAATAAAACTACTGAGCTGAGTCACGGAGACACTCCGAGGAGCTGAGTAGAGAAAAATCCTGCGCGCTGCGGGAGGGGTGACACTCGAACAAAAGGCGATCGCTGAGGCGACGCGCTGATAGTGCGACAAGGCTTTTAATGAACGTGGCAAAAAAAGGATCTAACACCACCATCTTGTGTATCGTCATTTTTGACGTGGCAGTGGCGCCCCCGCTTGCGTTCATTAAAAGCCTTGTCGCACTGTATTTGGGGTGACATAACAGAACTGTCCCGCTGAGACAGCGATGCCGACGTCCGACTGAAGTCTTGCGCAACGAAAATACACCGCAGCGCTCCACTACCGCAGGAACCTACTCAGATAATATGTTTGTTGCAATGACCTGATTAGAGCGTCAGTGGTGTAATGGCCTACCGTCCAGGAGACGTGGGTTCGATCCTCACCACGTACCAATGTGTTTTCGAATTTTAAATTCATATTGTTACGGCTGGGTGTGGTGGACTGTACCAGAGAACTGTCCAGAAAACGCCAGACGTCAATGATTCTTGACAACCAACCAGAAAGTTCGAGAAACCTGTCATTTCCCTTCAAAAAGTATTCGCTACTCGAGATAGCTGACTGTCAAAATTGGATGGAAGACTCTAGAATCTCTGTTCCAGAAAGGTCGCTACTCAAAAAGATTGAATAACGAAAAGAAGATCGTAATAAGAACATTCTCGAACTGTCATAGGGGTATATAAGGACCGCGATCCCCTAGACGACGGGGAATTCAGTGCAGTATACCAAGAGCCGAAGTAAAAAAAGTGCAAGTTAAAGTGTCAGTGACAAAGTGCTGTGAAAGTGTTGATTCCAGTGTAGTGCTACCCGTGCGCGATCAAGTACAGTTTGTGACGTTGGCTTGTGTACTATACGTGAGTAATAAAGGACCTATTCCTCGTGAACAAAATTTTTCAATCCCTGAACCCCGCTCGCTCCTAACAATATGTACGTTTATTCGACGCTCTTACGGTGAAGGAAAACAACGTGAGGAAACCTGCACAATTTTGCTGAGAAATTCAAAGGTTATTTGTGAAGTCTACCAGCTCGCACTGAGTCAACGTAGTAGACCCTGATCCTGAGCCTGATCGCCTTCAGACTAGGCTCGTACATGAGCTGTTCTTCGGACCAGTAGGTACTCCATCACAGACACGGCAAGTTGCCGTCGGCAAAGTCCTTGATATTGTACAAGTCCTTGCATGAGCTGTTAATAATGATGATTGAAAAAGCCACTTCTAGTAGATGTGCGTCTTCATAAGCATCCCCGACTGCGAGGTCTGAGAGCCGTGTTTCGCGGGTGCCGATATAAAAGTCGGCTTTATAAGGGCTGACCGCGGCATTTGTACGAATTCTTCTGTAGACGGCTTATAGACCCCGCAATGAACTGAGAAGTTGCATTTACACCACATTTTAAGTATACTTTGGCGTCGTAAAGTTCTCTAATTGTTTTGAGTTGGATTTTAGACCAATAAGTTGCAAAGGATTTTTCAGTCACAAGATTTATGTTGCAATATAGATTGGGAAATAGGTTTGAAAGATTGGTTGATTGATCATACCTCTGCTTTATTTGGGGTCAAATGGCCGTGTTTGGAAATGTCCTCACATATTTTTTTATTTATTGCTGTGCCAACCCCTTTTAAAGTTTATTGGGGATTTATTGCATCTTTATTTCGCATGCGAACAAACTAATTCTAGAAAGATAGTTTAAATATTCTTCGTTTGTTGTAAATAGCCTTAATGAAACGTTAAATGTGTTAAATCAATTTGTGAAAATAGTGTCAATGTTTACGTACAAAAAATCTATTAAATTCTTAATTTTATTAATTATGAGAATATTGCTCATTGGGAGCTCACTAAAAGTCTGCTCACCCCATTGAGAATAGGAGCGTGATCTTTTGTACGTAACTTACATACAAACATACATAGATATAATAAATAGAGTGGACGAGCTACAATCTAAGAACATCTACAAAAACGAGGTCCAATATTACCTTTACCCGAATATATTTTTGCTGAACTACTTGCCAACAATATGCGTTTCGGTTGACTACGACTCGCTGACACATTTTATTGGCCTATAAAGAAACGGTCACCCTACTACTGTTTCATACAATGACCCTTCCAACAGTTCTCCATATCATAAACTGTTTTTATAAGAGCAATTTTAGTCGCCATATTGAAAATAGGGATCACGTTCTGCCTTATAGAATTTTCGTAGCAATGTCGTAGCAGTTTGCTACGTCGTAGACTTTTTCGTAGAGGTTATTTTGTAACAATGTACGGAGTTATGAAGGGCTTTTGGCTAGCACCTATAACAAACATAGCATCATAAATTCGTGACCATGACTCTCTCTAAAGGGGTGATTAGAGCTGTGGTTGGCCGACTGGAAGCGCACTCTAAAACCAGGTTAGGAAAAACGAAGACTCGTCGTTATGACGTATTTTTTATGATTCTATTTAATAACTACAAAAAATAATACTTTGATAAACTCACTAGCTTTTCAAGCTGGGGGAACTGAAAAGAACTAGTTTTGTAGCGCTTTTTGAAAGGCATTATAGATATTATAGTGCATAAAATTCTGTTTACTTAAATCAATATGTTAGACTTTTTTAACCATAATTCTGTAGAAGTCCTTTGTACTTAACATTTATGAATTTTTTTCCTCAAATATATGAGTTTCAAATATCTCTACATCTTATAGCTGTCTTCACTGCAACTGATCCTCTTTAGGAGCGTTGTGAAGGCGTCTCGAGGCAGTGTAAGGCTGTTCTCGGCTGGATCAAAGCGAGAAGCCAATATTGACGGATCGCCTCGCCTCCGGGTATAAGCATGGTATAAACTTCATACCCGGCTTCTCTCACGTAACCTTCGGCTCGAAAATTTCACTGCTTTTTTCTTTATATCTATTTTAATCTTGGGACCAAAGAGCTGTACTTTATCTATGCTGCGGAGAGATACTTTTGGTTGGTCGGAAAATCCAACGAGCTTAAATTCGACGTATTTTTCCGATTCTGCTTCTATGGGACGGAATTATGTTTTATGTTTCTATTTTGTTTCTGTTTTATGTATATAACCACATTTATTGCAAATAAATAATTTGTATTTGTATTTGTATGGGGTCTCTGAGAATAGCGCTTCAGCGTTAGATATATTAGGTTGAGCTTAGGATGGGTGACCGTCAACTAGAGCGTTTCCATAGTTTGGGTTCCATACATCGGATTATGTTATAGTTTCCGGCAACAATCATGATAATCTTAGGCTCAAATCACACCGAAATGGTAGCGGCTGGCAGCGACGCTTTAATGACAAAGCATTATGAACTTTATTTGCAGTGATGTAGGTACAAACCGCTCATAGCCGCCTGTCTGCTCTCGTCACCGCGCGGCCTCTCTCGAATCTATACCATTTGCCGATCCGTGGGTGCCATTTGTGGAATATAAATTTAATTATGAACATAATAAATAAATAAATAAATAATAAAATCTTTATTGACTAAAAACAAACAAATTTAACAATAGTTGCACACTGATCCCCACACTAAGATTCCCTGTGTTGTGGGATATCAGCCTCATACCATTTTATTTCAAAATAAAGTTCATAATGCTTTGTCATTAAAGCGTCGCTGCCAGCCGCTGCCATTTCGGAGTGATATGATCCTTAAAATTTCATTTTTAAATCCTGCTGCGTAAGAATAGAATATCGTGTATTGTATACCTACTCAAAAAATATAAAATATGTAAGCTGGTCGTTGTAAAGTTAAACGGTCTGTTTCAGACTGAAGCCTACCGTAGTAGTTATAGCGAATCTGTGGCGCTGCACAGCCGCATGTGTTTGTACAACACTTGTCTTCTCGCCGTGTTTCACTACTTTACTAGAACACCTCACTTCTATATAACAAACTTAAATGTTTATTATTTACTAGATACGATATATAAAACTACCGAAATGATGCTGAAATCTAACCTTGCGCCCGCGTTTTCATCCGAATGGGTTTCGTTTTTTCTGTAAGAGAGAGATGTTTTGAGAGTTTTTTTTTATACATAACATCAACAGCACAGATTACAATAAATAGGTACTTAAACAAACGTAAACAAAGTCATTAAGAGGTATTCGCAATTAGACACAAAAATTATGTTAAAGACCTTAAAATTGAATAGAATTAATAGAACCTATAATTATATATAGATGTTTTACTTCAGTAGGGTGTATGATTAATAACTCTTCATGAAGTTTCCAAATATTCCTATGAGAATATAGGTATTATATTTTTTCGGGATAAAAAGAAAGAAAAAATAAAACCAGTTATATTTGTTGCGATTTGGCAAGCAAAGAAGTCCCAGCTCAGCATGGTGTTATGGAGGAGTTCAATATGACGTGCACGCACACCTCGGCAACTCCATACAACCGCCGTCGTCGCGTTGTAAAGTAAAATGGTAATCCACGAAGCTTCCAGGGTTAGCGTTGTGCAATAGGATCCTGTATGACTGACTGCGCTACTCCCAATTCGCCCCTAAACTGCGGGATAGGGGAGGTGTCTGCGATTAACGGGAGGCAGGGAGTGGGCGTTCTGGTATTGTAATAATTCTGTGACGTAGGAACACTATATTCCAGTAATGTAACTAGGGTCAATTGTATCTGTTTTACGGCTGAAACGTAAGGCGAGGCGACGCGACGACGACGTCCAGCTGACTTTACGAGCGTTTTATAGACGCGACTCAATGCGGTCTTGTATTTTTTTAGAGGTATAGGTATTGCAATAAAAGGGATTTCTGTCATTGATAATATTAATGATAAAAAAAAACAAACCATAACCACCCATAACTTAGCTTAAAGTAAAGTTATTAAGGAATAACTCTTTTCCTTTTCTTAGGTCAGAAAATGAGCTTAGTGTATAAAAATATAGAATTTATTTACACAAACAATATGTTAGTTCTGGTGATGAAATTTTACTACCATCAATTTTACTCCCAAGAGAGCACAACGAAACTGCGTCATGTGAATTTTCCATTTATTATTACAGACCCACATCTCCTTGAATTTATTATCTTATCCAATATCTTACACGAGAGGCAAACATCACATCGAATGTGTCAAAACACTGCTGACTGCCAATAAGATGATGCTGCAGAATATCCTCATATTGTCACAGACACAGACCGTCCTAAGAGTCCGACACCACAGACCAGGTAGTTAGACAGGACAACGCATAATTTTAATGCTTACAAAATATACAAGATAGTATATTATGTAAGCGACAGGTTTCCACAGAATTATAGGTTATATTGAACTCACAAGTTCAAAAATGTTAAGATAACTAAATAAATTCGATTTGTATCATTTTTGAGAGCGATCTTAGTTCGGTTGTTTTGTATTTGTGAAGGAATTTCGGTGGAATGTTTATGATTAAAAATTTGGGCTGAATTTATCCTATCGTTTTATGGAGAATTGTCACCTACACTCTGTATGAAATATGACAGGCAAAGAAAGAAAGATGAAAAAGAAAACATAGTTGGTCTGCTAATAGTTTTACTTGATATTTTTATATTTTTCAAATGGTCTTATATATGTTGTTATTAACATACATTGTTTTTATGATGCTGTTTAATCAAATAACCTATTTAAAGGCGTTCAAAGCATCTTTTAACTTTTTTAAGAGTTGAAAAAAAAAAACAATCAAATTGTTTAGCATCTTGCGGTGTTCGGCTTTTAGATTTGTATAAAGTCTTTCATAGTTACATGTAAAGTGGACCTTTCTCCTATAATTTGGTCGATGTCCGATCCAAACCGTATAGCTTATCCGAACCCGTACCGTTTTCTACACCCACAGTTACTCGTATCTAATCTTGTGACATATTGGATCATAACATTACCAAGAATATTACGGCGACAGCCTTTTTACTGTGTTGTCCATTGCTGTTTACGTTCTTTGATTCATCCTTGAAATAATTTTCTTATTGTTTGGGTTTTGATGGAAAGGTTAGATATGGGATAAATTATGAGATTATTAAAATATAAGCTGAAATGTTGTTGTTGGTATTCTACTATATAATAAATTGATAAAATAAAATGTACAGATTTACTTTACATACCTTTGAGATGGTAAAATCTCAATTTCTTAATACGAAAAAATAGCTTGCAGTCGATGTCAAAGTGTAGTCGTTTGAAAAGGGATGTTGGAAGGGTTTCCCTGCGTCATGCCGCCGTTGAGTTTTTTTTTATATCCCCCTTCGGTACTTGAAAAGGAGTGAGCATTTTTCGGGTAATTTCGTCCTGGAGTGCGGTATTAGAGAAGTTAAGATTGGGAGATTTTTATGATGACTTTCTTGGGACGATATTATTTTGGAAGATTCGTTTGATGCTCTGGCGAAAGGGTGGTAGTATTTATTTTTACTGTTTTTTTGCCCATTATTACGGCAAAAAACCATCTTTTGCCTTCGAATTTTTGTCAGCATGGCAGCGGAGGGCTGTCCCAGTATAAAAACTTAAAACATTTAAAAACTAGCTTTGTGCTTGTCTTCGGGACGTCTAACATGCTAAGTCATGGACAACTACTCTCGCGCAAACTGTCCACATGCGAACTTGAATAAGTACACTGGAGACTGGTTTGGTTTAGAAACTGCGTTGTCATGTCTCTACCCGCGCCGCTTTACCTACTTTGCGCCTGAACTAAGTGAATAGGTACAGTGGTATGTTTGTCGTCTTTATGTGTTCTCCATAGCACCATGCTGAGCTAGGACCTCTTTGCTTGCCAAATCGCAACAAATATAACTGGTTTATTTTTGATTTTTTAATATTATAAGCAATCAAACGTGTTTCTTTCTTCTCTCTTTCTGCTTTTAATGGATATCTTCGACGTGTAATCAAAATAACGCAGAACGTCTCGGGTGTTTGTTCCGTCCATGTAATTGTTTTTGTTTTTGAACTTTCTCAAAATCTCAAATATATACCTATAGGTATATCTCAATTTTTTGAGACATTAAAATAATCAATCAATCAATCAGCCTATTGCTGTCCACTGCTGGACGTAGGCCTCCCCAAGGGCATGCAAGGGTACGCACGGGCGTAAAATAATAATAACTTAATTATATTTTTTAACTTAAATAATCCTGTTGTGTAATTTTCTTATCTTCGTTATTTAGAGTAGCTTCCCTCTACCTGAAGGTAGCGTTAAAAATTTCCGCCTGGTATGGTATGGCTAACATAAAAAAAACTATACTGACGAAGTGTTGCTAGCTCTAAATATATAATTGCCTTAGACTTCCATATCGATGGATCGATAATTTCATGCATTGGAAGTTGTATCGGAAGTTTTATCCGCATGGCATGGTTTTATTATTGGTTTTTGCCATCTAGTTACATCGTTCTTAAAAAAAAACTTAGCATAAACAATACAGTCTTACTGACACACTAGGATACCCTGTGTTTATAGAATAGTATAGACAAGTTAAGCAGCTGTAGGTCCAGCCAGGCCTAGTAAGTGATATGACGTGGTTTTTGTTTAGAACATGTTTCGTCATTCAAAGGCACGTTCTTCCTACTACTATCTGAGAAAGTAGTCGCTAAGTTAGAGGCTAGGCCAGTTGATTGGACTACTATAATGTGAATCATGCTACTGAAAGGAAGTGAATGAGATCCAAAAAATATCAAGCAAGTATCAAAACTACCCTGTCCGAGTGCGTAGGCCCATCATCCTCGCTGGGCGTTCCTGCTCCGCCCTCAGGACTCATCATGGCCTGATAAATCACCAGAAAAAATGTAATTACATGTCCAGCAGTTAATGCTTGGTCGCGTGGCTTGGCCCTTAGAATGGGGTCATCGAATTTCTGATTACAGATTAAGGTGTAGTTTTTGTTTTAACCCGACGAATTATACCTACATAGTCAAGAAACGTAACTACGCTTCAAACTTGACCCTAACAAATGAATACCAAAGAAGCCGGGGAAAAAACTATACCACATTTGAATACGCGTTACAATGATGTTTTATATTACTCGGTTTGTAAGAACGTCGAAAGTAAGCTTCAATGTACAGCAGCGACATCATCTGCCTGTCTGTCGTCGTCGTCGTCTGTCAAAATTTATCGTGCGAGTTAGGCACTATGTTTGTTGTTTTAACCCTATTCCACCAGACAACTATTTTATTTATTTATTTATTTGGCACACCAACATTGGTTACATTTCACTTTCATATTTTTTTTAAAGATCTTAACATAAAACCTAATGCACCAATAATTATAGGTGAGCACAGCATGCTTAAAAAACAATAAACTTAAAACTAATATTAGAAATCTAAAAGAAAAACCTAAACAACTTATAGTCTAACTGGTGCCAACATCGTGACGTCATACATATCCTCTAGGTATATCAAACTAATCTTAATACAGCGTTCGATTCTATCTCGTTGTGAATATTCAAGAGAGAAAAAAAGCACCTTGAGAAACTTTCCCCTGTCGTTTGTTCCGCCAATAAACTAATAACCAGTATGGCAAAAATATTTAACTACGTTCCTTTATTTTTTTAAACTTCTGGCTGAAATGTAAGATGATACCGTATTTCGGAAGGCACGTTAAACCGTTGGTCTTGGCGGTTATCAACGGTAAAATAATCGTTGCGTGGCCTATGTCAGCTTTCAGCCGCTTCATAACTGATATGAGGGTTTGTGAGGTCGGTTGTCGACCTTACATTCTATACGATAATAAATAAGGAGAAATAAAGACGTATCACGACGTGATATTATATTTGTCTGTTATGTAAGTACTTTAAAAATAAATAAAGAAAAAGGTCGTTCATATCATATCCAACACTCGACACCTCCTATGAACAACAACGTGAGATACGTGACTTGAGATAGAAAATGACTTTAGTTAATATTATTCCTTATCATAATTTTATTTACTCTTAATTTTCTGTCCAAGCAGTCTCTAAGTACAATAGAACTGAAGTTAGCATTAGTCAAAAAAACTAACTATAGGTAAAACGTATTTTTTTCTTTAAACTGCTGTACTTATTAGTTGTCGAGTCTTGTTAGTTAACAAGATAACTGAGCTAGTAAGAGTAAGACAGATAAGTTACTTATGGAACTCAAACCTACAGTTGTCCTATCTGCCTCAACAAATAAGTTTGTACAAAAACAATAGCAGAATAAGGTAGACAAAGTTTGAGGAAGTGGATAGGTACTAAAGTCAAGTAAGTGCGCTGAAGTAAAAGCTGAGTCAGGACATGTTGCCTCTGAGTTACCGAGCAATGCAATGATGGAGGAAGTAAGTAGACGTGGCAATATAGACAACTATGTAGAGAGAAAAGGTAAGGTGAAACTTGAAATAATAAATTGACATATTGTGAACTCTTATTTCTTCTTTACGGCTTAACATTTTTTTTTAATTAGTTTTGCTGGACAACTAACTGGGCTCCCGATGGGAAACGTCGCCGTGGCCATCCACATAAACGTTGCCGAGACGAGCTAGACGCCTACAGAAGCGACTGGCAAGGAGCAACCCAGGACCGAGATGTGTGGAAAAGTGAAAGAGAGGCCTTTGCCCTGCAGTGGGACAGATTATAGGCTATTAATAATAATAACCAAACAAGCTTTTGATCCCATAGCACTTGGTTAACGCCCGTGCCATGGTAAAAACCTCCAGTGGAATGGAAAGAAAGAATATTTTCAAATAATAATAATAATAATAATTAATTCAGCGAAATGCATCAGCGTGGATTTTTTTAAATCCAAATATTCTGAATTCAGCCGACGCGTGTGAGTGTGTAACTAACGGATTCTGTAAATAACGGATTCTATCTGAGTTACAACGGTAAATTATTATTATATAAGTGGATTTATTTCTTATACTGACTATTTCGTTTTTTTATTATTATTATTATTATTTATTGTACACACACACACGTCTTTATTATTCTATTTTTAGGCCCCATAGACAAATATCGACACTGACGCTTAATTTCAAAAATAAAGTTTTGTTCAGAGCAGGCCTGCTACACGAGATGCGAACAAAAAACTATCAATTTAAAAACCTAAACGAACAAACTTTATTATAATCGTATAGTAAAAGTTCATATCACTTCTATTCACTTCCTTGTTCTAAACATGTCACAGTTTAAAGGCCTCGATGCATGCCCACAACTTTATTGAGAAATGGCTCCGAGAATTGATTCTGACGCTCGCCCACCTACTTTAAAACATGGCAAAACGTCTTCCCAACATCCTGCAACACATTTCATACTCTATCAGAAGGATGGTAAGGAAGGTTTTCGTTTGAATGGGAAGTTGATTCTCACTTGTTTATTTATAAGCGTTGTTTTTTGCGTGTAATGGCGTAATGGCTTTTAAGTGAATAACAAGGAGGAGGTCGCGAGGTTTTGTGGAGTAGAGTGGTTGTTATTTCATAAAAAAAGTTGCTTTGGTTCTTTGTTTATTTGCTCTTGTAAAAAAATCATGTACAAGAGTCAGGCCCGGTTTCCACCAAAGCGAAGAGGAGAGGAGATGTTTGAATAACCAATCATGATGATGATGATGATGAAGATGATGGGACACACAAGAGGCTACCTAAAAAAAAAGTAATTTGAAATATTATTTTTCATCCCAATCATCTCAGCCTGTAGACGTCCACTGCTGGACAAAGGCCTCCCCCAAGGATCTCCACAACGACCGGTCCTGCTCGGCCCGCATCCAGCGGCTTCCCGCTTAGGCCCAGTTTCCACTAAAGCGGAGAGGAGAGGAGATGTGTTTGAATAACCAAACATATTTCGTTATTGAAGTTAAGCGAAGAGGAGATGTGGAAATAACGAAATCTGATTGGTTACTCAAACACATCTCTCCTCTCCGCTTTAGTGGAAACCGGGCCTAAGCGGGAAGCCGCTGGATGCGGGCCGAGCAGGACCGGTCGTTGTGGAGATCCTTGGGGGAGGCCTTTGTCCAGCAGTGGACGTCTACAGGCTGAGATGATTGGGATGAAAGATAAGTATTTCAAATTGCTATTTTTTTTTTAAGTAGCCTCTTGTATGTCCCACTGTTGGGCAAAGGCCTCCTCTCGCTCTCGCCATTCCTTCCGATATAAATAAGCATAATTTATTTTTACTAGATTTACCAAGATCGCCTTCGTTTCGTTGCATATAATACTCATATACTCCTCGGAGCCAACTAAACCTCTACTCACTCCTTTAGATATAAGAGCGTGATTATATGATGCTATGATTGTTGTGTTGTGTTTAATCCTACTAATATTATAAATGCGAAAGTTTGGATGTTTGTTGCCGAATCACGCTTGAACCACTGGACGGATCGGGATGAAACTTGGCACACATTTAGGTTAGGCCCTGGAATAGGACATAGGATACTTTTTACCGCGGGAAAACTCTTCATTCCCACGGGAAAACCAATTTAACACGGGTAAAACCGCGGGTGGAAAGTTAGTGTCAAATAAAAGTTGTCTATGTCTTATGAATGTACTTTTTTATTACCATGGAGAAACTTCTTCAGTTCAGCCTATTATTATTATTATGTCGTTAAAGTTTGTTGTTGCAAATAATCTACTAAAAATAGTAATCGATCAGTAAGCAACTAAAGTCAAGGAAAACTAAAATTATATTAAAGGTTAGGTTAGGTTAGTTTTTTTTATTTTAAACAAGTACCTGATTTATAATTATAGACACTTTTTGTATTTCAAATAACACAATGATTACGAAAATATATTATCTAAAATTTCCAGTACATACAAGTTTAGTCAAAATGTTCGACATACTTGCAAGACTTTTCGTTAGTATCAAAACTATCAAGTCGTCGTCGCATAAAAATGTGCGACGGAACATAGGCGGGCCGAGAATGAGATGAAAAATCACAGACGAGTTTTTTTATTGCGCAAGTCACCGAGGGAGCTTCAGGGGTAATCATCGAGAAAAGTGTCTAGCGGAAAAATTGTTGGCAGTTTACTTAGCTAGCAAGGGATAATAGCACGTTATTTGCTGTTAATTATTAAAATATAACTATGGAATGTCTTTAATTGCTCAGTCGCATCGCATTAGACTTGCACTACGGACGTGTTTCGCGCTAGCGTAATTACCCACCGACTATGATTACGCGCCTATGATTTGTGTAGTACCTACGCATTTGAGTTGTATATTTTTTGACTGTGTCCGGCCAATGAGGCTAACACATACTTCAAGATGACAAAATGCTGCAAGCTATTGATTAACGAGCTCCTTGCCTTCCTTCAGTGTAAACTTAAAGTAATGGACGATGTAAGTCTTATTCAAATCTGCGAAACTAACTTCAGTGAAGCGGAAATTGATTCGGCGAAGACGATTGTGTTTGACGCTACGGAGCAACGCTGCGTAGGGCGAAAGGGAGATCTGAAGAAGAAGAGGTGTTTACAGGATATAATCAAGACATTAAAGGAATCTGACCCTGACTTGCTACCCACCTTTGTAGCAAAAGATCTACACCGTCTTCCCCCGGTCACATTTGACCACGTAGACGCTACGTCCCTCTTGAAAGACCTCCTTATCCTCAAGCAGACCGTTTCGTCTATTAAAAGTGACTACGTACAGGAGGCGGCGTTAAGTGCGGTGCGAGAACAGCTGGCGGACCTTCGACGCAACTTTGACCTTCGCCCGCCGAGCGGTTCCCACATACCTAGAAAACAGAATAAGACGAAAGAAAGAAAAAGCCAGAAAGCTAATAACAATACAGCGAATCAGAAAGATAATTTCAAGGGGGTAGCTTCCGAAAATCAACCGGCGGCATCTAATTCAACCGTACAATCTATCCCCTCGCTATCGTCAAGTGAGCATACATTGACCAAAGCGCAGCAACAGGAGCGCCTTTTAAGTAGTACGCTGATTGATGACAATTTTCACTCCACTGAAGAAGATAGGTTCACAACTGTTGTGAACAAGAAAAAACAGCGTAAGACTAATAAAAAGAAAACTGTCAACCAAAGAGGCACAGCACTTTTGACGTCCCAAAAAATCAAAATAGCGCCTAGATACTCGTTCATATACGTGTCACGCTTTCACGAAGATACTTCTGAGAAAGACGTAGAAGATTTTTTAGCTGAAAGTGGACATCAAGTACACAAAATTGAGAAGCTGAAACAGTTTAGAAGGAGTTATTTTTCTTCGTTTAAGTTGACCATCCTGAAGGATCAAGAAGAATCTCTTCTCAATAATAACGTCTGGCCTAGCGGCATAGAATACAGAAAATTCACGTTTAGGAAACTTACAACGGACGTCCTTACAGCTGACAATAAGCCGAGTGTCTAGTATGAGTACCACAATAGTCTCATTTAACTGTAAGTCAGCTAAAAGATCTATTGAGCACATACGTACACTGTGCGGAATCTCGGACATTATCGCGCTACAAGAGACATGGTTACTTCCACATGATCTCGACTTTATGCACTGCGTCGATGACCGGTTCGGATGCGTTGCGACGTCATCGGTTGACACATCAGCTGGTGTACTGCGCGGCCGGCCGTATGGCGGGCTGGCGCTCCTATGGAATAAAGCTGGTTTCCCTAATGTGACGCGTGTTGAATGCTCGAGTGATCGTATTATAGCTATACGTATATTAGTAGATGATCGATCTTTCATTGTAGTGAATGTTTACATGCCTGTCGACGATTTAGACAATCTTATAGACTTTACAAGTTGTTTGGCGCTCATAGGCGCAATTATAGATGAAAATACGGACGTTCAAGCTGTGTTTGTGCTAGGGGATTTTAATGCCCACCCTACGGCTAGATTTGGTCGCGAAATGTTACAATTTTGTAGTGAACAACAGTGGCATTGTGTTGACATAGAATTGTTAGGCGCAGAGTCAGATACGTATACCTACATCAGCGAGTCGCACGGTACACGCCGGTGGTTGGACCATTGTTTGGCCACTACTGCCGCGCGAAACTCTGTGTTGAAAGTGGACGTCATGTATGATGTCACATGGTCAGACCACTTTCCTTTACGCATAGTCTGCGATATAAAAAAGGTGGTGGCAGGTCTAGCTACTAGGGATCGAGCGTTAGATGGCATTCGCTGGGGCGATAGGGAACCTTGGCAGATAGATCAGTTCTATGAAATATGTGCTACTAAACTCGATAGTTTAGATATAAATTTATTTAAAAGCTGTGATATAAACGTTTTAGATTGTCCTTCTCGTACTAGTCATTGTAATAATATAGATTGTTTGTATGATACTATTGTAAAAATCTTGCAATCGGCAGCTAGTTATACTCATAAATTGCGTCTCGGCGCAAAGAAGAGAAAACGTTTTAAAAAAGTGCCAGGATGGAATTTTCACGTCAAAGAGAGCCATCAACGCTATAGACTGTCTTTCGACTGTTGGGTGCTGGCGGGAAAACCACCTGCAGGGCCAATTTATATAGATATGACGAATTGTCGGCGTACATTTAAAAATAAACTTAAATGGTGCCAGGCTAACGAGGATAAAATTAAAATTGACATTTTAGCTTCCCTACGACACAATAAAAAGTTTACTGACTTTTGGAAGGAGACGAAGAAATTTAGTCATAGACAGAGTTTGCCTGTATCTGTGGGTGGTTTACAAGACCACGCACAAATAGCTGACTTGTTCGCTTGCCAGTTCAAAGTGGAGCCACTGCCGACTGCGGTCGCTGGAGCTGTGCCCTCGACTGAGCCTTCTTTCAACCATGACTCCGCGGGTGTGAGGATTAGCTTCTCTTCAGAAGATGTCGCTAAGGTGGTGCGAAATATGAAACGCGGCAAGTCACCTGGACATGATGGTCTTAGTCTGGAGCACATCCTAGCGGCCGGTGATCCATTATACGATAAGTTAGCCTATTTTTATAATATGTGCCTGCAACATTGTTACCTTCCTGCGGCGATGATGGAAACGGTAGTGGTTCCTATTGTTAAGAATAGGACAGGAGACCTCAGTGCCCCTAACAACTATCGGCCCATTTCGCTGGGGACAATACTAGGCAAGGTGCTTGAGAGGCTTCTGCAGCCCGTACTGCTGAATCGTTTGAAGATAGACGATGCTCAGTTTGGCTTCCGGCCTGGTCTCTCGACAGACTCCGCTATTGTTAGCCTGAAACATGTCACCAACTATTACGTCAGCCGCAAAACATCTGTGTACGCGTGCTTTCTGGACCTGAGTCGGGCATTTGATCTAGTGAATTATGAGATTCTCTGGAGAAAATTGCTCGACTCAGACGTTCCACGGCAGGTAGTGGATTTGTTGAGATTCTGGTACGGTGGCCAAACTAACTACGTGAAGTGGGGCGACGCGACGTCTAACGTCTATAGGTTAGAATGCGGTGTGCGCCAGGGGGGGTTGACCTCGCCGGACCTGTTCAGCCTCTATGTAAACGGCTTGATCGAAGAGCTGAGAAGCACCGGAATCGGCTGTCATATTGGCGGCGTTTGTGTCAACAATTTAAGTTATGCAGACGATATGGTGCTTCTTAGCCCTTCGATCTCTGCTCTCCGAGAACTACTTTCAGTCTGTGAGCGTTATGCTAACACGCATGGACTGAAGTATAATGTTGATAAAACGGAGATGATGGTATTTCGGGCTGGAGCGGGTCCGGCGAAGGTGCCAGAGGTGTACCTTAACGGGTCAGCAGTGAGGGTTGTTCGACGATTCAAGTACTTGGGGCACATACTGACAGAAGACCAGAAGGACGACCTTGACATCGAGCGCGAAAGGAGGGCACTGTCAATTCGGTGCAATATGCTCGCACGCAGGTTTGGCAGGTGTAGCGAATCTGTGAAAACAACACTGTTCCAGGCTTACTGTCAGTGTTTCTACACCTGTCAGTTGTGGACCAAATACACAAAGCGAACCTACAGCACCATGAGGGTGCAGTACAATGATGCGTTCCGCATCCTCATGAGGCTACCGCGGTGGTGTAGTGCGTCGGGCATGTTCGCCGAGGCGCGTGTGCCGGACTTCTTCGCCATCATCAGGACGCGCGTGGCGTCCTTTTGGTCAAGGTTACGGGCCTCCAATAATCTTATTTTGAAGACAGTGTGTGAGGGGGTCTCCAGTCCTATTTTTAAGCACTGGCTCTCTGTGCACCGAGACGCAACTGTAAAATGATTTACATTTTATTTTAGTTATTTTAAATTTAATTTATTGCATTTTATTTTATTTTATTTAATGTAAATGGGTCTTTTGCCTGAATAAACAAATTATTATTATTATTATTATTAAACTTAAGGTTACATTATTATTGAATATGTTTCTGTAATCATACGTTGATTGTTGTTCGATATGTAAAAAAAATACACAAAATGATGTGCATAAAAGCTTGGCCATCGTTTACCAATAATACTGTTTCGAGTACATAAGTTTACCGAGTAAATAATGTAGGAAAATATTGATAAAAATAATGTACTAACTTACCTAGCTACCTTTTTTTGTCAAACTTAAAGTAAAAAAAATATTTGAGGATGATTTTACATCACTTAGATTCATTACTCTTTTTTTGGTAGAGTTCACAAACAGTCAATGTTAGTAAAATCATGAAAATGTCTCATAAAGGTGTCCTATATTTTCTTATTTTGATCTGAATTTAAAAACTTAGAGTAACTTGTGCGCTCGAGTGCACTATTAATTCAATGGTCGACATAGAGCGTCGCGATACTGTCCGCAGTATTGATATTGACGACGACTGTACTCTGGCTAATGTACAGTGAACTGACAGTTTTCTCTCTCTTTTGCAGTATCTTCACCATGATTTATTTCAAGTGACTTTAGCTGTTAGAAGTTGCTTTGCAAAAATTTGAAATATTATTGTTTTGCTATCTAGTGTGACATCAACAGCTCATATACGTCCCCACCGAGGGGCTCGAGCCTACCCTGAAATAGGGCGATGATGTTGATGTTGTATCTAGTGTGCGATTCTTTTTTATAGTAGAATTTTACCTAATAACTAAGTTAACGAGTAATGTATTCGCAAAAAATTTAAGGTAGTACCTTTTACTCCCACAGATAACAACAAAAAGATCAGTTTTGTTGTGCTTTATCCTATATACTATTATCTGCTTAATTACTTCAACCACCCAGCAAAAATTAATAATTATGCGTCGGAAGAATAATTTCAATACGAAATCTTTAAGAAGTATTAGTAGTTACCACGCCAGAGCACTCGTGGCTCATCACGCGTTTTCTGTATTTTGAAGTAGATATGTTTTGTTTTTTATTTCAGGTTTCGCTAACAATAATAACACAATTAACCTAGTAGTAATATAATATAATGTGCAAAGGTAGTCCGTCGCCATCGAACGCGGCAATGCCGCGAGTGTGTTGGTCTCCTTTGCGCCGGCGATGGCTAGGGGTGGACTTTTTAACTGACGAGGTACTTTGTTACCAATTTTATTAGAATTTTAATTTTGTATGCTACTGTAACGAGGCATTCGTCCTCTTTCCTGTTTTATGACTGGTAACCTTTCTTGCTGGCAGTTTTATCTTTCATTTTAAATTAATTTTCAAATTTTGATTTCTTAAGTTTCGATTTTGTCTAAATTCTAGACTTCATGTCCTGATCTCCGACAGTAAACTCCTAAAGCTTATCAGAATTTTTCCATGTTAGTTATATAATATTTATATAATATATAAATATATGAATACCTTTTGTTCGGACTGTGCTCTGGATATTGCCACATACCAATCCTCTACAACACTCTTCGTGTGGTGCAGCAGCTTGTGGCGGCTGCTGGGCGACACTACAAATATGTCTACAAAAACATCTTTGGGTTTAGTTGAATTAATTTTTCATCTTTCGACTTATGTAGTTGTGTTGTTATACAATACAATAAATAATATGGCGCACTGATTAAAAAATAACCCTGTATTAATAATAAAAAAAATACTAATAATAATACCCTTTAAGGTGAATTAAAGAAGTTTCCCCATAATACGTCCCTATCTAGGAGCTTGAGCGTCGTGTTCAGGCAGTAATAGAACCTACTACCAAGTTATTACTTTAAAAGCATCTACCGACTACGCAATGAAGATGTCAGGGTCTTTTCTTCTCATTTATATAAAAGACTTTTTCCTTGAGTTGAAACGACTGTGATGAATCGTCCTCAAGACACTATCAATGTTTTGTTAGAATTGCATTGTAAGTGGAGTCGAACGTTTATATTTATATTTTTATATCCGAAAGCTAAAAATTAATAAAATTAACAGACACAGCGAACGAAACAAAAAAAGTATATACTCGTGATAATTAACTATAATTATGAGAGCGGTGGTGACGTAGTGGCTGGGGCCGTTGTCTCCCGATCGTGAGACGCGGATTCGATCCTCACCACGTGTCGCTAACGGGACATGCGCGTGAACACCACGTGTTTTCGAATTTCAAATTCATTTGACGCTTTTATAGCTCTGTGCTTACAGTGAAGTACAACATCGTGAGGCAACCTGCACACTCCTGCGAAGTAATTCAAAGGTTGTGTGTGAAGTCGTCTAAGGCCTCATCACCTTAATTCAAGGTAGGCTCGAATCTCTGTCGGTGGTGACGCATTATGAACTGATGATAAATTACTTAATGAAGCTAATTATAACAAGGTTATTCGACCGCACAAATAATATGAATTTATCAATTAATTACGGTTAAACCGCGCTTTAATCCGGCTTTAATGGTTGGAAAATTATAAAATTAATTGAATTATGTATGATTTTCTTAACGTGATAAATATCTATTGTATTTTATTTTAACTCTTTTTCTTTATTTACCAGTAACTTTGTTATTAGTAAATTTGTTATAGTTCTACTCGTAGTTTTATAAAAAAATACTTTGTCCAAGTTTTCTATGAAAACCAAAATAATTTTGACACACACACATCTATTATTACAAAATGCAGAAAAATAAGACACGTAAAAAACCACGTACCAATCAAGTTCAGGACAATATACTAGCTACGGCCAGTATATCAACCAATATAACTTTTTCTACCCGCTTTTTGAAACACAGTCGCAGTCCGTGGGTGAAGTGGCGATATATTTTCATTTCAAAGAGTCCTCCAGCGCCCGCGCCGTGTGTCGTTGACTGCGGACTGCCCCGGGAATTATTGCCTTGGACAAGTGGCCATGCCAGATTTCTAAAGAACGACTACGAAAACTTTAGATATGTGGTGTATTAACGTAAATAAATACGGTTCTCGTCACTGTCGAGGGGCTTTGTTTTATATGCTTAATGAATCCTACAGGATATGAAAGTCTTTTACCTATTTGTTTCTTAGAATAATTATATCATAAATAGGAAACAGAAATATTACATCGTCTAATCTAATGCGCTTTTGTGTGGGGCTGTGTGTGATCTTTAATTAAGTGAGCAAAATTCTTTTAATGTAAAACGATCTCAGCCAACTAAACGTACCGAGTAAGATTAAAACGGCTACATATATTTATGTAGGTAATATCTTGCTGAAAACATTAAGATTGTTTGATTCAAAACCAGTCTTCTGGAATATTGACGTATGTAGCTACCTTTAATTAAGTTGTATAAAAACGTTTATTATAGAATATCAGTCTATTTAGAGGACCCATGGCATAGATAAATAAGGGGGTATAGATTGCTAACTCCATACTTGCATGCCCAACCTGCGTAAAACTTATTATTGTCGCCGGTACCTTTTAGTTTTGCTTATTATATTAGATGTCGCTACTTTCTAAGCCTATCTGTGTTAATCAAGTGACATCTGTCGAACTATTAATAAATCTCTAACTGAACGTGGTTTCCTTTAGTCGCCAGGTGGCGCAAATGTGGAGCGACCCCGAACTGGCTTGCCCATACTATTTGTGAATTTATGTTTACGTCTTTATTGGTAAACTCACTCTCTATGCTAATATTTACTATGTTCTAATAATGAATCCCTATTTGCCTTTGTTACCACCACGGCATCACACGTGAACGGCTAGAACGATTTAGCTAATTATTTTTTTGTTGAGTTTGTTTTTGTCACGAGAAGATTCTAATAAAATAAAAAAAGTTGCGCGGAAAATTGAAAAAAAAAAAAGATATTTTTTTTTTAGAAGGACCATATTTACTTTTCAAAATTACAGCCGTTTGACGTTAAAAGGTGCAAAAGTGCAAAAGTGGCGTAACCCACAAAATATCAAAATTCTGTTTATTGGGTGTAAGCACTCGTAAAGATATAAAGTTTCAACACATGAGTGGTGTAACACTTTATTCTAGCTAGATTCAATTATAACGTCATAAACACCATTATTGCATTCCGAAATCACGCTCTAATTATAATTTTAAAAACCAATCATCCTTTCCGTTTTTATGAACAACTAGCGGTCCACCCGCGGCTACGCTTGCGTTATATAAAATTCTCCCGTGGGAATAAGAAGTGGTAAGAATATATTTTTTTAAAGTCTCGATTGTTTTAATCCAGAGTACAAACTATATCTATTCCAATTTTCATCCATATTCGTTTAGTAGTTTAGGCGTGAAAGCGGAGCAAACATCCAAATATATTTTCACAAAAATGTTAGTGTGATGTGACAAAAGAGAGGTGATGAATTCAGATGATAAATGTTATGCAAAATATGTTTCTTATCCAAATCTTCTTAACCCGTGAGGGATTACCTATGCCTGTGAAAAAATCGGGTTCAGCGAAATAAGGAAAAGACCATCATTTAATTACCTACAAGTTTTTTATTATCTTTAATTTCGGATTGATTTTGTTTTCTAAAACATTTTTCTTTTGTGACTTACAGAAATCATAAATTTTTACTAAAAGTAGATGATAAATCACAAATTTTTCATGCGTTTGGCAAAGCAGCAGCAGCAAGATAATCACACAGCACAACGTAGTATCGCGTTTGGCAACCTTTGTTGCCATGAACGCTCGAGTCGGTTGCTAAGCGCAAACACGAAAACAAAACACAACACCAGTCACCACGCCCTTATTTATCTATGGGCGTATTCCGATTCAGACTTTCAGCGCTGTCAGCGATCAGACAAGCAAAAAAACGTATGAATTTTGACAGCTGACAGTAATTCGGAACGCGATTACGGGTGCTTTAATCGATTTCAGCGCGTTTCGGAACGCAGGGTATGACCACGCGCATGACAACTAGATTGCCAGACGTGTTAAGATTTATTGTACTAACTAATCCTTATAAAATATGTGAAAATAATATTTGTATGTTCCACCTTCACGATTAAAGTTCTCAACGGATTTAGATAAAATTTGGAATGAAGATAGTTTGTAACCTGAACATTATACCTAGTTTTTACGGGAGAAAGTTTTATTCCTACGGGAAAATCTTACATAACGCGAGCGTAGGTCCATTGTTCTTACTAATGTTATAAATGTGAAACTTTGTATCTGACGGATGTATGGATGTTCGCAAAGACCCGCGGGATAAAAAACCGAAAAAAATTGGGAAAGACAGCGTGAAGTACAATAAAAAACAGCTCCATGAATGACACTTAGCAAGCGATCCGTGGGCTAAGTCTGGACATTCTGGAGCAGGCTTAAGCAGCAGTGTTAAAAAACGAGATACTTTATAATAATTTTTCACAATGAAACGGAACGCACTTATTTTAGTTTGGTTATGCAGCTATCAATATTGTTGTCTTAGACTTATCAATTAGAAAATGTTTTCTGTATGTGCGACAGCTGATGTTTGTTATTAAACATTATTTCTTCCAAATTAACCAAGTATAGATCAGACACATATTTATTTTTAAAATCTGGCAATATTTCTGTAGCGCTATTTCTAAAAACACGCCATCTGTTGAAAATCAGAATAACTGCGTGCTCTCCTAACGTGAAAAGGTTTTAGGTTTTTAGTTTAATGGTTCAATAAATTGAGTGCTAATTTGAATAGTGAGTAATTGTTGATTTATTGTGTCTAGTAATGAAAAAACATTGTTATTATAGTAATAAAAAATAAATATTAAATCCTCGAGATGAAAAATGCTTTAATTTGGCCATTTAAGACAAATGTTACCTCCGACAAGCCAAGTAACGCCATCTAGTACAGTTTTCTTAAATAGCAAAACTCTTAGTATGAAAAGAACAATCTATACCCCCTTATTTATCTATGCCCATGGGAATACTCGTAAATTATATGTTTTAAGATTTTCGTGGTTGTTCAAATATTACCGTGGTAACAAACCCGCGAATTGTGAGAATGTTAGTGTACTCGTAAATTACTTGAATAGCCTATTTAAAAATTTGCATGAGTTTTCGTAAATGATTATAATCTTTTTGTTTAATGCAACTTTTGCGGTGTATGTGTAGTTTCTTTGGTGAGTTCTTCTAAGCACAGTGCGCATAATGTTTGTAGCCAAAAAATTATAATGATGAAACTGAAAGATGTAGCATCTTAATAAACGATTTTTTCAGTCATTCATACGTTGTGCAATAAACTCACAAAAAGAAATACGTAATGATGAAACTAAAACGTAATATCCTATATAAACGATTGTCTTAATGGTTATAAAATAATATAAAGTTATACAAAGATTTGAAAGAAATTAACACGTCTTTAGTTTCCCTGGAGCCAGTGGCGATTTCCAGATTCCTTCAAGTTCCGGTTTATTGCCGGGAAAAACGATGTTCTTGAAATAAGTGTTAGTTGGTGCCAGCGGCGGACGGCGGCGTTTATTTTATAGTTTCTCTGCTTTTATGTTTATTAGACGACCTAATAAACCTACCTTATTTGGAACTGGAAGGATTTTATTCTCTAGTGATTTTCAGTTTTTCGGAATGTTCAATTTGTTTATATTTCGTTACGTTTGACTCCTTTGAAGTAAATTTTATTTCGCAAATGAAACAGCTTCAGTAGCCGAGCGGTAGATCATTCGAATGCCGGTGCGGAATTCAATAAAACAAATATTTGTAAAACTAAGCTAGTTTGATTAGGTTATTGCTGGCTAAATCCAAATGATTCCCCCAAAAGCAAGATGATCCCGTGTTTCGGAAGGCACGTTAAAAGCCGTGGCTCCAGGTTCCAGGTATCTACGGAAGTAGTCGTTTTGTTACTTTTATTTTATTTATTTATATAATACAACAACAAGATTTACCAGTACAGTTTACGCGCCAAACTGTACTGGAACAGTTTGTCGGCGCTGCGCACATTTACTTATTAGTATCTTACATCTTGTAGGTACACCTTTATTTTATTTATTTCTTTCTAAATTGATACCGGGTATCCAAAAAGGGTATTTGCACTTTTAAATATCAATAAATCGTCTTAATGAGGGTATATAGCAAAAACAAACATGATGTCATACGTGGAATTTATTGGAAATTTAGTTGAAATGGATTCGTATACCGGAGCTCAGCGCGCATTTTGTGTAAGAGCTTATTATCAAAACAATAATTCGATAATAACAGCTCGCCGCTTACATCGCGCGCAGTTCAATGTACGGAACATTTCTTTTATCTACCAGTGCGAATATCATTAGAAAATGGATTAAAACGTAATGGACGTCATTTGGACAATATATTTTTTTTGTCGTAAACTTTCCATTGTATGTACTTTTTGCAAATAGTAATAAAATTATGAAATGATATATTTTTCATATATCATTTTTGGGTATAAACTGCCAACACCCTTTTGGAACACCCGGTATATATTATTCGTTTTTGTTTTTTTTTTGCTTCCCAGTTCTGTGTCGCTGACGGCGACTCACCTAGGTATCTGGCAGAATCATCAGCGTCGCAGCTCGCTGTGGCAATATGCTGAGCCAGCGCCTTTTCGCTGTCTTACACAGTGCACAGCATGACATAGCTGTCCTACTCCCACATGCCTTTTGAACACGTCTTGTTGAGGTTTTAATAACTTAAGGTTGTTATACCAAGTAATGTATTCTTTTTTCTATTCTGTGTGTTGTGTTATACAGCGAATAAATGAGTTTTCTATTCTATTCTACACCTTAATATTAATGTTACAAGTAAGTATTTATTACGTAGTATGTTGTAGTTGAGACATAAAGAAATACAAAACATGGGCTATGCTATTTTTCGGTGGCTCTATAGCATTGACAACAGGGTTTGTGAGGTCGGTTGTCGACCTTACCGCCCAACGATGTGCTACGTTCCACTGTATTGCAATCCAACTGCAATTGTGCCATATGCAGCTAGACTTCAGTCAGTGTGCCGCTACAATGCAGTCAGGGCCAGTTCAAGATCTGTGCTGCAAAAACTGGATTAAGACTGCTTGGTTTATATGAATCTGCTGTATAGATTTATTCAATTTTACTTTAAAAAAAAAAATGTGAAAAGTGCCTTACCTACCCCTTATTTTATACAAAAATGGAAATCCAGTATAACGAATAGCTCTGGCCATCAAAATATAATTTATTTTCCATGTCTCGGACACAAAGCCGTCCTTATTAAGTTTAATTTTTAATATTCGCGCTCAACCCGCGTAAAATTGCAATCTACCCCCAAATGAGAGGAAAAAACATTCTCGTAAGTGTTATTCATATCTCCCGCAGCTTCAAAAACGTAATGCGGGGAGGAAGGGCAATGGATCTTTTTATACTTGATTAGCTTATTAAGTTTTACTTTTTTTTATTGTAGTGATAACAATTTTTTTAAGGTCCCGAATCAGCATATTGCCGATGACTAGGCCAGTGACGCTGTTATTCTGCCGGAACCATAAAAAGGCATATCACATCACACTAATAATATAAAAGTGAAAATATATTTGGATGTTTAGATGTTTGTTCCGTCTTCACGCTGTATACCTACCTACATTAATTTATCATTTACGATTTTGATCCTACTGATCAAATCAATTGTGCCGTGTGGTGACGGCAGAGTAGAATACATTTGTCACCAACCCCTACTCTTCCCGTGGGTGTCATAAGAGGCGACTTAGGGACTACACATTGAACAGGGAACGGGCAGTAGCGCTCTCTGATACAGTAACCTTTTAATCTGCGATCTCCAACCCGCCTGCCAAGCGTGGAGATTATGGCAAAAGGGCTCATAGTCCAGCAGTGGACTGTAACGGGCCGTTGATTTGATTTGATCAAATCAATAACACAGTACAGTAGTGACATACATTGCGTGAGATTGACTTCAGATATTACTTTTCTCTTAACTATCTTTTCTATTTATTTATCTTCCACTGCTGTCTTCAGTAATCTATTTTCCCAGCATCCTACAAGTCAATCTTCACCGCCCAGACTTAATAGATAAAAAATTATTCCGTTCCAATAGTCTATAATGAAATTCTTATCGACCTCGCCTTGGGGCATGGAAATATTATTTTTCCTCCCTTAATGCGAAAGCTGTGTATTGTGGTGCTAATATGATGGATTGCAGTTTCCAATTTAAAGATATATTACGTCTAAAGGATCGGTTGGGAGCAAAGATCAAAGATGATGTATTGCCACACTGAGATTGGGTAAATGCCGTATCTCTATTGATAATAGGAAGCGATAGAGTTAGATTTTGTTATAATGAAGGGCTACTTTAAGGAATTTATTTACTTTGTATACAAATTAGAACAATTTTAGTAATACTAGCGGTCCGCTCGCGGCTACGCTGGCTTTGTGAAATATTTTCCCGTGGGAATAAGACTTTTTCCCGTAAAAAGTAGATTACAAACTATTCCATATTTTTAGTGGAACAAACATCCAAACATATAAACAAATAAACATCCGTATATTTTTAAATGTATAATATTAGTGTGTAGTGTTAAAAAGTAAACAAATCCTTCTAATTTAAAATTACGCGCTAGAAACGTGCAAACGCGCGATTTCTTTTATGAAGGTGACTAAGATTTTTTAAGTATCTTCTTTTATAAGTTTGTACTTATACACAGTATAAGGCGCACTACAAACTTATAAACTTACAAACTTATAAACTATACCGTGTATAAGTAAATACTGTGTAAAAGCCGGGCCTCTCTTAAGGCCGTATTATTTTAGCTACCAACAAAAATATCGCGAGTGATTGTAACCGCAAAAGCGGCCATCAACTCATTCAACCGGAACATTCAAACTCCACAGTCATGCACCTAACGAGCCAGAAAAACACCTTTAATCTAAAAAGCCAACAAAAAATGAATGCAAACTCGATGATTAACCTCACTCCTCGCGTTTTTCATTTTTATTCATTTTCATTCATTTTACATTCACGCGCGCAATGTATTCATGAAGTTTTCTCCCGCTGTTGATTTAGGTTTGTTTACGATATGCTAGTAAACCATGACAGTACAGTGATTTCTACGAGTAGATGCGCGGTTTCAATAGAATGCACTGCCTACTGTTTTACTGGCACACAGTAGACGTAACGACTCCTCATCTTTTTTAACCGACGAAAAAAAAAACAAAACAAAAACGAAGGAGGTTCTCAAGTCGACACGCATATTTTTTTATTTTAAATTATAAAACATTTATTTTGAGATATTTTCCAAACGGATTAAATGATTTTGATGCTTATGTTTTGATGTTTGTGTACTTCGGGAAGCACAAAAACAACACGGTAATACTTACAATTCTTTGACGGTTTTATACAAGGACGACGTGGACGGGAGAAATATATTTTTTAAATTCGTCCTACTGCTGCTCAATAGCCTCCCGTTTCAATGCACAAATACTGTATCTGATTGCATTCCAGTGATTTACTGGCGTAGTGTAGACGAGGCTTTTCGGCGGTTTTTCGCATTTACACTGTACATTTTCCGCTCTTTTGACGGATCGCGAGCGCGAACACGGCTAATCTGTTGATATTGGATACCCGCAAAAGTTGCTTCAAACCCCAGCTTTTGAAGGTATTTGTCAAGTTAGTGTCAAATGGAGAGTGGTTGATATATGGATTGGAGTTTGTAATACACAAGTTAATATTAATTTGTAGTTGAGGAAATATTATTTGGGGTGATTTAGCTTAACGTTTTCTTTATCAGAGTCATCATTAACAGATTATGTTCGTCCCTGCCCTATGCTCGAACCTACCCTGAATTAGGGCGAACAAACTTTAGTCGACCATGCTGGCCCAGTGAGTTGGTCGACATCACACACAACCTTTGAATTTCATCGCACAGGTTCTTTCACGGTGTGTAATTATTCAGAATCGTCCTATTGTACCTACTATCAGCAAACTTAATTATTCTTATCATGGGTTAATAAACCGCATAAGTTCAGATAATGGATAGATAAGATAGGTTAATTACAGTCATTTTATTGAATTAAATCATTATTACAAGAGCAGGCTGTAACATGTCAAGTGGTTACCTATTATGGTGAATCCATAATTTCATAGAAAACAAGCAAGAACGAATTTCGCTGTGGCGGTGCCCTCCGCAATAATGGCGGTTTATAATTTTCGTCTATTTTAATTTTATTGTACTATTTTGTTACTTATTTTTCATGATGGAGTTAACTAATAATTAAATTAGAGAAATATTACAACAATGAATGGTTCAAGAAGTCGAAGTAGAGGTTAAAGTGACAAAGGATAGAACTTATAAGTTTAGAACGATACGAGTATAAATCTAAATCCAAGGTTCTTATAAGATATTTTTTTTAGTATTTTACAATTTCCTCGTATATTTCAGAGAAAAGCACTATACAGGCCTCGGCCGCAATAACTCTTGCTGAACTCGTACACAATAAAAGTTTAGCTAGTTTAACTAATTTTGCGGCCGTGGCAGTAATGTACTATTATTATCACAAGAACAACCTAAATACAGTAATTCTCAAAACAATAATATTATTATCGTTCTCCGTTCATTACACTCGCAAACACAGTTTATTGAACTTGTCCGTTCGTTCTAGAACAAGTTTGAAATTTTGAATTATTAAATTTGGCGGGCGGAAGTCGCGAGGGTCCCGCGGGCAGACACTTCGATGCACTTCCGGTCGGAATTGAAATTTGTGGCGGGAAACTTGTTCTGTATGAAAACCCATGTGTACGGAGAATTGAATACGCGGTGAAAAATGTGTCTGTATGTCTGTATAAATCGCATTTCATGAAGAGAAGGTATTTATATCGTCTTCCATCTTTATTGACGAATGAAAGGAAAAAACTGTTGTATGTAACGTTTCGTGTAATTGATTACTTATTTTTAACCTATTTTTTGGAAATATTTCAAAATATTTGTTTCCTGTTTTAGTTTATTATTGTAATTATACCTATACTATGTACTATATAATTTTTGTTCAAAATCTTTAGTATAATGTGTGTGTCTTTGTGCTTAATAACATTCTTATATATGCTTAGCTCTATGTCATTTTATATAAACGAAATATGCATACAAATTGGAACTGTTCCTAACAGATGACCAACGTAAGTAAGCATTTCTAAACAAAACCATTTAGAAACACTTCGATACAAAACAAGCAAATACATATAATTTATACTTGCGATTGTCGGTACTTGGTGGAACTCCATACTATTATTAATGATGCAAACATTACTACATTACCCCAGAAGATGCTGTAAAGCGAAACCAGATTATGTGGAACAAGTACAAGAGTTTGCATCATTAATAATCAAACAAACACGGTTTGAAACTGTTTCCTACAGTTGAAAACACGGGAGTGGGAGCACCTTTATAAAAAAAAATATGCGTATAGTGGTAAGGGGAGTCCAAAAAGCTGAACACAAGTTTAAATGTTAAATAAAAAAAAAACATCTCTTACATCCTTCAACGGCTCATATACGTCCTCACCAAGATGCTGGATGCATGAATTAGAGAAATCAGACGGGTAATAAAAAGATACCTTGTAGGTGAAAGAACTCGTAATTTGCTGTACGAGTATATCAACTTTATATAATCTTTGTAAAGTTGACAACACAACAAGAATGGCAGTCCGTGTTTCACCGAAACGATCTCCAACTTCCTCCACCAAAAAGCATATTCAAAGGAGCTTTCTCACAAAAAAATATTGGCTTTCAACGCGCTGCTTTCATTTCCTGGGGTGCGGTTCCGCACATTATCAGATAGATAAATATTTTGCTGGGGAACCATAAATAACGAGTAATGGATTCCATTTCCAGGGCTTAGGGAGACTCGAGATTGATATACCGCTGGACTAGCGTTGTGGACTTGCTTGTACATTAGACGGCGATAGTTAAATACTCCTAGATGCTTAAGTATTCGACTGTATCCCTTCCACGTTTGTTGTTTTTCTTGCTAATAACCAATTTTACATTTCAATAGTCTATATATATATATATACAATTTGTTTGTACACTGTTCCGTTTTCTAGTATAACGGCTTTCCTGTGCTCTAAGATTGTCTAGAAGAAATTGCTACTTCAGTTATAAGACTCCCCACCTCTTCTTGTCTGTATTTCTTGTAGGCATACAATAAAGTATATTCAATTTGAATACGATTGATACATAAAAAATATATTAAATTTTGAAAATCGTAATCCCTGTAATCCTAGCGGCACGTAGCTTTAGCTCTGAGCGAGCGGTGACTCTCTTTCTCGCATAGGGTAAGGGTGGGGTGACTGAGAGAGAGGTACCGCTCGCTCAGAGCTAAAGATACGTGCCGGCCGCTACATGCACAGTCGCCAGCACATGCGGTTGGACACTTTAGCCTAGAAAGCGCGTTTATTCAAAAGCAGCACGGGCAATATTCACAATGCGAGTGTCTAGCAGCATGTTCTGCTAACTGTACATTTTCGAACTACTATTTCCTGCTGCCCTGCTGGGGCTTAGGATGACTCATGGGAGACTCTTGTCTTGATTGATATATGCCCCTGGACTGGAGCTTGACATAACGCAGCCAAGTTTGGACTAAAGAGATGCGTGAAGATTCAAGAAATTTACTGTCGACGGCACAAATAACATTATATTAGGTGGCTTATGTGTATAGGGTCCAGGTGCGTATAATATTACCGCTATATTACCACTTTTATATACCTACTTAGCGACTAGGTCTGTAAGCGAGTTCCCCTCTCGTTGCGGTTCCGGGTTCGAATCTTTGTGGAGACACTGTCAAACAAACATGTCTTCGTAAGACCATGGAAATATAGTTGTGAATTAGTCGTGGTTACCAATAAAATGTGTGCTTTGGTTCCAGAACCAAGTGGACACTAGCAGCTGGTAAAGTACCCATAATAGAGCTGTAACCTTTCAATGTCTTAGTGAGTTTAATTTAAGTATTTCTTTCAATTTGTAGAGATATTATGTAAATACAATGTAAATTTCACGGTGTATATAGGCTGAAATGCACAGCCATCAGTTAATAAGTATATAAATTTAATTCAAACTGCTTTTTTGCTCTTACAGTACAGTGAGCACCCAAGTTTTTCATTTCAGTGAAATAATTTTTTAATTTAAAACTTGTTCCTTTTAAAACCTAACACGGAATCAAGCACACATTGTTCTTCCAGCTCAAACATAATCAACTTGACAGCCGTCCCGGCGAGATAGTGTTAAAAAAAGAAAGAAACAAGAAAGTTAAAAAAGAAACATGTACCCGACTGCGTAAAGCGTTAGTCATGTAGGCCTCCGTCTTGCTGCGTTACGTAGATTTAAGATTATGGGGAAACAAATTAACGAATATTATAAAAGTTGTATCAAACAGTCATTACAAAACAGTAAGGGCACCTAACTTTCGTGTTTTTGGGTTGGACTGGTCCAGCCCCCAACGACACGAGACGAAGAAGGAGTCTTTCGTTCTGTTCTAGCTATAATTTTACTTTGTTATCATTCCAGTGTATTTATTAAGTAGGTAGCTAGCTACTTAATAGCATAACGATGCAAGGATCGTAGGAAACGAGCGGGCTCAGTGGAGCGGACGGGTTTATAATGTCACGAGTTTGTTATAAAACCTAAGATCCGTGTGTAGTAAGACATTTTTCAATACACTTATGAGAAAACAGGTACTAAATAATTAAAATAAAATAGTTAAGAAAGGTATCCTACAAAAGATAAGATTCTACAGATAAAATTGTTCCTAAAAGATGTAAAAACTGATCTTAATTATGTCGTTTTCTCATTATGCCTGATTTTTATCATTTAATATCAACATTTTATTACTCATATAACAACAATCAATGTAACACAATTAAATAAAAATTTTGCAAAACTCAAAACACTAATAGCTTTCTTTTTTTATGGAGAAAAGGCTCTCGCGAACATTCAGCCTCTACTACTACGACACGGTAAAATAAAACAAGCACCGTTACCGAAGCCTCACTCGTCATAATTACAATAATCTGAAGACTGCACCTACCATTTCGCTCCACGCAGTCAGGTAAAAAGTTGGAACGAAAAAAAAGTCGCACAGAAATCCCGGCGGATCCTGTTGGAGACGGAATGAAGAAATTAAAATTGGATTTGGCGCTGATTGGATTTTTATTTACTTAAGACAAGAAAAATTCTCCGGAACGTCGTCTTTATAAATGGTTTAGGTCGTCCGTTTGACTGATTAACAGTACTGCACTTTGTCCAATGAAGAAAATAGCTTTTGTTCACAAACACCTGTGATATAAAATAAATCCTAACAGAATATTATTATGTTTTTCTACGGTAAAATCAAGCTTATATATTTAAACGAAATATTTATATTTGTGTTAGATATTTATTAAGATTAATTTTCTTGTGCCTTTTATGTGAGATTGAGACACAATAATGATAAATTTTGTTTAGTAGGATTAGTGCCGTTTGGTGACATGGCAAAACCCTCCACTTAAGTGGAGGAGGCTGATAGTCCAGCAGTGGACTGTAAAGGGCCGTTGATGTTGATGAGTGTAAGGATGTATCAGGGTTAGTTTCTGTCCAACAAAGGACCAAATTACTGAAAATATTCAATTTAAAAAGTCCCAAATATGAACGGAAACAACACGATTGAAGATTTCTCTTGAGCAAATGATCAAAACTGTAATCGCAAAATATAACAGACAAATGCTTAGTCAAATAAAAACACATTAGGAACTTTTACAATGGAAAACTAGTAGGTAGTATGTTAAACTAAGGCAACTTTATAACTCGGATAGCGATGAATTTGAATATCATTCGAAATAGCCGTGATATCGGTGCAAACCGAGCCGCCGCCATTTTAAACGCAACGATGGGCATTCGCATCCAAATGCAGCAAGTAATAGAAAGTCTGAAAATCACACTAATATTATAAAGGCGAAAGTACGTTTGTATATTTCGATATTTGGATTTCGTTCCGTTTTCACGCCTGAACTACTAAACGGATTTTGATGAAATTCAGAATGGAAATAGCTCGTACCCTGGATCTCGCAAAGACGCCTTCAAAATGGAATAATTCGTAACACATAGAATATTTTTACGGAAAATATTCCCACGGGAAAATCTTGCACGATGATGATAACTAGTGTTAAATAATTATCTATTCCCGTCCTCCACGTTAGCGAGCGAAGTCACTATACCTTCCCGTTGTCCACGTTACACTGTCCTATACATAATATAATTATCCTTTTCAAACTCAGGTCTTTTGATTTCAAATAATTATCTAGAAAATTCTGTCTAATACTTTACATTAAATTGAGATAAAGAAGTACTTTGGAAAGCATCGTACCATTGATCTCATTTAACTGCTTGAAATTCTCAAGATAACTTTAACTTTTTTAAATATGCTGCCATTATTGTTTACTTTATGCACCCCTCAACATCCAAGTTGCCAATTTTAAATTCTCTTCTCATTTTTTGTTTTAATTCGCGGTGAAGGTTCTCGGCAATTTTCTACTTACGGCCACGCATTCAATTCTCCCGCCGCCGCACATATTTCACTAGCTAACAAGCCAGAGGGATTGGTTAAAAATTGCCCTCCTGTACCTAAACCAAAGAGGTATGTTGCTCATTGCAAGAAGAACCAGAGATACGACTTTTAGTGGAAGGCGGAATGATGATGTGAGTATTTTTCAGCAGAATTTGTTATTAGCGATGTGTTCGTTTTTTCGTGCGCTTTGGCGTGCCCTTGGGGAGACCTACGTCCAGCAGTGGACTGCAATAGGCTGATTGATTGATTGATTGAAGGATGTTCGGAGCGAGCTGAACAAACAACCTGATATCGTGCCAAAATAAGTTTTTATTTGCTAGTAAAAGTCATACAATTGCTTTATCTTATCTGTAAGAACAACACGTAGGGTAGGTATGAAATTTAGGTTTCCATCATTTATGGACCAACACACTAATTTTAACTTGATCCAAGTTTGCAACCTAAATCACTGACGATTATTATAACTCGCGTATGCCGATGACAAATCTGCATGGTTCTATATGGTTAGTATAGCTTGGGTGGCTAGCCATGTTCTCAATGTTTTCAAGCCTCCAAATGAAAAGATAATATTTTTATGGTGTGTCACTTTCATTTATTTTATATCTGCAAGCCACTCTATAAATTTGGACGGCTCTCGGCGGAAGATAGGTGCTGCATAGAGATATTTTATGTTGATCAAGCTGAAAGTACCGGTATAAATTTTTAGTTTTTAAAGCGTAATCATTCCAGCTCTTGAAAGTTACTGTCTTTTTTAAAACCCTTTTAAATTTCTTTTAAACCTAGTGACTTAACTGTTCCACTGCTGGGCCTCTTTCTTCTTCGCTCTGATTCCACCGTTCTTGATTGTGTCAGTATTATCTTAATAATTTTGTGGGCGTCTTTGTGAGGTCTATCTCACCCATGTCGACTGGGCACCCACTTAGCAGCGACTCCTACCCAATACACTGCATATTGCAGACGTCGTCTTCTTGGTGGTTTTTTATATTTAGAAAAAACAAAACATAGAACATAAATATGGGAACCTCTCGCTTACGGCCATTTGATTCCAAATGAGGCTAAAGAGGGGATTCTTTTCTTGTCTGTTCATCTGTATGCTCAGTTGAAAATAGTTGGGCTTACCTGGAAACGTAACGAAGATTCCTTTCGTTATGCCGTGGATCTGCCTTCTCTGAAAGAAAGGATTGTTACAAAGAGAAAGATCATTTCGGACATTTCCCGCTTCTATGATCCCATTGGTTGGGCAGGCCCCAGTATTATAGTACCAAAAATTATAATACAGAAGCTTTGGTTAGCTGGCCTAGACTGAGACGAAGCGGTGCCCAAAGAAATACTCGATGAATGGCTTACCTATCGAGAAGAATTAAAAGTCCTTGAAAATATTTCCATACCTCGTTGGATTGGTGTTAAGACTGTCGATAAAGTAATAGAGCTTCATGGTTTCAGCGATGCATCTAAAGTAGCGTATGCTGCTGTCGTTTACTTCCGGGTAGTCGATGCAGAAGGTAATATTAATATTGCTTTAATTTCTTCAAAAACCAAAGTTGCTCCAGTGAAACAAGTATCAATTCCTAGATTGGAATTGTGTGGTGCTGTTTTGTTAACGAAGTTGTTGATGGAGGTTGCAGCGGTTACAAAAGTTGACAAAGCTAATTTGCATTCCTGGACTGATTCTACCGTGGTTCTGGCATGGCTGAACAACCACCCGAATCGATGGAAAGTATTTGTCGCCAATCGTGCCTTGGAGATTTTAACTCATTTAGACTCTCATAACTGGTCGCATGTTACTTCAAAGCAGAATCCCGCTGACATGGCTTCCAGAGGATTACGCCCCTTTGAACTTTTAAACGATCAGATGTGGTTTAAGGGACCTGATTTCTTACATGCAGAGGAAATAATTTATCAAAGATCAAGGGAGGAAATAAAAAGAGAAGAATCAGATCTCGTCAATAAAGAGAGGGTAATTCAAAAGTCTTTTCACACAACTGTTAAACCTCAGTGGGACAAGTTTTCGTCTTTGACACGTTTGTTTCGGGTTGTGGCTTACTGCAGACGGTTCTTGTATAATACAAAAAACAAAAGTAATAAAAGAAGTGGTTTTTTAACTACAGAGGAGTTGAAAGATGCGTTGATGGTTATTATAAAACAAGATCAAGCTGAGCATTTTGAAAACGATATTGCGATTGTTAAAAAGGGTGCAACTTTGCCAAAGAGTAGCAGTTTGCGATTCCTAAATCCTTATTTAGATAATGAGGGCGTGTTGCGGGTTGGAGGCAGGCTTGCTCATTATCAGTTGGACAGGAATCGGAAACATCCAATCTTAATGCCAAAGAATTCGCATTTATCTTATTTGATTGTGGCTAATGCGCATAAGCAGACACTTCATGGGGGACCGCAACTGATGTTGTGTTGTTTGCAAGCCAAATATTGGATATTAGGGGCTAAGCAGTTAGTAAAGACTTGTTTTCGAAATTGTGTAACTTGTGCAAGGAATGCTGGTATTATACGATCACAATTGATGGGACAATTGCCTTCGGCACGTGTGACTCCTATGAGGGCTTTTAAGAACAGTGGAGTGGATTATGCGGGGCCAATTCAAGTACGGACGGCCAAGGGCCGAAGACATAAATCGCAGAAAGCATATATATGCTTGTTTGTGTGCATGGCGACGCGTGCGGTGCACCTTGAGGTGGAGACGGATCTTACAACTGAAGGTTTTTTGCAAGCTTTTAAGCGGTTTGTTGCAAGGAGGGGGTATATTTGGAGCGATAATGGCACAAGCTTTATTGGCGCAGCTAGTGAACTTAAAAAATTGTTTATCGCTGCGAAAAAATCAATGCTACACGAGGTAGCAGAGGCTCTTGCTACAAACGGCGTTAATTGGCATTTCATCCCTTCAAGGTCTCCAAATTTTGGTGGCCTTTGGGAAGCAGGGGTGAAGTCTGATAAACATCACCTGAAACGGGTTATTGGTCAATCTACACTGACGTTTGAAGAAATGTCAACAGTTCTGGCACAAGTAGAAGCATGCCTGAACTCAAAGCCACTGTCGTCACTTCCTTCTGATGAGAATGGCGAGGTATCAGTTCTCACACCGGGCCATTTTCTCGTTGGAGAATCATTGATTTCTCCACCAGAAATAAATTATGAATCTGCTAACGTAGGATCTTCAAGAAGATGGCAGTATACACAGAAAATATTGCAGGACTTTTGGCGACAGTGGTCTCAGGAGTACCCTACTAAATTTTATCATAGATATACGAGGAGGGATCAAAAAGTAGTGAGAATGAAATGGAATATAATGACTATTGATAACTTTATAATTTATTTTTCTACATAGTCTCCGAGTCTCTCTTCTCTACACACCGAGTCCAGCGCTTTTCCAAGGCCAATCCCTTTAAAAAAAAAAAATTGTCTTGGTCCTGCAAAAAGCTCTCCACGGCATCCATCACCTCGTTATCAACTTCGTACCTGTTTCCCCTTAAGTATTCTTTCAATTTGAGGAACAGATAAAAATCGCTAGGTGCCAGATCTGGTGAATAAGGGGGGTGGTCAACTAATTCGAAGCCAGCTTGCTGAATGGCAGCCATCGCAACTGCTAACCTGTACGCGGGTGCGTTGTCGTGATGAAACAGCACGCCCCTTCGAAGTTTCCCTCTCCTTTTCTCTTTGATGGCATTTCCTCAACTTGGGAATTAAAGCTGCATAATATTGGCCTGTAATAGTGGTTCCACGATCCAGGTAATCAATCAACAATATCCCTTCTGAGTCCCAAAATATTGAGGCCATAACCTTGCCAGCCGATGCCACGGCACGAAACTTCTTCGGGGTCGGTGATGATGGCCGTTTCCATTGCGAAGATTGCTCTTTTGACTCACGATCAAAATGATGGACCCATGTTTCGTCCATTGTTACGAAACGAGACAAAAAGTTCTCAGAATCTTCTTGAAACTTGTCCAACAATATCTTCGAAATGTCAAGTCGATTTTGTTTCTGACTGTCGGTTAACATTCTCGGCACCCATCTTGCGGAAACTTTTCTCATATTCAAAGATTGTTTCAATATGGATTGAATACTTCCATATGAAATGCCCGTTTCTTGAATTAAGTATCGGATGGTAACTCTTCGATCGCTCAATACAATTTTCTTGACTTTCGCAACATTTTCTTGGGTGACTGACGTCGATGGACGGCCGCAACGATGTTCGTCTTCCGTGCTCGTTCTCCCTACTCGAAATTGAGAAGCCCACCTTGCGACAGTAGAATACGGCGGAGCAGACTCTCCTAATGTTGCCTCCAAATCGCAATGAATCTCTTGAGTCGTTAACTTTTTTAAACAGAGGTATTTAATAACGGCTCGCACTTCGTTTTTCTCCATTTTCGAGAACACGTTCCGACACGAAGCAAACAAATGACTACATTCAGAAAGAAACAAAAGAGAATCGAAGATTCTTTTATTACAAATATGTATCTGAGCTATGCCTGCCAGTATTTTTATTTTTCTTACCAAGGAGTATGTCGTTCTCACTACTTTTTGATCCCTTCTCGTAAATGGTCTTCTCTGGGTCCACAGCCGAAAATTGGTGATGTTGTCGTAATAAAAGAGGATGGGCTACCACCATGCCAATGGATGTATGGCAGGGTGATTCAGACCCATCCAGGCTTGGACGATGTTGTGCGTGTTGTAACCTTGAAAGTTAAGAACGGTACTTTGAAAAGATCAGTAACCAAATTATGCCTTCTACCAATATCGAAATGAATTTTTGATACATTTATGTTTTACTTTATTTACAGTTAATTTCCGTGGTTAGTTATGAATGAGGGTCATGTTTTATTTTATTGTTGTTATAGTATGGTGTTCTATTTAGTCTAAAAACTCAGTATATAATGGCTTAAATGTACAACTTTAAGTTAAGATTCTTTATGTTTTGTTCTATCTTTGGTTATGGTAGGCAGTTTTTGTTTTTTCTAAAGGACAATTGTCACTGTTCTTGGTAGGCAGAATGTATAATGCGGAGATTGATGTTGAGTCACCGACAGGTGGCGGTGAACAAACTGTCTTAATTTTTAGATCGTGGTATAGAGATTTTTTCTAATTACATGACCCCCCAACGAATCCTTTGTTATATATTATACACTTATACCATAAAAATATCACTCTATCACTCGGCGACTAGGTTCGTTCATGGTCCTTCGAGCCGGATCAGTTTTCCGGAAGGCACTTAGGGTTTAGTGCAGGTTTTTTTGGTGGTGAAAACCCACGGGCAGTAGATCGCTGTCGCAAACGTGGGAGGTTGCAGACCAGCTGCGAAACTGGTGCTGAGGATCGACAGGGAGGAGCCCTGTCAGGATAAAGAAGGCGCTGGGAGTGACGCTGTCAAGCGCAGAGGTTTACCCATATTGAAGCATATTCTCTTTGATTGGAGGAGGAACAGGAGGGCTACATACATACAGCTGGAGGAACAGGAGGACGATATGCAGCTGAGTTATGTGTGTTTAAATCTATTTCAGTTTTCTGGAAAACCGTGAGTACATTTAACCATGTGGAAAATTGAACTTTATTACTTAGAATAATTTCGATTAAAACGAAGGTACGGGGAACCTATGCCCAATTTTGGTCAGAGTTAAAAGGCAGTAAAAACACTTAAAAAAATTCTTGCTTTTTTTTGTATTGGGCTGGGACTTAGTATTTTATGCCGTTTTTAAACTTGGAATTTTATTTGAAAAATTCTATTAGGCGGAGACTTTACAATTTATTCTGTCTTTTTATATGAACTTGTCATTTCAATTTATTTCGGATTTTTTAAAAGGAGTTGTTGAAAAAATATTTAAAAATGTCTACCGAGGAAATTGATTCAGGGACAGATAACTTGCTACAGTTTCAAGAGGAAACAGGTCTCCGTATTAGCAAGGCACAAATAAATTTTAATAAATCTCCCAAAGAGCGGCTTACAAAATCCTACGGACACACTTGAGTTTGGAAACACTTGAACAGATGTGGATTAAATTCATGGATGGTCATTCGGATTTGTTACGAAAAGCACCGCGTAAAGAGTTTAGGAAAACAAACTATTACTTGGAAGATCAGTATGAAAAGGCGGAAGAAACGTACATTAATTATAAATGTCAACTTAAGCAAATGTTGAGTTCATTTCGGGAATTTAAAAATGACGAAAACAAATGTGATAAACAGGTTAAGTTGCCCAAAATTAATGTACCTACATTCTCGGGAAAGTACTCTGAGTGGAACACGTTCCGTGACTTATTCATGTCTTTAATACACAATCGTAGTGATATAGATGATGTTCATAAATTACATTACCTAAAAGGTTATTATTTGTCTGGTGAAGCGGAGCAATTGTTGCCAAGGATAATTATCAGAGATGCTGGAATATGTTAGAGGAAAGGTTTAACAATAAGAAATATATTTGTAATTTTATTATGAAAAGATTGTTTAACCAAAAAACACTTCTGTATGAATCGCCTAATGGCCCAAAGGATTTGATTGATACAACTAATGATTGTTTATCATCTTTAAAAAATATAGGCGTGGACGTTGAGAGTTGGGATGTGATTATAAATTATATTCTAACTTTGAAATTGGACCCGGAAACTAGAAGGCAGTGGGAGTTCAGTGTAACGAGTAACAGTACAAGTGATGAACTGCCTACTTTTGTCGAATTTAAAGAATTTTTGACTAATCGCTATCGCGCTATGGAATTTCTGCCTCCGGATAATAATAATAAATTCAGTTTTAATAAGCCGAATTTCCATCCCAACAATCAACAAACCACTCCATTGCGATCATTTCACACAGCAAATTTGTCCTGTTCATATTGTTCAGAAGAGCATAAGATTGGTTCCTGTCTCAAAATTCTCTAAGGAACCAGTAGACTCGCAGCGCAATTTTGTAGCAACCAACAACATTTGTTTTTGCTGCTTGGGTAGTAATCACTCTGCCAGATTCTGTCGATACAATGTGAGATGCCGTATCTGCAAAGGCAAGCATCACACGCTTTTACATCCCACGGGTGATAGTGGTAAGGGTTTTGGTAAGAACATTACAAGAAATCAGATTAATTCGGGTTTTGTTGGTCCTTCGAGCCGGATCGGAGACGAAGCAGCTCCTACAACTTCGGAGCCGATTGTCACTTGTTTTTCATCAAATGACAATCAGGTTTTGCTAGCCCGGGCTCTGGTTAAAGCCAAGGCTAAAACTGGTGAACTTTTTATGGTTCGAGCCCTTTTGGATCAAGGCTCACAGGCATCATTTGTGACTGACGCGGTTGTTCAGTCACTTAGTTTGAAAAAATCTCCTATAATCAGTAAGATTTTAGGAGTAGGTGGAGAAAACGTTTTGGTTTGTAAGGCTATGGTTAACATGGATATATCATCACGTTTTAATCTTGGGATCAATGTGAAGGCCTATGTTTTAACATCCATCACCTCTCTTATTCCGTCTTATAAGATTGGGCCAGTGGAATAGGATGAACTTGCTAAGATGATTCTTGCAGACCCAGAGTATGATACGCCTAATTGTAAAGATATTCTGTTGGGGGCTGAGGTATACAGCCAAGTAATCCAACAAGGAGTAACAAAAGGGCCGCTTGGTTCACCAATGGCACAATCTACAATGTTTGGATGGATTCTGTCTGGTGTGGTTAATCAATCAACCAAGCATACTAAGGAAATACGAGTCATGCATTGTGTTAGGTATGAGTACATACCTACGCCTCTTTGCCTCTTTGGCTGTTACTGGCCGCTTATATTTGAATTATTTTTAGAATAAAAGCTTGACAGAAGAAAGAGGAGCACATTTTATTTAGATCTCGGGTTGTACATGATAAAACTAATAACTAAAATATATCTAAAATATCATAAAACAACCAGACGTTTCAGTTATAACCCGCTCCACCGCCGCATGGTGGAGGCTCGGGCTTTCGCGTGTAATTTTTCAGATCCATAATGTAAAGATGATCAAGCACACCATATATGAGGCCTATATCCGTGACATGAAGTAGCGGAGGAGAAGGCGTCGAGAAGCCGTTGATGTTGAAGCGGCCCCATCTGAGCTATAGCCGAACCTTGGAATAACAAGGATTGCGCAATTGTGGACAGCGCCGAGAGAAGCCACCCAAAAATAAAAGATGGATGTGGTCCCCCCCAAGCCCCCCTGGACCCTAAGATAAGTCGCTAGAAGATAACGTCGATAAGGCGTTAGAACGTTAGATAGTTAAGTTCATACCAATGATCTGGTGACATGTAGAAGTCGCCCACTACACTGAGGAAAAAAGGCGACGTTATAGATAGTTGATTCTAGTTCGTCGCGGTGCCCATATATGGCCTACGCCACGATGGCTGTGTTCCGCCGTGATATGATTGTTCGCGGGGTGACGGCACCCAGATTGCTCCTTTTGTGCGTCTTTCCCGTAAATTCAGTGATGAAATTATGATTATGTGCAGTTGTTGTGAAGTGCTAGTGTTACATATAGCCAATGGCGCAAAGGAAAGAGGCCATGCTAGCTGCAAGTATCCCGGAGGATGCTGGTGCTGCTTCCCTGGTGGTGCCCCTTGTGAGAAGGTTGAAGACGAGGCTCGTCGGAGAGGTCGGCGTCTCAAAAGTTTTTTTCTCATGAAATATTTATTGTTTAAGTGTTTTTTTGTATAGAGTCATTTATTAGCGATTTTAAAATATATATTGCCGTAGGTGCGTGTGCAAAGGGCCCATTTCTTGAGACATCTCTTTTATTTAGATTAAATGTTTTGTAGTCTAATTATTTCCAAATGTATTCGTTCCCCAATGTATGTCTCCGTGTGGTAATTTTGTATCGTGGCGTAGTTACGTGCGGATAATAACACGGTAAAAAGAAGCCTAGGATTTAGTACGTCACGATTAGGTAGGGATATTTCACGATTAGGTAGGGATATTTGACGATTAGATATTGATATTTAGTGCTAAGGTAGGGACGATAGGCTGAGGTTGATAATGAGATGATGAAGAAATATGTTGTGTACGTTTTATAATGTTGTTGGGAAATGTGGAATACAGGTACGTGTGAGCTTGTAGATGATGATCAAGTTCATGTTTTGTATGTGGGCTAGGAGGTTATATTTTTCGTGTAGAATTGATGATGATGATAGGAGGAAATAAGTAGTATCAGTGCGGAATGTAGGTAATGTTTTTAACGTGGTACTGGGATTGATGTAGGGATAGTTTACATGTTGGTTTTGGGGTTGGTTCGAAGGTTACAACCCACTCAAAAGGACATATGTGCCCTGTGGGGTAGCCTGACTTTGGTCACAGTACACTTTCGTCCTCTTCAAGGAATGAACAGGTTCAGTTTTATGAAGGTTCGGGTTTGATGACAGTAATGGTATGAGTTTGAAAACAGGATTGGAAGACAGCTCAATGTTGGTTATATGATTGTAACAGGTTTCAACGAATTGTGTGAAAAAGGAAACCGTTTAGGTTGCGCTTGTAATATATGTAATATATGTAATGTTATTGTTTTTGCTAGTACACAACCTTGTGTACGTACTTATTTATTTTCATATGTAAAAGTTAGCATTAGCGCCCTCTTTTAGTTTCTGTGTGAACTGCTTTTGGATGGTGCGCAATTGGTTGTCTGAAGTCGTGAACTGATGAGTGATGAACAAGTATTGTATACTGTCATAGATGGCGTTAGGGAGATTGTGTGATTGATGATTATGTAGGAACTCTTTTTGAAGCAAATAGGTCACGTGCAGGCACAGCTGTTCTTGTCAAAGACATCTGATATGTCGGCCTTGTCATAAAGGAAACTACTCTGGAAAAAAGGCGGGAACCTTCGAATTGAATAGGCGCGCTCTTATAAAATTATTTTTGAAAATTATTTTTCACTATTAATTTCGCTATTTTATCTTGTATTTTTGTAAATAGTTGTATATATTTTGCTTTAATTTAGTGTGTATAAAGTTTTAACTCTTCCCCATCATGGGGAAGAGTAATAAAAAACGGCATAAAGTCCGGGATAGATCAGCAGGCCAAGAACGGGACAGATCACCGGTAAATGATGCACTTACGGTATCGGAATCTTCGGACTCCGATCTTGAAGAGAGAAGAAAGAGAACGTTGCCAACATCAAATATGCAGCACACTGAAAATGACTCCGATAAGTACAAGCTCTATAAGGTGCCAGGGTACTCTAGAAAGTACCCTGATAATTCTAATAAGTCCGATTATATCGTTTTTATATCGCGAGTAGAGGAGAACAGACCTTTCTCAGACAAGGACCGCTTGGCTTTGTCGAAAGCTTTGAGGGACCACTGCGTCTCGGGTGTTATGCACCTGAGGCCAGTTAACAGATACAAAGTAAGCATTACATTTGATTTATCGAACAATGCCAATGTCTTCATACAAAACGAGAAATTACTAAAAGCGCTTTCCTTGAAAGCATCAATTCCTGCAGGCGACACAGAGGTCACGGGGGTTCTTACTTCCGTCCCTCTAGAACTTTCAAATAAAAACATTTTCGCACTAATAGGAAGTTCAAGGAATGTAATCCAAGTTCGACGTTTCATGCGACGGGTGAGAGGCGAAGGGGGTGAGGTGAGCTTTCAGCCTACTCAGACTGTAGCTGTGACCTTTGCCTCCACTCAGCTCCCTGAGTATGTCTATCTCGATTCTTGGCGTCATGAGGTGAAAATATACATACCACCTGTAAAGCAGTGCCTTAAATGCTTACGCTACGGTCATATTGCCAAGTTCTGCAGGAATGATGAGGTATGTTCCATTTGTACATTAAAACATAATTTCAAAAACTGCACTGCAGATAGAACAAAACCCAAATGCGCAAATTGTAATGGTGAGCATGTTGCTATTTCATCTTCATGCCCAATCAAAAAAGCCAAAATCGAAGAAAATAAAATTAAGTCACATTCAGTGCAGTATTCCGATTTGTTCAACGAAGCTTCCTTCCCTCATTTAGCATCCAAATCCATCGAAACACAAATTAATAATCTTACAAAATCAGATACTTTCATAAATTTAATTCTTGAGACCATTACAAATATATTAACAAATAAAAGCAAAGACAACAATACACCTATTAATTCAGCATCAATTCGAGCAACATTAAAACAAACGTTAAGCAAAACATCCCCTCTTCTTAAATAATGGATTTATTAAACATTGTTCAGTGGAACGCACAAAGTTTAGTAAGCAATAGGTTGAATCTCACACATTTTTTAAATGAAAACAACATACATATTGCACTGATTTCAGAAACTTGGTTAAAACCGAATATTCGTTTGAATATTAGGGGATACCAAGTGGAAAGAAATGATTGTGGTAATAAACATAATGGAGTTGCCATTTTAATCCACAACAGCATAACTTATTCTAAAATAAATACATATTATGATAATTCCTTACAAAATATTTGTGTCAGAATCAAAATAAATGGAAAAGAAATTAGTATAGTTAGTTTTTACAGTCCTTCCAATTGCAGTCCTGCTTTTGATAAATTTAAATTTGATTCCTTAATAAAGTCGATTCCGGAACCGATGATCTTCGCTGGCGATTTTAACGCGCATCATACATCTTGGGGATGTGTTGATACTCAACCACGCGGAAGGGATGTTTTAGACGTTATTGACGATAATGATGTAGTTCTTCTTAACGATGGTCAGGCGACGACAGTAGGTTCGATGTCTTGGCGTCCTAATGCTTTAGATCTAACATTGGCATCAACTACTTTGGCTTCCTTTTGTGATTGGTCTATACATGAAGATCCCCTTGGCAGTTATCACCTTCCTGTAATCATTAAGGTTGTTGTTAGTAATAGAACATTTTCTAACGAAACTAATTGCTCTGGCGCTAACATGCATCTCCCCATCTATCCTAAATATAAACAGGTGGATTGGAAAATGTTTGTCGAAAATTTCGTATCTTTGTTGGCAGTTTTTAGGATAGATTCTTATACACCTTTAGACGCATATAAAACTTTTTGTGATCTCATAAAAATAGCAGTAGAAAAATCGATTCCTAACATTTCTTCAAATAGTAGTGACTATCGTTCTTGTCATAGGAAGTCTAGGCTTAGACCTAACCTCCCTTGGTGGAATGACAAATGTACAGAAGCTGTATTGAAGTCCAAAGAAGCTTATTTGAATTTTAAATATCATCCTTGTGAGGAAAATTATTTGGAATTCAAAAGGCTTCAAGCTCTCAAAAAACTTACCTTAAAGATTGAACGCAATAGTAGTTGGGTTGCTCTTTGTAATTCTTTTAATCGTTGTACTCCTCTATCTGTAATTTGGAAATTTGTGCGCAAGTTTAATAAATCTTATGTACCTAATAATAAAAATGATGATAGCTGGATTTCAGCTTTTTTAAATAAATATACTCCTGATTTTGTTTGCAATAAACCAGACATTAGTCATAATCTAAATATGAATTCAAATAATAGTTTCCTTTTAAAACCATTTTCCATGCAGGAACTAAAGTCAGCAATATTTTCAAGAAGAGATACAGCATTTGGTCTAGATGGCATTCCATATATTGTTTTTAAGAAAATGAATGATGAGTGTCTTAGTATTTTCTTAAGAATTCTTAATCAGCTCTGGTTAAATAACGAAATCCCATCTAACTGGAAAGAGGACTGTCTAGTTCCCATTTTGAAACCAGAAAAACCTAAATCTGATCCGAATTCATATAGACCAATAGCCTTAACATCTTGTGTGGCCAAAATTTTTGAACAACTTTTAAAACAACGTTTGGAATTTTTTATTGAACAAAATGGTTTGTTACCTTCTAATCAATATGGGTTTCGACGAGGTCGTTCTTCACGTGAAAGTATTTGCCAGTTACACTTAGATATTTTCAGATCTATAAGTAGTAATCAGTATCTTTTATCTGTCTTTTTTGATATTTCTGGTGCCTTTAATAATGTTAATTTAAGTGTTCTTTGTAGTGAATTGATGTCCATTGGATTGCCAGGAAAACTAGTAGACTGGATATATACATTTCTATCTGAAAGAAATTTATTTGTTAAATATAATAATCACTTATATGGTGCAAGATTATCTTCTTTAGGAGTCTGTCAGGGGGGAATACTGTCTCCTTTGTTGTTTATTTTGTACATAAGACGTCTAAACATTATCTTGGGTTCATCAGTTAAGAACTTGCAGTTTGCTGATGATCTAGCTGTTTATGCGTCAGGGGATGATTTAGCTGTGGTGGCTGATTCAATCAATGATGCATTGGCAGCCTTGGGTCAGTATTTTGCTCATCTTAATCTAGATGTAAATCCCACTAAGTCTAAAGTAGTATTTTTTGGCCGAAAGAGTGTTGTTTTACCTGTTGTTTGCTATAGGGGGGTTCCACTTCCTGTTTCATATGATGTTAGATTTTTGGGAGTGATCTTTACTCAAAACCTTTCTTGGGGAAAATATATTGATAAAATAATTGCTCGTGCAAATAAAGCATTCAATATATTAAAATCATTATCTGCCACTTATTGGGGTGCAGATCCCAAGGTTTTATTAACTCTGTATAAGTCTCTTGTTCGAAGTCATTTCGAATATGGTTTCTTCTGTTATTCAGATGATCCTAAAATTGTAAATAAATTAGAATTAGTGCAAAACAAATGCATGCGTCTTATTACAGGTGCTTTTAAGTCTACTCCAATTGGCGCACTACAAATAGAATGTAAGCTTCCTCCAATAAGTATTAGATTGTCATACCTTAGGGAAAGGTTTATTCTTAAATTATATTACATTTCCAATAACACTCTCCTAAAGAACTTAATAAATGCTAGCATTGAGTTACGTCGGCGATCTATTTACATACTACAAGAATTGTCTTCCACAACCACATTGCTTCAAAATTTAAATATTTACCATGTAAATACAACTTTGCCTTGTTATCAAGGATTGTTTATTAGCAAATTTCCTAAAATGAATATTGTCATTGACCATAATTTAACAACCAAAGAAGATGTTAGATTTAAACTGTTAGAATGGCATGATCACAGGTTCATTTATACTGATGGATCTAAAAATCATGATTCTGTGTCTTTTGCTATTTTTGATGAAGCTCGAAACCTAGGTCATGGTCATAAAATTGATAGTCTTGCTAGTGTCTTTACAGCTGAAGCTGCAGGTATTCTCTTTGCTCTGAAACACATCAAAAGTTACAATGCATTATATACTCATTGGGTGGTTGCTAGTGACAGCATGAGCGTTCTTAAAAATCTGCAGAATAATAAATTAAATGCCAATACAAATTATATTATTTACAAAATTAAGGAATTGTGGACAGAGCTTATTGAATTGAATATTCAAGTTGTTTTTGTGTGGGTTCCTTCGCATATTGGGGTTGTAGGAAATGAAAAAGCTGACTATTTAGCAAAATCAATTGTAAATTTTGTAACTATAGATAATGATTTCCTTGATACTATATCTCTGCCATTCACAGATGTTGTAAGATTACTAAAACAGCGCATGTGCGAGAAATGGGGGAGGCACTGGTATCATTGTACTGAGATTCAAAATAAAGGTTGCTGGTATGCTTCATTAGATATTCAAGTTGACAGTTCACCTTGGTTTTCTAAAAACCACTCTTATGTAAATAAAAAATTTTATTCAACCATTTGTAGGTTGCGTTTTGGTCATTGTCGTTTAAATTTTCACCTACATCGTTTAAAATTGTCCAACTCTTCGCAATGTAATCATTGTGATACTCAGGAAATACAAACCTTAAATCACATTTTCTTTGATTGCCCATCCTTCGGTATTCAGCGCCTAGTGCTGATGGATGAGCTTTTACGAATTTATGGCACAGGCAATTTGGTCCCGCATTGTATAAAGGAAATTTTAAAATGTCCTCTGTCTTATATGGCCTTGTATAAATTTGTTACCTTTTCTGTGGGCAATATATGAATCAAAGAGTGTATGAATATTGATTATAACTAATGTGTAAATAAGTTTTCAGTTAAACATCAAAAAGCGATTGTTTCTTTGTAAATACAAAATAAATATGTAAGTCAGAGAGAATGATGCATGAATGATGTGCACACACAGAACAAAAAAAAAAGGACTCGGATACAGCGATTGATACCTACTGGATTTGGAAAACATACTCGAGAAGAGATTTGAAAATTACGACATTATAAAGAATTATAATACTAATGAAATGACATATACCCTGGATTTTCCCTAAGAATATATGAAAAAACTGAAGACGTATACCTTGGATTTGTACTCAAGATAACAGGAGACAGAAGACGTATTACCCGGACTTGCACTCAAGAATATATTATAATACTAAAGACTTATACCTCGGATTTTCACTCAAGCAAAGATTTATGACTAAAGACAAGGCAGCATGGTCATTGACCTTAGCCTGTTCGAAAGAACGAACAAAAAAAAAAAAAAAAAAAAAAAAAGGAAACTACTCTTTGGCACAGTTTTCTACTTCTTAGTTAAAAAAACGACGGGTGTCAACTGTCTTTGGCAGTCACGTCCAAGCGGACGAAAATAATGTAGCAAGTTAGAAAATTGAATTGATTTCATTGATTGTGTGCAATTAGGTACCTATATGCTTATTATCGTTGTGAGACTGTGATATCGACGGTGAGGTCTTTGTTCGGGAACTTTGTGAAAATGGGATAGCTTCCACTCCTTATCTAAAACGCCTTATATGGGAATATCTCATGGCGGGACTGAGCTATTAGGTCTATTTGGGGATGGTAGTGATTATATTCCTGGTGGGGTGGTGTTTTTAACGTTTCGTCTGGATGTTGCACGGGGTCTCAGGTTGTTTGTTGATGTTTTTACTGTTGATATCACGGGTTCATGGTCTTTATGTACTTTTGTTTTGCAATGAACGCATACTGATACCAGATTGTTTCAGATAACCGCTACTGATGGCTGTGCTGTGCTGATGGCCATTCGAGAAAAATCATGGTTGCAGTCATGGTGTGTGGTAGCGGCCTGGTTGCCGCACTCTAAGACGCAGGCCGTCATGTTGGTGCCTGACTGATGATGACCATGGATGCAGCTATGATACGGGAGGGTATCTCTCCCGTGGGCCTTCACTGGCCACAAGTGTTGTGTCTGTGTGTCTGTGTGCGCGAGTGTTTGTGATCGTAGGGAGTGACGCGTTCTTTTATTTAGGTTAAGCATGTTTTTATAGTCAGTTAGGCTGTAGTCATAATTTTTCCAAATTTCTTGATATTGTTCATTTTGGCCCTAATCGTAGAATGATTCATAGTCTCAGCATGACGAGTACTTTTTCGCCTGTTTTTTGCTCGTCAAAATTGAAATAACTTGCGCCACAAACGTGTTGTTTACTAGTTTATCCTTTTCCTGGTTTGTTTACAAGTTAGTCCTTCATGTGGCGTCATGTGTATTTTAGTTTGTTAGTAGCACTAACTACTGATGTGAATCGTTGTTGTTAAAGAGAATGCTTCCGGGCTTAGGTAGGATAGATAGTGTATTTTGCTTATAAAATAGAATGCGCTCTTTTCCGGAGGGGGAGGGATGTTAGGTATGAGTACATACCTACGCCTCTTTGCCTCTTTGGCTGTTACTGGCCGCTTATATTTGAATTATTTTTAGAATAAAAGCTTGACAGAAGAAAAAGGAGCACATTTTATTTAGATCTCGGGTTGTACATGATAAAACTAATAACTAAAATATATCTAAAATATCATAAAACAACCAGACGTTTCAGTTATAACCCGCTCCACCGCCGCACATTGTCAGGTAGATGAAAATCATCTACTGAAAAGGATTTGGGAACTTGAAGCTGATGCAGAGTAAAGGAAAGTCGTTGAATGATGACGACAAATATTGTGAAGAGCTTTTTAAAAGAACGACTCAAAGAGATGAGGATGGTCGTTATATTGTGCGTCTTCCTTTCAAAAGTGAACAACCCGAGGTCACCAATTCTTTCAAAATTGCTGAAAAAAGATTCTATTCGATAGAAAGGCGTTTAAATAATGACCCAGATTTAAAAAAGAAATATGGGGATGTGATAAACGAGTACGTAGAACTGTTAGAGCTATGACTCTCAATCCGGAACGGAGGCTTAGGGTTTGAATCCCGGTGGGGACACTGTCAAAAAATATTTTTCACATGGCATAGCTCAGCTCTGGCTGGACGTCGTCGTGAAAGCGGATATGGAAGAGAACAATCTCATACCTAAGGATGCCGAAGACCGGGCAAAGATTGGGTAGGAGAGCGGACTCTAGCACTAGGCCGGGAAAACGCTAGGACGAAGAAGAGCATAGCTAAGCTCTAGAAACAATTTGAGCTGGGTAAAGGTCTGTGCTAAATAAGGTCTTACTAGCCTGAATTCTATAGAGAAAAAGTAAACAAAATATGTTTTTAAAGCAACACAAAACGTTAAAATCTCTCCAACCCCAAACGAAATCTACGTCTATCAAATCTCAAGCAATTTTCCCGGTACTTACTTTACTCTATTCCTACTTTTCCGGCCGCAATCAGACACTTTAATGAAGGTTAACAACTGCCCTGCGGTAACCCTAGCACTGGGGGACGTAAATGGACTGTTACTTCAAAACAGTAGAAAGAAAAGCTGCGCTGGTTTATATTGAGTCACTCATTAGCGTTTGTTGGCCGTCAAGTTAGCGTCAAGCCCACCATCGTATAAATAACAGATCTCAAGTCAGCATTGGCCCGACAGCGCTGTATTGACTTGAAATCAATTAGGTATGTACAAGATGGCAGAAGCGAGTCAGCACTGACTTGACGGCTGACTGATGCACGCGACTGACTTAATTTATAAACCTGTCTTATAAGACTTTTGATCAATTAAATTTTAAAGTCAATAATAGGAAAGTAAGACTAAACAGTATTTATGATAGGCGAAGAATGCCAGTTGCGGCGACAGTCACTTATCACACCAGTGGCTCACTGAGACGAAGTATATAAATATTTCAAAAGGAAAATAATATTGTTACACTTAAAACTGATATGATTTAGATCACCCAAGGACGTTTAAACTTAAACGTCCTTGAGATCACCATACAAATGTATTTAAAAATAAAGGAATATTATCATGAAAGAGAGGTAAGTACCGCTTTCCCTCAAGTAAGTTGTGGTACTGTTATGGAAGTACTCGTTAATGTTATAGGAAACACAAGAAAATTCACTTACCTACTGGCTTTATTCACGTATAATAGAAAAGAATAAACCTTTCTTCTTCTTAGTGTAGTTCTTTTTTTACGATAAAATATTGTATCACTTATTATATTAACTTTGTTTTTGAAATTAATCAATGGTTTGTACTTAACCTGTTCTGTGGAAGATACAATGAAAAAAATAAACTACTCACGAAACAGAAAAGAGATGTCATTCAGAACTATTTATTATGAAACGGAAAAAAATACTAAACAACACCATCAGCTGTTGTTGTCTCACTTCGGCCTTTCTATACTGTGGTGCGATAACTTTTTCGGCTATTTTCAGCCATTTCAGTATTTCGATATGTATGTAAGTAAGGTCGACCAAGAAAGTGGTTTACCATTTTTCATTCATTTTCCTAGTTATCGAAAATTTCAATAAAGTTTATACTCGGTATATGACAGATAGATCTGCAAACGAAAATAATCTTTGTTGTTCTATAATTTGCAACTGACATTCAACCTTAGGGTGGTAAATCAATTTATTGGTCGACTTCACATACCGTAACGTCACGCTGCTGTTTAAAGGGCTAAAAAGAGCTTTATATGTTATTTAAAGAAGAAGGAAAAATTCTTACTCAAGAGTTTCTCAATAACTCTTTATGTTTAGGATGAGTAAGTGTTATACCATAGCGTCTCTCAGTATTAGCCGAAGATATAAAGTGTATTTACACTACAGTTAACGTAGTTACACAACGTGTGCGGTTGTTCGGTCTGTGAAACCAATTAGCTTTAGTTCTTGACTTTTTAAAAATTTCAAAAAGATATTATGGGTTTTAGTGACTGATTAGCTGACCAAAAAAAATAAAAAAAAAATATTTGGACTTCAAAATTTGTTGAATAAAAGTTGTTGCATTGACTGAACATTGTTTGATTAAAACGTTGTATATACTTTATCCCAACTCTACCCCACTTTTATTTCCCGCTAACAATGCATTTAAAACGCGCGTAGATAGCGTCATCCACATGCATTTTTACGTTTTGTTCGGCGCAGAGCGAGCGACAGCATTTGTTATCTGCGCCCTTCGCATACATGTCGTCTGCACTTGTTTGTGAAGGATGCATGTTGAATTAACAAAGCTTATTTATGACAATTTAATTCGTACATATACTTACATCAACAACAGCTCATATACGTCCCCACCGAGGGGCTTGAGTATACTTACATGAAATAATATAATTGTTTAAAACATACCAGCTACGTAAGTTAAATAAGAAAAGAAATAATGTGCCTACATAACATACCTTTATCTAAGAAATGAAAACTAAATGAAGTTTGATGTAGAAAAGAAATGCTAAGAAAATTGTAGCTACCTTGTAATGTTGATTTATTTTTCATATATTTTATTTACCTCTTTCCTTACATATTGAAGACATCTGTCCAGCCGTAGACGTCTTTTGGCTAAAATTATGATTTCAAGGCAAGAATGCAAAAAATATTGGTTAAAAAAAATATCAAGGATACCAATTCTTAAAACTTAAATAGTCTCGATGTAAAAGTAATTCAAATTCGCATGTGCTTTGGGTATTATATTTTTAATCTATCCAACGGTACGCAGACCACTAGAGCAAACTTATTCAGAAAGCTTATGCATTTCAAAATACAATACTGCCGCTCTAGGGCTGACAGCACCGACAAAATTCTGCTTTGTTTTATTTATTGAAATAAAAATTAAAATACGAGGAGTTGGAGCGGCGTTATATTTTTGTGCCTTTCGCGGTGGAAACGGCAGGTTGTTGGGGCAGAGAGGCCAAGTGTTTTGTAGCGGAGGTTGGCCGTCGCCTTAGGGATAGAGATGATGACCCGCGCTGGTTCGTTCCTGGTGCAAAGATTGTCCATTGCTATTCAGCGTGGTAACGCTGCAAGTGTGATGGGAGCCTATGCGCCTGGGACGTCCCAGTGCGGTAGTTTTATGCGACTGTTTGATTTGATTTTTGTATTTTGACCATTTGATTTATTCATACTTACTAATATTTCAAAAATTGCGTGTGAAGTCGAGTATTCCGCACTGGACTTGCGTCGATTTGCTTGAGACTTTTGTAGGTTCTCTGCTCCAGTCTATTGTTTGTAGATCTTTTAAAATAATTTCATTGTTTCAAAATTTATTAGTTAGTTTTTTGTTTTTAATTTTAGTTTTTTTTTTAAAGCTTAGCTTGACCCGTCACAACAACTTAAATGTATTTGTTTTTGGTGGAAACTATTTACTCTATTTAATTTTAATCTAGCTGTAATATTGTAAAAGCTATTTGTTTATTTATTTATTTACTTATTTAACCATTTATTGTACACATTAAACAAGAAAGTGACAATAACACAAAGAATAACGACACAACAGGCCTACTTATTTCTAAAGAAATATCTTTATCTGTCGTTTCCTGAATAAAGAAAAATAAAATAAATAAAATGAAATAATGGCTGACGACCGATAGCTACATTAGGTGAAGATGACTGACGACAGACGAAGATAGAAGATTTTTCATACCGAGCATGATATGGGCCGGAAAATGACATAGGGAAACTTTATATAGCAAAAAACAACTTATTCCGAGTTTGATTGCCGAGTAATCCTTTTTTTATTTTTGTCCTAAAAAAGTTTCATCATCATCATCATCATTTCAGCCTGTTAAAGTCCACTGCTGAACACAGGCCTCTCCAATCGCACTCCAGCGCGACCGGTCCATAGCTACCTGCATCCAACGAGACCCAGCGATCCTCACCAGGTCGTCAGTCCATCTCGTAGGTGGCCGTCCCACACTGCGCTTGCCGGTACGTGGTCTCCATTGTAACCTGTAAGGCCTCAGTCTACTCCCTGGCTAATTTAATTAGTTAAGAAAACTAGAAGGAAAATAAATGAGACAAGTTAACTACTTTAAGATAAATGTAGGTATATTAAAAATTAAGACCTACTTATTAAAAAAAAAACAATAATGTAGGTCGTGGATTTTAAAAATGTCCCTCCTGATTTTACATCCGCGGTCAGGCACTTCCCTGAGTCCGTCCCTGTAGTGCTCGGGTCGCTGTCTTCTTGCTCGGAACTCGACTTCCGCGGTCAGGCACTACCCTGAGTCCGTCCCTGTAGAGCTCGGGTCGCTGTCTTCTTGCTCGGGACTCGGCTTCCGCGCGCTGGAACAGTCTCCGGGCCGTACGGATGTGGTGTGCAAGCTGTTCTTGTCTTGAAAGATTGGTCAGTCCTAAACTGACACCCTGAAGTAGAACAGAACAAGCGCGTAAGCGATGGGTCAAAGTCCAAGCCTTCCGTCGATTGCGAAACACAGGTCAGAACATTAAGAAAGCACCTAGTGGCAATGTAATGTGGCTGAGTTCACAATCAGAACGGATGGCATTGATGAGATACATACATTAGTGCAAGTTAACATTTCAAAATGCAAATGTCTAAAAATAAAATTAAAAGCATATTTAGCGGAAGGCTAAAACAAAAAAACAGGAATAAGGTGACAATGGTTCGAATTCATTATGTAAATAGCTGTACATCTGCTAAAAGAAAAATAAAAATACAGTGATGAATAAGATTGTGACCGTTAACGACGGTTACAAAGCAACATTACACAGTAGCACATAAAATAACGTTTAATCAACACTTACCCAAGATGTGGGGAGGAAACTGACACTGGGTTAGTTAAAATTAAGTCGATCCAGTGTTAAAAATAAGTATTTTAAGATAAAATGTAAAAAGTCGTTATAATGTAACGAGAAAATGAGTGAGCGCGCGTATAAGACGTGACGCAACCAACCGTGGATCGTGATTCTGAGCGACTGACGCTGCATCGAAGCAACGACCGTTGGTGGGTGACCTCTAGTCGCGGCGCAGGCGCAGACGAGAGCACACGAGATTACTGCACCAAATAATGCGCACGTATAAGACGTGACAAAAATAATGTGCAACGTTACATTACCCCCCTCGTCACGTAAAGAATTTTATTCCTAAAAATAAAATTCGAAATGCCCTCGAACTTGATGTTTAAAACTACACAGACATACTTCGCCAATCATTGCAAGCATTCTTCTCCCAAACCAAAAAAACGGTAAAATCAGTTTTGATTTTAACGCACACATTTACAAACAAAAGGAACTGTTTTAATAAACATGTTACCACAATCTCAAAACAAAAGGAAAGGTGTTATAATTGACTGAGGTTCGGTAATGACAACGATGTGTAATTATTTTTTAAACTTATTTAATTTTTAATTAATGAACCACTGTACCTAACCCCTAAAAATGTATTAAGATAATACTAAAAAAAAAAATTTAAAAAAATATAAAATAAAAAGCTAGTGAATATTTAAGCCTGGCAGTTTCAAATCTTTAATGTGCCATGAGCCTATGTTTTTGCCTGACATGTCCTCCAAAACATAAACCAATGGTGACTTTTTGGCGACTATCTTACATTTTAAAAATTTTGGCGCTAGTTTTTTACTAAAGAACTTGTCCTTATCACTCAGAACGTAAGCGCGTTTCATGACAACATCGCCAACTTTAAATTCAATATGTTTACGACGTAAGTTGTAATGTGAAGTGTTTTTTAAATGTGCATCCCACAATCTGCTCTGTACAGTGTCAAAGATAGAAGATAAGCATCCTCTATTTTCGGCATAAAGATCACGCGGCAAAAACAATACCTCGTCCCCCAGTTCTGAGTCCACGTAATGAGATCCGCAAGTAACTATCTCTCTACCAAATACGAGGAACGAAGGGGTGAAGCCAGTTGCCTCATTAACTGAGTTGTTAATTGCAAACTGCACCTTAGGTATAAATACATCCCACGAACGATGATCATTGTCCACAAAAGTGGAAATACAAGTTATAATCGTGCGATTATACCGTTCTACAGTATTGACTTGTGGAGTGTATTTTGGTGTATAAAATATGTTAGGAATACTGTATGATTGGAATAAACTTTGCGTCATTCCACTAATAAATTGACTGCCATTATCAAGGAAAACTGTCTGAGGAACGCCATGTACAAGAAAAACACATTCCTCAAGAATCTTATCAACGACGGCTGAAGTGGCTCTTTTGATTGGGAAAATCAAGCAAAATTTTGAGAAGCAACAAGTTATTACTAAAATGTAACTGTTTTGTTTCCTAGTAACTGGCAAAGGTCCCATGAGATCTATGGAAATCATCTGAAATGGTCGTGAGCACTGCTTAGGACGACCCATTTCACCCAAAGTTTGGTGATTTTGTGACTTATAGGAAAGACACTTGTCACAAGAGCCTACAAAGCGGACAACATCTTTGTACATTCCAGGCCAATAATGGAGTAGACAAAGGCGATGGTAGGTTTTAAAAATACCTAAGTGACCTGCTGATGGCTCGGAATGATTTTCTTTCATAATGTCAACACGCAACTCGTTTGGAACGACTTCCTTCCACGAAAATTCATCGGTTAGATTACATTTATTCTTACTTAAACGGTATAAAACATTATTTTTTATTTGAAAATTCGGATAATTAGCGGGTTGATTCAAACAACCATTGTAAATGTCTTTATACCAAGAGTCACTGGTTTTTAAGAAGTGATTGGCTGTAGAAATAGCGCTTATAGGAACAGCTCGCGAAAGTGCGTCCGGTATAACATTATCCGATCCGCGGCGATGCTTAAGCTCGAAATTAAAAGCTGACAAACGGATTCCCCAGCGAGCCAACCTACCAGTAGGGTTGTTTAGAGATAGAAACCACTTGAGGGCACTGTGATCTGTGTAAACAGTAAATTGTTTACCATTTTCAATATAGCAACGCCAATGCTCAAGGGCTACGATTACCGCTAGCGTCTCACGTTCCGTCACGCTATAGTTTCGTTCTGCTGCTGATAACGAACGACTCATATACGCAATAGGGTGTTCCTTGCCATCAATGGACTGCGTAAGCATCCCACCTACGCCGTAATTACTTGCGTCCGTATGGACCTCGAACGGCTTATTATAATCTGGGCAAGAAAGTACTGGCGAAGAAACCAAGTGTTCTTTAAGCTTATGGAAAGCAGAATCAGCTTCAGGCGTCCACTTGAATGGAGGGGCGCCTTTCTTTTTCGCGGTCAACTTGTTCAAAGGACCGGCGATGGTACTAAAGTTGGGCACGAAACGACGGTACCACGTAGCTGTACCAAGGAAGCGTTTAAGCTCTTTACGACAAGAAGGTGTTGGAAAATTTAAAATTGCAGAAACTTTATCGGGATCCGTGTGCAGGCCCTTGTCATCGATCACATAGCCGAGATATTTGAGCTCGCTACGGAAAAACTTACACTTCTCCAAATTGACAGTGAGATTGGAAAATTTAAGTTTCTCAAGGACACGGAGCAACAAGGAAACGTGGGTATTGAAATCCGGTGAAACAATAATTATGTCATCGAGATATGCGAAGACACTGTTACCGAATTCATTAAACAAGTGATCCACCAAGCGTTGTTGTGTTGCTGGTGCATTAGTCAGACCAAAAGCAGTTCTCTTGAAATGGAAGGTGCCACGACCTTGTACATAAAATGCCGTCTTATTTCTATCCTTCTCTGCGATAGGTATCTGCCAGAAGGCCTTAGATAAATCAATGCTAGATAAATAGCGAGCGTCTCGAAGGTTATCTAAGATCTCCGACACGTACGGCAAGTTATAGGCATCTCGTTTAGTAACTGAATTCAGTTTTCGACTGTCCAGACAAAAACGTGGCTGACCATTCTTTTTATCAACTATAAGAACTGGGGATGACCAAGGACTTTCGCAAGGCTCAATGACGTCAAGCGCTAACATTTCGTCTACCTGTTCAGTCAAAATACGTTGCTTCTCAGGAGACAAACGGTAATACCTCTGGCGTATCGGTTGTGAATCACCAGTATCGATGAAATGAGTGATTACACTAGTCTCGCCAAGGCCTTTACGTTGTGCTGAAATGTCCTCAAACTGAGAAATTATATTATCTGCAACTTTTTTTTGCGAGCTATCCAACTTGTCGTAACTATCAAGATGAGAATTTTTATTTTCTATGATAGAAACCATCAAATTTGGATCCGATAAAGTAACGCTGTCAATATACTTTGGAAACAATTTAAAATCTCTCCAAAAATCAACCCCTAGTATGAGGTTACTGTTGACTTCTGGGACCACATGAGCTTTAATAATGTGAAACTGATCCTCAAATTGGATGGGCAAATCAAAGTAACCAACACTACAAAATGAGTGGCCACCAGCCGCAGTCAGAGAAATTAAGTTCTCTTTTATCAATTGTAAACCTGCATCAAGAAAAATTTTGTGAGCACCATTACCTAAAATTGTAACAGCAGCGCCAGAATCCAGTAATCCACTTAATGAAATATTATTAACCTTAACCGTAGCATAAGGCCTGATGTCATTCAGTGGTTTGTTTTGTCGAATTGTCTCAATTTTGTATGATTTAAAAAATAATTCAATAGTTTTCAACCAAGAACCCCAATCATCCGAATCTAAATGAGACTTTTCAGGATTGAGACAATTCGATTCAATCAGTTTTTTGAAGATGAGGACTGGTTTTTAGCGCATACTGAGCAATCCGGGGTCTTCACTCCCTTGCGACCACAAACGAAACAAAAGACCTCGGACCTATCGGCCGGGCACTGTCTGAGATTGTGAGTGTTTGAACGACACCGAGGACAGTAACGCGGTTTTTGTTCAATAGAATGTACATATGTATTATTTTTATTTGTGTCTTTATTATGTGAATAGTTTTTATAATTTTTTGAATAATTGTTATAATCCTTATGATTATTCTTGTTGTTGTCGTCCTTTTTATTGTAATTATAATTGTAAGATATTTGTTTTGGACTTGATTTATTAGCATAAGGCATATACGCAAACTCTGGTCCCAATGTTTCTGCATTAACCCTAGGTGGTTCATGGAAATTGGCAAGACGTGTCTGAATATTTTCATAATTGCGACAAAGCGTACGAAGATCTTCAAGAGCCTTAATCTCCGGTGCCGAAGCTAACGTGCTCGCGTAACAAGGGCGAATATTATGCATTATTATCTCCAATTTTTCTGCTTCCGTTAACGCTTTTGAGAGTCTAGAAAATAAACCGTGCATAATGGACAGATAAATAGTTATGTTTTCTGATTCACCCTGAGTTCTAGCACGAATTTCAGTCATTAAACGGTAATCATAATCCGCCTTATCAAAATCTTTCCTTAAAAGTGAGGAAAGTTCTTTCCAATTAGACACTTGATCCCTAATACTTCTATACCAATGCAGCGCATGCCCAGTAAAGGTTTCAGTCATGTTCTGCATTAATTTGTCGTCTGAAATATTTTTGGCTGAACGCAACTCATCAATGCGTTGAATGAACGCACGCACGCAAGTACTGCCATCGAACTTTATTTTTGCCATGTCGGAGGACATGCCGCGATCACAAGTGACTGATATATTTATTGGTACACCAGTGTAATCTGGAATAGCGGTCAAAGGATCTGCCGCGTTCACTTTAGCAGCACGAACCTTCTCCCCCACGCTTTTAAAAGCGAGCACGTAAGATTCGTACAGGGATTTGGTTTTTTCATCATAAGAAATACGTCTCAAACGATGATAAATATGATTACAAACGTTTTCTATACGCAACACTTCGTTAACATCTAATACTTTAGAATCTAAGCTGATGATAACGCGATCTAAAGCAGCCGAAACACCCAACAAGTCATCATCAACAGAAAATGTACTTTCTAGTAAATCTTCAGAGGGAAATGTTTTACTAGAAGCCGCAATTTGCTTCCGCAGTTCAGCAACGGTGCTAGCAGGTGCTTCGCCCCTAATAGAAACCTCATACTCAAGCTCAGCTTTCGTCAAAGACGCAAATTTAATTGGATGTGACATCTCTAAATATGTTTATTAATATAACTTGGGTAAATGTTGAATAACGTTCAAACACGCAAAGCAAAAAAATAACAGAGAAAAAATAAATAAATAGTAATAAAAAATCCGTTCCGTTACAAACAAAAAACTACTGTTGAACGTTCTGGTTGATCTAAAAGAAAACATCTACTTTCTAAGAAATATTGCTAACTACTGCAGCTACAACTAAAAAAACACTGAAAAGATGAAATAAAAAACAAAAAAAAAATAGCAAACATAAAACTAAAAGAAATTAAGCATAAATGCAACTAGTGTGTACCAGACTTATATAATCATTAATAACAATCACTTGTAACCAGTATTGTAGGTATATCCAAAATAAAAGTACACAAATGAATAACCGTTTTTTTTTAATTAAACGAAATAAAAAAAAAAAAAATTATATAAAAAAAATAAAAAAATTATAACATGGTAGAAAATACCCCACAAAATAAAACTAAGAAATGCTATGAAAGTACACTGGTACACCTTAGTTGCTGGCAACCAAAAAATAAACGTTTCACAAAAAAATAAAAGGAAAAAAACAAAACTACAAGCACACATACAAAAACCCCTACGGATGCAAAATCAGGACAATAAATGATTGTATACCACGTTTGAGGGCGCCAATGTAACCTGTAAGGCCTCAGTCTACTCCCTGGCTAATTTAATTAGTTAAGAAAACTAGAAGGAAAATAAATGAGACAAGTTAACTACTTTAAGATAAATGTAGGTATATTAAAAATTAAGACCTACTTATTAAAAAAAAAACAATAATGTAGGTCGTGGATTTTAAAAATGTCCCTCCTGATTTTACATCCGCGGTCAGGCACTTCCCTGAGTCCGTCCCTGTAGTGCTCGGGTCGCTGTCTTCTTGCTCGGAACTCGACTTCCGCGGTCAGGCACTACCCTGAGTCCGTCCCTGTAGAGCTCGGGTCGCTGTCTTCTTGCTCGGGACTCGGCTTCCGCGCGCTGGAACAGTCTCCGGGCCGTACGGATGTGGTGTGCAAGCTGTTCTTGTCTTGAAAGATTGGTCAGTCCTAAACTGACACCCTGAAGTAGAACAGAACAAGCGCGTAAGCGATGGGTCAAAGTCCAAGCCTTCCGTCGATTGCGAAACACAGGTCAGAACATTAAGAAAGCACCTAGTGGCAATGTAATGTGGCTGAGTTCACAATCAGAACGGATGGCATTGATGAGATACATACATTAGTGCAAGTTAACATTTCAAAATGCAAATGTCTAAAAATAAAATTAAAAGCATATTTAGCGGAAGGCTAAAACAAAAAAACAGGAATAAGGTGACAATGGTTCGAATTCATTATGTAAATAGCTGTACATCTGCTAAAAGAAAAATAAAAATACAGTGATGAATAAGATTGTGACCGTTAACGACGGTTACAAAGCAACATTACACAGTAGCACATAAAATAACGTTTAATCAACACTTACCCAAGATGTGGGGAGGAAACTGACACTGGGTTAGTTAAAATTAAGTCGATCCAGTGTTAAAAATAAGTATTTTAAGATAAAATGTAAAAAGTCGTTATAATGTAACGAGAAAATGAGTGAGCGCGCGTATAAGACGTGACGCAACCAACCGTGGATCGTGATTCTGAGCGACTGACGCTGCATCGAAGCAACGACCGTTGGTGGGTGACCTCTAGTCGCGGCGCAGGCGCAGACGAGAGCACACGAGATTACTGCACCAAATAATGCGCACGTATAAGACGTGACAAAAATAATGTGCAACGTTACACCATTCAAGGACTTTCTTGCCCCATCGGCCATCCGATCTTCGCGCTATGTGGCCTGCCCATTGCCACTTGCTATGTCAGCAACTTTGGTTCTTCTACGGATCTCCTCATTTCTGACTCGATCTCGTAGAGAAATACCAAGCATAGCCCTCTCCATAGCACGCTGCGCGACACTGAGCCTCTGAAAAAGTCCTTTTGTGAAGCATCACGTCTCAGAGCCGTAAGTCATCACACACTGGTTGTACACACACTGGTTGTACACTTTAGTCTTTAGGCACTGAAGGATTTTAGACGAGAAGACGTATAATATATTTTAATTTTAAAGAATCTGTATCAGTGTGAGCCCTAACTTTAGCAATCTGTACCGGCTATTCGCGCGGCGCCGATCCGCACGGCTGTCCATGCGCGCGAGTGTTAAAACCATCTGTGGATGAATGGATTTACTATTCACCCGCTTTAACCATTTTCCACTCTATAATCACTAGTGTATGTACATGATAACCAATTAAGTATATTTGTATTGTATTGTATGTATTATATTGTACAACGCCGTGTGGTGACGGCAGAGTAGAATACATTTGTCACCAACCACTACTCTTCCCGTGGGTGTCGTAAGAGGCGACTTAGGGACTACACATTGAACAGGGAACGGGCAGCAGCGCTCTTTGATACAATAACCTTTTAATCTGCGATCTCCAACCCGCCTGCCAAGCGTGAAGATTATGGCAAAACCCTCCACTTAAGTATTTGGTTTTGCCATAATCTCCACGCTTGGCAGGCGGGTTGGAGATCGCAGATTAAAATGTTACTGTATCAGAGAGCGCTGCTGCCCGTTCCCTGTTCAATGTGTAGTCCCTAAGTCGCCTCTTACGACACCCACGGGAAGAGTAGGGGTTGATGACAAATGTACTCTACTCTGCCGTCACCACACGGCACATCTATTATTGTTTACTTAATAACAAAAACATATTGTTATTATTAAGCAGTGACCGAAGTAAGATGGCGTTCTCTTTGGGGTAACGACGCGCGACGTCTCAAAGTGCACGGTAACTGAGTTACCCGCCAGTCACAAACCTAATGGACACTTAGAGGGCTGCTGTTAAAAATATACGACATTCTGTTTTGCTTAAAATCTAAGATAGGTACTACACAATCTTAAGTCACCAAATTTTCTTTTACGAGCAATTTTCTTCTTTTATTCTATTCTTAGTGAGGCCACTACTGCTGACTGTCTCTTTTGGTTCAGTTTAAACCAGAATTATAAACATTATTTTAAATATTATATTGTTCACGTCAGTAACGAAAAAACTTTTTCATTAGTCACATCCTAACACTAGTTCTGACTCATCATCATCATCATCGTGTGGGTTTGTAAGGTAACCGACCTCACAAACCCTGGTGTCAGTGTTATAGAGCCGCCTTAACCGGCTTAACGTGCCTTCCGAAGCAAGGAATCATCTTTCTTTTCGGACAATCAGGTGATTCAGCCTGCAAAGTCCTAACCAAACTGGGGAAAGTCTCACAAAGAGATTTTTGCTTGACAGTGTCCCCACCGGGAATCGAACCCGGAACCTCCGTAATGAGCGGCGAGATCTCGACCCCTCGGCCACGGAGGCTGTTAATCTGACTTCCCGCTGTCCACGTGAAGGTGTACAGCGCGCAGCGGGAACAAATCCAGTTATTTTTGTATTTATTATTAATTCCATTCTTCTTCTTTTTCATCAACGTTGTATGGATTGTTATCGACAGCTATAGCCCGTAGTAATTCTGGCATGGCTCATACTTTTCAATATAGTTTTGAACCTATTTATTTTCCCTATATTTAGGTGGCTCTGTCTAAGGTAAAAAAACAGCACAATAAAATACAAATAATCTTTATTGACATCAGGGTCCCGTTTCACGAAGCAACAATTTACAAGTAACAAGTTAAAATTTGATATTCATTGCGTAGCCAATTCGCCTGAACTGTAAGCCCTTATAGTTTTATCTCATTGTCTACGCAATTTACATCGAATTGTACTTGTAATTTGTAACTTGTAGCTTCGTGAAACGGCCCCCAGATATTCTTTATTAAGTACACATAAAAGTGTTGTAATAATATTATTACATTGATAATTCACAGCTTAGACGTCAGTATGTGTTTTGAAATAAACATTCACTGAGTTTCACTCCAGACGAACAGTTAAACTAAGCAAAGTGTTCACCGTTCACTCACACTCAACCGTTTCGGTAGTTGGACTTAGTTTGTCGAAGCCAACAAGCTAGCCGGTGCCGGTAGCGTGGGCAGTGACGTCACGTTTCACGTTGCACTAACCCCGCAGCTCCGGAACACAGCTAAAAGCCTTCGCCTGCATTTGTCTACTCGACTAATGTGAGAGAAAATCAATATACTCCGTTCGATCGCAATATTATAGGTATATTTTGTAGGAACAGGAGCAAGAGTATAGATTTACTGATTTGAAAGATTTAGACGCGACATTCGTGTCGTGTGCAAATATGTACCTATACCTAATTAATTCTGTTTTTAGTGGCAAATGTACTTTGAAGAGTGGGTAATACAATTTCATTAAAAGCTTAAATTGTTTACACTTATATTCGAATTTAATTTATACATACCTATAAACTACGGATCGAATTAAGCATTTTTATACACAAAATATGTAAAATATATGAACAAGATGAGATGTATTAAGAAAAATACATTTCTTAATTCAAGTGCGCACTTGCGTATAATATAACGATTTTTAACAAACGTAGTTTAAGTGCCTAATACCATCTAGGAAACAATAACAAATATATATTAAGTTAAATCAATCAATCAGCCTATTGCAGTCCACTGATGGACGTAGGCCTCCCCAAGGGCACGCCAAAGCGCACGATCGCCCGCTCTCCTCATCCAGCCACCACCAGCGACCTTCCTCAGGTCATCAGTCCACCTGGCAGGGGGGCGTCCCACACTACGTTTCCCGAGACGTGTGGTCTCCATTCGAGAACCCTTCTGCTCCAACGCTCATCGGTTCTAAATAGATTTTTAATAAACTGAACACAGGATTTGTTTCCTGGAAAAACATATCACCGTACAACTCATATTTTGATATCATCGAACATAAACAATGGCTTTCAAGTTTCAACACAAATGTCCTGTCTGCGAATTCTCTCATATTCTTTGCCAATAACGCTCTAGGGCTACAATTACTGAGTGGAACTGTAAACCTCCAGACGGGTGTTTTTCGCTTATTTGTGCTTCGCCCGGGAATCGAGCCCGGGAAGACTCGGTTACTAATTGTCACCAAGCGCCTTTGAGATTTGTAGATCCTAAAAGGATTGTTATTTCGTCTGTTTGAAAGGTAAAATTTAATTGCATTGAGCGGTGAGCGATACGATTGTCTTGGTTTTGTTTATTTTGTTATTTATCGTACGTAGATGGTGTTATTTTCAAACTAATCTCTAAAGAACTTTATTTTATACGCAAACGTGTTTTGTTGTGATAAGATAAAAAAAAAGAATCTGCCCAAAAATGTTAGTAACATAATGATCTTCTTAATTGTTCTTTTGTTACTAGCCCATTTAAGTCCCCACTATAAGGAGGTTTGCGGCTACGTTTGTACAGTCAGTTGACGAATTAGCTGACCCCCCCCCCCTCACTCGAAACCGATGAAGTTTTCTTGGGTAATTGTTTTTGCTTTATCATGAACAGGCTAATAAGCTGTACGAGTATATAAAATGTTATGTAAAAATATAAATAATCACCTGAGAAAACCTCATCGGTTTTGAGCGGGGGGGGGGTCAGCTAATTCGTCAGCTGACTGTACAAATATAGTTTGAAACCCACAAAAATAGGCCATTTCTCACGAATTCGCGCGGTCACCTAATCGATTTCTGTGGGAGATGCAACAATTTTATCATCTTCCACCTTTTGTTCCAAAGAGAAAGTTGTTCAGTTTCACGAGTTGATCACTCTCGTAAAGGGTTTATGACGAATAACATTTCATTGTGGGTTTGTATATGTAAATTTTTACCAAAGGAAAAAGTCTTGCTTCTATCATCACCACTGAGAAACATTGAACCGATTGCCACAGAGAAACCCAGTTTTCAAAACTTTACACGTATTCTTTCAAAGAAGGCTCAGGATAGTGTATCCCTCCCGATGTATAAGCTAATATAATAAACAATAATATAATATATAATATAATATGTATTCTTATTCTTATAACAACAAGTAACGAAAATTTCCTAATATAGAACGTTCAAGTCGCAATAAATCTCTACCATCATAGATCTGCACTCGACAGCGCTGTGATCGGTTCAATTGCATATCAAGGCATTGCATATTACCATTTGACGCATTACGCCTTAACGAGGTGCAATGAATCTATTCATCTAACAAGGAAGTCACACTTGAAGCCATTGCCGACCGATTAGGTGTCATTCTTCATTCATGAAGGGTGCATCTGTGGGTTCGTTATGACACTCATGCGCACGACACGTGATTGGGACTATAAGATACAAAAATGTTTATCTGTGGACTTGAGTTTGAAAAAAGGTGTTTTTAGTAGAAAGAAAGAACCTTAAAATTCTGTTAAAAAATATTTGACTAACAAACGTACTTCGTAATTACGGCAGAAATTATAGGAGTTATCTTCATAGTAAGTCCTGTTAAGTAATAGCATACACAATTTACTTTCAAAGATTAATATAAATAATAGCTTCTTAGGTACAGTTGAGGTTTGAGAAAGTTCATCAGTATTCAACTATTTTTTCTCATAGTGTCGCAGGGTCTAATATGTCATGACAAATATCTATGATGATATGTGACGTAGTTTTGAACTTAAAGGTAGTAAACATTTCAAGACCCCGATAGTACAGTCAGCTGACGAATTAGTTGACCCCCCCCGCTCGAAACCGATGAAGTTTTCTTGGGTAATTGTTTTTGCTTTATCATGAAATTTCGTATAATTGTGCAGGTAAATAAACTGTACGAGTATATAAAATGTTATGTAAAAATATAAATAATCACCTGAGAAAATCTCATCGGTTTCGAGCAGGGGGGGTCAGCTAATTCGTCAGCTGACTGTACATCACACGTAAACAATCCATTAACAAATTCAATAACGGTAACCAAAATAACTATCTGTCAAAGTTGTCTGTACCCAAACCAATTATAACATTTTCAAGCGGAGACAGGTATCAAAGCTATGCAAGTTCTATTCGGAATAATTAAATTACGTATTCAAAACTATCTCCACAATAATTCCTTGGAGACGCTAGCGGCGTAACTGACACTTCGGTGGAGGTGACAAAGAGCTACTCATAATAGAGTAGTTACAGGAAGTGGAGTACTAAATTGAGAAACTTCATGGAAATTACGACACAGCTAGATTTGGTTTAAGACTAATACTAAGCATGTTTATAATAACGCCCGAATTTAGATGCGATATTTTCTGTTTTCGGTCGTAACTGTTGGATATTTTTCCCACGCTGAAAGCTAACATAATAATATCCGTCTTTGGGTCTCAAACCATCGTTGCATAAACAACAAAATCGGTTAAGTAGATTAACAGGTTACTTTTGCACATAAATATTCTATTATATGGATAATATTAATTGGATTGTTTGAACTACTGAGCTATTCGACTCAGACGCGAGTAAAATAATGGGTTCTTCTTAACGGTATTTGATGTTGAGGCTCCTTCTGGGTAAGCTCGCTACAACGTAGATCCCATCCCTGCTCTCGGGCTGGATCGGGGTCAAGAGCAAACCCATAAAATATATATAAAAAAAATAAAAAGAAACTTATGAAATTTGAATTAACTATTTCCCAAAAAAACAAAACGACGTCGAAAAGAAAAGATCTAGAGAACTTCAATGAAGCGAATACCAGCAACCTTTTACTGGAACACTTTCTGTCCACTTAACACATAAAATAATAAACAAGGAGAAAAGTGGTCTTTCCTTTTGAAAAACAACCCGGGGATGAGTGAAAGCGGCCATTTTGGCGATGTCGTGACTTTCATACGGGTACCTTACAAATTCGCGGGGTGGCCTGAGCTGCAACCCAAGATTCCAAATAGGGTTGCGAAAATAGCGAAGTAGATAACCAGGAATAAGAGCGTAGCTTCTAAATATTGAGGGTATAAGTTTAACTTGTGAAATAATACATCCTTTGTTCTAGAACACTTTCAAAATTTTTGTCCTCGTCAATTTGTATATTTTATTTTGTTTTGTAGGTTGTGGGGAATAAAAGTTACTTTGTTTCGTGGTTTAGTTTGGTAGGTAAGGATAAACATAGACTTCGTTTTACCGCAGGAAAATTACGTATTTCCTTACTTTAGTAAAATTGCTTCTGTTAGGGTTATAATTTGTGTTGTTTTTCGTCAGAATTTGTGTTATTATTTTGTTGCCAACCCTAGCGGCGCAGGAATCCAGGGGTGGCCCAGACAGATGTCGGCCACTTGTCGGTCGAGCAGCGTCATTTGTCATCGCCTGAATATTTCATACACTTTCTCGGATTACTTGTTATTACTATTTTGTTAAGGAACTCTAAGGAATTAGAACAGCACAATTTTATTATCTTGATTTTTTTTACCGATTGAACTAATTTAATTATTATTTTTATGAAGAAAGAGTCCTTTTAAATTTTAATATAGCTTGCACTATAAAAGCTTATAATACGCTTAGTCCTAGAGTATAGCCTGGAATAAGGTGATGAGATCTTATCAAGGGTACTGTATCATAACGCATAAAATTAAAATACATACGGTTCGAATTCATAAAGTTAAAATACCGAAAATCAATAGGTATAAATAATGTATCAAAATATATAAAGTTCTTTAACATAAGTTCGCAAATCCTAAGTTTGGAATAATGTTAAAGTTTTGTAACAATTACATTTTATAATGGTTACGAGTCATAATAATTGATCTATCGATCGATTTTTATCTGTCTATCACGCAGGTTAATCTTTATAACATTTTTTAGGAGTGTGTAGTAAAGTAGAAAGTGTAGTAGTGAAGTCCGAGAAACTGAACAACTTTTGTTGTTCAACTTTTCTAAATTCTCAAAACAAAATGATCAGTTGTCTCAGTTAATTTGTATGAAAAAAAAAAAAAAAATTGAAATGTTGTGATACACAAGTTGATCAGTAGCACCACCGGTTATGTGTTTTGTAATATTTAGATAACATGTCGTTTCTAAGGGTATTTGCACTTTTAAATATCAATAAATCGTCTTAATGAGGGTAGATAGCAAAAACAAATATAATGTCATACGTGGAATTTATTGGAAATTTTGTTGAAATATATTCGTATACCGGAGCTCAGCGCGCATTATGTGTACGAGCTTATTATCAAAACAATAATTCGATAATAACAGCTCGCCGCTTACATCATCGATTCGCACTAACGTGCATCGCATTTCTGTTATTTCGCAATAAATTTTTTCGAAATTATGTGACGCACTCTCAATGTACGGGACATTTCTTTATCTCCCAGTGCGAATATCATTAGAAAATGGATTTAGACGTAATGGACGTCATTTGGACAACATAATTTTTTTGCCGTAAACTTTCCATTGTATGTACTTTTTGTAAATAGTAATAAAATTATGAAATGATATATTTTTCATATATAATTTTTGGGTATAAACTGCCAACACCCTTTTTGGACACCCATTATAATAATGATAATAATAATAGCCTTTATGTCCCAAATTATCAAATCAACGGCCCGTTACAGTCCACTGCTGGTCTATGAGCCTCCTCCCCTTAAGTGGAGGGTTTTGCCATAATCTCCACGCTTGGCAGGCGGGTTGGAGATCGCAGATAAAAAGGTTACTGTATCAGAGAGCGCTGCTGCCCGTTCCCTGTTCAATGTCCCAAGGCGCCGGCGGCGGCGGCTTGCCTATACAAAACGCGCGCGAAGTATGGAAATCCTTTCGCATCGGACGCGGTGAATGATGCGAAAAGATTTTCATACTTCGCGCGCGTTTTGTATAGGCAAACCGTCGATCGCCGTCGATAAGTGTGGCCCGACCCTTACTCGCCTCTTACGACACCCACGGGAAGAGTAGGGGTTGGTGACAAATGTATTCTACTCTGCCGACACCACACGGCATAAATTATACAAACAATTAAAAATCTGATAAACGGAATATACCTACAACAGTACATTAATAATTTAGTTACTTAATTTAGTTGATTTATTTTATTCGGGCACCCATTGTCTGGTGAAGGCCTTCTCGGATTCGTTCCATGTTTTTAAACAATTTCTAATTTCGAATACATTGGCACGTGGTGCGATTGACCGCCGCGCCGCCGCCGTGCCGCTCCCCGTTGCAAAGCAGTGGCTTCTACCGCTGTGCAACCGACGACGATGTAAATCACTACAGATGTAAATCCTAGTAAAATGGAAACATTCCTATACGGCGCGGATACACGAGTGTTGAAGTTGAAACGAATTGAACGCACCGCGCCTATCTGCACGCCGGTTTATAATTAAATCGGTACAGTCTATGTGTGAAAGGACGTGTTTTTTTTCGTGAAATAGGACTGTACATTTTGATATGAAGAAAGAGATGCTAATACTTAAATAATTGAACTAACAAATCTGAAAGTGGGTTTGTACCATTTGGTTTGTACCGATCAACGAAAAGATTGTGATATAGTCTAAAGAGGTTAGTTAAATATTACTAATAGATTTGATGTATTGTTAGTGTCATCGTGAGACGTATATAAGTATTATGCAGATAAAAAAAACGCGGTTTTAGCCGCGTGCGGATAGCTGTTATGAAATGTATGCAGTTATAAACGACTGTATAAAATCTGCTATTTGGAAAGCTTATTTTTTATACTTTATAAGCAGAATATAAAAAATAACTGAAGATATTATGTTTTGTGTAATTTTTATTTATCTATTTTTCTTTTTATTTCATTTTGAAATCTAACAGCCACCAGACAGCCACTTTTGATACTAAATATGTTAATTACAGACTTCCACATAAATTATATTAATAAATTTGTTTATCAATGTTCATTAATATTCTTGATGATATAGGGATACGAGTAACAGTACAAAAGGAAAAAAATGTTATTTGCTGTTTACATTTAATTTCATTAAAAAGCTATAAATAGTTATAAAATTATTTGTTTTAGTCTAGTCGTACAATCATTATAATTTAAAATACAATACAAAAACAAATACAATACAAAGCAATATAATTAAATAAATTCGAGATCCTCATGTTTTAAAATTTTAGTGAAAAAACGAGTTAAATAAGAATGCCAATATTTTTTAAGATTAAAGTATAATTGAACCACTATAACTAAAGAATAATAACTAATGGTTAAATACGAGTGTATTACTAAAAACATACCCTGGATTTAAAACATCTCGCTACAGCGTTAATGCAGTACGCAATGCTTCATACATCATACAACTTCAACTTCATACTTATCTTCATAAAGATAACACATTATTTTATACCTAAGTAATTATATTTAAACTTATTATAAAATATTTCACAAAAGTAAAGCAGATAAGTGTTTTACATCCAAGATTTAATCATGATTCAATTTATCATTTCACCACGCATTTAATACGCTTAAGAAGTTTAAAGAAAGAAACAATTTAAAGGAGTAATAAACAAAAGAAGAATAAGAAACAAAAAACAGTAACATATTTATCTTAAAAATAAACGTTTACCTTATTAATTATCGAATGTTTGCAGATACCACCAACGGTGGCGCGGCGGCGTTTGATCACTTGAGCTCTCAACGTTTTCATCGCCCATGTTGACCCTCTTCTCAACTTTAGTTATTATGTTCAGTGGTAGATCAACCAGACCTGGAATATCCATCCATTTCTCATACAAAGAGCGAGCTAAATATTTTGGATTACACGTGGTGCGTCGTGCTAACACCTTTTCTCGAAAAATTTGCGATTCCACTGTTGCTTTTATTATATTCTGTGTAGCCTTTTCGTCAAATATTTCATTGTGAACGTGTGCTTCCAAAGCTGCCGTCAAAAATGCCCTCCATCTTGGTATGTAGTAAAACTCGAATAACTCTGTCCATTGCTTGCAAGCATAATCAGAAATCTCTCCATTTGGACCCCACAGAGTTATTTGATTTCGAGCATTAAATTCGTAGTAATATTCTTCTTCAACATTAGTCCCCATATTTCTTGCTCTACTAAACCATTCACTACCAGAGAAAGCCCTATCACAACTTGTTATTCTCCTCATGTCTTCCATAACATCAAGAAACTGATTAATGGTCGCATTAAATGTCCAGGTATTTGCAAATCGATCTAGGAAGAAATTGTAATATATTTGCTCGGCTCTGTACTGCAACGCTTGCCTCGTAACGTCTACTGTATCTTGTTTAAAAGCAGGGGATTCACAACTATCATTTTTTACAAATGCGAACTCTCTAAAAGCTGCAAATAAGTCGTGACTACTGTACCAAGCCCATGGATTGAGTTTGAAACTGGGTCTTCTGGTTATTACATATTTACCTCTCATTTTATTGAGGCCATTGAAGCTGTATACACTCCGCAGTAAGTACCTCCAAGCTTTTGCCATATTTTTGCAACCGTACCTTCTTTCTGCGTACTCTTCAACCCATAAATCCAAGTCTTCAACAGGTTTTTTGCGCCAAGCAGATTCTAACATTAAATCATACACCACGTAATTTTGATTTATCCCTTCTGGTGTGAGACCAATTCCTATCATTGTACTATTGGCTCTATTTCTTACCTCATAATTAACACTATTTATAGTCTGCATATTTCCAAACATTCCTTGCGTACCTCCAAAGTTGTGTAGCATGCACCAGATGAAAGGCTGTTCATAATACATTTGGTAAAGATCATACTGTGGCCACTGTTCCGATTGCAAATCAAGTATCAGCATTCGTCCGTTTGGAACAGAAATTAAGAAAGATTTCACCTTTTGTAATGACCAAAATTCAGGATCATGAACGAACATCCAGTTCTGTAGTAGCCAAACAGCATTTTCATCTACATCTTGCATTACAGAGAAAATAGCTTCACCGACATCTTCTACTTTTAACTCCGGAACAATACCAATTTCATTAAAAGGATCACTGGTGTAAATATTTCCTGTGGTTAGGCCTTCTATTATTTCGTTTAAAAACATTTTACCAATAGTATGAAATAATGGGTCCCTTGGATTAATATAGAGGCCACAGCAATATTGACTGTCAAACTTATTCCACTTCTGAACAGAATGAAACGTATTGTTTGGATAAATCCTTGCGAAAGCTTTTGGAACATGTCCGTTAAATGCAGGCAATATAGGAATCATTCCAAGGTCAAACATGTATTCTACGACCATCCCCTTGATGGCTTTTTGGCGCATATGCCATGATTTTGGTAAAGGTCCACCCCAACCATGAACGTTACCCATTCTTAACCAAGATAAAAACGAGGGCCCTGTGAAATGTTGGTCCATCTCTTCTTCTGTCATCCCGATCTTCTTAAACACTCTAACCCAGGCTCCTTCTTCGGCTGCTGGAACTAAAGCTAAATTGATTCCATTAAGCGCCATCCATGCAATGTGATCAGCCCATTGTCGTTCATCCCACCAGACAAAACTGTATGAGTAGGTGCACACGTTTTGATAATATCTGAACCTGTCATTTGCAACCACCGCTTCGTTTACCTCCGGCAGCGGATTAGGGATCTTCACTCGTGTTTCTAGCCATTCAATCTGACTCTTACAATACTTCTTGAGGTAGTAATTGAAACCCCAAACTGCAGCAACACCTGTACTTGCTCGGATGTAAAGTAGTCCTTTTATGGTTTGCAACGCAAATACGTCTTTTTTGTTATCGAATAACGCTGGATCAATTTCCACTCTCACTTTGTCTGTGTACCGCTTAATAATTCCATGAGCATTTAATTGTTGTACATCAGGCGGTCTTTTTGTTTGTAGTTTAGTTGGATCCAAGTAATCCAAGTTTAGTCCGGTGATGAGTAACCCATGGATGAGTAAAATAAAAATTTGTGTACCGCGTAGAGTCATGGCGTGAATGACACTGAATCTCTATTGTGTGTGGTCCCTCGAAGTGAGTGTTGATAGATTGATTGCGCCGTATATTAGCTTGAACGTTGACCTGCTACAATACTGATAGGCAGGGATGTGTAACATTTTAAATATTTATTTAATTACTAAAAGAAACAACGTGTGTACAAAGAGGGTAATAAGTAGTTTCTTACAAACGAATAGAGATTGTATAGAGAAACAAAATTATGCACATGTTATAGGAATGTAGGTATGTATTATATAAATATATGGGAATATCTTCCATACGGTCGTTTGATCATTTACTATGCAGAGCTGTAATATGAAATTCAGACAGCTGTTAAACACGTACAATTTTTTTCTGTCTCTTTTGCACTTATTTTCATATTTCCTGCCTGCTGTTTGGTTTTCATATTTCCTGCCTGCTGTCAGGACGGCATTCTTAAGATGCGATTACTATAGTACCGAAATGAAATTAAACAGTAAACAACTTTGTCCATCTTAGTTTTGCACTAATCAGATAAAATAAAAAACCTGCCAAGTGCGAGTACTAAGGGATACGTAAAATGGTATGTTTTGCTGATTTTTAGTTTAATTAATTTGGCAAGTGGCGCCCACTTGAAAATATTTCGCACATTCCAAATTTTATTCTTTTGGTGTTTTTAAGTAAAAATTATAAATTTTCTGTTTTTCCTTTATTTGTGACTCGAATAGCCTCCATTTTTAGGGTAGTCTTGTAACAATAAAAACTAACATACAGTATAATAAAAAAATTAATAAATACTAGTATACAAATCTAAAACCAGCACATTTAGCACAGCAACATTTTTAAAATATTGTGCATCCCTGCAAGTACGAGTCGTAAACAATTCGTCAAACAACACAGAAGTTTTTCAACAAATAATAACTATATTTTTATTTTTTATCCATGCATATAGATATTTTCTTTATTAATATAAGAATAGATACACTTGTTAAAACTAAAGCAGGTTAATTTTTGACATCCTTAGTGTTACGATTAGTACTGCTTCACAGGGTTACGTAGAATTTTGCTGAAGACCGTCAAAGAACCCTAAATTGCCTCCTCGTGTTCCTTGGTTTGCTAATATTAAGTTTAGCAGACGATTAGTCAAAGCTGCCTTTAGGATACGTTCCGGTCACATACCATAAGTTTTAATTTCTAATGAGAAAGGTTTTGTCACCTAATTGTGACGTTTGTAATAAATTAGAGGATGTGCAACATTTACTTCTGGAATGAGACCGGAATAAACAATTAAGAGCTCGTCTACTTAGGTGTCTTAAGTTAAACATTTTAGATATAGGAGGTTTTCACAGCATTTTAGCTTCACCATCATCTTCGGAGGCTAAGATGGTGTACCTTTTCATTTTAGATTAAGAAATGGTAATTATTTTTCTTGTATTTACTTTTATAAGATTAGGGTAAGATGGGGCTGACAAATGATCACCGTAGGTGATTAAAAGTCCCTAATAAATTACAAAAAAAAACCTTAATTATTTCCCTTCTTTTTCATATATCTTTTTATTGTATATTTCCTTGTATCCAAAAAAGGATTTCTTATCATATGATTTCCTTTAAACAATACAGTTAATATCTATATTATACAAGTTAAAACATTATTACTATAGTAAGCAGCAATGTTATTTCCTTATCATCTCTGAAGTTACTCGCAAGTTAACTTAATTATAGGTATAATTAATGGGTTAAATATAAAAGATAACTGAAGGTTGCAAGCATAAGTGAACAATTTAAAACATTAATAGGCCCCGACTCACACTGTCACGCTCTAATCCTTAATTTAAGTTAGTCTATCCATTTTACCTTTTAATGATTGAAAAGGGACAGGAGATGGCCATTCTAATATTAGAGCTGTCAAACATCGAATTTGAACCTTATAGCCGTGTCGATTGCACAATTTTAGAGAGCACTTAAAACATGCGACTTAAAAATCTCTTAAACTGACAGCTATGCCCTTATTTTAGGTTGTCATTCGTTCAAATGAATCATTGGTTCATCACCTCTCTTTCATTGGTCATAGAAACAAATAAAGGATAGCTGGATTTTAAAATTAGAATTAGAGCATGACATCCCGAATCGAGGCCAATATCAAATTAATATCTAAATTTGCTTTTTACTCTCGACGTCATTATAATCCAGAACGAAACATCAAATTATCAACCCCACAATCCTTGATTTCAGAATGATCGAGTGACGTCAGAAGCCATTAGCCAATATTCTGACACCAGTATTTGGATATAGATCAATAGATTATAGCCGAGACAAACAAAGAACGAAATCATTTAACTTTTCGGTCAACTTAGTGATTCAGCCTGCAATAGGAAATTCGTTGCCAAACTGGAAACTATCCCATAAAGAACTACAACTAGAACTACATTACCCCTGAAAATGCTGCAAAGCGAAACCGGTCGGGTTCATTCAAATATAAATTATGTGAAACAAGTACAATGCATCATTAATATCCCATAAAGTTTGAAATGACCTGTGTTCCCACCGGGATTCGATCCCAGAAACTCCGTGATGAGAGTCGAAAGCCGCCACCAATCGTCTACGGAGGCTGTATCCTTGTAATTAAAATTTAAAGATAGTACCTACCCCTTGTAGAAAGCACTAACTACTCCAGTCAACTTGGTATCTGGAATCCGCTTGCTGCTAAACTCTATGCAGTAATCAATTGTAGCAGTCGGTATCGGCTAAGTTGTGATCAAATTTGTCGGTATCCGACCGACACAGTACGCTTCGTCCGAACTGTCACATGTCCCGTGAGTTTCCGCAACTTCTATTGAGCGAGGTTCAAGCACTGCACTGGGGTAGAGTCACTGGAAGCCACAAGATGCAGCTAATAATATAATAATATAGCTGATACACTCTAAAAAAGAATTAAAAATTTACGTATATCAAAATTGCCTAGTATTTTTTACAATGGGCAGGAAGAAACAGTAGGATATTTAAGGAGATATTTTTATTCCAACTTTGAGTTTTGCACTTCTGCTACAAATTATCTCGCGAATTTCCGCTGGGTACATCTATTGAGTGTGGATCAAGCACTGCACTGTAGTATAGTCACTGGAAGCCGTAAATTGTGATTTCTGCAAAATGTTGTAAATACTTTCCAAAAAAGAAAATTTATTTCTCGGGTCCTAAATTTTACAGTTGGGTTCTGATAGTTTTAATTTAGCATGTGGAAAAACATTATTCCAAGAATGCGAAGTTGTTTCGCATATACCTATAGAGCGTTAGATGAAATTTATGTGTGCTTTACGTTGTCATAGATTTTTAGAGGTACGAGCCTCCTGCTCCCCCGCAAGTCCGTGCCCTCTATTTTAACTCTCCTGGTAGAAACAGCGATTAGTCCGCCGGTAAAAAAATAAAAAAATAATGTGTGCTATTATAAGAAGAGCGTTGGGATTACACGGAGTGAGGCTAAGGACAAGGTCGCGCCTATGGAGGAAAACTTTCAGCAACATATGCAACAACAACGCGTCAACAGATGAGGCCCTATGCTCCTTGAGGAGTTATGTTTAAAGATATTTATTCTCATAAGAATCTTGCAATTCACTTAAATGAGAAATAACAGAAGTACTATTATATACTTATGAAAAATACAAAAACGAAAACAGGCTAAATGATAAAGACAAAAAAAAATGAGCGGGTAAACGCAAAATACCAGAATGGCAGTAACTCAAAACCAAAACATTGACTTAACGTTGCATTAGCGGTAGTTAAAGGATTTAAAGGGTAAATCATCATTATAATTCTAAAACTAATAATTAAAAAAAAAAAAAACTTCCTTTGTGTTTTCACCTAAAGAAATCACCTGAACTACTAAAAAAAAATTAACAAGTCTTAACTTTTTGGCAGAATATAAAGCATATCCTTGGTGTCTCTAGCAGCAATAGATCTCTGTAGAATCAGTTCTAGTCTACATCTCAGTTGCAAACAGTGTCCGTCGAGTTTCGACGAGTTCAGACGACTTTGAACACATCGCCCTGTTCACTACGAAGAGACTCTGAACTGAACAACATTCGATATACTATGGGTACAGATCGCGCTGTAAGTTTTGGACGGCATGGACGATTTCTTTTATTATTTTTTTACTCAAGCAGTTATTAATTAGTAACGATCCAATAATGCTCGTAAGCGTACGTAAATTCTTCGAGTCAATATTCACTGTAATGTTTGTTTCGCTATTTTTTTGTAACAGTGATCAGTCCATGAATCTCAATAACTTTCCCTAAAGCCCAAGTCATACAGAGCAGGAGCGGCGCGGTCCGGGGCCGGGAAAAGCGGGACGGCGCTATGCCGCGCCATAGCACCGTCCCGCTTTCCCGGCCCCGGACCGCCCCCGGCACGGCTCTGTGTGACTCGGGCTTAAAGAACAAAAGTTGTTCTTTCGTTTGATTCCAAAATTGGCAATTACGCGATTTTCAGCTTTTGTTTGCAGAACGTTCATAACAAAGAACATGTATTTTTATACCTATACATTTTTAGCTGAGACCAGTGAATTTTAAAATGTATAAAAACATTTTCTTACATTCTTACAGTTAGCTCTTATAAAACAATTATCAATATAAAATTTAATTTATTTTTTCTTCATCGGCGCCAAAGGGCCCTCCGAATAAATTAATAGTACATTACGATACAAAAGCCCGAGCCGCAGGCGAGGGTTTATAATGTCACGAGTTTGTTATAAAACCTAAGATCCGTGTGTTGCACGACGTTTTTCAATACACTTGTGAGAAAAGAGATAATAAATAATTAAAATGGAATGTTTAAGAAAGTTATCCCTACAAAAGCTACGATACTATAGGTGAAATTGTTCATGTAAGAGTTGTAAAAACTAACCTTTATTATATCACGCGCATTTTTAGTTGCTGTACTATTCACATTTATCATTAAATATCAACACTTGATCACTCTTAAAACAATCAATGTAACACAATAAAATGAAAATTTATCAAATTCGCGCCAACATCAATTTTATATAAGCATAAATTATGGAGAAAAGGCTATTGCGAACATTCAGCCTCTACGAATCGATTCGTTAAAATCGACATAATATAATTTTTATTACTAAAATATTACTGGCTGATAATATTTTTGATACAATTTGTTGAAATTAAAAAATACAAAATGCTTTTCTCTTTGTAAGAATCGATTCAATATATTTTTTATTATTAAATGATCCTGCCTGAATGAATAGAGAACGTAGAAATTAAAAAAAAATGTAATAAAATCGCACTAGTGCGGTAAAACGCATTTACCGCACAGTTTTCTGCCTTCGTAAGTTCTATTTTCGAGCATTGATAAAATATTTTTACTTTGCATTATATATATATATAAAGATCTATCACCATGCCTTTTAAAGTTAAAAAAAACCTCTATGACAGATGGACACAGGAGTTTTTCTATTTAAGGTACGAAATGTTATAAAATCATATTATTTATAAAATAAAATAAACAAAACATAGCTAAAGTATGCATAATGACTAATGAGCTAACCGTTTACAGCATATGACGAATGGTCGGGGTTTTCTCCTAGCATCATTATTAATAATGTAACCATTTACAAAAGACCTCTTGACAACCCTCTATCTCTCTTCAACTTACGAGAAGCCAACGAAGGATAGAGGTCATTGTAAGCTGGTTGTTCTGTTAAGAATTGTGTTGTACATCATCTTGAAAGCAAATTATATTCTTTTACATGTTATATTTTGGTTAACGAGCAATTTCTATTCCCTAGAAGATGTTGTTCGTAATATAAGGTGAAAAAAAATTTAGTAGTCTAATTTTACCATACACATCAAATAGACGTTGCAAAAAAACTTTGAAAAGTTGACTAAGATATTTAATTTAAAATACTATGTATAGTTTATAGTAATTTGGGTATTTGAATTTTGAGATCCCGTATCGCACTCGATAAAAATGAAAGCGTTTTTTTAAGACATACAGAATTTCTTTGTTAGAAAAGAGGCAGTTTTTAACCAAAATTTTTCAACATTTTGCTCGTCTTTTATCTTTTAAAGAACCTTTCTTTCTTGTTGTTTAGTTGTGGTAGTTATGTGTTAGCAATAATTCTGATGTATTTGTTATCTATCGTCAGAATAGTTATGAACAGTTGCCACAGTTAATGAAAACATTGTGTAGAAAAAAAAAACAAAGTTTAATAGAAAGTTTAACGTAAACCGAATGTATTCAGCATTGAACTGAAATCTAGTTTAAGCAAATCGCTCCACAATATTCTCATTTCGTCAGTATATTTAGCATTTAAAACAGAGTTGTAACGGAATAAATGGGCGCCACGGCACGTCCGCTCGCTTCGCACTCAACTCACGAACTGATTTGAATTTAGAATTCGTGCGCTCGGTTGGCGCTCCTGTAGCTATTTAGTTTTTTATTCAAAACATTTTGCGTCTTGAAATTTTTATTTCCAGCCAATACTTTTAGGGAGAAAATGTTTCAATTTTGTGTTGGTATTTTCAGTTACACAGTCGTATTTCTGCTCAGTTTCAGTTTTGATTTCTTACGTATTGTAAATATATTTCTAGATAAGTATAAAAATGCAGGTACCTACTTAAATACTTTAATATATATATAGGTAGTTACTAAAGTTCTTTGTATGAACTTTGTCCAAATCTTCTCTCAAAATTCTTACAAATTATCTTAATCCACTGACGCTATAGAGATTTGCCCGCGCTAAACCCTGTTTTTGCTCGCGAATCGTATAAATAAACATCAGATTGTCGGTTTTGGCGGCAAAAAACGGATCTCCCTAATCTTCCCTGTTTGTTACTTAGATATGCTAAGTAGATTTAGCTCAGAATGCTAATGCTTATCGTTTCGTTTAAAGTTCTGCTGTAGAAGTGTTGAAATAAGGTAGGTTTTGGAGTGGAGTTTGAGGGGAAATGGTAATGAGTTCAGACCTAATGGAGTGCTTCCCAGTTTTTATTTCGAGTTCGCTATTTGACTCCCACGTGAGAGGATTTAAAGGTTGTTTGTTTGTTTTCCTCCCTGTGTTTAGATGGGTGCAAGTAATAGAAAAATAGAATCTCTTCTTCTTAGTGGGACACTCTTGTCAGAGTGGTCGTGGTTGCGCTGACGAGGTACACGGTGGGGTGTTCGGTGGGTCGATATCTTTTCCGAGGGTAGCTCTCCTGGCTATGTGCTTCCATTTCTGACGGTTAGAGGCGTCGCGAATACACTGGGCCATGGTGGACTCAGTAGCCTTTGTGATGGCGTCTATCCAACGGGTTGGCGATCGACCGCGTGCTCTCTTGCCTTCCACCTGGCCCTGAACTACCAGTCTCTCCATCGAGTTCTCGTTTCTAGAGACGTGATCAAAAAACTTCAGTATTCGTAGTTGCACAGTTGACGATAATCTGTCTTTAACACAAAGCTCTTTGAGGATGGATACCAATGTGTGAAATGCCGTCCACGGGATCTTTAGGAGGCGTCTCCAGCACCACATCTCTAAGCATCGATTTTACGGCGATCCTGCAGTCTCAGAGACCAAGTTTCGGCTCCATAGAGAAAGATTGGAAACACAAGGCACTTCACCAATCTGACTTTAGTCTTCTTGGTAACCCTCCTGTCCTGAAAAGTAGAAAAACTAACAATAAGTAGAAAAAATCGTTGCAGAATAATGTAGTTGTACGTGCTAACTTACTATCTACACGACGACGTTCGAGACTTTACTTGTTGTTATGTCTAAGTTAAACTATATATTATTAACTATTACTTTAATTACTTTTGTAATTAATTGGCTAGCTAAGTTGGTATAATTGAAAGTTTTCATCTTACTTTAAACTATCGATTACAACTTTGACTTATAAAATTTCTGCAGGTAACCAGCTCTAAATAACAATCTTTTACAACTTTGAAATATTATATTAAATCTATGAAGTTTTATATCTTTATTTTAGCAAAACGGAAATAAAAATACGGCTAACTTTCTTGAAGCGACACGGGGCAATGTTTTCCTAAGTTAATCCGCAACTTCGCCGTAGTTTTTATTAAGTTACGGTGAAACAAACTAGTCGGGAATTTTTCAAAGTTCCCGCGACGGTGTCTGGCCGCGAGCGCTTCGCCAACGAGAGTTTGACTGCAATTCAATTATTAGAAACTTTGAATGTGGCATGCTGCTAGTGTTTTATTTATTGTTTGTTGGTATAGTGAATATCGGGGTCGGCAATACTGTAATAGTAGGCGATAAGGATGGAGATTTTATTTGTCTTTATAAATTGATTTATTTTTAGCTCTCAAATAAAAAAATAAAAAAATAAAACGAATTACTCTACTGCAGCAGTTTCTTTTTTCTTCTGATATATTATATTTTTTTCACAGGATAGCGATGACGAGAAGATTTTCCTTAAATACATCAAGGCTGCTCGATATACTTATTGGTTTTTGAAATAAATAAATAAACTTTTCTTAAAAGCAACAATGTATTCAAAAATAAGAAATTAATATAGGTACAGATTCTGTATTGAACTCTCGATATTTTGTTTTCAAAAAGCATAGTCTATCTAAATGGATGACAATCAGAAACTACGGTTTCCACATTGTTAAATACAATAGGTATGATTCACAAAACATAATGTAAATATGGATCGTTGTTACAAAGGTGAAAGAAATCACATCACACTAATATTATAAATGTAAAAATATATTTGGATGTTTAGATGTCTGTTTCGCCATCACGCTTAAAGTATTCAACGGATTTGGATGAAATTTGGAATGGAGATAGCTTGTAACCTGGATTAACACTTGGGATTTTACGGGAAATGTCTTATTACCACGGGAAAATCTTACTCAACGTGAGCGTAGCCGCGGGCGGACAGCTAGTAAGTAAATCAAGACTGAAGTCAACGTACCTACCTAACCTAGTTTTTTTTAAACAATCTTTACAGTACACCATTCCAATGTGCAAATTGCAATATGATTTCACTTGCAAGAAACAAGTAAACTTTGCACTTAGACCCGCGTCGGGCGCCAAAAATGCCTCGGCGAGAACAAATTGACAGCGCCACCTAGCGTGCGCCGGTAGAACAGCGTGCCGGAACGCTACTCCGTGACCTGACTCCACGATGAGTAGACGTGTGGAGCTAACGAAATATATTTAGGAATTCAGTTGAACACGTCGCTTTGTGGAATTTTCTTTTGAAATTTGTAAACTTAACGTAACGTACAATTTTGAAACGAAATTATATCCAGTTTCTGAATAAATGCATGCTGTTTGATCACGCTACTTTTTTTTTTTTGGGAAAAAGGTATCCAGACCCATCTTTAGTTTGAGGTTTCCATACTTTTTTCTGTCGTGTCTATACTTTTATCACTTAATTCTAAGTTATGCATTTTCAAGTCAAGTTACTAAAGATCACGATCACATTACTTGCTTCACATTGATCACATTATTTTAAATATCTACACTGCCTAACTCATGCATAAACTAATTTAGGTGTCTTCGCCTTAGTTATTAGTGAAGGTTTATACACCGTGAAATTTAACTGGTTGATTTTCGTTAAAAGGAGAGTTCAGTCCATGAAACTGAGCAACTTTCCCAAAAGTATATGGGATGGCAAATGAAAAAAAATATTGCTTCCCCATAGTAAAACAAGCTGAACAAGTCATTTTTTGTCGTTTTACAGCCCATGATCCTTGAGGAAAGTTACAGTGTACGGTGTGTAAATAGTGCTTGTGGTAAAATGCCGTTTTCTGATCGCCTGGTGTTTTTAAAAGCACGATAGTCGTTGGTTCCGGTGACTATCGCAGTCAATGGAATGTTAGATGTTATTTCGCTGGCATGAAAACTTTGTCAAAATGGATAGATGGACTGGTTATGCTGATAAAATAATGCACTGCATCGGTTTGCGTAAACCTGTCATTCGAATTCTGGTAATATATTTTGAAGAATCTAAAAAAATATTTATTTTAGTACGTATTACAATCAATCATCTTTGTCAATCATCACATTTGGATGTGATGAAGAGTATTATAAAACCTTCATAATTAAGTGTAATAAAAATACAAAAGTTTGATAATGTAGTAAAGTTATAACAGTTTTGCACATTCTCGTGGAGGATATTCGAAGTCTATTTGTTGCTATAAAAGCACGTACAATCAGATGCTATAGTGATATATTGCCAACTTATCAGCTATGAGTTTGTGGCACTAAATCCAAGTCCCTTATTCGCCTTGTCTTATTAGATTCATGGAAAATGGGTTGGCGAATTGAAAACCTTCTATATTTCATTAAGTTTTTTAATAAAGGATCTAAAAGCTAAAAAATACATGCATGGTATTTAACTAATCTTTTAATTAATAGGCAACTAAAAAAATCTGAAGTATGTTACCAGAAAGCGCAGTTAATAAATTACTTCAATAAGAAACTTAAAATTTAAAAACAATAAAAATTAAAATACAGTTATTATGCCTCTTGTAATAATGAGTCTTTGGTACCGGCTATTATCGTAGATGTTGGTAGTATTTATCAAGCCAAGCCTGTTATTTGGCAGTTATGAAACTCTGACAAACTATGTTCATGCCGAACTGAAATGTTTTAAATATTGATTTGCATAGTAAAGGAGAATGGTATGACGTTTTTTTAGTACAAAGTTATCCCAATTTGATACTTTATACCGACTTAAAGGACTTCAAAAGAAAACCCTCTCAGACGAAGTTCTTGGACATTACAAAGTGAAGTCCCATTTATCCCCGACATTCGATTTGGGACTAAACCCCGAGCACTACATAGAAGACGTCCCAGATTCCTTATATACCTTTTAGGTACACCCAATATACTTCAGCTCATGTATTATCGCGTCAGAAGAAAAAATCGAGTATCTTATTCTTAAGAAGTCTTGGAGTACGCATGCGTGCGGGATAAGCCACGCCTTCAAAAGAAAGAGAAAGGAGTCAATTTCATAATACAGCTTTTTTGAAATCCGACTCTGTAGTGGATTGATTTCAGATAAACTCGATGGCAATCCGAATAAAAGGTTTTGTGTGAGAGACTGTCATTTTTCTGATGGAAACTTTATGAGCGTTGCATGGTGAATTAAAGAATGAGCTACCGAATGAGATTGGACGTTGATAAGTTTATGTTGAAGATAATTTTGTCGATAACTTTTAGATGTAATCATCTGATATAGTTAAGTAGTAGCTATGAAAATTTACTGAAGTTGTAACGTACATGTGTTTGAAATTGAGTCTCAGGTCTTTGTTTATTGGTTACACATAGATAAAGTTAAATTCCATTATATTACATTCACAATAATAATTTTGTTTCCACTTCAAGTTATTAAGAATAAAAAAGATTTTTTTTAAGTAGGTATATTTTATTTAACTAATGCTTAACTTATCATCACGCTAGTAGAAATAAACCGAATTTTTATTTTACTCAAAAGGCACTTTAAAAGTAAAACTAAAGTTTAAGATTACTAGCTAAAATAAGTAACTGAACAGTAATTGATTCATATTAAATGAATTAATCAATATATAGACTTACACACAGGAATATAAGTATGGTTATGAATATGCTTATACATTACTTACTGAACACAAGTTTTTTTTTCTAAACCTAATTTACCATAGACCCTGTATCTATTTATCTAATCAGCTCCCTTCACTTCCCCAAAGAGGATTAACTGAAACTGAATGCGGTGTCACTATGTTCCTATAAAATGTTTATTGGTTGTACAAACGGCAGATATTTTTCTTTGCTTAATTTCATAACTCTCAACAGAGGCGCCGGTTAATTTTAGCTAGTTACTTTAAAGTTAATTTTAATCCATTTTTCTTTTTTTTTCTCATAACCGTAAACCGTAATATCATCAGTCCAATGGACTTCTGACTTACTTCTGGTCAGCCTAGAGACAAGCATTCCTCAACAAGATAGATATCTTCCTATCAATCGGTACAAACCTAGCCATAATTTTGAAAGTTACCATCAAAACAAATTAGCTTCATTTTGCAGGTGACGTAATAAACCACAAAGTCATCATTACTTTATAGACTTGAAATAAAGTTATTTTTGCATAAACACGGTGTAGCTTTAGCAAGTTTGACGGTACGTGCAGTCACTCCCAGTATAGTGACTTTACTAGTATATTATAATATATTATGTTTCTCTAAACTCGACTTCAGTTTAACTTTGTCAGCCAGGTTTCCTCTAACTTCATTACGAGTGTACTCACAGCATGATCTACCCACTTTCACTTAATTAATTAATGTTCTTCCTCGCATCCTGCAGGCTTGCATCCACAGGCCTTTTCAATCCTCTGCCGACTAGACTTGTTTTTTATTTTTTGCCAACTTTTCATTACACGACGCAAGTTTCTGTTTTAATTAAAGATACCCTGAAAACCCGCCCAGAAGCCTTAACTCAGTGAGACGTGGTTGGCTTATTTTTTTTTCGACACACTCATTCCCGCCTCTGAGGCCCTCCCAAACAAACAGCCGAGTACTTTGAAAACAAAATTTCTCGTGCTCCAATTTGAGCTTTATTCCTATCCGAAAAAGTTGATTTCGAGTTTTCTTCGCAAGGCTTTTAAGTCAGTTTGGTTTTGTGAAGGGCCTTTCAGTTCATTTCATGAAGTAGCGTCGGGCTGAAACACATTCAGTTGACCGCGAGCTTTCGCGAGGGCGGACGCGCTAGGAGGAGGCGATTTTCCGCTCCAAATCGTACGGAAAACTTTTCGCTAGCGTTTTCCGTAAGTGTTTTAAGTATTTGGTAATTAAAATACTAGTGGAAAATAAGTTGAGTGAAAAGTATTATTTTTGTGATTGACCAACGTGTGTAGTTATTTTTTAAGGTAGGTTTGCATCACTTTTTTATCCTTAAGAAATTAGGTGACGCGCTTTATTTCATCAAGAGAACTTTGGGATATTTAAACATAAATTTGGTTATAACGTATTTACTTAATATTACGGGCCAGAACCTTATATTTCAAATACATTACCATTTCAAGGTCAAATATTTTCAAGGTCAGATTTAACATATACATACAGAATATAGACACTACAAATTTCGTTGGATAAAAAGCTCGTAAACTTTGGACTGCTTCTAAAAATAAACAACTAGAACTGCTAGCTGTTAAATCTTAACTTTTAGACCGCAAGTTGGCAAACAAACTAAAACTCACTTACTAGAAACTCTGCGCTAAAAATCTGTACATTTCTCACCGCAGCGAATTTACTAAAACTTTTTTTTATTTCTACCACATAGTAAATAATAGTTCTAGACTTTTAACCAACACACTTTAACTAAGTACTAACTGTGAAATTGGTTGCATAGATTTAAATATCTATTAACATATTTTCAAAGCAGAAAAATGTTTAGATAAATTAATATATTAATAAGATTGGTATAATGACGCTACTAAAACAAAAAAATCTCAATAATAAAAAATAAAGTTGTTATTAAAACGAAACTCCAAAATAAAATCTACTACCACAATATTCCCAGAGCACAATTGTTTTTTTATTAAGATTACGCGGATCTATACTGAAATAACATTGACTGGCGTAAATTTCTCTATCCACTAACCTATGATTTTTTCATAATTTATAAATTACTTAAAAAGTTTCTTTTAAAAAAAAAGTTGGGCATGACTTTATGTTTGTGCGTATTGTATAAATACGTTTACGAAATGCTCCGTAACTGCTACGAGCGTGCTATGCTTTTGCTACGCGACTGCTACGACACCTTGGCAAGCTTTGTTTTTGCTACGATAAGCTTTTTAATTATCTGTGGCGGCCGGCGGAGACTGCTTATTTAAAGATTGCACCTCGTAAATTACAAAAAGGTTCAAGTATCTTCTATTATATTCTAAAGGTTCTTTTAATATTGTGTTAAAAACGTAACAATTTTTTCGATCTTTGACAAGGTTTGAACCTTCATCTCCTTAAAATATGAGATAAAAATAATCAATATTTTTTTATTAAAAAATCTTTAACTTAGAATGGTTACACGTCTATCGCCGAGTGATAGAAATAAAAAAGAAATTATTTGCTGTAAAATACAACCAGCGCAGCCTCCTTAACATTTTTATTTCAACAATTCAATTCAAATTCAAATACTTAGTTAAAACTTCTAAAATTTAAATTTCATAAAAAAGTTTTCTACCACTCAAATTTAAAACAATAGTCACGGTGACCCCCAATCAAAGCTACGGAACCCACCGCAGACGGATTTGAAAACGGCTGTGCACGGATTAGCATATTTTAAAAGTAATTCGCACCTGCCGAGGTGAAGTTGTCGAGAGTTCGCGAAACTCTAGAGTTTAACAGGCCTTGTTAGGGAAGTGACGTATCTGTCGCAATGAAATTCGGATATTTTAGGTACGAACGCTATTCCAGTCGTCTTTGACAGACAAAAACAACAAAATGCAATAGAGCCGGCATTCAAAACACATTGTTCAATCTAGCTATTTTAGGAAATATGGTGCAATATGTCACCGTAAGATTGTGAACGCCGTTAGTTTATAATCTGACTCGCGATATTATAAATTTACGGAAAATTGTGAACTGAAATCTACCATTTACAATTATTTTTCGTTAGTTTATAATCTATCGATATCATATTATAAGCTAATGGCGTTCACAATCTTACGGTGACATATATAAGGAATAAATATTACAGATCAATCAAAATAAATGGATATCTTATGTGACGTTTTATTTCTTACTCAAGCAAGTAAGCACAAACACACGAGTAAATACATCAAAGATTTATACTTCCATGGCGTCGCCTTGTGGCGATTATTAGTCAGAAAATATAATAAACTTCTAATTTGACATGGTTTTTTAATAAAAAAACTAAGGTTGGTTAATCCGCACTGAACTTGCACAGGGTCGATCAAGTTTTGGAACACAAACTTAATTATAAAGTACTTGTGGATAGAAAAGTAACCTTAATGAATATCTGAAGTTTAAGGTTTTTTTTTGTAGACACAAAAAACAACCATACAAAAAAAAAACCTTAAACTTAATATTCATTAAGGTTACTTTTCTATCCACAAGTAAGTACTTTATAGACATAAACATAAAAAACAAAAAACTAACTAACTTTTCTCTGAATAGACATTCAGTTTGCGACTTTAATGATGTGTTTAATTTACTAAGGCCTTAATTTTTAATTGCGTAATATCTTTAAAAATACTTAACTGTATCTCAAAGACGTTGATGTTTGTGATCTTGCAAGAGAGGTGCGGTGCGTTTTTCGAATTCTCTCAATTTTTGGGTAGGATTCCATCACCGGGCCCCCATCCTTAGTTCAGAAAATTCCGAAGTCATCCGGGGCAGGTGTTAATTACAGTAAATTATCTCACCGCTGCTTCCTGATGAGTTCAGCGGAGAGTTGGACGCTATTTTATTCAACATCTCCAACTTTTCATGTTAATTTGTATGTAAGATGTTTTAATTTCATGACTATTAAAACGTACACGTGCTTTCAGAGCCTATTTATTTATTCTTAGATCTTTTTGAAGTCCATAATATATAAATAATATCAAATTCAGACAAATAGTAATAGTAGTGTATCTGCCTCCGACGCACAGGGTCGCGGGTTCGAATCCCGCCCAGGGCAAACATTTGTGTGATGAACACTTGTGTTTGCCTTGTGTCTGGTTGTTGTTTATCTATATAAGTATGTATTTATCTATTTGTGTAATGTATATCAGCTGTCTGGTACCCATAGTACAAGCTCTGCTTAGTTTGGGATCAGATGGCCGTGTGTGAAGATGTCCCCACATATTTATTTATTTTTATTTATTAATTAGATTAATTTTTTAGATTCGTATTGCCCTTATAGTTCTGAGTACTAAATAAAGTTTCAGTCTAAGTTAGATAAGGTATTAAAAAGTATTTGCTAAATTCACCATTTTCAATATAATAACCCGCTGGTAAATAAGTTTTAGTAAGCCTCCAAAAACCTCTTAAAATTTCATCATCATCATTAGCCATTTACTACCCACTGCAGGGCATAAGCCTCCTCTTTTTCGTGTCTTTCTTAAAATTTACTTCACTGAAACAGGACAATTGTTGTCTAACATTTTTGTTGAGTTTATAAGTAAACTAAGGTCTCAAGAGTGCAAAATAATACTTTTCGATATTTTGATCTATTCCAAAACATCAAAAGAAAAAAATCTTCTGTTTAGGCTTTCATAAAAGAAAAAAAAAAGTATCTGCGGCGCGTGAAAGTCAGCGAGCGTCGGCGAATGAACGAGTCGTTATATTAAACCTGCCCGCACTCAATTTCATAAAAAAACTTTTGTAAACGTTCCGCTACAAAGAAACACGAAGCAGTGGATGTGCTGAAAAGATAACAAAAAAAAAATACCTCTAATAGTGCTGATGCAAGCTTTTTCAAGAACATTAACAATAATAATTTTTAAAAATGATACGTTTCTAGGAATAAATAATTATTTTTACAAGGCTAAACGCATTTTTGATACTAAAGTTTAATGTTTCATATACCTAGTTTAACATGTAGTTTAAGAAAAGAATAAGGATCAATATCTTTTTAAAAAAAAGTCATATGGTAGATAGATAGTATTTAGAATAAAAAATAACGTTTCATTTAAATTCTCGCGAGTATTTTAAAATAAATTTTATCAGTTTCAGGTGGTAACCTATTACATTTCCGAAAAATTGATATCCGAATTTCAATATTCCGTAAACGATTCGTACTTTTGCAATTTCCATATGTATGACTTGACATATTGTTAAATCACCGCAATATCACTTTACAGAATTATTATTTCTCCGCACAACGTTATTCCGTTTTACGATTAACCTTTTTTACTTATTACCTTAAATTCACTCGTCCTTTTTTTAAACGCCAGACAATTTATTTGACATATGTTTGGCATTCCGAAGTATCATTTTTCCGAAAACTTATTTGTCAGCTATATTAAACTACCTAATTACTTAAAAAAGGTAACATTTCATAACTCCGAATATTTTTTACCCGAATTTTAATAGGCCGAAAACGTTTCACAGAATTTTTAGCTCCCATTTGTATTATTTTCCAGAACATCATAATTCTATAAATACAGTAACCAGAAGTATCATTTCCCAGAATAACTATAACCATATTCTTAAAACAACATTTTTTTGTTTGCTAGCTGTATCATTCCATATATTTTCATTTTCCATAAGTTTTAATATAACCGAAGTTACTATTTCCATAAGTTTACATGTCAAAATCATGTTTTCATGTCATTAACTAATGCTCAAAATCAGGGCGGGTGCGAGCGTAGCGAGCACGGGAGTTCGGGGCACCCCGACTTTAGGTTAGAAGGGGATGGCGGAGGGAGCCAGGCGAGCGAAGCGAGCTCGGCTCCCTCCGCCATACCCTTCGGGGTTAGGTTGTCTTGTGACCACCCATGCCTGCTTGCGGGCATGCAATTTTACTAGGTATTTCTAGTTATAACAAAGGCATTTATTAAAACTAGTTCTATCTAGGGAAACCGCGTTCTATTTAAAAACTGGTTTTAACTGTAACATAATGCATCCCTGCATGCTTGCATGCTTGCTTGCTTGCCTGCTTGCCTGCATGCATGCTTGGGTAAAATAATTATGTGGAATTCTGAATTATCTGGAAAAAGTTTCTTCGAAGATCCATCTTTGTGGTAAATCGAAACAAAGGTCAGTTAAATAAAAAATGAAACAAATATCTGGGAAATAATAATATGGGAAAAATAATTTTGGTAAATAATTAATTGGGAAGGTGAAAAAAATGCAAATAGTTTCCGGTATAATAATAATCGGTTTTAAAAAATACGGAAAAAAGATAGGTAACCATTATATCATTATATTACTCGAAAAGCATAAAACGGAGAAAAGAAAATCCGCCTTGTAATATAATGGTAAATCGAAGTATCGGACAAGTAATAAAATGTTTAATGTTATGACGGATTTTCGGTATACCGGTAAATAGTTTAGCGGAAATTTGAAACAACGGTGAACAAGTAAAAAGGTCAATCAAAACGCAGAAAGTTAATACAAATGCAAACATAATTTAGGATTATAAAAAAAAGTCTAACTAAAAAATTACAAAATGTTAGCGGAAAAACAATATTCGGAACAAAAAATATCGGAAATGCAATAGGTAACCGTTTCAGGTTTATGTCGTGATCGTGATGGATAACAGAGAATATCGATTTTTCAGGTCAAACTCTAGAAAGCCATGACCTTTTTATCGTGACAATAACATCATGTTTTAACACGATTTTTCAACAATTTGTGTAGGTATTAAAAATATAAAACAAAAGAAAAAAAAATACAAAAAGCCCGCATCCATGAAATATTTCCTTCATCGCACTAGAGAGAAAAGACTAACTTTCCGACACAGTCACGTCGAGCACCTCTTTGTACGCCTTACAAAGTTATGGCGTGTGGATTAAATTCTCTCTTTCTTTACTTTCTTTTAACACCCCTCGGGTCGGGCGTGTATGGAAATAACTTTTTTCATCATTTATCCCGATATGCGTGGGCGCTTGTTGATAAAGTGAATGGGTAGAAATAAATGGATACTGAAAATAAAAACATAATTTTTTTTTGGTTATTTTTTAGAAAGGCTGGTGAAATACAAACCTAACCTAACCTAGTTGTGATTTTTTTATAGAGTATTTATTTCCTTTTACAAAGCAAGCAGGAAAAACAAAATTATCTTGGTTTAGATCTTTATCGTTTCATCCATAAAGAAAAAACATCTGTTATAAAGAAAAAAAAATTTTCCTCAACTCAACAGACAAAAGAGCATAAAACTAATTTGTCAAATTGCTAGTTTTATTTACACCTGCACGGGTTCTAAAAAACAAACACTAGGCCGCCGCCCGCGCCGGTGGCATTGTGATGTGACGATGAACAACAAGCCCTTTGTCGGGTCACGTCATTTCCTTGATTAGCTGTACAACAGAACCCAGGGCCGTAATTAATGGGGCTGCAGAATAAATTCATTAAAAATAAATAGTTTTGTCTTATTTATGTGTAACGAATACACAGGTGATTGAAAAACAATTCGACAGATGTATGGGTAACCTCACGTGAACCTCGTATACTCTAAAATTTTTTTTTCTATCAGAATGACGTCACAAATTTACGGCCGTCAGGTATTATTTACGTTATATTCGCATTTAAACATTTTCAGGAGTTTGTTTCTTATTTTTTAATGCAATTTTGCTTTTTTTTTCAACTTAAATACAGCAAATATTGAACCTTTTTAAGCATGTTAATCTTATGTAATAAGTCTAATAGTAATTCATAATGATCTGTTCGTTTTTAAATTATTTGATTATTTAAATAACGGTCTAGTAGGATATCCTTTTAAGAGACGGACCTTTCTTCTTCGGTGCTTTTTAACTTAGTCCCATAAAAAAATGATTGAATATAAGTGACAAAGATCAGAAAATAAAATGTTGTTGTTATTTTTGACCCCCAAAACCTCCCTCGATCCGGCCCATACTGTGGGCAATGTAATTAACTCTAATGTTTTGCGGTGACTCCGGTCGGTGTCAACTCTTCGGCGTTTCGCTTTTGTTTTCCTCTAATACCCCCCTTTTACGGCACGCTCGGGCAAGAGATTATAACGATACTTCCGACATCTTGCTTTTGTTTTTTATTCTATAAATGTTTGAAATTCTGTTTTTGTTTTAAAAGTGGTTATAATGTCATTTTTATTGTAATTTATAATAGACGAGGCAACTTTAAACAAACCTCGATGATATTTTTACAAGAAATTAAGTTTAATTAAATCATGACATCATAACTTCATGCTACTATCCCTACAGAGGTGAGCAGGCCTTTAATTGGCGCTTACAGGTGATTATTTATATTTTTATATGAGATTTTATACACTTGTACGGTTTATTAACCTGCACAAGTTTACGAAACCATATCTCCATGGCTGGCTGTACTAATGATCATAAAATTAAAAACAAAAACATAATATAAGAAGAGCATATTGTGAAGTAAACTACCCACTGTTAATTCTTAATATACATTTTTATAATTATAGTTTTCTTGATATATTATAAATGACATTAGTTTCTATTATTTTTTTCATAATTCTCACTTGTATTATCTTAAGATCCTTTCATAATAGGAAATTATAATGGTAGCGAGCTATAACTAGTTCATGCCTATCTACTTAGATAATCGTGTCTCTTTTACCCACCCAAGGTTGCAAGTCATGCCGTCTCATTCACTCGCTTTATACACAATAATTAGTATTAATTATGGCAGTTAATAAATGACTTTACAGCGATTCCTGAAACAAAAGATAATGTCCGACGCTTTCGCCTTTTCATTCAGCGGCCATTTGTTTTTATTACGCTGCCTTTAAACGCATATATTTTTGCGATTTTTCACAAATTTTGTGCTTATAATTTTGACTCTCGAGGTCGCTAACGAAACACCACATTATTTTATTTTTTTATGTTAACGAACATAATATTCCAGCAAATGAAAATGTCTTGTAAAAAACTACTTTTTAGTAGGAGTCATTAACTATAAATAACCAGCCAAGCACGTGTCGGGCCACGCAAAGTGTAGGATTCCATAGTTTTCCAATACTACTTAGTTACCTACCTATTTAAAACAGTTAACATTCATCAAAATATTTTTCTATGATATTTGTAGTACCAAATTTCTTACTTGTACAAGTACATTTTATAAGTTGATCTAATTTTCGATAACCTGTTTCGAAAACCTACTTGATGTTGATAGTTTTCCTTTTAAATTCATCATATACACTACTACAGTCAATTTTTTCACTTTTTCAAACAAACGTTTCGCTGGTATGGGGGACGAAACTTGACTCTAACAAAAATTAAATATTTCTGAAATGTACACAAGCATAAGATAGTCGTGAATAAAAAAATTAACTCCCACTTCTCGTGTACCAGAGGAACCCATAAAAAAATTTACTTAAAGATTTTATTCTTCAGCTTTGTCGGCATGATTACTTTCTTACTAATGCGGCTCAGGAACCCAAAGTGAGTCTTGGCCTCCGACACGAGATTACGCCATTCGTCCCGGTCCTGCGCCGTTTCTCACCAGTTGACGGTTTGAAGATCGCGCAGATCTGATTCCACGACGTCGCTCCAGCGGTACCTAGGCTGGCCGACTGGGCGTCGCCCTACTGGTCGTCCCAGATACGCTCTCTTGGCTCCACGATCTTCACCCATTCTTTCAACGTGGCCGAGCCACAGTCGGTGAGCTTTCGGCATGATTAATATGTATCAGTGGCGAAGGGTCCATACATGCCGATTCCCATCGACTTCCCTTTCAGAAATCGTTCCAACAGCCTAATGCCATTAATGGCCGCTGATTAAATGCTGCCAGTAATGGCCGCTGGGTAAGCTGAATTTTGTCAGCCTCAGTTTCTTTCTCTTTTTAAAGCTCCGACCGACGTTTCCGAGGCCGACGAAAACCGAATGCGTTATCGCATACGCGAGAAAGGTGATGGTAATACAGCAAAATTTAAAATTACAATTGCATAATGAAAATATACCGTTAGTCAGTCATTTACTATTTGCAAGATAATAGTAATTTGTGTGATTGCCTTTCCTTGTTCCTAGGTGTGATTGGTTAAAATAGGATTTGCACGGGGAAGTAGTGGTGATAAAATACATTCAATTAGTACGTGTCCTGTCCGCCATTATATTGGTGTGTGCTTGTTTGTAAACAGTGAAATTGTTGTTTTTATTGTAATTTTTACTGTGTTTTCACGATCTGTTCAATACGGTAAGTTGTTGAGTGAGTGTTGTGAGTTTCGAATGCTATTATGACATTAATTAATATGATTGCTGTTCAACTAAGTACTTGCTTAAACTTCAATGCCATTCAGCTGCTTTCTTCCAACGAGATGGATTTTTTAAACATTTTCACATATCTTTGTACGATAATATACGTGGATGACAGGCAGTTGCAAATTTAATAAAATGTTTTTCTTTCCTTGTTTATTATTCTCTGATTCGAACTCAGTTTGGAGTATCACGGGTTTTACTGATATTAATAATTTAATAACCTCAGCAAAAAAAAAAACACATCCGCAGCTGCCTGTTACTCCACTAATTCGGGATAGCAGAATCGAATAAATGTTTTCAAATACTTTTGAGATTCACAATGTGGATCGTAGTCTCGAGTTGATTAAACGTTCCATTGATAACACACATATCTACCGCGAAAACCTAAAAGTGTTTAACGTTTCATTGATACAGTCATTATTTTGGGAAAGCAAGAATTACCATTTCGTGGTCACGATGAAAGACCAGAGTCAGACAATCGCGGCAATTATATTGAAACGTTAAAGTAGGTATTAATGCAAATACGATTCTGTTCTTGATTCACATCTAGAGGCGTCCGTCCTCCTAAAATTTAGTCTTTTCTGGGCTTTCAAGTGACAAACGATGTATTCCTTTTTAAAAAACAAAACAAAAGTCATGTCATTCTTAAGTAGGTCGCGCCCTTCTGGCTTACCTTTGTCAAAATTTCACCCTTCGCCACTGATATGTATAATATATCCATGACAAATTACAGCCTTCTAGTACTAAGAGCCTATGAGCTAAGCCGCGCACGGACAGACAAACGGACATGGCGAAACTATAAGGGTTCCTTTCTGTCTACGGAACCCTAAAAATATTATTTTACGTCTCTGTTACTAATTTAAAAAATAAAAACCTTTTGGTGTATTTTTGCATGGAGGTTATTCAAATGGCTGAAAAAAAAAAAAAAAAGCTATTTACTGCGAGAAAGCTTCTCATGCCCATGAAAATTATGCTCGCTTAGTTTAATAGGCTAACTAAAGAATGATATTTTTTGTTTCTTTAATTAAAAATATATTTGTTTATTTTAGTTATACTAGGTACATTTATTAACCCAATCTTGAATAGGTTTACAGTGTCTACGCCGTAGCTTTGAATACTACGCATCGTAGCGCTGGGTTTTATTACAATTTATAAACTCAGTGTATGCGATACCCTCCATGACCGATCAGCTAAGAGTTCGGTTCTCATTACGGAAGATTTGGGTTTGAATCACTGTGTTTAAACAAAAATAACTTTAATAGACTCTCTCGGGTCAGGTTAGAATATTGCAAGATCGTCCGGTAAAAAGTTGATTCCGTGCTTTGGATTTGCGTTGGCTACAGATCTCCACTATTGTCTACGGTTTTCAAAGATTCTACGAAAACAAGGCGTTACATGAGTCATGTAAGAGGCCTTAATTTTAACTCAACACTAGAAATTGTGAATTTGTGATATTATTTCTTGTGCTGATATGTAGGCATACGTGTTAAGTTTTTTTTTTTCATTTACGGGTTAAAGCCTTCCTCTCTCCTGCAAGTCCGTATTTACCACTCAAATGATCCACACAGAGTCTGCTACAAGTGAATAATCATAGTTGAGTATGATATGGGATTATACAAAGACATGTTCCTATTATCACGCCATCAGACGACTAATCCCAGCCACTCCAAGTTTCAGGACATAGCTCCTAAGGTGGCACTGCTATGTGCTCCTAATCCCACATAATTAAACTGTACAATATTAAACAGTGCACTCCAGTAGAGGCTGTATTATTCAGCGGTTAGCTGCTACGTAGTACAATGGGGAAAATTGTCTTGTAGAAACTATTGGCGTGGTAACTTTTGACTGTCATTAAGGAGGTGCTGGGTTCCGATCCCGATGGGGCCTATGCAAACAAAAATCACTTTGTGAGACTGTCTTTAGTTTGGATGGGACATTGCAAACTAAATCACTTGCCTAGAAAAAATCAATGGTTGCCTAGAAGATATTTCTACTTAGCAATAAGTACGCCATCTGTGTGCTTTGTTTGTTATTGTCTATGTTTTGTAATAGGTGTCATAGTCAAAGGTCGATACGCAGTCTCTTCGCGGAATGACTGGTTTATCCTAGGTTTGACCAAAGCCTTCGGGCTAACCCCGAAATAAATTCAAATTTCGGCCTTTGGCTAAAGTATTTTTAGTTAAACCTAGAAGTTCCTAACTTTTCAGTCAAACGTCGAAATTTCATTAAATTGAGTTTTGACGTTTGCCTGACCAAATTAGTTTTTCCTAGGTTTGACGAAAATTCTTTAGTCAAAAACTTTATTTGGGTTTTGACTAAGGCCCGTATTCTTGAATACTTCTCAAGACGGGGACGAGTTCCCAAGACGGCCTGTGAGAATCTCATCGGTTGCAGAGATACTTCTTGAGATGAGTCGACCTCCTGAGACGAGTCGACGTTCGAGTCGAGGTTCGAGTCGATGCTTGAGAGGAGATTGTCACTCAAATCTATCCTCAGTTGTGTTTGACGGAACCTCTGTGAGTACGGAAATATAAAAAATACTGTCATTGTCATTCCGTCATTCCTTCGCTACGACATTATATTGAATTGAACGCCATTTATTCTATTGTTTTAAGTATTATATCATCAACAGTTCCTTGAGCCTACCCTGAGTTAAAAAACAACAATGGATAACAAACGCCATATTTTTTCTGAAATTGAAAAAAAAAGAATTTTTAAATTTATTAAAAACCCACTCACTAACTCCCACATTATAGAAAACAAAAATACTGAAAGGGCAACGGTAACCCAAAAAAAAAGCATGGATAACGCTAACAAACCAGTATAATTGCAGTCCGTTGGCATTGAAAATAGTAAGTCACTTCATCAACAGTTCATATAGTTATACATCTCCACCAAATAAATTAAGGCCATCAAACCTTAGACAACCACGATAGCCCAGTGCGCGTTAGTTGACTTCACACATTATCTTTGCATGTTCGTTTGTTCGTTCTCAAGAGTGTGCAGATTTGCTCAATGATGTCTTCCTTTACCGTAAAAGCGTCGGAGTAAACCTACGAGTACATTCGAAAACACAAGTACATGGTGAAGTTAAAAACCTCCCAGTCCCCCCAGTCAGTTCAAGTCTCCCAGACGAGAGGCAACAGTCCTAGTTACTACACAACTGACTTTCTCACTTGTTATCAAATTATGAGCTTATTATTGTTTTTTTTTTTCTTCATGTCAGACCTGAGGATTGACAAGTCAAGCCTAGGAGCGCCGCCGGAGCTTCGAGGTTTGACTATAACATAGGTACTGTGGAGTTTGTATGCTCTGTGTGCAAACTCTGCCATATTTTCTTCTTTTGTATTGATACTTTTGAGTTATTACTGGCACTTGAGAGTTGCCTTATGTTGGTGAAAATCGTGTATGGGTTTTGGAAGTCAGAAAATGATCTGCAGTCGAAGCTGTCGCTGTTGTATATGGACAAATAAGAATAAAAAATATTAGCAAAGCCAAGCAGTAGCATTTAATTGTGAAGAGCTGCTCAATCGCGAGAGACGCCCTCCGGCCACCTGTGTTGACAGTTCTTATTTAGTCTTGTGACCAGCAATAGAGTATATTCTATTCTATTCTGTTGATTGTTTGAAAAATAAGATAATTCCGTACTTCAAAAGGCATGTTAAGCCGTTAGCTTTGCTAAAAATGGAAAATATTCGTGACATGAGCCACGTCAGAGGCCTTTGGTGGCTTCGTAACTTTGACACCAGGTTTATAGGGACCTTGCAGTCCACATGAGAAGAAGACACCAATGCACTCTGACTGAACATTTAAGTAAAAAGATAATTGGTATAAAATGGGCCTCTGTCTAGCCCGGATTGCCGGTGAGATGCAGGTTTTAATCCTGTAAGGCTTTATAATTATTCGAGAAGAAGAAACAAAACCGACACTGAAACGACTTCCCTTCCTCATTCACAAGAACAATAACAATTGCGTAAATAAACAACAAGTAATCCTGCGCACCTCCATTCGAGGATGAATAATATATGTCATTGCATTCGCCTACCCTCGCCTGAAGGAACTGTGAGTAATCTTAGCCAAGTGCGTCTACTGGATTGTACAGTGGGCAGCACATCAAGCTATAATTTTTTTTTGCAAACAAGAAGTTATTATCAACGCGCATTATACCCGGGTATATAACTTGATGTGCTGTTCATTGTACTTGATTTCTCAACACAATTTGGAATGTTGAAGAAATACAATGAAACCAGCCATTTTATGTTTATGAGTTTATGAGTAGAATAGATTCTTCAATGGTTTGCTTATATAAATGTAGAGTCTCTCGCTGACTCTGCAGTAAATATTTGCATGGCATTTATTATTACTCACTTTTTTTATCTTCCCTATAAAACAATAGGGTATCGGACTATTTATTTTTGATTTTATAATGAATAAATATTTTTAAAATATAGATTAGTAGCAGACGATTCGTGAAGAAAAAAACAGAATCGGTTGAAAAACGAATTTACAGTGATTTTGTAAAGTTTCAATATGTCAGTCTCTTTCAAAAACGATTTTTTGTATGGAGATTATATGGCGATGGCGTTACTAACAAATGACGTCACAAGTGGGTATGTGCCTCTCTGTGTAATCTTGAATTTCAAACCTTTATAACTCGGTCAATTTTAAAGATAGAGCAAACATTATTTTAGTGTTCGATAGCAGAAACTAAGAAGTTTAGATTTATAAAATAAATAAAAAAGTAGTCCCATCCCCTATTACCTATTCAAAATTTGTGTCCTTACAAAAACATTTGATCATTCATGAATATTTACCAAATCGTTTATGACCCTTTTACTTATTATTGTGAACATTAGATAATATAAAATAAAACATCCCTCAGCCCTTTCCTTGTGACGGTGGATGTAATTTCCTCTGGCAACACACACTCGTGCGCTGTTTACGACTCCGCTAAATGGCCGTGTTAAATGGAGCGATGATTTTTTTAACGTATCCCTTTTTAATGTATACCTAAATTATTTTTTATGTGTTATAGGTTTTGTGATTTCTGAAGAAGGAGATTATTTTAAAATTAGAAAAAAATATGGCGCGGACGAAACATTTATGTTGAATATTAGAAGAGCAATTAGCAGTAGAATTGAAGTAGAACACTTTATTTTGACTTAAGTACACGCTTAAATATGTGATTCAAACAATACTTATGTTTTTATTATTAAAAACACCATAAAATTTATGTTTTATTTAACTATAATTTTAACAAAATAAAATTGAATTAGGAAACTTAAGTAAGAAATCAATTACATATTACCAATTGAAGTTGACAAAACGGATGATATATTTTTGTAGAAATCTTTCCGCTGACGGAAGGGCGTTACTCCTCAGCTTTAATACCATTAAGTTGGTAGCAGCCGATAAACAAGCAACAATGCGCCCGCACACCCACTCTACTAAATTAACTCACTACCTACCTACTTGTCATTGCATCGGCTCACTCTCACAAGCTAACGTAATCAGACACAAGTTTGAATGTCTATGTTGCAACGTTATCATTTTTTTTCTCATCATGATTTCTCCAAGGAGCTCCTCACTGACCTGTCCCTTCTGCTTGCAACCAGCGGCTTCCCGCGCGACCTTTTACAGATTATCTTGCACACCAGTTAATTTATTTTTAAATATTTATTTACTCGAATAAAGATTTGAAAAACATATTTTTGACGGCATGCTACTTAACACGCGCATGGCCAAAATGTGTAAACAATAAAAATCGCGTCGAAATTGATCGTTTTTGAAGCTGTTTTATTTTAATTTATATTTTACTTTAGTTTGATTCAATATAATAGAATACAACTTTATTGCACGTAGAATTAATATTCGTAGAACCTACAAATAAATTTATTTCAAGCCAGTATTTGAATGTACATTTGTTTAGTAATTACGCATCGGTGTGAGAGGTGGCTACATTTATTTGTATTTCGTACAGGGAACGCGATACGAGACGCGACGCGACTAATACTCAAATGGTTTTCGAAAAGCGGTAACTCCTTTCACCAAATTTGTATTAGTACATTGGATTATATTTGTATTCGAAGTAAGTACCTAAATATTAATATGGTCGGCTTAATTAAAGTAAATTATAGTTTGTTTAGAACAAAATTACATTCTCACATTTCTTTTTATAACTAATAAATCCGAGATCTAAAACAATCCTGAAGTCTGCTGAATTCTATGTATTTGTTTCTGAAAACTATTTTTTATCATTATTGTTATTTTTACCTTTGATTGAGAACTCTTTGTGCACAATTTCGTTAATTTTTTTTAGAAAACTCTTGATCTACAAATATATCTTAGATATTAATACAATTGTTTTGTTTAATAATAAATTAAAGAAATAGAAATGTAAACAAATAGATATAAGATAAAAACTTCGTAACAATATGTAACTGGTTACCATCATTTAATCCATCTTATTTCGATATGGTTTAAAAACTAATCTGGCAAAAATATAGTTAAACTGAGTTACGAACTTTAAAAAAAAAACATAACACATAACCTGACTCATAAATCATATAAATTAAGGCAATTTCACAATAGTATTAGAAATGAACTACTCCAGTGCTGCGTCCACCTGTGCGAAGCTCCCAGTGGAAGCTCCCTTGGGTAACATTCATAAACATTAGTTCAGTTGACTTCGCAACTGAGAGCGTTGTGACACTTTGCTATAAAATATTTACTATATTATAAGTCTGTATTTTAAATAGTGTACTTAATAAACTGATTTAGATTTTATAGATATTCAAGGCCGCCGGGTCAATAGATCAAACAAAAATAATTAAATGACGTGAATTTTTTTTACCTGTTTCGTGCATAAGTTGGGCCTTATAGCACTTTGAGTTGATATCAACGGCTTAGAATATTGAGGCCAACTAAGGATTCAATAATTATGATAAATAAAATTTTCACAATAAATAGAAGGAGTTACTAAACAAGGTATAGACCTAATGGAATCATTAGGGCAATTGATAGTTAGGACTAAAAACGTAATGATAATAAAAAGTGAGATAGGTATATTTTGGATACCTAGTACCTACAATAATAGGAAACTATATATTTTTGGTTAGTTTAAATTTAATAAACAAATTTAATTAGCCCTGACATTAAAAAGTGCCTTAAAATAGTATTCACTATGTACTTATCGAGATTTTATTGATGTCCTTCATATTGTCCTTTTTATAAAACTATTTTGATTCATTTTTTACCCTATTTCAGGGGAGAGTTGAGCACCACAGTGGCAGTGGCAATGTATATGAGACGTAGATGATGATGACATGATCTTCTTTGGAAAAGTTGGGCAGTTGCGCGATCTTTTTACCGCATGTTTTGCCAATTAACGTATATTCATACTTGAGTTTAAAATAACGTAGATCGTAAAACGTAATGTGAAAATAACACCGTGAACATTCAGGATACCAATTGTTTTTTAACACCGTAATTTGTTTACTCCAGTTCTTATTTTAAGTGTTGGTTAGAAGTTGTTAATTTGATTAAAGTAATACGTTAACAGTTAGACAATCCCTTGAGGTCGTATTACACAAATTAGTTAAGTCGGTCCACTGACAACAATGGCATCCATTTTTAACTAGTTTTTATATAATCTTTGCAACAGTTTTCGAACGTTTGGAAAAAGTGGTAGAGGATATTTGCATCGCGCCTGTACTTGTTTGGCTCCCATTACAGAGGTGTCCCGGTGCAGACACTGTCAAACAAAAACCTATTTGTGCGGTTTTCCCCAATTTAGTTGGAACATTGCAGACTGAATCACCAGTTGTCTGAAAATAAAGATTATTCCTTTCTTTAGAAGGCACATTGAGCCGTTAGTCTCGGTATGTATGTATGATGGGGGACGTCTGCGAGGAGCGCAGACGGGTGATCTCTATAATTAGGAACTATTTCACCCTTAATCCCAGTCGTGATGGTTACCCCTTTCATGATACCTTCGCATGAGCCCAGCGTGCTACCCACGGTAGGTAAGTTGTGTGAGGTATATCCCATATTATCTCTGCTTCTGGTATAAGATGACTCCAGGGCCCCCGCGACTCCCTGGGAAGAACCAGCTTAGCGATGGCTAGTTGCCATCACCAGCCAGCTCACCCGAGCGTCGCGCAGGCACCCAGTGCCCCCCATGCCTTATGCTTCGAGACTTTCCGGGTTTCTATCACACGGTTGTTCTCCCCCCGTAAGATCGCAGTCAGCTGGGCCTGCCGTCGCCCACCCTCGGAGCTCCCATCGGAGGAGTACTGGTTTTACTGTTAGTCCCGGTAACTATCCACGGAAGCAGGGTACACGAGCGATGTCAGTGGACTTCGGCGGCTCTATATGACACTAGGGTTTGTGAGGTTAGTTGCCAACCTTACTGCACACACGATGAAGACGACCGAGTGAGTGAAAAGGAAAAATATACAACGCAAGGTTAGCGTTCTATCTATCTACATATATAGGTATAGGTCACATCAGCCCACGATAGCAATGGCCTCTTCATAAACATGTTTCTTTCTCTCTTTCTGTTAACAGTCACCAAGCCCAAGGATCTTGTTTTGAAACATTGATTTCCATCTTCCATCCACTTTCTCATTAAGATTGCAGTGATCACAAATAACTGAATTCAGAGGAATGTTATAGGTTCGAATGTGGTTCGAATCTTATGTAGTTTGAGTTAGATCTTTAATAGGTATTAACTACCTGCTTATTTATTTAAAATTTATCTTATTTTTTACAGCCGCCAAGTACCTATACTTGTTACATAAAAAAGTAACGTATCAAACTTGACTTTATTAGATATTAAAATGTAACTATTAAATTTTACGCTACATTGCTCTTTGCAGTTGAGCCAAAGCAATATCTGCCTGCTAGTATCATGATTCACGTCGCAATGCATGGAGCGAGTTCGTCGCACTTTTGGCGCCAAAAAGTCGCGACATCCCGTCTCGCCAACCCTCCGGAACTAACTATACAATCCTAGATAAAATATACATTTATGGCTTAAGTTAATGCTACACGACTGTACACTAGCGCCACTTCTCAGATAACAATAGAAAAATCTTTCATAAGTTACATTTCTTAGTCATACGTCAATCTTAATTGTGCGACAAATGTGAATAGTTAAAAAGTTTTTTGTTGTCTAGGTTGTAAAATCAATTTTCTGTTATTACTATAATTACAATGGACTTAAAAAAAAATGTAACGTTATAAATTCTTGTCGAGTAAAATATTATACAGCATGATTTTGTAATCCCTAGCAAAATTGAAAACCCCCAAATAATATCGACTTTATATACCAAATACACAATCAACTTTACTAATTTGTATGGGAGGTCAAATTTTTTTTTAAGGTTTTCAAATTATGTTCCTTGAGAAAAGTTGTTGCTTTTGATAGTTTGAACATTATATTTAAATTTCGCTAAGGATTACAAAATCATGCTCTATATGTTTAATTAAACGCTTAAAATTTGGCGAGTGTATTTTTCTTTACTAGAACAGCTTATCAAAAACAAAAGACCTATGTCTAAATAAATGAGGTAATGCAAATAAAGCTCGCTGGGGCTACAGTGTGTACTCATGTAGCCTCTTGACGTGGGGATTCACCCTCTTTTATAGATTTCGTTTGTCAGTTCGAAGATACTGATTCAATTGTTCTAAGAGTTGAGAGCCATAAAAAAATGAACTACTGTCAACAACAAGAGGACATAGAACACAAAATCAGGGATCGGTTGGTCAGCATCTGACAAGTGACAATGGCTGACGTGTTTTCGTTTTAATTTAGTTTATTGAAGTGTTTCGTGTATAATTTCGATAGTGTATTATCCAGTGAATGTTTTGGGACTACAAACTTTAATGAAACATTTGAATCGCTTTTGCGGACATTTTTAGATGATGCCAAGAGGCTTCGTGGTGGCTTCAGTAATTGTACTATCACATTACTGAGCCCAATTTACCGAACAATCATCCAAGGATATATCTTAAACCTACAAATATCACTCGATACTGGCGAAATACGTCTACATAAGATGTGTCGCTTTTTTTTGTGTCCAGTTTCTTTTTTAACTTTTATAAGCCCAAAACTCAGCTACGAAAACCGGACGGCGACGACGTTAATGGTTTTAGAAAGCCTAATTGTTGTATATTAAAACCTTTTATTGTTTAATAAATCAACTTCCTATATAACCGATAAAATCTAGAGTTAATGCATACGAAATAGGAAATTTTATTTTTTCAATCAAAGCCTTATTTACTCGTATAACATTGTTGAGACTAGTAGACATGTTCACAGAAAAAGCGCTTCGGAGACACGAGCGTAAAGTAAGTATTTTTTATTAAAACAACTGTACACTGTCATAAAATATAAATAGTAACCACAGAATAGCAACCACCGTAACTACTAGTTTGTTGACCTTCTCCTTGTATTATTTTAAAAGCTTTCTGTTATCTGCGAAAATAGCAATTACGAACCACTAGTTAGTGAACTTTAATCTTCACGTAACTAAATTGCTGTAGTTAATGAGATTATATAGGGTGATTTTTTTTTTACTATCTAATTATTCTCTTAAGCCAATAACCAAGCTGATATTGCAGTTGGCTGGTCATATAACAACAAACCACAAATACCCATATAACATGTGGCAAAGAAAATACCGGTTTTTGGTCAGTATCTGTCATATATATAACCGATAACTGGAAAGGTCGATAGGCCCTAGAGAGGAAAATAGGGGGCTATGTTGTGTTGAGCACCGCACGCCCAACGACGTCATAAAAAAAGAGCCGAAGATTGTGCCACTATGCAATGAGTGCACAAGCCGCCCTTTGACCCACATTTTTGTTCAATGTTGCTTTGTGTTATTTTTTGTTTCTTAAGTATCAAAAAAGATTAGTTTGTATGAATAGAAACAAGTTTATTTATGACGATGATTTATTTTAAGCGCTTTTATGTAAAATTCAATCACTAACTAATAAGCATATTTTAGGAGATTTGATAAAGACATAGTTACATAGTAAATTATAAATGCTAGAGTATAATAATTAATTTAAAAATAATGACTATTATTTTGTCGATCTCTTGTTCACATCCTGTATGCTACTTGATAAGTGGTATGTAAATAGCCCGAATGCGAGTTAAACCCCACACAAAAAGTACCGCGAGTTAACTAGAAACCTTCCAAGATACACCCACTTCCGGTTAGCAACGAGCTTTGTCTACCAACGGCTGTTCACGTCCGGTCTTTCCAACCAGCTTTTAACGACCATTTTGAACCTCCACAGAAATTAGACCCTTATTGTCTAAACAATAAAAACCTCTTTGACATGACAAGGGAGAAAAGCAGCACAGATTTATGATTTCGCAAATGCGTTTTCTAACTACTTTTTTTATGTTGGTACGTGGAAAAATAAAAAAGGTTATTTTTTTATTGGCTTTCATTTATTTTTACATTAGTTAAGTATGTATGACATGCACTAATTTTATACTTCTTTTAACTGTACAACTTTTAAATGTACACTATTATTTGAACTGCTTATTTTTTTTTCTGTCTATCTCTTGTGTGTAATAAAGTATTCTATTCTATTGTGTTCTACAACGAAAAGCGCCTGCCGGTTTGCTAATATGACATTTGAATTTTCTCTTGAGAGTAAAGTAGTATCTTTCACGTAAAAGGACATTTTCCAGTTTCTTAACCACCTCGTCCTAATATCATGATCAGACAAGATACCTCTAAAATTTAATAACAAAAAAAAATTGGAAAAGCTACTCTGATTCCGTGTTCAAACATAAATCATGCGCTTTGTTAGGCTGTTCCCAGTTTATCAGGATATTGCAGGCTAAATCATCTGATATTCCGAAAAGAGAGATTTCCTTGCTTCTGAACGCACGTTAAACAGTTGGTGTACCAGCTATTATATACCTACGGTAAATAGTCAGAGTCATTGCAGAGATCGTCTAGGTGGTTCCATAACTGACACCTGGGTTAGTGAGGTCGGTTGTCGACCTTACAATCCAGATGATTAGAAGAAGAAGACTGCTAAATTGCTGCTTTAATAAGTGCAGCTCTGGATTATTGTACTTTGTGCAATAATGTTTCTCGTCCGACCCCATTTTGCCAAACTCGTCGACGCCAGACTGTCTGGCGCCCAAAACCTCTTTGTCTGGTTTCCTGGAGCTAAAACAAATAGATATATAACTGTCTCACTCATAAATTGGTAGTGAGTTTTAGAAAAGAATGATTCACGTAATCGAATTGATAGGTGTTATGAATTTTTTTGTTTAAGATGATTTTTACCTTGACTGTAAGTTGACTATTTTACTTAGTGGAGAGACAGAGATTATTAAATAATTTGACACGTGTTAAAATGCTAACATTTTTTCGAAATCCCTATTTTATAGGGAAAGTAGGGATTAAATATTTGTGTGGAAAGTCTGTCATTTCTAAAAGATAAGAACTTAAAAATGTTAGATCCGCTGAGATTAATAAATTATTTGATATCATGTTATCAAGTTCCCTATTTTGAGGAGGAAAGTTGGGATTAAAATGTTTGTATGAAAAGTCTGTCATTTCTAAAGGTAAGAACTTGAAAATTTGGATTTAGGCTAAGATTAATAAATAATTTAACACGTATTGAAGTATACTTTCGAAATTTATTTTATAGAGAATGTAGGGATTCATGGTAAGTGTCATTTCTAAGGCAAGAACTTAAAAATTGACATTTAGACTAAGGAAAAATAATCGTTTGACGTTTCTCATTTTCTTGAAATCCCTATTTTGAAGGGAAAGTAGGGATAAAGTTTTGTTATGGAAACTTTGTCATTTCTAAAGGTAGGATATTAAAAAATTTGATTAAGACTGAGATTAATAAATAATTTAAAACGTGTTTAAGCTTTTTATGAAATTCTTATTTTGAGGAGGAAGCAGGGATTAAATGTTTGTATGGAAAGTCTGTAATTTCTAAAAGGTAAAAACTTAAAACATTGGTGTAAGACTGAGATTAATAATTCATTTGATACATGTTTTAGTATTTTATCAAATTCCCTATTTTGAGGGGGAAAGTAGGGTTAAATGTTTCTATGGAAAGTCCAGTTCTAAAGTTAGAAATTTGAAAATTTGGATGTAAGCTAAGATTAGTAAATGATTTGACACGTCTTTAAATTTTAGGGATTAAATTTTGTATGGAATGTCAGCCATTTGTAAAGTTAGGAACTTAAAAAATTATATAATAAGACTGAATTATTCGGTTCGAGTTCCAAAATGTTTTTGAAATCCCGACGATTAAAGAAGGTATTTAAAAAAATATAAAAAACGAGCCTCCTCCATTTTGAAGTTGGTTAAAAATGTGTTAAAGTATGAATTAATCTACCCGTGCGAAGCCGGGGCGGGTCGCTAGTTATATTATATTTGACTAAAGAGTCAAATACTTATAAGTTTCAGAAATTAAAATAATTCTTATTTATGTCATACAAATTAACAAAAAAGTTCAAAAATACGTGGCAATTTTAAGGATAAATATTGATACAAACTAAGCAGTTTTAGTCAAAAATACCGACCCCGAATTAAGATTTGTGTTTACATTAAAATTGTATTGTTCAATTTTGACTGTGATTTTAGATAGATAGATAACTCATTTATTTGCCAACAAACAGTACACCTAACAAAATTACATACAAAGAAGACAAAGACATACTTAAGCTTACCTACCACAACGCGATGCAATTGTATGTATACTGTGCTGGCAAAGAGGTTCTGACTCAGCAAAATGTCGCATCCAGGGAGTCAGGCTACGACGCTGATCAATCTGCCAGAACCCAGGGCACAGTCGGCGCGTGCTTTCTTACGTACGTAACCATCAAATAAAGCATCAAATTATAAATAATTATGATAGAGCGTTTGATCTTAACACTACTGACTTAAAATATAAATAAATTAACCATCTTCCATCCAAAAGGTAGTGGCCATACCAAAACCCACTAGAAGTATGTACGTATCTCAACTGTTTTCTTTACCATGGTAACAAAACTTACGTTGTTACACAATCAACAAACAAGCCTAATCTGAGATCGAGGTTTTCACGCTTAATATCTCCGAAGGCTTGAGGGTGCAATCTTCAGTCGTTAGCCCCGCCTACTTCCGGTTTCGGCACGATAGCGTCACTTCCGCCCGACTCACCCTTGGCTTTCAAAGCTATCATTTGTATTCACTTATAAAATGGGAACAGCTTAAAATATACTTCAGAAGCGATTTGTTTCAAGAGGTATTGTTAAAGAATTAGGGTTAAGAGTTGTTATAGAGAAGGTTCTATTTTAAGTTTGTAAAACGTCAAGACTTTATAACTGTATCAATGTACTTAGTGTAATTTTCTTATTGATTAATAATTCTGATAAATATAAAAATAATCTCACGTAAAAATAATACAACTGAAGAATACAATCACATTTTTTGCCTTCAGATTTCAATTCGCTATAATTAATTTTTAGTTCTATGCACTGAACACGCCCTTGTTTTGTTTTGATTTTACAATATCCCTTATTTTTATAAAATAATACCAATTCATCTATATTTTATAATTAAGAGCGTAAGGAAAGCTTTCTTGTGAGATAAGAAAATATGAGCTTGCAATACATTTTTGTATCGATTTTTTTATTAAAGCAATAATAACCAATACGCCATAAAAAGTCAAAAACAGAAAACAACCTCTTCATCTCTCATATACGTCCCCACTGAGGGGCTCGAGCCTTCCAAACAACCTCTACTTTGAATAAATAAATAAATAAATTTTATTAGGAACACCAAGAGCCAGTAATATAAATTTCGTGTACAAGCACGTGTTTACTAAGTAAACCAATTACAGGTATTCGCTTGCGGGTATAGTAACGAATATAAGTGAATATGATACAAATTCGAAAATTTCCTTACAATTAAGTGTACTCTAAGAAAATATCAGTAGTTATGTAAGTTTCTAATTAACAGCTGGATTCGAACCTGAAACCGTCCAGCGTCGCCGTAAGCTCCACTAAGCCACTCTGGGGCCGCATTAGCGTTATCTCATACTGGATTCTGATAAGAGGGTAATTTCCTTTACTTTGCTTGCTCTTAGTATCTTTTTTATATCTTGTTTTGGGTCGCAATTGCCTTCGAAACGAAATAAGACAGAAGATGTTATTAGATTTTGTGTAGTGTAAAAAATGTGCTACGATGACGTAGATATTGCTACGGCGTAGCACGACGTAGCATATCGTAGTATATCGGAGAAAGTCGCGTCGAGGTAAAACAACTTTATAACTAATCAACAGCTCACATACGTCCCCACCGAGGGGCTTGAGCCTACCCTGAATTAGGGCGATTAGGCCTTAGTCGACTACGCTGGCCCAGTGCGGGCAGTAACTTTATAACTAATCAGATTTAAATTAAACCTTATTCAACGCATATTTCTTTCATTCTTTTACTAATTTTATTTTTAAGGCATGATTGCTCTAATTTAGGGTAGGCTCGAACCTCCCGATTGGGATGTATATGAATTATTGATAAGATTACTTTTATGCGTGTGCAATAAATAATCTATTTACTTGCTTAACTGTTTCGCATCAATTGCTAAGTAAAGTGCACAACACAGTCCATCTTTGGGTAGTAAAACTAGCTGTCTATGATTTCCTGGTAACACGGAACAACTTTCCGCAGTTAACCAGTCGTGGTTAAATATAACCATCGCATGTGAACCGACGATTAGGCAACACGGTTCACTCATATTTGCCTTTAGCGGTGTAAGCGCGGACTCTTCTAATTGCTGTTAGTGTAATACTGTTGCGGGGTGTACAGGGAAATATTTTAGGTCATCTAACAAGTGTTCGAAGATTAAAAAATTTTTCGCTGGACGTAGCAAGGAGATTTTTCATTTGAGAACAAGCCGTGCGATAACAAAAAAAAAAGGATGGCTTACAGTAGCGGCTCTATCATAACGTAGTACGTTACCTATAAATTGTTTATGTTAAAATTTTATTTATCATCAAGTACGTGATGTAAAATCATCCGAAAAAAAAAACTATTTTATCATATATATCATATATATATATTATTTTATCATAAGCAGTACAAAAATATTGCAATACAACTGTCAATTCAATTGCATATAGATAGTTGTAATTAATTCATTCAAGTTCTGCGCAAGTAGCCTTCCCCGCCTTACTATTGACTGATGTTGATGTTGATGTGGATCGTGGTTTGACGGGAGTTTGTTTGTTTGTTACAGTGATATCCCTCATGCGGTAGCACGTGCGCTCACGCATCGCCAAGATGCGCCAGTTCTCGCTCTTCATACTGACGCTGCTCTGTGTCTCGGTCAAAGGTAAACAAAATATTGTATTTATACCTTAAACTTCAAACATTTATTTGATTCACGTTGCTACATAGGTCTTATAGGTATAATTTCAAATTTACAGTTGCAAACGTGACCCTGATACCTTCGATTACAGAAAGATTTATACCTAGCAAAAAATGAGTCGACCAATTGTACAGGACTCAAACCTGCATCTCCTTGGCATTTCAGGCAAGACACGTGCATTTTTTTCATTCAACACACGATCTCTTGATCATAAAATGATCTATTAAAAAACACAATCGTTGCTACAACAATATGTTATTAAAATAATGCAAAACTTCCTGAGTAGCTCAGCTCTCGGTTCCGTTAAACGGTTTCTATTTAAGGCGAGGCCCTATTTAAAAAATCGTTCTTGGGCCCCTTTTTGAACTCGCGGATCTCACGTCTCGGAATATGTACCAAATCAAGAAAATTACAACCAACAGAAGAGTTTATCATTTAGCGGCGTAACCAAGTGGATTTTACATATAATCAAGGAATAAAGCAAAAATAAATAATTAAAGTCACCGAATATCACCCCACATTCAAAATTTGCAAATCTGTTTTCTCAATATTTTCAGCGACAACAACATATTTTTTGTATTTTTTAGGTGGCTATATTAATATCTAAATGGCGAAACGAGCTAGTTTTTTAATTCGTACTATATTTTTCACTAAAAAGAGAAAATAGTTCAAGAAAAATGAGTTTTTCGCACGATTCCTGCGCAGTGTCGGACGTAACCTCCGTGAAGCATCGCACGCTAATACGAGTATGAACGTTATTTCAGTAGTGCGTCGGTTGAACTTTCAACTAAAACGCGTTGAGTTGCTAATTTAGGATAGAGCCTCGCCTTGAGTTCAAAAAATAATCACGAATTCCTAAATGTAGCGGAAAAATAAAAATCAGTATTTTTAATTAACACATCTAATTTAAGAATTTTATTTATGTATGTTAGTCAAAGCAGCCTCGTTCTTTTCATCTTTGAAAGAAGAAAACAGAGATAGTAATGCCACTAGAGTTTAAACGCTAGATATTTCAATTACTATTTTTTTTATATTAAATATTTGTTATTTGTTATATATATTTGTTATTTCAATTACTTAAGATGGCAGCCGTAGGGATAACTGAAACTGATACAATAAAAGCATCTCTGCATTCATACACTTTTCTGAAGATTGTATGGCTTTCTATAAAACATCTTGATATTCAACTGTTTCTCTGAATTATAACGAAATTATTTGAGCATGAAATGTGAAGGTGTCCCTGAAATAGACACTTGGTTGATTCCACTGGCCAATAAACCCGAACCCATTGAATTGAGCGGTCATCGGCTATCTTGATAGCTACCTTGACCTAGATCTTAACAAAATAATCGATAGACGATGTCGACTTCATCTAGAAGGTGGTAACCAGTAAAGTACAAGCGTTGTACTTCTAATTTAGAAGATTTTTAGAAAGATATTATTTATCCCCGAATCCGATTAAGAAGTGTTGGAATATTATTAGCCTTGCTTGAGTTCTAAGCAGTGGGGAAACTTCTTTATAACATTATTATTATGGTTGCCTGGAATAAATTGCTACCTTCGCAATAAGGCCGCCTAATTGACCAACCAACTGTAAAAATGTTTCTTGTAAATTGTGATTGGTGTCAATAAAGAATATTTGTATTGTATTGTATTATTTAAGGCTAAATTTAAAACGGAACGATTAGGATATTGAATACAATGAGCCTTGCTGTTATCATCACGAATGGCCTCTGATTTGGCTTAATGAGCTGTCTGCGTTAGTATAGCAGGTACTACCATTGTATACTCTGTGATAGCTAAAGCCAAAGGCTTGAAGTGTTTTTATATGGCCACACATCCGTGACCCGACCAAATAACAATGTAAGTACTTATGAATTTTCTTTTTCTACAGACATATCAGGTAGCTGGGAGGAATGGTGGACCTACGATGGAATATCCGGTAAGTCATTTTAAGTATTCATTGTAATTAGTTACAAGGGAAGAAAAGAAATGTTGGGTTAGGTCGTGTTAAAATTATGCAGAACAATATGCATGATAAATCTGTAACTGCTTCTAATGTTTACTTTATGATGAGGCCTGATCAAATACTTACATTCAATGTAAACCACTTCAAATAATACCGTGATTTTCTTTACTTGGGTCACACTATCCTGGTGATGACGACTAGTAACGATCTTAGATACCATCTTAATTACAGAGGTCACACCCGTATCATTACGGGTGCTTCGCGCTTGGTCCAAATGTCCCTTAGTTATTACTATTTTTAAGAGTAGCGAAACTTCTGAACACAATTTTGTAACAGTTTTAATTGCCTCTTAAAGTTTTTAAATGATTTTTACAGTGTTGTCAACACTTAGTAACTTTTAGTAAAATTTTATTTTATTAAGCAATTTACAAGTAACAAGTTACTATTTGGTATTCATTGCGTGGCTAATTCGCCTAAACTGTAAGCTCTTATATTTTATCTTTTGTCTTCGCAATCATCGAATTTTACTTGTAATGCGTAACTTGTAGATTCGTGAAAAGGCTCCTTTTATAGTAAATCTAGTCGAATGTAAGTGAATTTTGACTATATGGATTGAAACTGATAAAAACAGTGTTCCTAAAACTAGTTCTCTACTGAAAGTTATTTTGATATGTAGGTTTTTTAATTAACAGATTTATTTTTCCTTTTCATTTTATTTACTAAAACCAGATCTTCTTCTTCTTCTTCTTCTTCAGCCATTTTCAACCGCTAAGGTGTAGGCCTCCTTCAGGTTATGCCATCTATCCCGGTCCTGCGCAGTTTCCAACCACTTGGTACCCGCCATTCTTTTGATGTCGTCATATCAACGCATCTGTGGTCTCCCTCGTGGGCGTTTCTCGCCCCATGGTCTCCACTCCACTACCGCCTTACACCACGAGCCTTGCTTTCGGGCGACATGACCAGCCCACTCCCACTTTAATCTCGCAACCCGTTTAGTAACATCGCTCACTTTACTCTGTTCTCTTACCCACTCGTTTCTTAAACCGGATATAAGTTATTAAAAGAAATCATAGAACTGCTGCTTCTACAATTTACAAAAATTACTATACAAAATATTAGTTGACCCTATTAAAAACAACAGATCCAAAATGTCGTACTTGAATTTTATCTAACAACCTACCCACTTGACTTGCGCACAAAAATTCTAATGTGATGGTAATGACCGTCTGTTCCCGGTAATGACGCACGAGAATGACACCCAGGTCACGGTAATGACAGTGTACCCGGGTGAAGATAGTAAGGAAACTATAATGGAACGATTTCCGTTCATGCGTTAGCCAATTTTCAATTTTGTATGTCGTTCATTGCTGGCTGTATATTGGCTAATTTTTAAAATAAATTTTAATAGACCAATGCAGATTTGCCAAAAACATTACATAAACAAGTATTTTTGATGGGTCTGTGTAATCTGAAACACATCAATTGCATATCTGTTGGACCTTTATGTATGTTACGAAATGTTTGTTTTGTCAAACTCTTAAAACAATAAAATGAAGTAATTCTTAAAGGTTTTGCCTCAGTTTTTATGTTGCGATCGACGTTTTACCTATAAACTTTAGTCAAAAGCCTCTCAACGTACAACAAGATCTTTCTTCTTTTTATTATATTCAATGGTGTACTCTCGTGTCCGAAATGTGCGAGTACCTTTACTCACAAAATAGGCTTCGTGAGTCACATTCGAGCACACGAGCGCCAAAATCGGAGCTGAAGCAGTCGCCGTGGCCGAAATCGGACAGGAGCTCATCATCATCATTCAAAACAGCAATGTACAGTTACATCAAATTACCCTCCTTAATGTCGTCTTATATTATGAACGGGCCTCCAGTGCCGCATTACATTACGCACGGCTCAATGCACTGGACGACCGAATTTTGCGGTCCCACGCATTTCCATTCACTTCGAAACTATTTTAGGATGAATACCTTCATAATAGTATCTTTTATATTTGAGGAATCGCACAAATTGGAATTTTGACCGCCATGTTGTTGAACGACCCATTTCTGGTCATTTGATAGGGTTTTATTTTCGTGGTTTTGGATAACTTTAAAATTGTTAATTATTTAATTGAAAAAAAAAAAACAAGAATATCAGTAAACTAATTGTATTCGCTAACATGTTATTACATGTTATATTTTCTAGTTCATTACGGACGGTTTTATCGAAATTTGAAAATATATTTGGATGTTGAGATGTTTAGATGTTTGTTCCGCCTTCACGCTTAAAGTACTCAACGGATTTGGATTAATTTTGGATTGGAGATAGTTTGTACCCTGGATTAACACATACGACACTTTTTATGGGAAAAAGTCTTATTCGCACGGGAAAATCTTACACAACGCGAGCCTACCCGCCGGCGGACCGCTAGTATTAAATATTTTTGGTGAGTGAAGTTGAAATTGCACCTTCGAAGCTGCAATTGCACCTTGGGCGCAGATTATAGAGATATCATTTTTATAAACTTAAAGTTACCGCCAAAAATATTACTATACAATACAACATTCAGAACTAAACCAGTACAAAATCAAGTTGGGAACAACAGCATTATCGGTGTAGAGATTTATGCATCGAGCTGGGCGCAATCTGCCGTGCACCGAACTGCAGCTTATGTCCGATTTCGGGGGTTTACGCTACATAAACTGTTGCAAATGGTGTACCTACACGGGTCCTGGACATCTAGCATGTAAATGAACTAATCGAATCCTTGCATATAGATAGCTGTCATTCTCACCTAGGAGTTTAAGCATCGACTCAACCGCGCTGACGAAATATAACTTGATTCAAAATACACAAGCGCTCAGTAGCGTGGTTGTTTGATATTTTTTTGTGAACATATAGGCGTTTATAATAATGATGACTTAGATAAATGAAAGGCTCGCGTGGCGCTCGCCTAGATCCCGCGCTATCTAATAACAACAGCTCCGTGAATGCGGCAACTCAACAATGACAATGACAATTTGGAAGGATGCAAGCTCGGAGGAAATACGACATTGTTGATATTGTTTACAACGAGACTGCTTCGGCGCGAGCAGTTTTTGAGTATTTATTGCCGCATTTTTCACCTACGCAGGCGGAATCTAGGTGAGCGCCCGCGAGCCTTTCATTTATCTAAGAATGATGATCATGTATTAAATATACTTTTAAAATCTTTTCAAATACTCTATACAGGTTCTAAAGATATTTTCCGTTTCAAAGAGCGTCGACTGATTAATTTAAATAGCCTACATCCTTTTACTTAAAGTTTGTCGTGTAACAAAACTAATACCTGCCTACTGCCTACTTTTTACAACTAAGCCCGGTGAAGACTATTGGCTGTGACATTGGTCAAATTTAAATTACTCTGTGTCCTGGCCCTGTTAAGTTAGGTTAATCGTAAGATGATTCCATACTTTAAATCTGGAAGGCATTTTAAGTCGTTGGTCCCGGCAATTATCTGACTTCTCTGTCTTTACATGACCTATGTCAGACAAAAGCCATAATATATATGTTAGAGGATGACGAGTAGACGCACGTGGTCGCGTCCCCAAGGCGTTAATAAGACGATGACTCATAGTCTTCTAGAATTTATTTCAGCGAACTTGTGCTTAGTACAAAATCAGAAATGATAATGAATCGAGCTCGGCTAGCTCGTCTATTTATACCAAGTGACAAACAACCCCACCACAGACTTGCCGTGCACGTGTTCAACAACTGTGGTCGATTGAGTGTCTTTTATTTTACAATTTAGTTTAATAATTCTTTCTTAATTTTAAACATAACAGTAATTTAAATTCTTAAGTAAGTGATATTAAGTACAACATTATAAATCTGCAATTAAATTATACAAAACAAATAAAACATACACAAAACGATTGTTCGAATTATTAGCCCGTAAACAAATCAGTTGTTCGGGTTCTCAGGCGCGCTATCACGGCCATTCTGACGAGCGGCTCGTGCTCGAGCCAGCGATTAATCTAAAATAATAAAAATTATGTTAGTAAAACAAATAACTACTGGTGGACATGACATTTTTATTTTATTTTATGCTCACTCTATTAGACCTCAAGCAGCTTGTTCTAACAACGGCCCCATCAACAAACTCAGAGGCCTTGCTTATTTTGTAGACAGGTCAGCTTGTTTGTTAGACTCAGAGGCTCATTGCTTGATTCTAACAAGTAGCTTTCACTTTTTATTTTATTTTATGGTATATAATTTTATTATTTAAATTGCTAACTTCAATCAATATCTTTATCGCTATCACGGTCAGACTCACACATATTTGGGAATGGAACAAGACGTAGATGTTCATGAGCAACAACAGTATTTTTATATCCTGAACGCAGACTTTTTATCTCATAGCGATGGTTTTCGAGTACTTTTGTAATTTGGTATGGTCCAAGAAATTTTGGTCCTAATTTATTTCCTGACCACTGCGTATCTTTGCATAATACAAAGTCTCCCAGCTGGAATGGTTTAACTACAGCAGTTTTAGAGTTAAAACATGCTTTGGTCTTACTGGCTTGTTCGGCCATTCTGACGTTTGCATTGGAACGAATCGAGTCTCTATCTATATCGTCTTCAATAATGCACATTTGCTCTATTGCTGGAGGTGAACAACGTTTTCCTAGTACAAGCTCTAATGGGGAATAGCCAGTTGCCTTTGATTTCGTGCAATTAATGGTTAATTGTAGCTCCCCAAGTTTAGTCAACCATACTTTTGATTGACTTTGGGCAATGACAACTAAATGATCTTTGAGTGTTCGCATCATTCTCTCTACCTGTCCGTTACCTCTTGGAGCTCCTTTAGCTATGGCATGATGCTCCATTAAATTCGTTAGTTCTTGTTTACTTCTTGACGCTTTTAGGGCATTGCAGTCTGTTACTACGCAAAACTTTCGTCCGTAAATAAAATGTCTAAAATGTTTTAAAGCCCTAACCACTGCCAATGTTTCTAACTCATAAGAGTGATATTTTGCCTCTGCTTCGTTGGTGCGCATGCTAAAGTACTCGACTATCCTACGACGATTGTTCTCGACTTGAATCAGCATTGCTCCAAGGCCTCTTGAGCTAGCATCAGTGTGAACTTCAGTTGGAAGGTCAGGATCAAAGATACATAAAATGGGTTCTGATGTTAAGAGCTTTATGATCTGTTGTCTTACTTTTTCATGATCGTCCGTAAATTCGAATTTAATATTTTTCTTAGTGAGTTCATACAAAGGATTCATTAATTTGGAAAAATTTGGAATAAAACGCCTAAAATAACTAGCCAAACCGTTGAACTGTCTAAGTTCCTTAACATTTTTTGGTGGTGGTGTTTTCTCTAATGCTGCAATTTTTTGGGGGTTAGGTTTTACCTGACCATTTTCAATTACATTGCCTAAATACTCAATACTTCGCATTAAAAATTTGCATTTTGAAAAGTTTATAGAGAAGCCAGCTTCTGACAGCCGCTTTAGTATCAGATCCAATTTCTCAAGCCCTTATTTTTCATCAGTTGATGGAATTAAAACATCGTCCATATATACCAAAGCTATTGTGTCGCGATAGTCACCTAAAGCAGTATTGATGGCACGTTGATATACCGATGGAGCATTGCACAATCCGAATGGCATTGATAAATATTCGAACTGACCATCTGGAGTCACAAAGGCTGTTCTCTCTATGGACTCTTCTGCAACTGGTATTTGGTGGAAACCAGATTCCATGTCCAGACTTGTGAAAAATTTTGCTTTCCCTAGTCTATCAATCTGGTCCTGAATAAGAGGCAGCGGATAATGATCGCGAACTGTATTAGAATTTAATTCGCGATAATCAATACACAAACGATCTTGACCGTTTTTCTTTTTAACTAATAAAATAGGACTAGCAAAAGGAGAGTTACTTTCCCTAATAATATTTTTTGATTTTAAATCTTCTATTATAGATTTTACCTTTTCCCGTTCGACAGGAGCTAAACGGTAAGGTCTTCTTTGTACAATACGATTAGGATCTTTAAGTCGGATAGTGAGAGAACCTGTTGTAACTCTTTTTGATTTATTAAGAGAAAATGAGTCTTCATATTTAGAGAGTAGGTTCATTAAAGGTTCGGTGTCGTGTAAATCAGTTTTTAAAATTTTACGGGAAGTAACTTCAGAAGCTAGAACGTGATGCTCTCTATGAATTGAAATTCCTTCATTAGTGATTTGAATCTTAATACCCGGAATTTGTAAAGAATCCATCCCTAATATTACATCATATAATAAATCATCAACAACATGTAACTTGATGTCAAATGTTACCTCATCGAGAGTTGCAGTTGTTTGGATTGCTTCAGAAGAATGTAATGTGTTTCCACTTACGCCGCGCAATTGGACAATTTCAATACCGCGTTTTCCTTTTAATGATCCAGCAACTTGTTTTCTGATAAGGGAACATTCGGCACCAGTATCTATCAAACAATTCAAAAAGATATCACCTATTTGTAGCCTGGCGCTGTTGTTACTGCTTGTCTGCACCACATTGACATCGTGCTGTGTGGAAGGTCCCGTTGATACTGGTGCTGCTGTCTGTTTCTGTTTTTGTGATTTATCTGAGGAGGAAGGTCTGAAAAAGCAATTGTTAGGAAGATGCCCAGTTTTTTTACAATAGATGCATACTTCTCGGTGAACAGATCGAGGCGCACTGCAGTCTCTTAGTTTGTGACCTGTTTTACCACAATTATTACATTGGCCTGTAAATGGTTCTGTCAACCTCGGGATTTTGTTACGGGGTGCTTCATCCCGATACACGGTGCTTTCTCCACTTCGTTTGCGATAATTAGCAAGGGTTGCTATTAGCTCCGCCTGAGATTTTGGGGCTGCACGAAGAAGCTCAGCTTGGTGAAATTTCGGCCGAATGCCTGATATGACTGCTTCTACCATTAAATCCGCTGGAGCATTTGGAGATATCCTTGAAAACAAACGCCAGGCTTCTGTCACATACTCGGCGTACGATTTGGCATGATCGGACGTATAGTCACGAAAGGCATTGACGTAAATAATGAAACGAGTCTCACCACTAAATTGAGTAATTAGTTCGTGCTTGATTTCTTGCCAAGATGCGAAGGAATGAGCTTTTGAAACTGCCCAGTCCTTAGCGCGACCTTTAAGGCATGACAGAGCTTTCATCATGGACACAAATTCAGAGCATCCACGAAGTGTCATGAGGGAATCCACCTGCTGACACCATTCCTCTATGGTTATTTTTTTATCATCAGGGTCGTAATTTGGTAGGTATAATTCACTAAGTTTGTATTTATGATCTGAGGTTGGAGTACTTCGAAATACTAGTTTTTCCAATAACGCAACTTGTTGGCGAAGGTAGGTTATCTCATTTTTATCACCGTTCATAGTCCGTCTTCGTAGTATAGGTGACGTCGCACGGGTTGGTGAATATGCGGAAGGATCCAATTGATCCTGATGCTCAAGACCCTGGTCCTGAGCGAGTTGATCGTCCGGGTCTCGAGAATATTCTTCGCGGGCATGGCGTTGTCGGTCCTCTTCTTCTGATGTTAGAGGATGACGAGTAGACGCACGTGGTCGCGTCCCCAAGGCGTTAATAAGACGATGACTCATAGTCTTCTAGAATTTATTTCAGCGAACTTGTGCTTAGTACAAAATCAGAAATGATAATGAATCGAGCTCGGCTAGCTCGTCTATTTATACCAAGTGACAAACAACCCCACCACAGACTTGCCGTGCACGTGTTCAACAACTGTGGTCGATTGAGTGTCTTTTATTTTACAATTTAGTTTAATAATTCTTTCTTAATTTTAAACATAACAGTAATTTAAATTCTTAAGTAAGTGATATTAAGTACAACATTATAAATCTGCAATTAAATTATACAAAACAAATAAAACATACACAAAACGATTGTTCGAATTATTAGCCCGTAAACAAATCAGTTGTTCGGGTTCTCAGGCGCGCTATCATATATATGACACCCAGGGTTTTTGAGGTTAATGTCGACCTCACAACCCCCACTATACGATAATGATGACATATTTTAATACACTCTCTTACGCATTAAATATACGGCTATGTAAAGCAAGGCACCATTCATAAATGATGAATTAATGTCAACATCTTTCAGTGAATGATTGGAGGTGGACTTATCTTCACGCTGAGCGAAAGGTTATGTCCTAATTACCTCAAACATAATGCCCAAGTCACTTAGTGATAGTGAGGAGTAAATCACAGTTTGATAACATCTTAATGACCTTGGTGTGAATGGTGTTTCAGGACATGATATCTAAAATTTTAGTTTTGGTGGAGTCGCTAGGATAAATATAGAACAAAATGACATCGATTTACAGAGGTTTATAGAACAGTAAATTTATTTACTCAACAAATTAAGAATTTTATTTACTTTAAAGCTGCATCACTCAGCTCAGCTCATTTAGAAATCTAACAAGACTAACCTCAACCTACAACCATGTATAGGGGAACTAGTAAAATTTAAAGAAGATATAATTATGGATTTTGCGTTTTTGATTAGATCTAATTTTTCCTTGTCTGAAGCTTACATTTTACCGTAAGTTGATTTGTATAAGAATTATTAGATGAGTCATCCTCTTTCGAAAATCTCAGCAGTTATCTTTATTTTGAACACAAAAATACGTGAAACTAGTCCGTTTCTGTATTTATTTTTTTGTGGTACAGTAAAATTGTTTCCCCTCTTACCACCTCCTTTTAGGTCCCTCGAAATAGTTTATTGTAATTTTCTACATAATAGGTTGGAGGTAGAAGACAACTGTCGAAGAACGAATTAATCTGCAATAAATTATCTAAGATCCCTTTCAATAGAATCCGGCAATAATGTAAACAAGCCAATTTAAACACGATTACTCCGTAATTACTAACATTTGAGTATCAATCCTGATCATATTAACTTTTCAAGGAACTATACATTCTTCTTACAAATATTTCGCCCCCTATTAACTTCTTTATGATAGTTATTTTTATAAAAAATACTCGGTCGACAAAACCTTCATTAATGTTTTATTTATCAGTCTTGTTTGTCTTTGGAAAGTTAGTATATTTTTTGATCTTGTTTACATTATTGCCGGATTCTATTGAAAGGGACTATAAGACTATTTTGTATAAGACTAATAGTTTTATTATGTTTCGTGCAGGTCCAGGCTTCTGGGGCCTCATCAACCCTCAGTGGAGCATGTGCAACAAGGGCCATAGGCAGAGTCCTGTCAACATCGAACCAGACAAGTTACTCTTCGACCCCTGGCTTAGGGATATTCAGTTTGATAAACACAAGGTAAGATATTGCGTTAGAATTAATTATGTAAGTTACTTGCCGTATGGTGACGGCAGAGTAGAATACATTTGTCACCAACCCCTACTCTTCCCGCGGGTGTCGTAAGAGGCGACTTAGGGACTGTAATATGTACATTGAACAGGGAACGGGAAGCAGCGCTCTCTGATACAGTAAGCTTTTAATCTGCGATCTCCAACCCGCCTGCCAAGCGTGGAGATTATGTCAAAACCCTCCACTTAAGTGGAGGGTTTTGCCATAATCTCCACGCTTGGCAGGCGGGTTGGAGATCGCAGATTAAAAGGTTACTGTATCAGAGAGCGCTGCTGCCCGTTCCCTGTTCAATGTGTAGCCCCTAAGTCGCTAAGTCGCCTCTTACGACACCCACGGGAAGAGTAGGGCTTGGTGACAAATGTATTCTACTCCGCCGTCACCACACGGCATCCAGCTCAACACTCACTGAGCCTAATCTATGCCTGATTATTAAGTTTTTATTACTACGGCCGAACGTTATTAGAAACTGTTAAACGTTACTTTAATATCAAGCAAGTTACGTTTTTATAATATGTTATCGTAACACGCAGCAGACTGCCTTATGTTCAATACTGGTAAAATTCAGTTTTGCAAAATTTTTGAGCTAAACCACCTCTCTGAGTCTAGTCTTACGCATAAATAATTACTTACTGATTAAGTGACAATGGTGATCTTTCCTTTGAGTACATCTTTTCTTTGAGTGGGGGAAGAAAGGTTCTCGAATGGCGACCACGGGCCGGAAGGCGTAGTGTTAGACGGCCTCCCACAAGGTGGACAGATGACTTGGTGAAAGTTGCTGCGCGCCGGTGGATGCATGTAGCGCAGGACCGTTCACGGTGGAAAGCTAGGGAGGAGGCCTATGTTCAGCAGTGGAGTCAACCGGCTGAGATGATGATGATGAATGATGATCTTTCCAACCATTTTCAGTCATAGCGACCACTTCGACTCCTACGCAGTCGAGCACTGGTGCACCCGCAGATGCCTTATGTGGAAGATGTGCCAGATTTTATTTAATTACTTACTATACCTCTACAGTCAGTCGGGCACTTTTTTTTAAATTATGTTTAATTTCCATTCATCGCATCAAAACTACCCGCTATCTATTTTCCAAAATAGTATACATTAACATTGAAAAGGCGTGTTAGTATGATTCACGAAGAGTGGTGTTTCGGCGATGGTATCAATCAATCGGACGCGCCTTGATTAAAGCTGCCGAGCTTTGAGTGGATATGACTTATAGGCGGTTGACACGCAAATACAAGGAGGTTATGGATATTAAGTGTATGGAAGCGGCTCAATGGCACCAATTCACACTGCGTCACGCTCTAATCTTTAATTTAAGTTAATCTATCCTTTTTACCATTTAAAGATTGAAAAGGGACAGGAGATGGCCATTCTAATATTATAGCTGCCAAACATCGAATTTGAACCTTATGGCCGTGTCGATTGCACAATTTTAGAGAGCACTTAAAACATGCGACTTAAAAATATCTTAAACTGACAGCTATGCCCTTATTTTAGGTTATCATTCGTTCAAGTTAATTTCATTCGTTTATCACCTCTCTTTCATTGGTCATAAAAAAGAAAAGGATAGCTGGATTTTAATTAGAGCATGACATCCCGAATCGAGGCCAGTGCTAATGATTTCCGTGGGTTGAGCTGACGGCTGACGTCAGATTGCTTACGACATACGAAGATGACCGACTATAAACAGCGACACGAAGAAGAAAGTCGAAACAAGGCGTCTGTCGTCAGTCTGCGGACCATCATCGTCTGTTATAGTCGTAATCAGTCGGCCATCAAGCTCCATAATGATAATATTTTTTTATGAAAGGCAAGTTGTAAGCCAAAAGGTATAGCCAAAATATTTTATCATTATATTCGAATTTTACAATGCACTTGTGATAAAGTATGTTCTTTTAAATTAAAATAAAAGAAAATAAACGGATTGACGGTTTTTTTTTCTAGAAGAAGTGCCAGATCTCTTCTTATTTACATACATCTAATCTTAGATCAACGATCTAAACATCTAACTCCTTATGCTAGAGACACAGATTCACACTTCCAGTTAGTATTATATCTGTGTTCTGGAAACTAGATAAAGAGGGCGTAGATTACTCCAGTGAAAGTTCACTAATAGTTATGCAGAATTATGTAACAGATAACAACGAAATTGTGTTCTAAATTTGAAAAGGATTCGAAAATACGTTCTGGACATAAGAAATAAAATAATAAATAAAATAAAAATAAAGAAGGTTATTTATTTCTAATTTATTCTTACAATAGATTGATAAATACATCGCGAAATATAAACATCTAAATTTTATATTGAATTTTAAAATACTATCATATATGTATCGTATACCTTATGAAACCTGCACACTCCTGCGAAGAAATTCAAAGGTTGTTTGTGAAGTCGATCAACCCGCACTGGGCCAGCCAGTGAAATAGAAATAGAAATTATTTATTGGCAACACTGTTACACGTCATATGTCATAAACACAATACATACATTATAGTATTAATTGCAACGGCAACACAAAAAATTCACTATAATCATAAAATTGATTACTTATTTTCTTTAATCTATATTTAAATGAACCGGTGGAAGGTGCATCACTTACGCCGTCCGGCAGGCGATTATAAACTTCGGGGCTGATAAAATATACCGACCGTTCAGATTTCGCCAGCTTATGCATATCTACAACAAGATTGTTTCTATATTTATTGCTCCGGAGATTGTGCCGCACATTCATACCTCTGCATTTAAATTGGTCTAAATTCAAGTGAGTGAAAAGTGCGACTTGCGATATGTATAAACAAGGTAGGGGCAATATGTTAACTTTGATGAAATGTTGGCGTGCCGACTCGTCGACCGACACGCCCGCCCAACGCCCGCACCGCTCGCTTCTGCATAGCGAAGATTCGGCGCCAATCCGCCGCGCGCGCCCACAGCTCCACCCCGTATAGTAGAAGCGAATGCACGGTCGCAAAATAGCAGGCTTTGACCACTTCAACATCCACCGTGCTTGCCAGCCGACGCAGCGCAAAACACGCTCGCCCCAACCTCACGCACATTTCGTCGATGTGCGTTTCCCACGAAAGAGGACTGTCAACGTGGAATCCCAGTAGTCGGGTGGAGCTGACCTGCTCAATAGGGGCGTCACCAGCATACACTCTTAATGGATCCTGCCTATGGCCGTTCAGCTTAAATTGTAAAAAGCAGGTCTTTTCTCTATTAAGAGCCAAACCATTAGAAGTGAACCAGGCGTTGAGCTGTAGCATAGCTACGTTTAGTGCTCTCTCGAGTGCAGGCACGGTCGGCGCGCTCACTACAGCTGTCACATCGTCCGCGTACATGAATATATCAGCGTCGCTAACAGAACCCGGCAGGTCATTCAGCAGAATGCTGAACAGGGTGTTGGAAAGGCATGAGCCTTGCGGAACGCCCATCAAGCTGCACAACTCCGATGACTTCACTTTACCCCCGTCACCCACCACGGTTTGCGTTCTGTCTGACAAAAACGACGTTACCAGCGCCAATGCGGGACCTCGGATGCTATAGTGGCTGAGTTTATCCTGCAAGAGTGTGTGGTCCGCCGTATGGAAAGCACGCGAGAGGTTGCAGCATATCGTGGCAACTTGCTGGCTGGCATCACGCGCCCGCACCACGCAACGCACCACCTCTCTCACCAGGTCAGTGGTAGACTTCCCTTGCCGATATGCATACTGCCGGTTGGACATGGTATTATGTGCCCTCCAGAATTCCAACAGTCTATAATTTACTCCCACTTCTAGCGCTTTGCTGACGCCTGGCCCTAAGGCTATTGGGCGGAACGATTTCATGACCGACTTTTTTCCTTTTCCCTTGTAAAGAGGGGATATTTTAACTTTCTTTAATGCTGTCGGGAACGTCCCATTCTTTAGGCATTCGTTAAAGAGAAAGGACAGGACCAAGCTTATAGATGAACAGACCAACCTCAGTAGGTTGGGTGGATATGCCATATATATCTGTACTATTTTTAGGCGCTATGGAGCGTCTAAATATTCTAACTATTTCATCCTGGGAGAATGGTTTTAACCGCATTGATGTATTGCTATCTGCTCGCCGTACTGCCAAAGATGCCAGACAAGTCACAGTGTCGGCCGCAGGGGCGCCGCACCGTGCGGCCGCAGTCGCAAATTCTTCATTCAACGCGTTGACCAACTCCGTTTTTGATGGATACGGTTTACCACTGTCGTCTCGAATTAGGTCAGTATAATCTACTCGTGCTTGGGTAGACCTACCCAGCTCCGAGTTGATGACGTTCCACATACATTTATTTTTGTATCGATGGTATCTGTTCGCTTTGAAGCCAGTGTCCGTTTATACCTATCTATTGTTATTTCGGCGGCGTCCGCTACCCTGGTGTTGGAAGCGTATTTATTTTTTAAGTTCAGCAACTCAAAGGTCTAAAGTTTAAGATTGACGATATCTGTGTCGACCCATGGACATTTCTTTGTGTTATTTGATATATTTTTTTCTGGGAAACAAATAAGTATTTTGTTTTTTATGATATTAATTACCGCTGTTGCGAGCGCTTCGCAGTCAGTTTTATATTTATTAATTACATCAAGCCAGTCTATTGAATCCATAGCTACACCAAAATTTAATTTGTTTGCATTGCTAAATATTCGCTTAGTTAAGCTCGCATGTGCCTGCTTCTCATGCTTAGGGACGCACAGTTTCTGCGCTCCGTGATCACTAAGGTGAGTTACTACTGGGATTGCGGATTGCCAGTGTGGTGAGTAAGGCCTAATTAAATCACCCTAATTCAGGGCAGGCTCGAGCCCCTCGATGGAGACATGTATGATGGTTCGATTACTAATGAATAATCGACCTCGAAAGTTTAAAATCCCCACTTCCCTTCGACTCTACTGAATAGAATCTAATTATGTACTGTGGTTTTAGTACCTGTTGTATTTGCTACGAGTATAGTAGAACAGAGGTGGTTTCAAATACTATTATAACTATTATACTGCAACAGGCAGATTTGGATTACGAATATTGGTCGAATTATGGCCTGATAATTATACACCCTCTAATGTTGGTTAGCACATGGTTGACAATTTGAGAACTAATAATGAAGCTGCAATATTCAAGTGTTCACATTTTGTTATTAATTTAAGATGTTTTATAAAGAATAAATAAAACATTACCTATAGAGTGGACAAAGTGGACGGAAAATTTTCAGACATTCCACTTTACCCCACCAGTGGGGCACTTGATGGGGGAAATTGAAATCATTCGGATTGTAAGGCCAGAACCTTAATACTCTACCTAACTGACGTTTTACTTCAACCGCATTTTTCCAAGACTCATCATCCTTTGTATAAAACATGTTTTAATGGTTCCGGTCACTTAAGGCCACTTCCCTGAACGGCCACTTTCCCATAAAAGGCCACTTCCCTGAACGGCCACATTCCTTGAATGGCCACTTTCCTTGAACGGCCACTTTCCTTGAACGATAAATAAGTTGAATGTCCAAGAATGTAAAAGGCCGTTTTAATTTACGATAACATTGCACTATTGTAAAAAGCGTGAAAATGAATGTTCTCGGCGGCCATTAACATGGTAACGATAATCCTATGTTAAGCGTCACATTACATGCAAAGCGCCTGATACTCGGCTTATCGCAACACGCTTTTTGTGCCGCGTGCATGAGCTACGTACCTATTTATAATTGCAGCGTTTTTTTACAGCATTTTAAACTTTTCAAGGTTGACACGAAACTCTGGTCTATCTGGTTCTTCCAGTGATTCCTCGATAGCGCTATTAGTACAACATCTGTCCGATCCTGTCGATCCCATCCAGCCTGCTGTTGAGATAGCCATTGACAATAGAGTACACTCCACAGAATGCCCTTCTGGTAGCAACCGCACCCGCCGGCGGGGACGCGGTAGACCCAATCAAGTTCTGCATATTCCTGGAAGACCCCGTCAGGGTCATTCCTCTCCCGCGCGCTTCTGGCCATGGCAACGTCCTAGGCCGAGGTCCGTGCCCCCAAGTGGGCGCCCTTAGGCTGTTGCTATTAATTCTAGGAGTAAAAGCCTTCCGCTCCCCCAAAAGTCCGGTTACGCTTGATACGTTGATTTTGCGACACAAGCATTAGATCGATGTAAAAAAAAATATATATTAGTACAACAACTACTAATGTGTTTGCGTTGATTATTCAGCCAAACTCATTCTGAAAATAAAAACTGTCTTTACAATAATCTACATACATATTACTCGCTTATAATATCGCCAAGTTTGTTTTACCTGCGCTGGTATTATCTAGAAATATACCAGTTTGAGCACGGCATCTGAGAAATTAGGACTGTCTGGTTCCTTTTTGACTACCAACTTACTTGTGCTAAAGTGGAATTAGTAAATAAATCTACGTAATTACGACATACATACACACTGTGCGTGCCCCATTCTCAAAGTATCAATAATTAGATATCATTTTCAATTTTTAAAAAATATTCTACAGGTGAGCGGAATCCTCCAGAACACGGGCCAGTCCCTGGTCTTCCGCGTGGAGAAAGAGTCTAAGCACCAGGTGAACATCAGCGGGGGACCACTCTCCTACCGCTACCAGTTTGAGGAGATCTACTTCCACTACGGCATGGAAGATAACAGGGGCTCGGAGCACCAGATCGACCATCACACGTTTCCTGGAGAGGTGAGGGATCGTCTTTACAAATTTACAAAAATAAGTTGTTGGTTATTGTATTATTATACGTTGTTTTTGCTTATATGTTTACGGAGTCTTATGAGTCACGCAACTTCTGTCCAGGAGATCACGCTTTGGACTCACGCAAGCCGTGTTCCTAAAACTAAAACAGTTTTCAACGTTGGATTTGTCAGATTATCATACCATTATGTACGGAGACTGAGGACGTGATAAATTAATTCATTTTCTTAAATGTAGTACAATAGGGGATCGGACTATTTTTTATTTTTATTTTATAAATCCAAACTTCTTAGTTTCTGCTATCGAACACTAAAAGAATTTCTTTTAAAATTTACCGAGTTATAAAGGTTTGAAATTCAAGATTAGACAGAGAGGCACATACCCACTTGTGACGTCATTTGTTAGTAACGCCATATAATCTCCATACAAAAAATCGTTTTTGAAAGAGACAGACATATGGAAACTTTAAAAAATCATTGTAAATTCGTTTTTCAACCGATTCTGTTTTTTTCTTTGCGAATCATCTGCTACTAATTTATATTTTAAAAATAATTCATAAAATATGAAAAATTTAGGAACAGTCCGATCCCCTATTACAAAACTTAATTGACGGTTAATCACAAATGTATCACTTTACTGTGACTTCCTTGTGTTAAAAGGCGTAAAATATTAATTCGATGATAAGGCTAACCATTAGACAATCATCAAGTACAACAATCACCAATCACCAATCAACAATCATCAATCATAATGTGTATTCATTCATTCATCATATCAAACGAGGGACGTCTAGTCTTTTTTCTTAGCGAGTCAAATTAAATTCTACAATGTTGTAGCCCAGAATGTGGCCACTTCATGACGCCCGTCCTATACAAAATATTCATTATTTTCAGCTTGTAGCAAAATACACTTTGCCAATAAAACAAATTCTTCAAACAGCCCTCATAAATGCGGTTACATTCCATCTCAATGCTTTGTAACTTTAGAAAGACATCAAACAAGCGATACACTGGTTAGTTTTCAGCATCTATTTGATATATTTACGCAAGAGCAACTTCATGAGTTTCGGTGGTGTATTGGTTAGGGCCGGTGCCTCCCGTTCGGGAGACGCAGGTTAAATTTATACTCTCTATCTATATCTATACTAATACAATAAAGAGGAAAGCTTTGTATGTTTGTAACGAATAAACTCAAAACCTACTGAACCGATTTTAAAAATTCTTTCACCATTAGAATGCTTCATTATCCCTGAGTAACATAGGCTATATTTATTACTAGAAACAATTTAGGGATCCTTGCTAAAACTTCAGTAACGTGAACCAATGTGTAAAAAAAAATTGCTTCAATAATTTCTTTTATCGCATACGCAGCGGAAACTATTGATGATAGAACAAAAAAATGTTCTACAATGGTGAAGGGTAGGTGAAGGGTGGTGTAGGGTAGGTGTAGGGTAGGTGTAGGGTTGGTGTATGGTAGATGTTGGGTAGGTGTAGAGAAAGGTAGAGGTAAGAAAAATGGCAGGACAATATTTTTCATTTGAATTGAGTAGGTATTGACGTTGATATATCCGCGCAAAGCCGGGGCAGGCCGCTAGTCCGTATAAAACAAAAAATCTCTGCGTTGTCAACCTTACAACTCACATAATGAAAAAGAAGATCCTATGTAAACAATAAACTTAATAACTGCTTACCTCTATAATATCAGCAATATCTGCTGGGGTTTATCAGATTAACACGTTGAAATAAACCCTCCTGAAGCGAGTATTGGAAGTATTGGAACTATGCAATAGGTCTGCCCGCAAGCGCTCCGGCTATGCGGCGACGGTCGCCTGCCGGCATGCCAGCGATACCGTCTCTGGTTCCTAAGCTATTTGTGGCACAGAGGTGATTACATGCTTATTGGTTTTATAATGGCAAAGCCTTAGATGAGGTTTCGGATGTGTTTGCTGATGGTAAAATAATGGTGTAGATTAATTTACTTAATAGTTTTTCAAACATACTGATGTGAAACTTAATTATTTACTTGCGTTTCTTGATTTTACCAACTTAGTTGAGGAGATGATGTTTCAAGTGTTCGGAAATTATTTTTTAATACTGTTGAAAGTAAAATGGTATTTGATTAATTTTCTTAATAGTTTTTCAAATAATACTGAAATAAAAGATAATTACCTAATAGCGTTTTTTTATTATACCATCTTAGATAGTGTGTTTACCAGCTGTTTTGTAGTTTTACCATCTTTGATGTGTTCTTCAAAACTACTTAAGTTATTTTGATGCTTATTTCTTGTTGAATTATTCCGTTTACATCGTGCTTGCATTTGTTCTTTTGTTTACTGAAGAGTTATTTTTAATGTCTCTCTTTATGCAGTTACGTAAGTAGGAACATCTTGTTTCCAATTCTATTTTCATTAAAAACTTTTACTCAATATTAACCGGTACTTAACCTATCATTTTTTATAAGAACTTTTATCTAAAAATACTTGTGCTGTGACTATTGGTCATCGAAAACATAACCAAAGTCGACATTACTTAAACATTGTGACTGAAAATGCGCCCTTATTATAAACAAAACTAGCAACTAAACCTAGCTAACACTTCGCTAGTCTCTTGGAACGGCACAACTTGGGAAGTTACTCCCCGAGAGTCCAATAATGGCCGCGATAATGATGGCAGCTGAAGTGTTAATTTGTGATGCTGCGTCCAACTTTCTTAGTTAACTTTCACTCCTTGAAGTTTGCATGTAAATGCTGTTCTGGTGTTTTCAAGGTTCATGCAAGCAAAATATGAGTTAGGGGTTTAACGAAGCTAGTGTTAAACCCCTATTTTATCTAGATAGTTTTATTTATTGTTTAGATATTCATAGGACGTTTTTGGGTATACCTGCAGCGCCCGACTAACTAGGAGTCGAAGTGGTCGACAAATAGTTGTCATGGGCGAAAACGGTCAGAATGATTGTCATCGTTCATATAAAATAGAATAAAATATTTAGATAGAAGTTCGTGTTTTGTACGGTTTCATCAGCAGCTCATATACGTCCCCCACCGAAGGGCTCGAGCCTACCCTGGAGTAAAGCGATCAGGCCATAGTCGACCACGCTGGCCCAGTGCGGGTCGGTCGACTTCACACACATTTGAATTTCTTTGCAGGAGTATGCAAGTTTCCTAAAGATGTTTTCATTCGCCGTAAGAGCGTCGAATAAACGTACATATGAATTCGAAATAGGAAAACACATTGGTATTTGATGGGGATTGAACCTACGTTTCCCGTTTTCCGTGGCTGCAGCCGCTATACCACAGACGCTCACTAGATAGACGCCTGTCCTGTTTAAACAAACATTCGCGTGCCAGCGATAAAGCTCATCTACTGGCGTCGTTTTATCCAGCTCTCACACTGATGTTCTTGCCAAAAATACATTAAAAATACCTTATTTGGAGAATAAACAGGTACATACTTACAAAATAATTACTTACAATTTTAACTAACAGTTAAAGACTACACCCTTAAACATTCTCACTAAAAAAAAACATTGCTATAAAATGTTACATACTACTACAATTTACATCTCCAATTACTTATTAAAGTAACTAAAAAGAACCAAAACATAACATACAATATTATCATCAGTGACAAGAAACTAGTATAACTTATTTTTTAAATAAGGTTGCTGTATTGTAATTTCAATTAAAAATTAGTTGTTGAATATACCTAAAATGTCAGCACCTGAACCACAACCGCTTTGATTTGGCGTAGTATTTTACAACAAAAGTAGATACTACAAAGAGGGGTGGGAACTGGTTCACAGGGCAACCGACACCCCCAGAGCGCTTATAATCAACCGATTGGTTTGATTGCGGCGACATTGTTAGTATTGAGAAGGTACTAAGCCGTCATGGCTTAATTTATTGTTACAGTTTGAAAAATATGTATTATCTTTCTTCGATAAATATTTGAGCGAGGGTTTTCTGGATCACAACGTAACAAAAGAAAAAACTTTCGCATTACAAAATCATAGATAAATTACCAAAACCACGATATGGCCGTCGATTTTTTATCGTACACTACTCAATTATTTTTTTATTTATGGCGTTTCACTTGTAGTATTTCGCCAGTATCAAGTGGTTTTGCTAAGTAAGTAGCATGAGATACACACATACACAGACAGCACTTCAAGTTACTCACTTTGACATTGACAGCGTCATTATCTCGTAGCTTTGAGCGGTATTCGTAATGCAAATGTTAAGCTTCATGTGCTGGCTCCTGTACAATCAAAATAAAGTTTCATTTACATAAACTTTTTTTTATTTCTTTTTGTACCTTATTCAGACTTACATTTCTCATTTCTAGAATCCCACCAGATTAACAGACGACTCAGGTCAGGTGTAACTTCTGTACACGTTGTACAAAGTAGGATGAAACCTGACGAAATTTAATACCACTTTGTTAATTGACAGAATTAGGTTCGTGCCGTGACCATTGCCAACCTTTTAATACTAATTGGGTCGGATCAGTCGGGCCAATAGCTTAATTCTAACGAGGCTTTGTCAAAGTTGCGGAGGACAGTAATGAAAGGAAGTGGTTGCCTTCGAGTTTGTTATCAATTTAATGATTCGACAAAAGTAAATAAAATATGTACCTATTCTATATAACGGAACTAGGTAATTAATTACGCTTCGGACAAAAGATACCTTAATTATGACGACTCCATAGCCTAGTTGGTAGTACGCCTGCCTTCGAAGCACAGAGTCGCGGGTTCGAATCCCGCCCCGGGCAATCATTCATGTAATGAGCACTTTTGTTTCCTTGTGTCTGGATGTTGTTAATTTATATAAGTATGTATTTATCTTCTAAGTTAAAATTCAAATTCAAACTCTTCTTTATTCGGATACAAAACAATTAATATTATTAAAATCACAGATAAAAGATATTCTCTAGCGCGTCTCCCCGCGGCAGAGTTCCCACAAGACTGGCCAGCATTCCCCTCTGTATTTATATATTTACGTAATGTATAGCAGCTGTCCGATACCCATAGTATATTGTAATGGGATTAGATGGCCGTGTGTGAGATGTCCCACATATTTATTTAGTGTAGTTAGTACTTTATTTATTATAGCGCTAATTGAATTGACTTTGTTCGCAGATCCAGTTATACGGGTTCAACAAAGAGCTGTACCACAACATGTCCGAAGCCCAGCACAAGTCACAAGGAGTCGTCGGCATCTCGCTCATGGTCCAGGTATAAACCGATTGTTTCTCTTTGGTGGAATCAAGTTGGGACTGAGATATTTTTCGAGGCATAAATCGCCACGTCTAGTTTGCTAGAATTTAAGTTTTGTTAGATTTATAATATTTTTACAAAGGTCCAAAAGCACCCAAAATGAAAACTAAGATACTTATTTAAATTCATAACGAATAAATATATATTTTGAATTGAATTTTATTAGATTGGAGAGCCTACTAATAAGGAATTGAGGCTTATCACCAACGCCTTCAACAAAGTTGTATACAGAGGTAAGTGAGAGGTTATTTTATCTGACTGTATATCTTCAATACTTTAGGAAAGTTGATGTCATGACCGAGTGCAAAGTTTCAGTTGTCCAGTTATTTAAACGTTTGAAGTTGAGAGTCCGTCCAGTAGACGCGGGTTTGATCCCCACCACGTACCAATGTGTTTTCTAATTTCGAATTCATATGTACGATTATTCGACGCTCTTACGGTGAAGGAAAACATCGTGATGAAACCTGCACACTTCTGCGAAGAAATTCAAAGGTTGTGTGTGAAGTCGACCAACCCGCACTGGGCCAGCGTGGTCGACTAAGGCCTAATCACCCTAATTCAGGGTAGGCTCGAGCCCCTCGGTGGGGACGTATATGAACTGTTGATGTATTGTGAAGTTGTAGGAAATGAAGCGATAATTTACGCTCGTTTCCCCAAACTCCATGAAATTAATGTAATTATTTTTAATCCCTTTACGATAGAGTTTTATTCATGAAACCGAACAACTTTATCTTAGGAGCATAAGTTGTCAGATGAAAAAAATGGTATATCGAACATCAGGCGGCCACGCAGTTTTGTATGGGCCTTCTTTTTGTCGACTGTGTTTTGTCTTTTATTGGGAAATTTGTTTAGTTTTCTCGGGAATAAAACGAATATAATCGAATATAATTTAACGGCCACGGACGCGGCGGGGGCGGCGGGGGCGGCGGCAGACTGTATGTATATTTAATATTAATAACACTATCTCCCCCATCAGGTAGCTCGTTTCCCATCAAGCACCTGCCCTTGAGTTCACTGCTGCCCAACACTCAACAGTACCTGACCTATGAGGGTTCCACCACGCACCCCGGATGCTGGGAGACGGCCGTCTGGATCATCTTCAATAAACCCATTTATATATCCAAGCAAGAGGTCAGTTTCTTAAATTATATCCTGACTTATATGTTTGTAAAGTCATAATTCCTCCAGCAAAAATAATTTATTGAAGCTGCAGGAAATGACAGCTAAAACAGAACCTTACAGAACCTCTCGGTCTATTGTGAAGAAGCGTTTTGTGTAAGCCCGGTGTAATATTTTAAGCAGATGGATATCCCTGTAAGCTTATATAATTCTTGATACCATTAATCATTAAGTTTTATAGATTCCAAACCTCGCAAATCGCTAAAAATAAACAATAGACCATTGCAGGCTGAATCCTTTGATTGTTTGAAAAACAAGATAACTCGTTCTGGTTCAAAGATAACTCATCTACGGAAAATAGTTGTCATATGCCATGTCAAAGGTTTTCTGCGCTTCCGTAACATCAAGGTTTATCGGATGACCTTACCTACACGTGAAAAAAGAAGAACATACCTTTACCAGAACCAACAATTTATCTTTTCAAGGCAAAAGAAAGCCATGGTTATTGACATTCTCAAACAAAAGCATACTTCTCCAGATGTATGTCCTCCGGAGGCTGATGCAGGGTTCCCAGCTGTCCCCCAAAGCTCCTCTGGGCAACAACGCCCGCCCAGTACAGCCTCTCCACCATCGGACCGTGAGGACAAACATCAACTTCAATAAACAAGGAGTGCCGGTAAGTGTGTCATGAAATTTATTGTGCTCAATGTCAAAAAAGCTAAGTCGTTATTTTGAGTGTTTAAAGTGTTAATTAGCGAGCTATTCCCTTTCATGGGTGTTGGGCACTTAGCTCAAATGTTGATTAAAAGAATACCGAATGGAGAGATTCAACGACGTATGTAAGTGGACTGAGAGAAGGATATGTGACCAGATATATGTAAGGAAGGCAGGAGGACCATGTCTCTAATAACAGAAGGATGGCCAACGATCCATTACTATCGATTGCATAGTTTCATGGATCGTGAAACACTTGATTGAAATTCGCACGGGATTACAAACATTGACTAGAAAAAGGAGAGATTTCTTTAGGTCTTAAGATAACGTGACTGCAAACTCTATCGTTACCGACATCGCACACATGCATGCGTATGCAACGTGTTACAAAAAATACAAAAAAAAAAAATATTCTTCATCACAGGCATTTCATCAAAATTTTCCCATCTCTAGTGTCATTTGACACCTAAAATATAGACTATCGATTCTCAGAACGGAAAAGTATTTATACACCATTTGTGCCTACATTTTTAAAAGACTTTACTTTATGTTAGAAAACATTTTCTTTTTTGCCTTAATTATCTTGTTTACGTATTTACAAACATAAGTATTATTGTGAAATATTTAGTTCATTATTTCATTAATTTATTATTTCGTAACAATTATTTAACAAAGCTTTTTTTGTTTATTTGTAGTTTTTTCGTTTTGAAATTAATTGTTCTAATGTGAATGTTATGGTACAAGTAGTACGTAAACATTTTTAACCATAGCGGCACATTGACCTAAAATTACATATCTGGTCTGAATATTCTCTGACACAGCTGATCACTAGAGATGGGAAAATTTTAATTAAATGCCTTTGATAAAAATATATTTTTTTTTTTTTGGTATTTTTTGTAACACGTTGTATACGCAGTACACAACGACAACGTGATGTAAAATAGCTGGAAAAGCTGATATTAAGTCTTTTTCTTATGTTGTTTTATCGTTATTTTAAACTTATTGTAACTTCTACCAAACAATGTTGCGAACTACCAACTCGTGATAAGCTCAAGCTGGGAAACAAACGACGTGCTCCGCTGTTTATCCACTTTGAAACGAGTAAATTATGACCACAGACTACTTGAGAACTAAATACGACCGTTATCAAGGAAGTTTGTGTAAAGTTGCTATTGACCCTTATTCTGGCAAAGATTCCAAAATAAAATCCATTTGGACTTTTTTCTTCTTCTGATTGTAAAAAGAAAAAGAAATAAGGTGAAGAGGATGAAGGGTTTTTAGAGCTGTCATAATATCGGATTTTGTACGCATTAATGTTATGTATGAGTTTTGTTTGAGTTGTACCCTGTTTGCATTTTATCTATTTGTAATATTATATAGGAAAGTTCGGTGACCCGGTATAACTGGAGCACATCTCATGACTTAATATTTTGAAATAACTAATTTATGGATGGAGCGAACGGGACTTTATTAACTTAAATAAATATGCAATAGAGTTCATGATAATAAAAAGATATTTTAAAGTATAAAAACACGTGGCGTGATCCCACTTTTGCAGGCGATCGTAACACAAGTTTTATTTAAGCAATTATAAAAACTGTCAAGTAACGTTCAAATTCAATTTTATTTTAGACATACATCCATATTTTGTTAGTAAATAACAAACTTTAGCGCTAAGAGGAAATAAGTAGTCAAACATACACGCAATTTAGTCTCATCGCTGTCAGGTATCTGATAAAAATTTACTAATACATTATAAAAAACTTCTGTTACTTTTATTCTATTAAAAAAAAAACATATGGAATGGATTAATTTTTACACTTAACAATAATTATATTCTGTGTCCGTGTTAAAATGAGTGCATGTCTGCCAGAATCGTGGGCGACGAGTGAGCAGTTAGCGAGTTCTTGACGGTCACGAAATGCAGTTTGCAGGAGTGGCTCAAGCTCCTTCATTAGTTCTACCTGTCGTGTTTAAAACATCCTGTAACTTTGCACTAAGAAACATTAACCATCTTATTTTGAAGTTCATTTATTACCTATCTACTTTTGAAACATTAATTGGAAACGATATAACTCCGAAATAAATTCTAGCAACAATATTGCTCTCTTTGTATAACGTTCAACCAAGATGCGAGATCTATCTGATCTACAATATTTTGCGCTTTCTTATTATAAAAATCTGACTCAATTAGCAAAATAATTTAAATAGATAATTTTCTTTTGAAGATTAGTCAGCTAAAGCTGCCTATAATAAATTACAGGTTTGCATCAATCCTTATCGTAATATCGCTGCTGCCCGCCTTATGCGTGTACGCACACTTTGGAATGCGCACAATCGTTTGCACACGCGTGGTCAATTTTATACATTTTCTGCTTCCACGCACAAACGTGCTCTTCGGTGATGTGCGGCGGCGGCCACGTGTTCTTTTTACAAATAACTAATTAAGAAACAAGTTTTGTGTTGTCAAAAATACTAGCTTGGTTCTCGTGACCGCACTGACAATAAATTCAGGGTGAATCCTACGTAAGACGGCGTCGTGTCGCGGCTTGAAGTATAATTTACCGTCTGGACGTTGTTAATTAATTAAATGTGGCTGCACTCTGGTCATGCCTGGGGTTAAACCTTGTTAATTGAAATATTATATTGTGTATCTTGAACGGAAAATAATATTTTCACTTTTTTATCGGATTTCTCTAGATCTAAGCCGATTATCACACCTCCGTCTCGCCTCTTTTTACCAAAATTTCATTTCAGTTTATAAGTATAGAAAATACGCCGTTACACGACTTACACGTCTGATACAACTCATTAACTCCACGTCTCCGGGACCGTGTGTTTGTCGCCACGCGTCTCGCTTGCCAGTATTATAGTGAGAATTGCCTAAAGACGGCCGTTCTCAGACACTGATTATTCTAACTGTAATATACGTTTATCTAGCAAAATAAGAAAAAAATGTCACGATGGCTTCTGGCTCTCAGCCACTTTATGGTCCCATTTACCTTCCTTTAAAATACTAGACAAGATTCGCTAATTTAAATTTGTTAGTTCTACCATTCCAGCTATTTTCTGCTACTTAACAAAATTAACTATAAACCTAAAATAAAATTAAAATCCGACTGTCTATGTCCGCTTGTCTTAATTAATTCAAAGTGAATGCACAGTGGTCTGGGCGACGCGCTGACGGGATAGAAATTCACAGCAGGTCGTTAGGTGTTTGGTTTGCAGTCTGAGAGGGTAAATAACTTGAGGTGGGGGGAAATTACAAATACCTAGGTCTTAGGTATAGCTGTGGTTGGCTGAGTTCAAGTTCTTAGTTTAATGAAGCTTATTTTCAGAGGAGAATTTCCGATATTTTTTAAATGTGTTATTTAAAAAGAACATTTGTGTCTTTGTTTCAGGTGTCTAGTAATTGTCCGGATATGTATAGAAATATGCATTATACTGGTAAGTTGACACATTCATGAAATATATGAATTGAGAATCTATTATGAATGAATGATTATTATCCATTTAAAATACTTAGCTTTTACGTCTTACAATCTCTTAGAGCATGAATGCGTTTAATAACTTTTACATTTTTTGTCTTGATTCTACTTCACTACGACGATAAAAAAAAAAATGAAAAATTTATAGCATGATATCTTCACTTATTTATCAATCACTTATTACTTACTACGCACAAGTTTTTTTGTCTGAAAATGTACCGAAAATTTTGTCAATATTTTTATGTTCCACTTTCCTGTGTTTTTGTACCACTGTTTAAAAACCGATTGCGCACTGACCCGATGTGATAAAATTGTCGTTTCCAGCACGCCATGCGCACAAGCGCACGAAAAAAAGCATTGCATGCAAAAGAAAGAGTGCGCCTGCCAAATGTCAAAGGAAATAGGTATAGCATGAATAGTATAGAACTAGTTTTTATGTTATGTGATGCTTTTTGTGTTAACTACGAGTATAAGTAAAAACGTAGTTTCGCCTCGATGGGAGCTTCGCTTGGTGGTGTGGTGGCTAGCGCCGCTGCTTCCTGTCCGGGAGATGCGGGTTCGATACGTACGTTTATTTGATGCTCTTACGCTGTAGGAAAATATCGTGAAGAATCCTGCGCAATTCTGCGAAAATTATAAATATTTGTGTGTAAAGTCGACAAATCTCCACTGGGCCAGCGTGGTTGAGTAAGGCCTGATCGATCGCTCTAATCGGGTACGCTCGAGCTTCTCGGTGGGATCGTATAGAATGAGCTGTTGATGATAATGATGATGGTGAAGAACGTGGCCCACGTTCTTCATCATCATCATCATGAACCAGCTTGGCCGACTTAGGCTTGACCTCCTTTTTCAGAGTACACTTTTCGTAATTACCTATACTAATAATGTATAGGTATGTAAATGTTCATCATCACTCACCAAAGCACAAAATCATAATAAATCCTTCGGTGTGTTAGAATAGATATGCCACAGCCCGTAGAGACCAAATCAGTTGGTAATTTAGTCTGCATAGCGGCACATTATCCTGCATGAGCTCTGCACAAATTAGGTATATCGTATGAATGGCAAATTAAGCTTTTGTATATGAACGGTCATTAGCTTGCCTGTAATTTTGTACATACTATATATATATATATATATATATATATATTAATTTCAGTTGGATTTTATTTAGGAATATATTTTAGAAATACGAGTATTGCACGTATCGTCTTCTAGAACGGCGAAAGACGCGAAAGACGAAATTGCGTAAATAGTTAACTATCAGGAAATCTGTCGAATAAGAGAAACTGTCGGAGAATATTTGAATGTTTGATCCACCTTCACGCTTAAAGTACTCAACGGGTTTGGATGAAATTTGGAATGAAGATAGTTTGTAACCTGAATTAACACTGTTAACCGAACTTTATTGATATTGCTACATCACTAATGGTTGTGTCCATAGAGCGCATGCGCACTACGCTAGTGGGGGGACTTTGACAGATCGTCTCTGTGCTCTCGCGCCAATTTGGTAGCTCTGGTGAAAATATTAAGTAGATTATGTAGAAAACCATCTTACACACGTAATTATTACACACATAGGATACTTTTTATAGGGAAAAGTCTTATTTCCGAGCGTAGCCACGGGCGGACCGCTCAAACGCCATTTTGATCTGTTTTCATCCATACATCTTATTATTTTAGTTTTAATAGCCTCATATTATATTTTGCGCCTATCAACCCGTTTTCCCTTTTTCTCCTATTACCTATATATTAATATTCTAATGAAACGTTATGTTTCACAGCTACCCAATGGCCCAGGGAACACAGTTTGCGCTACAGAAGCGCCGAAGACCTAGCCATGTTGTCTCCGAATTAGTTGGCGTTATTACCGATACAATTATAGTTGCGATATGTAATTATCATGCAATGAAACATGCTTAATTAGGTGGTGTAACTGTTATAAAGTTTAAGAAAACGTATTCGAAAGGAATAGATTGTTATTATAATTTGATATATTTGTTGTCACGTAGAACATTGATTGTTTAAAACCAGAAATTGTGAGATACTGAATTTAACACAATCTCCAGCCTATATAGGTAATTGTAATAAGAAATATCAAAGATCAAAATATCAGAAAGAGAATAATTAACGTAATGACGTCATTTCACACCCACTGCAATCAAACTAACTAGTAAAGTTCTCAACAAAGCTGCGCCTAAGCACCTTGATCTACTTGAGTAGAAATTCAGTTCAATGCATGTCTAGAATAGAATTGTAGTTGTAGAACTACGGCGAAGATAAGGCAACTTCCTGTCTGGCTGTTTTGTTGAGAGAGACGGGTTAAGCGGGGGGGAGTGGGGGGGTCGCCTTGAACTTGTGACGTGCGCAGGTTTTTGCTTGTTGCAGTTTTGACGTGGAAAGTTTAGAAGACCAATGTTTATAGATACATAAGGATGCAACGGAAGATGTTTTGCCGTATCCAGTAAATTTTTAGTTTTATTTAAGCAAACGTAACCTTTTTGTTTAGTTTTTATTATGGTAAGAATTCTAATTTTATTTTTTTATGTTACATGGGTATAATTCAATATTTAAAAAGGTTGATAAAAGCAAAGCGACGCTTTTAATTTCAATTAATATTTTGTCTGTTACTGTGTATAAATAGATATCTATAGTTGTTTAGTTTAGAATACGTCAATTAAACTTAAACATAGAATAAATACCGTAAATATATTTAACACAGGAATGTATAAGGACTGCTTCTGTAAAATATTACTTCGTCAATTGTGTAGACAATACTTTTGCAATTTATAGAATGATGTTGAAACACCAAGAAAACAGAATTCGACTTTCCTTATCTGTGATGTTCTTTGATTAGTTCTCAGGGTTAGTAAGTGGTGGTTTTTTTTTTATATTTTTGGCGGTTGAGTGAGTGAAGTTGGAAGTGCAACGTCGGAGCGTATTGCAGGCGCAGACTGCTATGCCTACTAAAAGTATCGAAGTTCTAAATTCAAGTTAACCGCCTAAAAGTTTTATTTCTACTCTATGTATCACTGGCCTTAAACATTATTCTGATATAGCTATTTATTTTTTATAATGAATCGTTTACTAACATTTGGATGTTACATGTCTAAGTTACATCGTTACTTTTTTTGGGTGAGTTCACTAACAATGTGCGGACTTTGCATAAGATTAAATATGGTACCGATAACTGTTTAAAATAGCGTTGATTTGTTACTTAAAAATCTGTCTAAAGTTACATTTACATATGAAGTGTAGTACTCAATATATCTGTATAATAGTATTTAGCTATGTGTAAATAGAAATTTTCGAAAATGTAAATATATTTTCTTCAAATATACATCATAAAATAAAGTATCATAATTTCGTCCACACTGTAAAGTGTATCTATTGCAAAATACGCCGTAATTGGAAGGATATAGGCTTTAAAATTGACTAACATTAGTATAGCTGCATACGGTATTTCAAACTGCTAATGAAAGTAAAAATGCAATAGTTGAAAAGCTTTTGATATACGTAATTTAGATTACTATTAAAAACTATTTATACTGTAAAATACTATAAAAAACATGTTTTAGTATATTAACTAACAATATAATATACACTGCCTCCAATTAGGGTTCCCTGGGAACGCCATACACATATAACGCCAGAACCCGAAACAAAATTAATAGTTCAAATTATCTTCTTGGTCGGGAATCAATCCCAGGACCTTGCAGAAGGCAAAACTACCATCAAAATGGCTTTACCGATAATCGAATAATGTTGTTTTATGATTGCTATTTAAAATTTAACAATTAATATGACTTAAGTTCTTCTAGAGCAAAAAAAAAAAACAAAACTACAAATTGTTTTTTTTTATAAACGATTTCAAATTAGGATGGCATTTAATATTTTCAATTTTATTACACGACAAAATTAGATACTAATGTAAGATTTTTAAAAGTTTATCACATATTTCTAATGATATTTCTAGTCAAAACCTAATAATAATATATTATGTATACAAAAGTATACAAAAGCTTATGATTAGACCAGTCAGATCAATGTAATTAATAAAGTATATTATAATAAATTTATTATATAAGGTATATATTGAAGTCAGAAAATGAATAGAAGCTGTTATATATAAAATCCTTGAATTTGTATTAAAAAAAATAACTTACCTTATTGGTGTCGATTCGACATACGCCTAACTAAACTAAACTAAAATTAATCCTGTCACATTTCACCGATAATCTTCGGTCCCTTTTCATTTAAAAATGATAGAAAGTACTAATGACAAGACTAATTTTAGTTTAGTTTAGTTGGGCGTATGCCGAATCGACACCATTGTTTATGAAAAGTAGGTATATTTATGTTTCAAATCTAATTTCTATTTATTAAATAAATTAATGTGTGGGGACATCTTCACACACGGCCATCTGATCCCAAACTAAGCAGAGTCAGAGATTAGATGTCAGTTGTAAATAGTATTATTTTTATCGATACTTTGCTGTTTATTTATTAATAATATTTATGAATTGTTAAGCTTTTATTAATGACTGTTAACTGTAATGTACCTACGGAATTCCTCGTGTAGAATTAGAAGCCTGTGTTGTATCCACGTACTGGAAAATGTAATAAAGTATTTATCACACTTCCGATTTTTATTTCAGCTACATAATTACTCATGCTGGTTTTCTGGACTTTTATGCATAGGAGTGGAGATGCTTTGGTCTCAATCAAAATGTATTAGTTTCTATACGGTTTAACTACGTTTTTTTATAATTAAATGTTCTCATCAGATAAAGATGTACTTAGATTTTTTCTGTAATAATTATTTGGACACAAAAAACTAACAGCTAATTAAAGTAAGGCTAAAAGTCATTTTAGTAGCAAAACATACCATACCAGCCTGCCTATCATATTCATTACATCAACTAGTTGAACTAAAAACGACTAACGAAATTCGTCAACTCACAAAATACCCATCTGACATCCATCTGATGTAAGTTTAATCGTCTTGAACTACGAGCCGTAGCATTGTCGTAGCTCGTAGCAGCGCCGTAGCAGTAGCTACGTACGGCGTAGCGCAGTTCCGCCGGAAGTAGCGGGTCGCAGACAACATGGCCGCGCGGACACTTCCGCTTTACGGTATCGCTGCTTCACGGCTAATAGATGATATATGCTGGATAACAATAACTACTAATATATCATATTGCACACGCCTGCGAAGAAATGCAAAGGTTGCGTGTGAAAGACAGTCGTCCAGGGTGGTCAATTAAAACGTAATCGTCCTTATTGCAGGAGATGCTTGAGTCACTCAGCACGTATACACATACGTGCTGATTAGAATATCCAATATTTTTTTAATGCAAATCAAATCTTATTTTTTTAACTTAAATAAATTTTTTTTAGCCAATATTATTAGCATCTAAGTTTGTGTGTTTGGATGTTTACACCAATGTTTTCAGGGTGCTTGCATGTATATATGTACCTATCATTTATGTATTTGAGTTTTTTCAGTTCACCATAACTTCTATTTAGAACTGATTTAGTGTACGGTTTCATTCAGTACGAACCAGCTGAAACTCAGCTACCCTATTGAGGTTTAGAAGGTGACTTCATTCTATGTATCAACTGGAATGTCTGAATTCATAAAACGATGTCATTGGACAACCACAGATAATAATATCGCATAAATTACGAGTATAATATTCGCATCGCACGCAGCTGCAGTGGTTAACGTGAAACGGAAACGGAAGTGGCGGCCGCCATCTTGTCCGCGCCCGCTTCCGCTGCACTGTCTTCCGGCGATACTTGCAGCGCCCTCGTCTGTTTTAATGTGTTTGCTATGTTAACGCTTTCATGTTGGTTGCAGCGTCTATTAAACGTTTTTGTTTAGGCTTGAAATACTTTAAAAATGTCGTATTTTTAAAGTATCGATCACATTGTTTGTAATTATCTTATCTTATTTAGCTCAGACTGTTCTAATGCTAGGCAAATTACCTCTTTAGTTATATGAATTAAAAATATTATAATCTTCACCACAAAACAAAATTGCTTTCAGCAGTTCTTTATCTCTGACATATTGGGATTTGTTCGTCAATTCGGTTGTCAACCAACAATCCACAAAACAAGAAGAGCAAAGTTTTATGGAGGCCATCGGTAGACATTCTGACACCAGGGTTTGTGAGGTCAGTTATGTACTTGAAGAAGACAATAAGAAGAAGCATTGTGATGATTTTAAATATTTACGATAACTCATGTTTGTGTGTGAAGACGACCAACCCGCACTGGGCCAGCGTGGTCGACTAAGCTCGTAGGCTCGAGCCCCTCGGTGGGGATGTAAAGAGCAGTTGATGATGATTGATAAATAGTTACTTATTAACATTACTTATTGCCGTTCTAAAGCGTAATGACTTACCTAGAACATGACCTACTCAGAAAATATATATTTTTTTTTTAGATGATAAGAAATCGATAAGGAAGACATAAGAAATCTTAAAAATAAAACGTCATTTTGCAATGGCTAGCATAGAAAATGACATAGTTTCAACGAATTACATATTATAGTCCATAGTCCGCCACTATCATGTAACTATGATGTAACTATGATCTTCGTCAAGATGTTCAAAATACTTAATACATGCGAGTTAAGTTAACTAGCATGCTCGCTGCTACGAGTATCTCGCTTCAGGCGATGTACTCCGTCCCACCGTGGAATACTAAAAATCTCCTAAGTAATTTCATTGTGTCTTGGCGATGCGACGAAGTGGTCCCCAAGTTGTTGTGTAGCGTCAGCAAAATAATAAACATACATTTCAAGAAAAATATTGTAAACGATTTTCCTTTTTGAGTATTATTACTACTGGCCAACCATAATACTGGTTTTTACTTCTGAAGCTGTAAAAATTGTTGTCTGATCTCTCGGTGCGTCTCAACGAGGCTACTGGTGACCGAAGGGCTGGTAGCTTTCTCTTCCAACGAATTAGCCTTGCAATTCAGAGAGGGAACGCTGCCAGCATTTTGGGAACCATGCCCCGTGGGAATGCACTAGAGGAGATATTTTATATTTAAAAATGTTATTGTATATAGTTTTATTGGGTTATTTGTTTTTGTAAATATTTTTGTTTTATTATAACAAAATCTTGGTTTAGCTGTAAAATAGTTAAATTAAAGTTTGGTATACGAGTTTAAAATATAAACAGTAACGTGTGTTAAGTCTAAGTCCGATAGATGAACAGCTCTTAGCAATTAGGTTTTTCTTTTTAAATTTGTATTGAGCATTTTAATTATTTTTTCTTGCTAAGATATCTGGATAATATCCAGCTTATCTTCCTTCATTTACCATTTCTTAGCCTTATTATTCTCTACAACTTATAAATTGATGATGATGATGATGATGAAAACAAATTCACTAGTTTTTTAGTTTCACTTCAAGGTTTATTTTTAGTGAGCGTCGAATAAATTTGTCTGCTGACGCTGCAGCCGTGAAGGCGCGCAACTGAGTTACCGCGCAATGACAGCGTAATGCACGACGCGCACTTCCCCGACCCACCGATCGCTACCCCAATAACATACTCGCTACCTGGCAAATAATGTTGCTTGCTACCTACGCTACGTACCCACGTGACGGTGCTAGTAAGGTAGTCTGAGTAGTTAACACCTGCATTTGAGGAATATTATTTGTCTGTCATTTCTAAAGCGCTTGGGTAAATGAATTTTGATTATATTAGGCATGGAAATAGCTGGAAGATTGAAGAAGTATTCCGACGGGAAATTTAAATGAAGTTGGGAAAAATTCAAGCGGTGGTTTTATATATTTTTCAACAAATAAAATTGAGTAGTCAAACAAAAAAAGGAATATTTTTTCTGGATTATTTAGATAAGCTTCGATATAAATCTTTTAATTAAACGTTGTCAGTAACAATATGATTACAGAAACTAAACAAAAACAATTTGCCCAATCATTTTAAATAACCGCTTCACAATCTACAATACGAACCGCAAATGTTTCTATTAAGGCACCAATAGTAATCAAGTTGGTACTGAAACAGTAAACCTGTCGACAACTACCCACAAGTTGCAAAACACGTAAGTTTGCATCTGAGCGGCTCATCGGCGAGCCCGTACCGCTAATTGCGTGTTAAATCACTAAAACGACCCCTCACTGTGTGCTGTGATTTACACTGTAACACGTAACGGGTGATGGTACAGTGACAAGCGGAGCGAGAGCGAGCGACTATTTTCATCCAAACGTGAGTAGCCAGCGCTCTTTCTAAGTCAAAAATACTAGGTGTAATAGAGAGCGTAGTATTATACTGCGCCGATGATCCACCAATCCACGATAGATCAGTGCATTCCGAATCAGACTTTCAGCGCCTGGCGGCGATCAGAAAAGTACTCGCAGTAATTCGGTAAGCGATTACACGTGTACATGATGAATGACGTGTGTCTCAAGTAGGTACGATTAATATTATAAAGACTGGAATCTAACCTAATGCTAGAAAGCCCTCTCCACTTTAGTTTTGTCATTTTTACATTGTGTTACAGACTGACATTACAATTAAATTGTACTTGTTACAAAATGCTTAAGGATCATGGCTAGATTAGCAACTCAACGCGCTTTAGTTGAAAGTTCAACAAATAACGTTTATATTAGCGTACCATGCTTCACGGTAGTTACGTCTGACACTGCGCAAGAATCGTGCGAAAAACTCGTTTTTTTTTTACTTTTTTCTTGAACTACCTATATTTATTTATTTTTTGCATGGATGAAAGATAAATGAGTTGCCAATATTATCCCGTAGGAATCGTGTCCGCGTCTGTTGTAGTTTAGAAGCAGTAGCGAATTTAACAATAGGAACAGCTCGACTTCAATGGCGTTTTTGGTATAGTATTTAATATTTTTAATAAAAAATCAGTGCGGAATAAAGGTTACATATTTAAGTTTAATATATATGTTTTCTGGAATTTTTGCTTGCTCGTTTACGAGCCTTAGGCCTTCAAAAACTGCGAGTTGGCATGGGTAGGACTCTTAATATTACGCTCTGCTCTAATTAAAACTGCAAAATCCGCTCCCCGCCCCTCTTTTCACTGTGCTCTCACCGCTTTTTATCCGCTGAGAGCCGGAAGCCGCGGCGTGCGCTGCCCCAAATGGAATTGAAGCAGTGACAATCTAGTTTGTAGGCACCTCTTTTTCTCCTCCGCGCTCTCGATTTGATTGAGTCTACCCTCGTTTTGCACTGACACTCGTTCGCCGATGGAAAGTAACGATCAAAGGGTGACGACAACATGTACCTATATGTTGGTTCAGAATGAAGGGAGGTCTTTGAATTTATGTGAGTGATTTTCGAAGTATAATCGCGGAGACAATATGCAGCCTTTGTGATAAGTAACTACTTACTTTATTATAAAATAACGTAATAGGTATCTTTCGGGTGATAGAGCCTCTGAAATAGAATGAGTTCATTTCTACATCTATTCATAATGAGAAAAAATGATTGAATGATGATGAATGGTTTGTGAAGTGTCCTCACCCTTATAACTTTGACTAACTCACCTTTACAAATCTACACCATTAACAAAATGTTTGCTCAAATTATTTCCACATGCTTTAAAAAGCTGCGAAAAGAAATCACAAACAAAATGCCTACGCAAACGTCTTTCGGCCCAATACACACAGGGACAAGAAAAACACCAAACAAAACTGAAATTGGCCAAGCTTACGAGATGACCCGGTGAAAGGGACCTCACAAAGGTAAGGAAAACAATTAGGAGTGACTTCGGTTACGATTCTGGCAGGATTTTTAAAAATAAGAATAAGACTAATTCAATTCAATTCAATATTTATATTTATGGCCTCTGTCAATGGTGACAATTCTGCTAGTGTCGAGGTTGGAGAATACACGTGGAAACAAAAAATTTTTATTTTCTCGTTCTGCCAAATGACCGATAGCACAATCATTTATTGCCATAGTATTAGAACATACAAAAAAAAACTGTCATATAGTATACAATGGAAAAATAATACTATAATAATAAAAAAACAAACATACAACCATTTTATTCGACGCTCTTACGGTGAAGGAAAACATAAAGATGAAACCTGCATACATCTGCGAAGAAATTCAGAGGTTGAAGGAATAGGTTGTTGAGATGAAGTCGACCAACCCGCACTGGGCCAGCGTGGTTGACTAATACCTAATCGTCCTAATTAAGGGTAGGCTCGAGCCCCTCGGTGGGGATGTGCGCTGTTGATGTGAAACATACAACTAAATTATTTTATAATGTCAAAAAGGATGGCTCGTTTTCCGTTTGTGCAGAAATACGTTCGACGAAATGTTGATTTTCAGCGATCCCTTCCCTCTAAGTAGGTATGCTGGAGAGAAGTAATAAGGGCTAACATAAATGCAAGTATCGGTACTGCGTTTGGATGTACGAAGTAAAACCAATTGTGTAATTTTTGCGGTGTTAACGAAATATTTCCTATCTCTCTTTCCAGTATTAGAATCGATCGCCCTATCTTTGATACTTGAGAAGTGATTTTAGTGAGTGCTGAGCCAACAGAAGCTATTATTACCCGGGTTATTTTCTACACGGATATTTACATCCCTTTTAGGAATAAGACCATGACTTTGTATGCACGTATGTGAAATGGACGGTACATATATGTATTAGGTCCTTACATATGAAATTGGCGTTTTGTCGTACTGGCCACTTTGATCACAAATTTCTCCTATTTGGTTAGGAATTCGAAATTCAAATTTATACAGCTATTTCCACATGTAGTTGTGTTTCGTAAACCGTCATTCATTTGTTTTTTTACTTATCTTTTTTCTGTTTGCATCGCTCGATTTACAAAATGGAAAATTTGAAATATCGCGTTATTTACGAGTACGAGTTCCACCGTGGCACCAGTGCTGCGGAAACGGCTCGAAGGGTTAATGATGTGTATGGCGGTTGTGTCGCAAAAGAAAACACAGTGCGTTTTTGGTTCCAACGTTTTCGTTCTGAAAATTTCGACCTGCAAAACAAGCCCCGTGGACGGCCGGAGACCCAAGTTGATAATGAAGCATTGAAGGCTATTGTGGAAGCGGATCCATCGCAAACCACGTCCGAGTTAGCTGCAGGCTTCGGTGTTAGTGATAAAACTGTTTTAATCCACTTGAAGCAAATTGGGAAGATTAAAAAACTTGAAAGGTGGGTTCCTCACGAATTGAGTGAAGCAAACCGGCAAACGCGCGTCAACTGCTGCGTTACATTACTTGACCGGCACAATAACGAAGGGATTTTAAATCGAATCATTACCTGTGATGAAAAGTGGATTCTCTACGATAATCGGAAGCGCTCATCGCAATGGCTGGACCCTGGCAAGCCAGCCAAAGCCTGCTCCAAGCGAAAATTGACCAATAAAAAGTTACTTGTAAGCGTTTGGTGGACTAGCGCCGGTGTCGTTCATTACAGTTTTCTCAAATCTGGCCAGACGATTACGGCAGATGACTATTGTCAGCAATTGCAAACCATGATGGAAAAGCTAGCTGGTAAACAACCGAGGCTGGTCAATCGCTCTACGCCACTGCTGCTTCACGACAACGCTAGACCACACACTGCACAACAGACGGCTAGCAAATTAGAAGAGCTTCAATTGGAATGTCTAAGGCATCCACCGTACTCCCCGGACCTTGCTCCAACAGATTACCATTTTTTTCGAAATTTGGATAACTTCTTGCAAGGGAAAAAATTCAACTCAGATGGGGCAGTCCAAATCGCCTTCAAAGATTTTATTGATTCCCGTCCGAATGGTTTTTTTAGTAAAGGGATCAATGAACTACCTATGAGATGGCAAAAGTGCATAGATTACAATGGCTCATACTTTGATTAAATAAATATACTATATAAAAAATTTTCGACTTTTTGTTCCTCCCATACAAAACGCCAATTTCATATGTAAGGACCTAATATTATGTTTCGTGTAACAAATGTAAATTAAATTCGTAGTTGCAATTTAACTGTGGAAAGTGTTTTGTCTTTTGCAATTCTCTAAATCTACTTTTTTGAAATGGAGCTTTCTTCTGTCACTTATTTTAAAGACCCTGGCTTTGGTATAGTATAATATGCAAAGAGAATAATAATAATAATAATAAATAAATAATAATATAATATGTATATGTAGTCGCCATACATTCTTACTACGATTCGCAGACTATGTTACGTCAAATAAATTAAAAAGCGAAAAATTAAAAATAATTAATTAATTTTTCATTTTTCGCTTTATAATTATTAGATATTACGTTAACAGACGTTATCTGTAACAATAATAAATCTATGTTCCGTCAGCTGCATGCCACATCATACATTTTTGCGCCAACCGTAGGACGGCTCACGTTTTGTACCAATTCAACTTCGTGGGGCACGGTCTTGAGGTGAAAAAGTAAAGAATTTCTGTAAGAATCGGGAACATTGAGACCCGCTATTAAATGCAGTACAATCGTATCTCGGCTGTAATAGCAAGCACTTCAAACAACTGGGGATTCAAAGAAATCATTATTCCGCGAGCTTCCTCGCGCGACCACTTGGAAACGTAGGGACGGGTTGTTGTCGATAGTTTTGTCGATAAATTAACAAAACCAATCTTTGTAATTGTGTGGGTTGGTGAGGTCAATTTGAAGACCCATTTCTTTATAGGTACATCATCACAATCATCATCATCTCAGTCGGAAGACGTCGATCATAGGCCATCCAACGTGAATGGTCTTGCTACCGAAGAAATAAAAATGCACTATTTCTTTGTTACCAAAATATTACTTAACTTAAATAGAATAACACATAACTATCGAGTTAGGTCGTATATAAAATGTGCAATCAGGAAAATTAATAAACCTTTGTATTTTTTAGTTGACCACTAATTTGCTATATGAATCAATCGTGCATACGCCCGAATTAAACATAATAGTGTGTTCTTTACAATTCATTTACTCAACGACAGACGAAAAATAAGTGAAAATCTCGTAAGCTGTTTCTTTTTTATTTATTTATTACTAGTTATCCAACTGCGCCTATGCCCGCAGCTGACAATAAATAAACAAATAAATGTTGTTAAACTATCTCATCCAAATCCATTGAGCCGTTTTTGCGTTATCAACAAACATCTTTACATATAAACTCTTACATTTCAACGGCTCCGGCTCCGTAGCCCAGGTGGTAGTGTATCTGCCTCCAACGCAAAGGGTCGCGGGTTCGAATCCCGCCCAGGGCAAACATTCGTGTGATGAGCACTTGTGTTTGCCTTGTGTCTGGTTGTTGTTTATCTATATAGGTATGAATTTATCTATTTATGTAATGTATATGAGCTGTCTGGTACCTATAGTACAAGCTCTGCTTAGTTTGAGATCAGATGGCCGTGTGTGAAGATGTCCCCACATTTTTATTTTTATTTATTTACACACAACACTTTACAGTTAAGCCAAACATGTCAATATTCAGATTAGATTTTGACTATAAAAATCAAATAAAACATCGACATTACCGTCCCATTCCTACGCCAGGTAGACGCTCACAGGGTAACGAAGCTAATCTGTGCTCAAGTGTCGACAATTTGAGGCGCAACAACAGAAAATAAGAGGGACTCCACCGCCGTATTCCATAATCCACGACCAAATACAGTTTTCACCGATTTTACACTAATGATCCCTTTGTTTACGAAGCTAAACGCTTTTAGACGGAATGTAGTTAGTTTTTAGCATTTCCGCGCACTTCGAGTTGGATTATGGGTTTCGTGCTGGACTGAAAATGGGAAATGAAATTTACTATGATAAATAACATCTTAAAATCCTAGCGTGGTTTTGTCCATAACAAATTCTTTCCCAGGATGATTAACAGTTAAATGCCTTCTTTCTACCCTGCTACCTTGCGTACAAACCGAATCAAAGAAAAAGTACACAAGATTGAACTGTTCTTAAGATAAGCAAGTTAAATTTTTGGAGACTAAACTGACAAAAAGAAGCAGCACCAACGAGCACTTTTCAAAAAAGCGTTTTATTATAACTTTATAATATATTCACCAACTTTTATAAATTTTCATACGTCTGCCAGTCGCTTATTGAAATCGCTATAAGTAACATAAAACACACTCCGTAAAGTAATATTAAGCGTTCGGGCGAAACATTTTTTTCCCATAAATTAGGGGTTGGATACATAACGAGTTTTTCATACGGCACTCGGTTAGCGCGACTTTATAAATGGCGAAATTAAACGCATAAATAACAACTTGAAACGAAACGCCAACGATACTGTGAAGGGACACCGATTTGAGGAACATTACACATGTTTATTAATTTAATTGTGCTATTTCTTCAACACCAATTTGAGAATATTTCTATCAGTAGACTGGCATTCCAAAAAGGGAATTGTCATTATGCATCTTTCATTCCAAACTATATTCTAACTATATTGTTAAGACCTTTATTGCATATTATTATTTATATCAATAAAGTCCCGTACACACCATACGTTAGTACAAAATCCAAGAAAAAATAATTGTTAGAAAATAAGTTATTTCAAAGTATAAAACACGTGATGTGACTCCACTTATGCAAGCGACTGTACATTAAAATATTCCCACACAAGCATAATCCTGATCAGAAAAAGGAGTTTAGTTGGTATTCAATCTTCTAGCTCCGGAACTCTTAAAACTTTTGTCAAACATTAATACAACAAATATGCAAACATTGTCTAATTCGCCGTTACTTAGAAAACAATGGGCGAAACCAAACAACACATTTCACGAAAAAATGCCATCTGAATTTACAAACAAACTTGAGGAGAAGACAATAGTTTGAAGCATTAACTAGTTCAACACACAGCCACAATGTGAGCGCCCGCGCATCTCGATGAAATACTTTTCAAAAAGAACAGTGAGAAAAATGTACAATATGAGAGACATGTTGTATATTAGTAGCCACCGAAAATCGTTCACAAAATATACCATTTACGCAATGTGCCTATTCCTAGCAGCTACAATATCTTTTTCACCACAGATGTTATACTACAAAAGTCAAAATGTACACGAAAGACCAATGAAGTTTCCAACAGATATGAAATATATTTTATTTTGGAGGATGCCTGAAAACAATTCGCATTTAAATAAGTTTAGTGGAAATTTTGTTTTAAGAAAAGATCCCCCTCTTGCGACTGGACAGACTTTATTTGTGAAACAAAAATGCCCGTACATAAATTGTTACATTACATACGACAAGAATTTGCTGAAGCAAAACTGGTATTACGACGCTGTAGTATTTGACATACATGAAATTAAGCATAAGAAAGTTGAAAGTTTTAACTGGTCAAGAGCAGCATACCAGAAGTATATCTTCAGATCAATGGAATCATCAGAAACTCATTATCTGTGCCATAAATCATATGACAATTTTTTCAACTGGACATGGACTTACAGACTTGATTCTGATGTACCAAATCCGTTTCTAAACATATACGACTTGAACAACACTATACTTGGACCAAAAATAAATATGACATGGATAAATGAGATGAAAAGGGTTGATAGATTTGGTGATAAGATTAAAAATAAAGATAAAGCTGTAGCTTGGATAGTGAACAATTGCAAAACTAAAAATAAACATGAAGATTTTTATCAAGATTTCAAAAAAGAGCTTGAAAGTTGGAACTATACTTTAGATACGTATGGTTCTTGTGGTCATAAGCGGTGTCCTAACGGACCGTTGTACAAGTGTTACAGTATGATTGAGAAGAATTACTACTTCCAATTGGTAACTGAGGATTCGATAACAGAAGATTATGTTACAGAAAAACTAGTCAAAGTGTTGCAGCATGCTATAATTCCTATTGTTGTTGGTGGAGCTAATTATACAAGGTAAGCTGTAGACTAACTTATTACAGAACAGTGTTCATAAAAACGCAGTACAAGAGAGTTATAAGGAGCTGATGATGAAGTTTCATACTAGTCAGCAGATAAACCTTTTCATTGTAAAAAATAAGGTCACAACGCTTGAAACTTACAGGAAATTTTCTATCATCTCTCTATGTAGCTACACATATATCTATTTGGTCAAACTACCGATATATTTTAAATCGTATGGTATTTTAATTTAAACCCAGTTTTCTTTTTTGTATAATTATAGTATATTTTTAGGTTTCTCCCTCCCGGAACATACCTAGACATTCAAACATTTGACATAAAGAACCTTGGCGCTATCGTCGACTACCTCATAAAGAACAAACCGACTTATAGCTACTTCTTTGACTGGAAAAACCACTACATCTACAATTCAAGACCCAGGAACTACGTGTGTGACCTTTGCTCTAAGTTGAATCAAATGGATGATGTCTGTGAAAGTAAGAAACACTTCAGAAGATGGTGGAAGCCTGACTACGAAGATATTTGCCTGAGAAAACGTCTTTACTATAAGTTTACTAAAGAAAGTCAGAATCGGAATACTGAATCTAAATCATAGGCAAACATTAAAATTGTAGTAATAAAGACAAAATAAAAAATATGAAGTATTCTCATTTTTTTCGAACGACTGCTCCGATATGACGATCGGATTTAGATCCGAAGTATGCCAAAGTTGCACAAAACTGATCTAGATAAAGAAATTTGACGCGCGTCGGAGAGTGATATCAAATCAAATCAACACGGCCCGTTACAGTCCACTGCTGGACTATGAGCCTCCTCCACTTAAGTGGAGGGATTTGCCATAATCTCCACGCTTGGCAGGCGGGTTGGAGATCGCAGATTAAAAGGTTACTGTATCAGAGAGCGCTGCTGCCCGTTGGTGGGTTGGTGACAAATGCATTCTACTCTGCCGTCACCACACGGCATAAGCGAGTGGTAGCGACGGCATAGGCACGGCATAGCACGGCAAAGGAGAGTGATAGCGACCTCTTTATTCCTCTGAGGGTCTAAATAACTCTATAAATATTTTACCAATGATAATATAGAGAAAGATTTCTGCAATGTAAACTTCACCCAAAAAAGCGTAATTAATTTCTGCTCATATTATATTACTCCGCGATTAGGCACGACTTTTTGATATTGTATTTTAATATATGTACTACATTCTTACTTTTTCATAAAGCTCCACAACAGTCTCATTCATATATTATTAAAGTTATCCGTTATGCCTTTTCTATTGGATCCGCTTTGCATGTGAAGGGGCCGGATCCAGGCTCCTGGGACGCATCTGTGATCGACATCTCCTTCAGGATTTATTATTGAATACTTTTTTATCCCACTCCACGTTAGACGCACAGAAGAAATAATCATTGTGTTACGTATACAAGATATAAATAATTTCGATTGAGGGAAGGAAAATTGTTTAAATAAATTCAATCCATTTTTATTTCAAATTAATCTTAATTATTTCATTCTTTCATTATTTCATAAGTTCTCCATTTATTAAGTTTATATTTAGATTTATTGCGTTTATAGATTTGGTCCAAACCTGTTTAACTGAATGAATCTAACTGACACAAATACGAAATAATGTGTTTTTATGGCATCATCCAATCAAAGAGGATCAATCACTTCAATTAATTAATGTACTTTTATAAAGAACGTATTTTTATAGATAAAAAGAGAGCTTTTGAGAAGCTCTTTAAACTTTTTTATTTTTATTTATTTATTAGAACAATATTAGTCTTAATCTAAAACTAGGACCACAAAACTGCATGTACAGTTTGACTGTGGAAACAGTGAGCCTCAGATAACTGAGGCTCACTGTTTCCACAGTCAGTTATATACTTAAAAACTAGTAAAAGATAATTTGCGTTACAATGAAATTATCTATAAACTGTCAAGATAATGTTTTTTTACCATAGATATAAACCTTTCCTTGTTAGTTTCCATTCGAATGGCTTCGGGTAAGCTGTGCTTCAATCAATCACTCGCTTCAACCATGTTATATCTATTGTAATCAAGTTCTGTGCGTTCACGTCTGACTGTCTGACAATGCGAGGAGCGGCCATCCGTCTTCTTCGGTATTTATTTTCTCTTTTCGTGTCTTTATTTTGTAGATTTCTTTGCTTTTATTGGAACCGAATCAGAGGGTTTAAGGTATACTGACTTAGAAAACTAGTAATCTAGAAAAACATTCAAAGAAGTTTTCGTACTTTTGCAATAAACGTGTCATGCATGTAGAAATGCATACTAACTTTGGTATTCATAAAATTAACATTGTCTGGCCATTGGAGTTAGAGGCCGTGGGGAAATAAAAAATTTAAATGACTGTTGAAATATCAATTGTTTGATTTTGATTTATTCTCTCTGTTTCTTTTTTTTTCTTCTAGCCTTATGGCTTACGCCCATAATACTGTCGTCATTAGCTTTTTCGACTGTTAAACATTTAGTCTCAAATATGAACGAACAGTGGTCTTTGGGAAAAATTATCGTAACAGAGCGAGATCACATTAAATTATTTTCAATAAAGCTTCTGTTGATGTGTTCTAGCAAATTTAAATATCAGGAAATACCATTTCCATTCCATTACGTGATCAATTATTTACCGCTGTCGCCGGACCCATTACCGCGCGATGAATGGATCACTGTCTGTGACGAAGCAATGTATAACGAATTGTTGTATGAATTTCAAGTACTCTGTACTGGATGCAATTTTATGGGTTGTAACTTGTAATGAAGGATTGGTAAACGTATTGGTAATTTAGGAATGATTAATTTAGCGTTTACAGGCAAAGCAAAGTTACCGATGTAGACGGAAACGCTTTGGCAGGAAAATCCTCGAGTAATGACCATGGTCCAGAAGACGTGGACCGACGATCTGGTGAAGGTCACGGGAAGCCGCATTGTGGAGATCCTTGGCCTTTGTCCTGCAATAGACGTGTTTCGAGAAAGACGACGATATGGCAGAAAGCCATATTGAAAATGGGCTGGTGGTGATCCTATCCTATAATACCATATTTATACATGCATTGTATTCTGAAACAATATTAATTGACGTGCAAGTAAAATTAAACTATAACATATTTTCTGCAGAAAGTGTGCGAAAAAAGAGAGAACTTATCATAAATAAGTTTTAATTAAAATAAATACTTGCTAGCTTTTAAGTATATTCGTAAGCTGATTACCATAAATTCTAAGTTTCGACATAGCTACTAACCGTTGAGGAGGTTTCCTCATGAGGAAACAATCCTGGCTGCAGCAACAGTTCGTGGTAAGGCTCTTAGCTATTAAAATTGAACGTATATGCGAAGTTTTGAGTCCGTGCTACTAATTGTTGAGGAGTTCTCTCATGAGGAGAGAATCCTGGCTACATCATCAGGTCATTATTACAATTCAAGTGTATTGTCATTAAAACTGTACAAGTATGCCACAAAGTTAAGCCATGTGGTGACGGCAGAGTAGAATACATTTGTCACCAACCCCTACTCCTCCCGTGGGTGTCGTAAGAGGCAACTTAGGGACTACACATTTAACAGGGAACGGGCAGCAGCGCTCTCTGATACTACAGTAACCTTTTAATCTGCGATCTCCAACCCGCCTGCCAAGCGTGGAGATTATGGCAAAACCCTCCACTTGTGGAGGAGGCTCATAGTCCAGCAGTGGACTGTAACGGGCCGTTGATGATGATTCCACAAAGTCGTAAGTTGAGAGAAAGTGGTTCAAAAAGTTGCAATATTGACCCGAACATACATACAAGTTGATTTTAAAATCAACAGCAGACAGTATTAGGAAACACAGACAGTTTTTTTTTTTGTGGCAATATTAATTCAGACTTTCAGACACCCTGTATAGGCCGATGTACTCGAGTGTTGTCCTCTACAGCAGAGTGGGCCCGCGGGACGCGATCCGTTATTTAACACTGACGTTCCCTCCATTAGCAACAACAAATGGATTACTTTAACCTAACCTGTCGACTAACTTTCTGATTTTTTAAACAGTTGAGTGGGTTTCGTAACTCATATTTTCTAATAGGACACTTATTGTAGAATCAGAATCAAAAGTTTGTATTTGCCAGAATACAGTGAAAATAGATTTTATTATATAATTATTCAGTACATGTATTCAACTCACCAGGTGTGCAAATCAAATAAAAATTAAAACATTACTATACTCAAAAAAAATTATTACATCATATCTAAATTATGTCACAAAGTTATATTTTTGAAATATGCAAATATAAATAAAAATTGACAAATTAAAAATAAATTGATCTACCATAGTATCTGAGAAATGCCATAATTGAAACTACTCCAGAACTTGTTGTGATTGGTTAAAATACCATTGTATATGACTACTAGCGCCTTTCATTTCAGAGATAAGTTGGTAAGTTTGTAAGTAATCTACCGTCAAAACAAACGTATCGGACTCTAAGCAATCAATTTTGTGGTTCAAGCTGCAGATTCGAAAATAGAGGCTCAGGTGCGTAATCGCGACCACACACGCAGAGCTAATAGGACGCTGTGCATACAGGACCCCTACTAAAAGCTTATATCACGATAAAAGTGCAAATGAGTAAATAAAAAATATAGTTAAAAAAACTAAAAAACACGCTTTTAAAGCACATCAAACTAAAAAGTGAAAAATAATTCTTAATTTTAGCTGAAAACAATAATGAACGAAAAATGCTAGTATTATTGTGAAAAAAGCGTGGGTTGCTCGATATATTATTATGAAAAATATGGCACAAAGCATCCCACGTTTTTTTTTACAATAATACTAGTATTTTTCGTTAACTATTGTTTTCAGCTTATATCAAGAATTATTTTTCGCTTTTTAGTTTGATGTGCTTTAAAAGCGTGTTTTTTAGTTTTTTAAACTATATTAATTATTTTACCATAAACATTTTACGGGCTTGCCGCGATAAATACCGCCCGCCCGGTTTTTATGTTATGACAATGACCGCGAAAGTTGAAAATTATATATTAATGAAAAATTATATATATTAATTATTAGTTTCTTTTTTCAAATTTTTATATTGTCACTTGTTCTTGATATGTGTACAACGTTTCAATTAAATCTGTCCGTTTAAAGTGGGTCAAAATTCCAAAGAAGTCGGTTACAAACATACAAGCATACAAATATACAGGTGAAGCTAATAAAAACGTGTTAATTAATAAAAAACAAGAAGCTTGTTCTGTTGAATACAAACACACTAGGTAGATAGATCTGCTCACTGAATGTCCTTTATGCGGACACCTAACCGAGAGGTAGCACCTGTGGGTTGCACCTGTGGGTTGCACCTGTGGGTTGCACTAAATAACAACTTTAAAAAATAATATATCTCATCATCTGTTGTTCTAACTAAAGCATGACGTTTTACTCGTTCATAACAATAAAAATACGCTAAAGATTATTTATTACACATAGAGAACAAAACAATAGGAATGGAAGATAAAGTTGCTGCCAAAGTTCTAGACCGGTATAGATCTTCTTTTGTTTCGTCTAACACACTTAATTAATCTTGGACATTTTAATTACGATCATCCAGCTGGAATTAATGAATGTGAGATTAGAAATGATTAACATAGTAGCGGTAGTGTGGTGCATCAGGTGCCAGCATGCGATGCACCGAACACGACCGGCTCCGTGCATTCTGCGTGTTTATTTACTGCAATTCTCCAACTAACACGGGTGCGAATGACATGTCGCTTACCAAACTTGGTTTTTTGGTTCACTATGTTTTAAAGTTCTACTTCAACTACAACAACAAAATAATATACCTATACGAGGGCTGATTGATAAGTTTCCGAAACGACAAAGAAAAACTTTAAAAATCTATTTAAAATAAATTTATTTCTCAACGTAGTTTCCTTCTACCTCGATGCATTTAGTCCAGCGCTTCTCCAATGCCGTTACACCAGTTTGATAAAATGTTTTCTCCAACCCCTCAAAATACTCGTCCACGGCAACAATGACTTCTTCATTTGATGAAAATCTCTGGCCACCTAACCATTTCTTCAGGTTTGGGAATAAGTGGAAGTCACACAGGGCCAGATCCGGGGAATAGGGTGGATGCGGTAGCAATTCGAACCGCAATTCATGGAGTTTGGCGACTGCAACCATTGACGTGTGGACAGGTGCGTTGTCATGGTGGAACAAAACATTTTTCTTGGCCAAATGTGGTCGTTTTTTCTGGATTTCTTCACTTAATTTTTGCAGCAAGCTTGCGTAGTACTCTCCATTTATTGTTTTTCCTTTTTGCAGATAATCCACTAAAATAATCCCTCGAGCATCCCAAAAAACAGTCGCCATCACTTTGCCGGCCGACAAAACCGTTTTTGCTTTCTTCGGCGCAGGTCTTCCGCTCTCAGTCCACTGCTTAGATTGTTCTTTTGTCTCGGGAGTATAATGATGTATCCAGGTTTCATCGACTGTTACATAACGCTGCGAAAACTCGTTAGGATCTCGGTTAAAAAGCGCCAAACACTCCGATGAATCGTCCACTCGACGTTGCTTTTGGTCAACAGTGAGCAAACGCGGCACCCATCGCGCGCAAAGCTTTTTCATTCCCAAATGTTGGTGCAAAATATAAAAAACGCGTTCAGATAAAATGCTCACCATCTCTGCTATCTCTCGCAACTTCAAGCGCCGATCATTCAATACAATTTTGTGATTTTTTTTTATCATGTCCGGATTCGTGACTTCATTTGGACGGCCAGACCTGTGGGCGTCTTCGCAGCTCTGTCTTCCACGTTTAAAATCAGTTACCCAGGTGTGAATTGTACTCAATGCAGGAGCAGAATTACCTAAAACACTGTCTAGCTTGGTTTTAATCTGGGTTGCTGTTTTCTGTTTTAAAACGTAAAACTTTATCACCGCACGAATTTCGTTTCTTTCCATTGTTAAGAAAATTTACGACAGAGAAAGTTCTACGTCCTATCAAACAAATTCCACCAGTTCGATTAAATTCAAACTCGGCGTTCTATTTTCAAAAAGATGCCAAAATATAATGTAATATTTTTTTTTGCGTATCATTTTTTTAAGTTCGTCGTTTCGGCCAGTTATCAATCAGCCCAGGTAATATTGCAGTGCCTGATACAACTTAATTAAGTGATTTGAAATGGCTTATATTGCTGTTATTTATTCAAATAAAAAAAAACAATGGCCCGTTACAGTCCACTGCTGAACTATGAGCCTCCTCCACTTGAGAGGAGGGTTTTGCCATAATCTCCACGCTTGGCAGGCGGGTTGGAGATCGCAGATTATTTATTAGGCTGTTGCTAAATCTTCAAATACAGCATGATTTTGTAATCACTAGCAAAATTTTTGTATTATGTTCAGACCATCATAAGCAACGCTTTTCCCATGGAAAATGGGTTGAGAACCCCTAAAAAATTTCGACCTCCCATACAAATCAGTAAAGTTGATTGTGTATTTTGTATGAAGTCGATTTTTTTTTTGGGGTTTTGAACCCATGTTCCTTGGGAAAAGTTGTTGCTTATGATGGTCTGAATATCATATTTAAATTTTGCTAGGGATTACAAAATCATGCTGTATATGCTTCCACTATGGCTCTTTACCGACTTAGCAACCCACAAGATGAAGAAGATGATCGATTTAAAATGAAGTAGTCCATATGAGCCGAAAGGGTTGAAGTCAGCGTTTTCTGAACATTTTCGATACCTATATCTATGTCCGTACATTATTTATTATCCTTATACCTTAACTATTTATTTAGTTCACACATTTCAAAAATTAAACCGTAGTAAAAAGCGAGGAAATTATGAAAATTTTCATTTATTGTAATTGACCTTTTGCACGTTTATTTATACAGACCTGAGAAGAACAAAAGACGATCGCTGCGCGAGGCGACCACGCGCATCAGAAATCTTTGATACAGACCTTACTGTCGTATGCGCCTCGTTACAACTCGGATCTAAAACGCATTAAATATCGTATCTATTCCCTTTCCCACAGATAAATATAGATAGGAGCAGGACTATGCCTACTTAACTAGTAATCAAGTCAGCTGTTGAATATTCGAGGAGGCTCGACGACACTCCGCGAGAGGGCGCCAGTAGTGCGAGTGAATTATGCCCAGTCAGGCTTAGAGGGGGCAGCATAAGCCTGGATGAATATTACATACTACGAGATAACACCTTTATCCTGGAGGCAACGACTTCGTTAATAAGGCGTTGTGCCAATAAATATATTTACAAGATGTTCAACGTAACTTAAACGATTAAAAACGTTAAGAAATAAGAGAAATTTGTAATTTAGTTATGGCTCTACTTTTACTTAGTTATGTTTTACAGTCCATGTTTCTTGGGGAAAGTTGTTCAGTTTAATGAACACTCCATTTACCAAAAAACAACCAATTAAGGCCGGGTTATTGCAAAAATTAGCAACTTGACGCGGTTTAGTTGAAAGTTCAACCGACGCGTTACTGAAATAACGTTCATATTAGCGTGCGATGCTTCACGGTGGTTACGTCCGACACTGCGCAGGAATCGTGCGAAAAACTCGTTTTTCTTTAACTCTTTTGCTTATTAACAAAAAATTGCAGAGTTTATGAAAAATGTAATCGATTTCAAATCTAAGTCAGTAATTGGCACGTTATATTAACGAAAAAAAAAATTGGCTATCGCTTTAAGTTACGAGATCTAGGACGGCAAAAAAAATTTTTGCTGCTTTTTATTTCTAAATTACTATAATGTATTTAAAAATTCTACTCGATTTAAAATTTAATTATGGATATATTCTGTTAGCTGATTTTTTTTTACATTTATAGAATCAGTAAAAGTGCAAGTATTTGATCGTCAAAGTAGCGACTATGGGCGCTATTTCCACATAACCCCGCCTTAAATTTCACGGTGTATAACAAAAACACGACAAATTTAAGACCTGTTTTTCTGTTCATTTTAGTAACACTGGGTTGGTTGGTATGACGGTTTGTAGGTACATTTTGATTACATCCTGGCATCCCCTGTTCTAATACTGGTTCTGCTTACTTGATTCAAGTAAAAACAACTCACTGGAGATATTTCCATACCAAATATAAACAATGACGTCGCCATGACTAGCAACCCTAAACCGCCGCGTCGTCAATATAGTGACGTCACAATCGGGAATTAGCATACCGGAGTACGGTCAGAAACAAAGAGCTGCTGAATATGCAGCGATCGTATGCTAACCAGCCACTTCAGCTGCTTGAGACGGAAAACTTGTTCACATTACGCCAGTAAATGGGGACAGTACAATTATTTTTACTGTACGATTACTGGCACGCACAAAAGTGGTGGAATTGGCCGAATACATAACCAGTTTTTACCGTTACGATACGACAAAAAAGGGAGTATAAATGTATGGGAATGTATGAACCGTATTCACTGTCTAGCCATGTTCCTATGTGATGCCAGCCAGTCCTTTAGGAAGTCATCCAAATATAGGTACAGTCTATTGGGTGCGAAAAAAATAGAACAGCAAGCAATGCGAACTTAACAGCAAGAAAAATAAATTAATTTATTCATACTGACGTATTTGGATTTTTAATTCTAACTTCTTCTTATTATTATTATTTCTTTAACTTCAGGACAGCACTTGGAGAGGAAATAATCGATATATAACACTCTTCTTACTTTTTTACTGGCATGGTGTAAACATAAAAGTAGCTTCTTATTCGCTCAGAGATGGCGAAGAGCAATACAAAGATATTGACGAGCCATGACAGTTTCTAAACCGCAAATGTCATGGCTTGTCAATATAATCGCAAGAGCACGTAAATGTCTAGCCAAGAAATCGCGTTGTTATTCGTGTTTTAGTTAGATTAACTTAATCTCAAGCTTAAAAGTCAAGTTGGTAACTAAATGCCAATCAAAAAAGACCTTCTCTGAAAAGGAGTGACAAAAGAATGACCTTCCTAATAATAAAAACATTTTGAACAATACCTTGGAAAGGTCAGATAGGTTTTGCAGGTAGAGAGCACCTAGTATAAAGCTAACTTACGAAGAACTGGGTAACTAGCAGGTTATTCTACTGTAGAATCTCCAACATTTGATTTGTACGTATTTAAAATTGTTTCTTATGTATCTTATTAAAATTTAATTAAATCGCTTTATATCGTTTATTTTTATATTAAAAATAGGCAGTATAATTCCTTTTAATTTGTAAACATACATTGCAGATTTCAGAAAAAAGTTTATGCTTCTTAACGACGTATTTGTGATTCCATTTCGTCAATCAGTCGCCGAATTATTCTTTACATGACTAAATCAAAATCTTTTTCCTTGTCTTTAGTAAAATCTTCTGGTTTCCATCTTGTCGAGGACTTATTTTTCTTGTAGTAAGATACTCTCCATTCTGGGTCTGGTACTCGTTTATGGACATCTTGTTTGCGTTTAAGGCACATTATATCCAAAGGACCAGAATACCACCACCTCCTAAACATTTGGTAATGAGTACGTCTTTCCATCAAAGTTGGGTTATTCAGATTACTGCAGAGTTGACAGAGTCCTTGGAACTGTGGAGTTCGATGGATGGTGTAATACTTCTTCCAGCGGAAGTAATTAAAGTAGGTTTGAATGTTCTCAATAGCGTATATTATGGGGATACCTAACTCTTGTATTGAATAGGGGCTACTACTTATGTAAGAGCCGGGTGGAAGGAACCTGCAAATAAAAATTATGATCATTTTATGTGCTAAAATTGTTTCTAGGCAACTTTCTGCGACGGATGGATAGCGGAGGCTCAGTTATAGGATCCCGTAGGCACTCTTGGGATACGGAAGCCTTAAAACAAGTTAGTTTGGGGTACAGCTACAGTTATAACATATCACATCATGTTTTTGAGACGCCAAAATTATACGAAAAGACAAATATAATTTGTACTATTGACTTTTTGTACAGGTATCTACAAATACATTGATATTGTAGTTCGATTTGGCAAAACAGTTAAATTGGAGACTACTTATAACGATAAGTAGTTGTAACGACAAGGGTAACAACACTATCTACCTGTAAATTGCTATTTGACACTAATCTTCAACCATGTTTTTTTTACTAACCTTGTATAATCTGTTACTCCTGCTAGTATAGGAACCGTTTTAGTTTCTATAGCAGTTAATAGTGCATCTGTAACATAATCTTCAGCTAAGAGTTCATCATTGACAAAATAAAAAAAATACTTTTCCTCTATATTTTTCAAACATTTTTTGTCACAAGATTTATTGCAACCAAATATGTCAGTTACCAAATGTTTATCTATAACATATTTGAGTTGTGTAAGAAGTTTTTTCATCTTCAACCCTTTAGCACTGCGACATTTTTTCCAAACTGTTGCCACAGCTTTCCTTTTCGTTGTTTTATTTAATTGCATGAAGTCTAAATCCTCATATTCAAATTTTGTCCAAACAACATTATAATTGGGAGCGACTACGTCGCCTTTAAGGTCTCTCACTTCGAAGAATGGGCTGACTATATCAGAATACAGCTTATAAGTCCAGGTCCAGTTGAAGAAGTTATCAGCTTGAGGGTTGCAGATGGGAACATCTTCTGACGACTTCTTGCTGAAGAACACATACTTTTGGGCCCATGATCTTTTCAAGGGTAACTGTGTTTTGTTCCATCTTTTTAAATCTGTTGCATTGAACAGTACAGCATGAAATTCAGTATAATCTCCAATAAGTTCTCTATCGGTCGTTAAGTGGCAGTTCTGATGTAAACAATTGTACCTTATAAATGGTTCTTGTCCTTCTCCAATCGGATTGTCCGTGCTGCCGTTAGTCCTCCATAGCAAGATGTATTTTGTTGACTGATACTCAACTCGTTTCAAAGGAGCAATATTGTACAAATCAGGAAAAGACTGAATCCTCTTTTGAACTTTCCTCGTCTGAGATTTCGAAAAATATGCGTTGTGAAAAGTATAAAACGCGAGGAATATGTACATAAATAAACCCACAAAGCTTATTATAAAAAATAATTTCGCAAAAGTTTCTGTTCTTGACACTAAGTACATTGCGGCAGTGTTTGAGGAACAATGAGGCGATGCTGTGCGCTACGCTACACATGATGACAGTAAACAAAAAATTCCTCTTCATGAAAATAAACAAGCATCATGCGTCAAAAATAACTCTATGAAACTCACAATCAGGAAGTTAAGTCGCCATTCTTTTTGAGAGACAATAATCAAGATAACAAATATTGTCAAGGTGGCTTTAGTTCAAGTTAGAAATTTTTGTGGTCTAGTCATTTACACATAAATATTCGTAATAGACAAACCTACAACGTTAATTTTAATATGGAAATAGAATCACATTCAACGTCAGCAGTCAAAATTGTTTTTCGAGCTGGGTTACTTTTTAGTCGCTTTTAAACGGGTGATTGATACAAATGCTAATTACTTTGAGAACTATTTCCTCTAGCAGTTAACTAATCATGATGTAGTTGTTGATGAATATTTCTACCTACCATTTTCCCTTCAAAACAGTTTCTTTCCGTTTGCTGGTATCAAAAAGGTAAGTGAACGTCCGACTGTACGCAGTCAAAAAGCTCTTCTGAATTTTTCTATCAGTCGATGTCTCCCTCTATTTGCTAAGAACTGTTTCGTTAGACGGGGTACGTGTTTCCAATATACCTCAAATAGGAGCGGGAAAGACGTGTCACTTGTCGGCAAATACAATATTTAAAAGTAAAGCACCAGTGGAAGCAAAGAAACTTTCTATGCCTACAAATGAAGTGAACAATACAAATAAAATAAAAATTAATAAGTTTAAATAAAAATCATTTTTAAACAAGCTTTTAAAGCCGTGGAGTGGAGTATCCTTGTTAAGACATATCCAATGAGCCCAAACACGGCCCAAACACTAGGTTGTGGTGTGTATTTAAGGAGTTCCTATGGCTACCTTCCGGCTCCATCATGAGACCCTGGACATCACGTATGACGAAAGATCTTGTTAAGACAAATCCAACGAGCGCAAACACGACTAGGTTGTGTTGTCTATTAGAGGAGTTCCTATGACCACCTTCCGGCTCCAAAGATCTTGTTAATACAAATCCAACAAGCCCAAACACGACTAGGCTGTGTTGTGTATTAAAGGAGTTCCTATGGCCACCTTCCGTCTCGTATCATCAGACCAGCTCCATGTACCATAATATTGTATTGTCATCGCGGTTACACAAGTGTACAATATTTCAGCAAATTCCAATGGCAGCAAGTGCTTCAAATTTGAGTTGCAAGATTTCGCCCGAACATACCCACACTCCCACCCAGCCAATACAGTGCAAGCTAATTAAAAGCTTATAAAAAAAATAGTCAAAGAGGAAGCGTGTCATCTATTTTTATAAATTTTATTTGATGTCTTGTTGCGAAATGCATATGGACGAGAAAACATGCCACCACCGCCTCACCGTTGCCGATGGAACATTTAATACATTTTACGAGTATGTTTAGGTTTCTCTGATGTCGTATCATTTAAAATCCGTTTTGGTCATCAGGAACATTAACAGGATCATTTCTGTCGCGAATTTCGTGGTACTATGAAACCACGGTCCGCTCTTTGCATGTAGGACGTGAAGTCTTCGGCAAATATGGACATCGCGTATGAAGTCAAACAAAATTACGTATTCCATAAAAATACCCTTTCACGACGACGTGACGCGAGCAGCGAGCGACTTACTATTTGTACATACAAGTACATTATTTCTATGATTTCTCATGTGTAAATAATATATCGTAAGTGTTTTATCATATGTGATTTGGAAATCCACCTTTGGCTTCCCAAAGGATTTTTTTTTTTTTCGTGGTGAGGGCAAAATAAACATTGCAGCTATCATTACTATCGGTTTTAGACATTACTATCGGTTTTGACTCATGTTTCTAGAGCTAGTATATAATGGTGAGCTGAATGGAATATTGAAATATTTATACTGAAGTAAGGCAATCGCAATTTTAATCTCAGTAAATACGCACAAACATTCCCAAAAGGGTGAGTAGAGTAAATACAGTATTACGCTTGACTTGAGGTCTATTATGTCTTATCCAGGTGGGTTTTGCACAAAGCCTTACCTTCTACATCAGCGTCTCAGGTGCGTATTACCTCGGACGCTAATTAACTCTTGTGACTAATGAACCTGGGTGATATGGACACCGTGCCATGTATAATGTGGCGTAAATCCACATTAGATCCATAGACTAATGGCATAGAAGGGCCAGGATACTTTACGTGCTAATAAAATAAAACAAAACATAACCACCAGAGGGGACAGAAATCTGTGAAACTGAAACATTCTTTATTGCACACTTAAATTTACAGGATAATTAATAAAATTAGTTATAAAGGCGAGCGTATCTCTATAAGAGATCTCTTCCAGCCAACCTACAAGGTGGTGGAAAAGGTGTAAAACAGAGCGGGCACAAGGATGTGCACTAAATAAATTAGCCTAAAATAAAAATAAAAAAAAGAATTTAAATTAAAACATAAATCCAAAAAATTATCTACATATACCTAATAAATAGGTACATACATACATAATTATGAAATTACATAATACTACATAATTATACTTATACTGGAACTGAAACATTATTAATTTTCAAATTTTTATAATAATTGATCAGTTGATCGAGTCAAGTTTCATGAAAATTAAAAAAAAAATAGGAATGCAGAAAAGTGGTAATAAAGTTATTTTAGTTTCACAGTCTGAACAATCACTACAAAAGATTTTGCGTTATATTTTTTTAGTTAACACGACAAAACTAGGTGTGGAAGTGACTCTACCACAAACCTAACAATGTGTTAGGTATGAGTACATACATATACCTCTTTGCCTCTTTGGCTGTTGCTGGCCGTAAACATTTAGATTAATTTGAATTAGGAAGATAAGTTTTGACATAAGAAAAAGAGCTGATTCTAGGTTGCGCGCGTGTAAAGATCTTAGCAAAAATAATAAAAAAAGCATTTCGTGTAACATCTAGTTTTCATTCCAAATACCACCTCCACCTACGCTTTACAATGCTTGTTTGCGACTATTCCCGCGGTAAAAATGGAAAGGCCTTTTGAAAAAATCTTTCATAGGAACACTTTAAGACACCATATCAATCTTGATTGGCTGACAATTATGAAAAACCCTTTTTATGCCATGCACGGGTGCATGTTTTTTGCCTTTTTTCATTGTTATTTATAAAAATCTCCATCGTGTAGGTATGGTCGACAACCAGAGCGGCCATAGACTACTGACATGGCTCGTGTAACGACTAAATAGGACCCTCCGACGCAAAGTACAATAAAGAGCGTGAGGGCGTTGCTCTAAATGCCTATATAGCATAGAATCTTCTATTTAACATCCTCAAAAACCCTGCGACCCCCCACTATCTCAAATCTCGATTCGAACTTTTACCTCCTGACACTCGCCCTAGACGTCCCTGCAACATTAGGATGCTGGTGTGTCCTAGAGCCAATACCAATTTCTTTTTCAACTCCTTTTCAGTGTATGCTGCACTACTTTGGAACAAACTCCCTACAGCAATCCAGAACTGTTCATCCATAACTTCTTTCAAACTTAAATTAAAAGAGCACTTCTTATCTCATCTCTCTTGATATTATTTTAATTTGTGTATGTATTTATATATTATGATATGTGTTTTATTAGGTATGTAAGTAAAGTTTAATATGTAGTATTATGTAATTTCATAATTATGTATGTATGTACCTATTTAATATATGTAGATATTTTGTTTGTTGTTTTATTTTGATGTTTTATTTTAAATTCTTTTTTATTTTTATTTTAGGCTAATTTATTTAGTGCACATCCTTATGCCCGCTCTGTTTTACACCTTTTCCACCACCTTGTAGGTTGGCTGGAAGAGATCTCTTATAGAGATAAGCTCGCCTTTATAACTAATTTTAATAATTATCCTGTAAATTTAAGTGTTCAATAAAGAATATAATGAAAATGAACACTAGTACATTCTAGTATTAGATATTTAATTATTTATTTACTATATCATGAGGAAACGGGGTACACGTATACGTCTGGACCGCGGCACGACAGGAGTAAATAGTGTTCCTTGACGACGGCGGTCAGACTCAATAACAAAAAAGAAACCATTCGATATTCAAATATTATAAACAATGTCGAACGAAACGGACGAACAGCCAGCCAGCATCCATAAAGGAGAACGCTCACCACAGTACCAAAAACGTATATTACCTGATACGCAGATGACCCGGCTTGCTTGTGCCTTCCGAAGCAGTAAATCATCTTTCCTTTCGGAAAATCGGGTGACTGAGTCTGCAATGTTCTAACCAAACGGAGGAAAGTCTCACAGAGAGATTTTTGCTTGACAGTGTCCTCAGCGATATTTAATTTTGAACCCGGGACCTCCGTAATGAGCGTCGAAAACTCCACTACTCAGCCACGGTGAAGTAGATATTTAAAAGTTATAGGTACGCATATTTTTTGCCATTTCATAAAATACTCTGATTTTATCGAGCGTCCTGTGTCCCGTCTGATAGCGGTCCGTCGAGCCATTGATGCGTGCTAAATATCATAATTGAAAATAATCCTCGTTCACATTGAAATCCCACTGCAAAAGCGACGCGATCGTGATATAACGAATTTAATTAATTTTATTTATGGATGCTGTAGGTAGTAGGTAACGGTTAAATTAACCATGAGTCTATTGATTGACGGTGTTGATTGATTTCGTCTGAGTTAAAACACCTTTTTATGAAAAAAATTAATAAACTTATTTAACGAAATTTAAATTATAATATCCGAAAGTGTTAATAAATAATAATGAACATACGAATTTCTAGTTTCTTTAATATTTCAATTCTTCTTCATCGTGTGAGTCAGTCAGTATTATTTAGTCAAAGGCCACTGACATAGGTCAATGTATTGTAATAAACTTTTTATGAATATATTTTTACAGTGGTCGTACATATTCTTCACCAAATAAGTAAGGCCTACGCAACACGCATGTACATAAACTCAAATCAAACTACATGATAAAACACTGGTTATTATAGTGAGTTGTAATAATAGTTCAATGGGTTTATAATAATGAAGTGGTTATAATCGGAAAGTACCTAGACCTAGGTCTTAGAGTATTCCAATCATTCAGGCTCGACGGAGCATGCGAAGTCTAGGACATGCCACTCGCCCTGGAATCTCAGTCGGCCTCAGCATTCCTACGATGATGACCAGTTCTATATGACTTCACCAAGTAGAACTACATATGTATGTACAATAGTAATTCTGCTTCATCACGTATACATTGAGGTTGTGGCCCAGCAGCCGCCACAAGCTGCTGCACCGCACGAAGAGTGTTGTAGAGGATTGGTGTGTGGCAATATCCAGAGCACAGTCCGAAGAAACTGGTATTTATATATTTATATTAGGTCCTTACATATGAAATTGGCGTTTTGTCGTACTGGCCACTTTGATCACAAATTTCTCCTATTTGGTTAGGAATTCGAAATTCAAATTTATACAGCTATTTCCACATGTAGTTGTGTTTCGTAAACCGTCATTCATTTGTTTTTTTACTTATCTTTTTTCTGTTTGCATCGCTCGATTTACAAAATGGAAAATTTGAAATATCGCGTTATTTACGAGTACGAGTTCCACCGTGGCACCAGTGCTGCGGAAACGGCTCGAAGGGTTAATGATGTGTATGGCGGTTGTGTCGCAAAAGAAAACACAGTGCGTTTTTGGTTCCAACGTTTTCGTTCTGAAAATTTCGACCTGCAAAACAAGCCCCGTGGACGGCCGGAGACCCAAGTTGATAATGAAGCATTGAAGGCTATTGTGGAAGCGGATCCATCGCAAACCACGTCCGAGTTAGCTGCAGGCTTCGGTGTTAGTGATAAAACTGTTTTAATCCACTTGAAGCAAATTGGGAAGATTAAAAAACTTGAAAGGTGGGTTCCTCACGAATTGAGTGAAGCAAACCGGCAAACGCGCGTCAACTGCTGCGTTACATTACTTGACCGGCACAATAACGAAGGGATTTTAAATCGAATCATTACCTGTGATGAAAAGTGGATTCTCTACGATAATCGGAAGCGCTCATCGCAATGGCTGGACCCTGGCAAGCCAGCCAAAGCCTGCTCCAAGCGAAAATTGACCAATAAAAAGTTACTTGTAAGCGTTTGGTGGACTAGCGCCGGTGTCGTTCATTACAGTTTTCTCAAATCTGGCCAGACGATTACGGCAGATGACTATTGTCAGCAATTGCAAACCATGATGGAAAAGCTAGCTGGTAAACAACCGAGGCTGGTCAATCGCTCTACGCCACTGCTGCTTCACGACAACGCTAGACCACACACTGCACAACAGACGGCTAGCAAATTAGAAGAGCTTCAATTGGAATGTCTAAGGCATCCACCGTACTCCCCGGACCTTGCTCCAACAGATTACCATTTTTTTCGAAATTTGGATAACTTCTTGCAAGGGAAAAAATTCAACTCAGATGGGGCAGTCCAAATCGCCTTCAAAGATTTTATTGATTCCCGTCCGAATGGTTTTTTTAGTAAAGGGATCAATGAACTACCTATGAGATGGCAAAAGTGCATAGATTACAATGGCTCATACTTTGATTAAATAAATATACTATATAAAAATTTTTCGACTTTTTGTTCCTCCCATACAAAACGCCAATTTCATATGTAAGGACCTAATATAACAAACATGGAAAAATTCTGATAAGCTTTAGGAGTTTACTGTCGGAGATCAGAACATGAAGTGAAGAAATTAGCAGAAAAAAGACAAAATCGAAACGTAAGAAATCTAAATTTGAAAATGAATTTAAAATGAAAGATAAAGCTGCCAGCAAGAAAGGTTGCCAGTCATAAAACAGGAAAGAGGACGAATGCCTCGTTACAAGGTTAATAATATTTACTTCCTATCTAAACTATTATAAATGCAAACCAAATTACGTTATTTCGATTTTTAATCTAGAATTTGGATACGGTATTATTAAATTATTTTAAATAAGAATCTTCCAGGTATCTAGTTAAAAATAAGTCTGATACCGTATTAATTGCTGATTGGCTCTCTCTAGTTTAGGATCAGAAGTGAGATGTCCGCCCATATTTGCAAAATAATAATAATAATTACTTTTATAATGATAATTGTTTTTGTCAAAGTAATAGAAGCTATCCTTTTATGTTATAATTTTATATCTCTTTGTAGGTATTCCTATCGTACATTTTTAAACAACCATTAAAAATCAAATCAAATCGAATCTACGTGCCTACATCGAACGCTTCCCGGGGCTAATTCTCAAACTTTAAATGATTTATTTACCCAAATTCCAATTCCCAATGACAGACCATCGAAACCGAATAATAAAGCAATTCACAATTTATCACGTTTCCGAATAAAAATCGTGAATGTATGAGAACGGAGAACAAGCGAATCGTCATTTATAACTTCCTATCGGTTGTATCCGGGACAATGTTTCGATGAAATACGGGACAAACGCGTCGCCGCCATCGGGAATAAACAAAATGAAATTTTTGTTCGTGTTCGTGCTGGTGTTGATGGCAGTTTTGATATTCTGTGTGTCCTTTGTCCATCAGTCGCTTTATCGTACACGAGTACCGCATGCATGTGGCAGAGTGCTGCCATGCATTTCAAAATAGAACAAGAGAAATTATAACCGTGTTCCTGGCTTAGGCCCGGTTTCCACCAAAGCGGAGAAGAGAGGAGATGTGTCGAGCTGAGCTGCGAAGCTGGCAGGCTATTTCCACCAAAGCGGAGAGAAGATGTGAGCTGTGCGTGCGTAGCGGCGAAGCGCGGGCATTTAGCGGGGCGGGGAGTGGGAGCGCGGGTGCCGTCGCGAGGCCTCGCACGCCGCTCGCCGCGCGCATCTCGCCGCTCGCCGCCCGGCTACACACATCTTCGCACGGCCGCGCCTCGCTTGCTATAGAAAAATTTTACATCTCCTCTCCGCTCCGCTCTATCCATTTCCACTGAAGCTAAGCGGAGAGGAGATGTGGAAATAACGAAATCTGATTGGTTATTCAAACACATCTCTCGTCTCCGCTTTGGTGGAAACCGGGCCTTATAAATAGGTCCCACTATCTTCCTGTAAGTGATATGTAAAGAGGATAAAGAGCTTGGGTTTATTGACCTATTTCCTTCTTCTTCTTTGCGTGTCGGTGACAAATTAAAAATCTTTCTGGCCCAGAACTTAGCCACTTCGACTGCACTATTTGTGGCGTCCATTAAGTCCTGCTGCGAACAGGTGACAGGGCAGGCAGGACAGGACACTAAATGAGCCATGGACTGCACCGCTCCACACACACAGTGTACACTTGCATTGCAAACTTTCACTAGGTTTACTAATAAGAAACGCAAATATCAGCATACCTTCTTCCATACCAAATTCTTCGTCTATACCGAATTTAACCACCAATTTTGCAAAACGTGGTTGATTTACATGCTACCGCTCTACTAAGTTCTACTAATCTATAATTATGGTTAGAAACGTGATTTTATGTTTTATGTTATGTAACAATATATTACTTATAATATTAAATAGCAACCAAGTATTTAACTAGCAACAATATCGCAACTGGACTATCATTTGACTAGCTTTGCAGCAATTAGTCAAATTATTTTTTACTGATGTAATTTAATACACAAGTCAACATTTTTTTCTGTTGAAGAAGAACGCACAGTAATTTATAACTGCTTCCAACTACAACCCACAACAGTTTTATACATACGCAGCAGTTTTCCGATATACGAACTTACTACCTTACCTTACCTTACTATCCTTGCAAGAAAGCAGTATTGATTTATAAAATAAAGTCTGAAACATGATAAACGGTTAAAGCCGAAATGCAGCTTCAACAATCTGCGTGTCTTGAATCTCGTCTGTTTTTTTTTTGCTTTTTCGAATTGTAACTCTTTAGTTACTTTTAAGTTAATATTTCTTGCTATAAGTCGTTTGAAGAGAAAATAGATTTAATAAGCTATTTTTCTCCTAATAAACCTTAACCACTGTTATCGCTCAATTTTTCGCTCCTTATACTACTTAATCTTAATCCTATTAGTAGGACTTTTGAAGCAGAAATAATCAAAACATCTCAAGTTTTTTTTATTTTAATCACACTAATATTATAAATGTGAAAAAATAATATTTCCAAATATTATTTTTTCACATTTATAATATTATTGAAAAAATAATATTTGGATGTTTGGATGTTTGTTCCCCCTTCACTCTTAAAGTACTCAACGGATTTGGTTGAAATTTGGAATGGAGATAGTTTGTAACCTGGATTGACACATAGGATACTTTTTACGGAAAACAGTCTTATTCCCAGGGGAAAATCTTACACAACGCGAGCGTAGCCGCGGGTGGACCTAAAATAATTTGATTCTATAGAATCCTATACTTACTGCTTAGCCGAGAATAAAACCCATATGTTCCGTTCTAAACTTTAATAAGATGGCTGAGTGAAAAAAGATCAATTTTACAAACACACATTCGTATTAGTAAGATCCGCTTGTCATGACTTGTAACTTTTAGTATAGGTATAGTTAAGACCCAGCTGAGCGGCGCAAGTCTGAAAATGAGGTAAAATCGAAGTCCGTACTAAGTTTGAAAAGTCTAATTTTTCCTTCAGACGCGACCTGAGTACGAGAGAGAGAGGCCACCGTCTACAACGAAAGAACTAACATGGATACGTCAAAGTGCTTCGTGAAAATAATAAAGCAGATTAAGTTTTCCCAAACGAAGCTTTACTTGAAGGCTTAATCAAAGTCCCGAAAATACCAGAATTTTTCATCTCCAACCAAGCTTTCTATAAAATTATACAAATAGTTCACCTAATTTGATAGGTGTTGTTGTCACTAGAGCGAAAGCTTAAACCACGTAAAAAAATATTTTCTTTATGACAAGGCATTTTAGTTTATAAATCTATTTGATAAGTGCTTCCTTTCTACAAACTCCGCACATTACCTATAGAATAACAAACAAACTAAAGATAAAAGTGTCTTTATTCGAAGTAAGATTTATATTAAGAAAATCATTTTTCGACGTCAATGCAAGATGACCCGTTCACTACAAATGTACGCCTTCTGTGGAGGAGAACTAGCAAACTAATGACAAAATCGGAGTAATATCCATAATAATCCAACAGATGAGATTCTGCTATGTTAAAACGCTACGTTGTATACCTATATGAAAGCAAACTTTGCAATCCCAAAGGAAAGAACATTGAGCATAGACAGAGCTGAAATTCTTACATACATGTTCAGCAAATAATAAGTATTGCTCTTTCACTGTTGATCATAAATAACACTTGTGGTTCTGTGAGCTGTAGACATCGCGAGTTTTTTTTTTAAATGGCTGATGTATGTTTTTTTTTTACACCATCATTGTTTTCGGCCATTGTAAAAAAAACTGGATAAACTGATTCGACATAAAAACTATTATAGGTAGGTCATCATCATCATCATCATCATTTATAGGTATAACTAGGTGACCCAGCATACGTTGTCCTGCCATTTTTCTCATCATCTACCCTATCACCTACCCTACGCAATTTTCTTAATTTTTTAGCTTCTACGAAGTAAAAACATTTATTTTACGCAACTTTTATTTGACCAGACCTGACCTTTTTTTTTTATAGCGTGAAAAAATTGGGGTTCATTTTTATATATATAGATTATAGAACCTGCTCACAAAATTTCAGGAGAATCGGTTGAGTAACGCGTTTGTAGAGGAGAACATTTGGACATCCGCCGGACATCCTCCGAATATACGAAAACATTTTTGCCCAAACTGAAACGGAGATGCTTCGCTCACGCTTCACACACGCTCGGTCACTTAGGAACCAAAATAATCAACACCCAAAACAACCAACGTTAGATCAGTCTTGATTGTAAACAAATTACACAAACGAACCTGTAGTTTAAAATAATAATTATCATGAACAATGACAAGGAGCATACTGAAAAGCAGTAAAGGCGTACATTATAACCAGCACACGCATCACGAATATCGTCCCTACTGCTACAATATAAAGGCAAGGTCAAAATGTTTAGCTGTATGTGCTAATTCGACGGATCCGTAACCCTCAACATCGAGAAACGACCTTTTCTTTTATAATATCTAATGGTATTCAAAGATTATTGTTTTGTTGTCATATTCACTCCAGTTAGTCGTGTGGTGACGGCAGAGTAGAATACATTTGTCACCAACCCCTACTCTTCCCGTGGGTGTCGAAAGAGGCGACTTAGGGACTACACATTGAACAGGGAACGGGCAGCAGCGCTCTCTGGTACAGTAACCTTTTAATCTGCGATCTCCAACCCGCCTGCCAAGCGTGGAGATTATGGCAAAACCCTCCACTTAAGTGGAGGAGGCTCATAGTCCAGCAGTGGACTGTAACGGGCCGTTGATGATGTTGATTCACTCCAGTCAAAAGACCTCCACAGGCAGAAACCATTTCCATTACGATCGATGAGGTCATTGTTGTCGTTCAATCAAATGACAACCACACAATTCATTCAAACCAGGAAAAGTTGTTTATGATTGTCATCTCAGCCTTTGAGGCTTCTCCCAAAAACGATTTAAAAATAAATATTAAAAGAAAGATACGAGTAGACTAAAAACGCATATACGTAAGTGTATAAGGTGGTAGTTATATAAGTGGCGGTTGGCGCTATAAATCGCGAACATCTTCGCGCCGTGCACCAATTAGTACAAGATGTTGCCGCGTGGCCTCGCGGGACGATGGTATGCAGAAACACGCCAATGATCTACAAAATAATCATCTAACAATTAAAAAGCATGACTGCCATGTCAAAAAAATATAGTCAGTGTCACGCCAGTGTCACACGTGTCTATGTAGCACTGCTTAGCTTGGGATCAGATGGACGTGTGTGAAATGTCCCCCCCCCCCCCCCCTCCTGATGAGGATTCTAACGATACCCCACACGAAAAAACTCACATACATACTTGAACCCTAAAGACTTTACACTCCTTTTTGGCAGTCGTGTAAAAACCGAGAATAAATTATTTGTATAAAGTCAGGGGCCATGCAAGCAGATGGCTCGTCACTAACACTCAAATGCCCAGCCATCTGCTTAAGCCTTAACTTGATACTTTTAGGCGACGAGAGACCTTGTTTTAATACTATTATTAATAGCCACGTCTGTAATAAGCTTTTCTCTTGTATTCCTTTTGCCCCCATACGAATCTAGTGCTTCACCAAGCAAAAGTAATTAATTGATAAATAAATAGACGGAAATCCTTCAATTCCTTGATATAAATTTGCTAGTAAGTGTATAAGCTGTCCATCTCAGTACAGTACAAATATTCTGTATTGACACCATTCACATTTTATCTCATGCTTGTCTATTTACGGAATGAGTGAGTGAGTGAGTGCATCACTTTTTGTGCGACCTGTAAAATAATATTGCTCTGTTTCCGCTGTCCACGGAATTGAATTAAATAATTTATCGATGTCCACGTTAGCACTGACTAATCCAACGTGGACAAAGGGAATTAATAAAAGTATTTAAATAGTTCCCTATGTCCACGTAAACGTGGAACAGTTCAACTTTTTCATGACCACGATTGGTCTTTATACGTATGTCATGTCTAAACAAAAACTTTATTTGTGTAAAATAGGACAGATATCTATAAAATCAGATCATTATTATATTAGAACACGATTGAATGGATGAATTGATCAGATTATCAGTTTTCGGTATTGGTTACTTAATGCATAAACTCGTCTCAGCGTCTGTAGTCGGCTCGCGGCAAGAGCGTCTAGTTTTTAACGAATGCCGTGAAAGCGTTAATTACTTTTGCAGTAATTAATATGATTTAAAGATCTCTGAACATCTTTTAAGTTGAAAGAAAACAAACGTAGGTAATATAAAATATTATAATGTTTATAAAATATACTTTCCACCCAAACAGCTTAAAGAACGAATAAACTGCAGTAAAATCATTTCGATGGACATCCACAAGGTCATCCTACTAATATTATAAATGCGAATGTTTGGATGTTTGTTGCCGAACCACGCTTGAACCACTGGACGGATCGGGATGAAACTTGGCACACATATAGGTTAGGTCTTGTAATAGGACATAGGCTACTTTTTACCGCGGGAAAACACTTCATTCCTACGGGAAAACTTATTAAAAGCGGGTGAAACCGCGGGCGGAAAGCTAGTACTAAATAAAACTTACGAAACGTTTATGGAACGTGGGTGAAGTCAGTCATAAGTACGCTAAAGGCCCATTTTGGGCCCATAGTGACTCTCTCTTCTGAGCCTCTTTTGATGTCTGAGTGAGTCTCTTTTGATAGAAAACAATGACGCTCTCGAAGGCAAAACACGCTTTTTGTTTACCCAGAAGATTCCTATTTACACTTATGAAAGACTAAGATCTAATCGTACCAATTTAGAAATCAGAAGTATTTAATTGTAGAACATAACAATACAGAAGACATAAAAAAACAGTAAACAAAATACAACGGATACAAATAGCTAATATTTAGGGTAGGCTCGAAACAATTCTGCGCTAAATAACAAAATATGGGTAAAGAAATAAACCAAAAATTTATCTTCAAATTATTAGGTACAGACAATAAAAATTCTAGCTCTTTTCTCAAGCGTTCTTTACGCCTTCGTCTAGTACGACAACGCCTGGAGGCCTTTACGTTCCACTTTCAAGTTGGAGAATTTGTTCTGACGCACCTCTCAACAGCACATGCGTCAAGCTCAAGTGCGGTAATAGGACGCGAGTGAGAAGAGAAACCTTTTTTTTTTGCGCACAAGGATAATACAATTTACGGCTGTAAAGGAGGTGATTCAAAGGAATTCTTAAAGTAAGAATAGTTTGAGGTTAAATCGTTCTATTCTTTATTAAGTTTTAATTAACACAGCTCTTTTAACTTAACTTTTATTACAAGTACTTATTTGGAATAAAATAGACAATCTATAGTATTTGACTTTGTCAATGATTATGACCAGGTTATTCCCTAGTAGTTTCATTACAAATCATTTATTTTGTCTTAAATTTCAGAGTGTGATTGTCATAAATGTGTATTATCATATTATAACAAAGGAAAAAGATCTTAGAAGTGCTTGGCATTTCGTAAAAAAATCCTAGCAACTTTAAAAGGGGGAAAGGCTCTATATAGCACTTGAATGAGGTGCAAAAGGCTATATTCACTTGCTCGCTGTACGGGGAGCTCATTTTATAGAGTTATCCAAACATGGTTTACATACCAATTCTCCTTCCCCATTTACCGCATTAGGGCGAGCGTCTCCTATACAAAGGCTTACAAACGAAGATATAAAGAACTTACAAGAAGTATCAGAAAACAAAATACTTTTTCAGCAAAATCAGCACTTTAGGGTATGTATGTGGAGGCGGTAGTTAAATGAAAATTTTTGGCATCTGACTCAATCAGACCCAGAATTGTTTTCGAATTTCATAGTCGTAAGTATTATAAAAGAAAACATCCTAAAAACTGATATAATCCACGCAATGTATTGTGGTGATGGAGGTGTGTGAAAACTAATACGATTATTTAGGGAGATTTACAAACATTTATTGAAAAGACTTTTATATTATATCAGATCATGTTTTGCAAGGGCTTCTATTATTAGACCAAGTCAAAACAACATTCAAAACCGACATGTTTCGAAATCATTTGAAAATACAATTCTAGAACAAAATAAAGCTGCCAGTGTGCATTTATCACATGCCAGCATTTTTAAATAACAGAGTAAGGAGTATAGGTATTGCTATACCTAACATCCCTCCTCCTCTGAAAAAACAATTTTTAATTTATTAAAAATTAATGTTTTGATTCAATCATAATTATTTAATCATAAGTACCTATCCCTATCTAACCTACCTATGCATGGCCTGCCTGACCTTATCTTAAGCGTGCCTCCTGCTTGCTCGTATACAGCAATATGGACTGAGCTGTTGTCAGTTCTTGTTCTTATACGTCCCCAACAAGGAGCTTGAGCCTGCTCTGAACAATGGTCGAAGATGACCACACTAGTCTGGTGCGGGTTAGTTGACTTCACACACAAACCATTTTTTTTAGGTGTGTGCCTGTGCAAGTTTCCTCATGTTTTGCTTTACCGTAAGACCTTCGTGTGAGTAATGAAAAGAAAGATCTAAGTTACATTTCTCTAAGACATATATAAGTTTTATTAGCAGTTCATATTGTTTGTTTATTTTCTTTAGTCACTGTATTTTATTTTATTAATTGATTCGGCCTACTCACGATTAAATTGTCGGTTGGCCGACTAGTTTTATAATGTCTCACAACAGTTTTTATAACTTAATCTTCTTTGGTGTTTCTAGCACTATATAGATCCTTGTCTCTACCGTGTCAGAAACAGTCAGTTCCCGTCTCGCGGCGGCGGCGGCGGCGGTGTGTCTGTATCGCTCGGATCAATCGACTGAGAGCCAAATTGGGAATACACCAGTTACTCTCAGTTCCCAATTGCGCACTTGCGAAATGGAAGCCTGCCACTCGCCGGGATTTTATTTTGAAAGGTTTTAGACCGTCTTGAGAAGAAGAGGAAGGGGTGGTGGAAGTTAGAATTATGTGTTTTTATTGTTATCTACTCTTAGATTTCCCCAAGTCGGGTTCGAGCCTATTAGAGCAATAGTTGGTACTGGTGCGGATTGCTGACTTTATCAACGGCTCATATACGTCCCCACCGAGAAGCTCAAGCCTACCTTAAATTAGGGCGATAAGGCCTTAGTTACGCTAGCCCCGCTGGACCAGTGCGGGTTGGTTGACTTCACACACATTATCTGAATTCCTTCGCAAACGTGTGCAGGTTTCCTCACGACGACAGGAGCGTCGAATAAACAAGAATAGTAAGCTCCTGGTGCAAAATGGAAATTGAACTGTTCCTTTCTCATCCGGAGGCAACACCCTAGCCGCTAAACCACTGACGCTCTGAACGCTATAAAGACAAACTACTTGAACCATGAACCGCTTTTATTTAATAAAATATAAAAAAATCATACTAGGTTTTAATTTTTTATCAGTTTCAATAGTACTTGCCTCTTCATACGTTTCATACTCAAAACGTAATCCTAGCAGCAATATGCATCAATATACAATATACCAACCAAGCAATCCATCTTACCGTAACGTATCGGATTAGTATACGTGACGTAACATTGACCGTACACGTAACATCGACCGTATACGTAGACATCACAGGATTAGCCAAAACCTTTACTTTACCAATCTGGTTTCTGTGTAAGATAATAAAAGATTATATAGGTATTGGCTAGTCCGACCAGATAATAAGGATAGAATAAATCCCGCTTATGCTAAGTAGAGACCATTTTGCCATTTCAAATAGCAATAGTTTTTAGACTAATTAATATTTAAGTAAGTGAAATTAATAATATACTATTCTATTGTAATCTCATAAAATAGGGCTAACTCAGGTAACTTATAATCCTTAATTTAAATTTGTTCTTCCTTTTCATTACCGTATGTTTCTGTCTGTGTGCAATAAAGTATCATTCATTCATTCGTTCACCTTTTAAAGATCAAAAAGGAACAGGAGATGGACATCCTAATATTAGAGTCAAAGTCAAAATTATTTATTTCCATAGGATGTTATTACATCACTTAGATCCGTCATTACATTTTTTTGGGTGAGTTCACTAACACAATGGCGGAATCTGTGGAGAAGAGCTCACCGAAGAAGCTCCACAGTCGTCGCATCGTTTGCTGGCAAACATCGGATTTTAACGTGAAAAAAATAATTAATCCTACAGGAAATATAACACTAAGCAAGTAATAGCTTAGCAATAATGTAATCGAACACAAAGCTGATTAGAATAGTTTGAAACACACACACACACACACACATTGTTTTGGTCTAATAGCATTAAATATTAAATAAAGTCTTGTGTGAAATTTTTAATGTGCCCATGTATCTACAACACGTTAACAAAATCCCGCCAAACGCAAAACTTTATATACCTTTTACTTTTTGTATTTTTTTTTTGTTAGCTGTTTTTTAACTTTTTTTAAAAGACTTCTCATAGAAACTAATCAGTTGACCGAGTCAATTTTTAAAAAAATCTAATTGACTTTAAAAAATTTGAAAAGTTTAATTAAAATTATTATCACGGTAAACCCGTAAAATGTCTCATAAATGTTATGATAATGGCCGTGAAAGTTTAAAATTATATAGTTTAAACAGCAGTTTGTCAGTGGTGGAGCGGCTAGGATCACTGTATTCTGTATTGGAGGTTGCCATTCAATCCCTGCTAACCACCAATGTATTTTAAAATTATGTGTGATTCCACTCTCGATGAAGGAAACATTGTATGTGACAGTGAAGTTGTAATAAATTAAATATAATTTTGCGTATCCGTATCTGTTTGCTGTGATAAAATAAATAGATAGGTAGGTACCGTTCCATATCAAATCAAATCAGATCGCGGATCAAATGTAGCAATGGATACGATACTTTCATATCGCGATGCAGGAGAAAGTACTCAAAGGGCTCTACACTTCCTTTTATTACGAGCAAATACGATTTTATCTTCACCCCTCCCTACTCGTATAATGCTACTTTTCGTATTTTTCAGGAACACTTCGACGTACACGATTCAATTGGACGCTGAAAATGCAACGCACATTTTTTCGGCTTCTCTTCGATGTTTACTCACAAAACAGGTTTAAATTGACGCTCTCTGAAAACTAAACCTGGTGACTATTAGTACAAAAGCGAAAAAAAAAATACTATAGATCCAATTTTGGATTACCTGAATGGGTATTCCTTAAATGCTCATTCAATACTTCTGTCATATCAGATGCATCTTTATCTAGCCCACTAACTATATAGGTATACCAGCAGCTAATTAAGTACTTATTTTAATAAAGGTTTAACAGATCTAATCGCGATGAATAAATTATTTATTAAAATATGTACAAATCGCGCGATATTGAATTATATAAAATGATTATGCCTGTGTCTGTACAATTTTCTATTCACGTTCAAGCGTATTCACCGGAATAGAAAAAAAAATATTACATGACTGGTTCATCAAACTCCGACTTCCGGAGGACGGAACGTATATGTGCAAGGCCGGAAACGATGTAACAAAATTAAAAAAAAAACCGTGGTAACACAGGTAGCTCCCTAACTATGATTCATAGTTTAGTGCACCTATAGAATTGTTCGTCAATTGAATTCAGCCAACAATGTAATGTTTACCAATGGTACCTCTTCATTCCAAAACAATAGATGATGATTATTTTAGATCAAAATATCTTCATTGGAACAACGTGTCTAGTATTGTTTGTACTGTCGTGCTGGAGGTCGATCGTGTCATACCACCTTCGGATATTCCAATATGAGCGCCAGAGGGATAGTATTTTTGGCATTAATAATCGTGAGTACCTTTTGGTCTACTGACGCGCGCGCACTAAAATTATTTTTTGACAATTTAATAATTTTAATTTGTTTCGTTTTAATTTGGCTGTATTATTCTCTTCAATTAAGGACAAAACATATTGAGATTGACCTAACTAGTGAAACGAAGTTATCTATAATTATATTCTAATATTCCATTCAACAATAATTTGTATCGTTTGTAACGTGGATCCAAATACTTTATTTAATTGGTTTAAAAAGTTCTAAAATCAGTGCAAGTTCAAAATTACTACTATATCAAAGTACTGTGTTTAATGCGATCGATAAAACACTACTTTATTTTCGTTACAACTAAATAATAGAGTTTAGATTCAGTGTATACTTACAAATCAATTAACTGAACTCTACCTTTGATCGAAGACTACTTACTATATAAAAAAATGTATAATTAATTACATAATAAAGTACATAAGAAATAATATATCACATTCTGTGCTATGTACCCATAATTGTAAAATTTAAAGCAGCCTAAAAATTATTCATTACATTAGACCTCAAACGGTTATAATTTGAAAAGAATTTATAATAGATTTTTTAGTTAATTTAGAAATAAGATAACTTTGTGATGTTACAATCCTAAATTAAAGTAGGCTGAAAGTGAGGCTGACCTTTAGCGGGCACGTATATATATATATATAACAAGTAACAATAATATAATTATAAAACTCGGTGCTACGTCTCTAAAATGTTTAATGTATCAACCGATTGAGGTTATTATAACACAATAAGTATCTTTGTTTTATCAAGAAACTGTAAAGTTCAAAACTAAAAAAAACGACGCGGATCCAGACAGTATTTTTATACCTTACAAAACTGTTTCAAAAGTGTAGTAAATTGCTGAGTTTGAACAACAACAACGCAACACAAAGTCACGCTTATATCCCCGAAGGGGTGAACAGGGCTTTAGTGGGCTTACTTTGATGAAAATAAATCAATAATCATTCAAGAAATATGTTTAGACTCAAACAAGAATCTGTATTTGCATAGTTATAAAGATAATAAAATATTGAAACACTATTACTATTAAACATAAGGTAAACTTAAGGACCTTCATTTGATCAAAAGATAAAGGAAAAAAAAAAAACAAAACATTAAAATCCAACAATGAAAAACAAACTAATAAAGTGGCTATTCCTTGCAATAACAACCATCAAGCTAACAAGTGCTTACGATAGAAAATTTACTCTATCAAACAGATTAAAAGAAGTTTTGAGTCGCGGTGTAGGTAACAATATCAGATCACTAAACATGAGGTGGTCTCTCAAGCCACTTGATGTAATCAAGCCGAAATCTCTTAGATACAAAGACGGATATTTCATTGATAACGTGGGGCGTCAATCCTGGCCGGACTGGGGAACTCTTGTATCCCAAGAAAAATCTGATCCGAATGTGAAATGGTCGAACTTTCCTCTAGGAAAAGAGAATAGCGCACAAAAACAAGCTAATAAACCTACACAAATAACTAAATTAGGCAGCAAATCGCAATGGAAGGATATTTTACCTGTTTTTCATGTAAGCTTCTTAAACACGACTGCTGTTATTGGTACTGTTTTAAATACCTGCCGATATCCAAGTTCTGATTTCTAAGTTTTAAAGTTACAAAAAACTCAAAATGCCTTCTGCTCGCCGCTGAATTATACCTTTGTTTTATCTTTTCAGACAGGAATATTTGCAGAGATAGATGATACAGACCAAGACCCCAATAATGTGAGCTTGAACGAAATATTCTCCAACAAAATCTCCGTGCTTCCTGAAGACCCTTTGACATCCCTTACAATCGATAATGATTTGCATCTACAACCTTCACAATATGCCGAGTTTCGTCTAATATCATACACTACAAGACCAACCACACCACCGCCTACAACTCCTCCACCTCCTACAAGTCCCCCAACTACACCAGCACCGAGGTAAGAAATTATTGTTAAAATCAGTCTTACTAAAAGCTTATCTTTGATACTTATATTTGATACATCTAAAGGAGATCTAAGAGACAAGCTGATGCACGCTTGCTGGATGCCCCTGACATTTCTGAAGAGGATACTAGAAGTAGTTCAGATAGATACCTCTATCTTATATACAAGCCGACCACAACAAGCACGTCTACTTCGAGACCAAAAGCCAGTAACAAAAATACAGTCGTGGCCAAACTTCACAAGGCAAAGCCAAAAAGCAATAAGCAAAGGTATTTTTGTGTTGGGAATTTACGCTTCGGCCGCCTACGTAACCGCAGTTTCGTAACCGGTTTTATCAATTGCAAAACGCAAAATCTTCTTTTCTTGTTAACTAGTTTTGTGGGTAAGTAAGGGAAGACAGCACGTGTGATTTTTCAGATATTTTATGTGTGGGCACACTTTTTTAAAATGCAAGCTTATCACCAGACTACTGCCTATTTAATAGCGTATTTAAAATACATTAAACTGATTTAATTGTTTTTTTTTTATTATTTATGGGTGAACTAAAATGCACGCATATCTTATATACCAAGACAATATTCTTGTAATTTTATAAGTAGAGGGGAATCGGAGGGGATTTTTTTTTTATATACGAGTAAATATAAATATGTTGTTGTTTGTGTGTGTGTGGGATTAGAAACACTATAATATGGTATTGTTGTTAATTTAACTTAAACCCAGGACAGTGTTAGAGACACCTTTTCTATAAGCAAAATAACATCATAGATAAAACAAATATAAGTAATAATTTTCAGATTCATAAGACCATCGTACCTTCAAGAGGAAGAGTCTACGTCCAGCGAAAATCCAACATCGACGACCACTTCGACCAGTTCAACGACCACTTCGACAACAACAACAACAACACCGTCAACCACAACGACACAAACAACTTCGACCGGAACGTCGGAGGGCTCCAACGTCGTTCCGCTGAAGAACTACCAGCGAGGCGTGCTGGACCTCATCCTACCCGCAGCGAGGGTCAAAAACTTCAGAAATGCCTTCGAATCCGTCAGAAGATTGTTATCCTATACGTTTAAGAAATAATATTCTACTTTTAATTAACAAAAATTGTTGTATTGTGCGTTTAGTGGTTTCTTTTTAGGGTTCCGTAGTCAAAAAGGAACCCTTATAGTTTCTCCATGTCCGTCTGTCTGTCTGTCTGTCTGTCCATCCGCGGCCTAGCTCAGAGACTCTAAGTACTAGAAGGTTGTAATTTGGCATGGATATGTCACCGTAAGATTGCGAACGCCGTTAGTTTATAATCTGACTCGCGGTATTAAACTTATGGAAAATTGTGAATTGAAACCAACCATTTACAATTTAACGTATTATTTTTCGTTAGTTTATAATCTATCGAAGTCAAATCGTCAAATTGCAAAATGTCCCTGATTGGTCAGTTTCAGCTGCGGTAATAAATAAAAAAATAAAACTCTATGGATACAGAATGAGCTACTGCCAAAACCGTCCAATCAGGAACACTGTTTACAATTTTACGGGTGATAAAACCCGACAGATTATGTACTCTGCAGCATTGTTCACAATTTGACGGTTTGACATCGATAGAAACCAACCACCAAACCAACCAACCAATGAAAAATAATACGTTAAATTGTAAATGGTTGGTTTCAGTTCATAATTTTCCGTAAGTTTATAATATCGCGAGTCAGACAGATTATAAACTAACGGTGTTCACAATCTTACGGTGACAGAGACAGATATACATATTAATTATGCTGACAAAGCTGAAGAATAACATTTTAAAAATTTTTTTTTAGGTTTCCTCTAGTACACTTGAAGTGAGGGTTATTTTTTTATTCACTACTACCTTATAGTGTATAGGTATCGTTGGATAGGTTTTTTAAAAACGGGGGTTTGCTAAAACCGTTTTTCGATGCTAGTGTACGTTTCAGAAAAAAATCGTTTTAAGGTGCTTATTTTTGTTAGAGTCAAGTGTCCCCCCCTACCAGCGAAACCGTTGTATTTGGAAATAAGAAAAAATTCACGGTAGTAGTGTATATGAAGAATTTAAAAAGAAAACTATCAACATCAAGTAGGCTTTACAAGTTATCGAATAATAGACCAACTTACAGCTACGGAATCCAACACTTTGCGTGGCCCGACACGTGCTTGGCTGGTTTTTTTATTTAGGTTGTGTTTGATGTCTAGTTGAATGGTAAATTAAAGTAAGATTGTAAACTGTTGATCACGTGTTTCAATATTTTACTGTGTTCTGAGTAAAACTTGGGAATTAATACCTATATATTACGAGTATACTGGATTTCAGAAAACTATTTATGAGTACAGCGATTTGGCGTAACAAAGTGATCGTGCTAAGATCGTCATATCATATCAGTCACTCAAGCGCAGTAGTAATGCACTGCTGGATACTAGTACTACTTGTTCTCGATTCTTTTAGGTATTTTTGTGTTGGGAATTTATCAAATATAAAACGCAAAATCCCAACTAAACTTTCTGTAGCCGTGGTGCATGTTGTTATCATCCATATATTATGTCCCCAAAGAAGGGCCCGAGCCTACCCTGAATCAGCTGGGGGCGCTGGGGCGTTACACGCTGGCCTAGTGCGGGTTGTTTGACTTCACATACAACCTTTGTTTTCTTCGTAAGTGTATGAAGGTTTTCTCACAGTGTTTACTGCCTATCAACACTCGTACGTGGCGGGGATTGAACCGGCTCTAGCTAAGAGACCTCTAACGCTTTGCCTGTATTATTTTATAATTATTTTTTACTTATAATAAAATGTTATAAAATTGAATATTGAACGTTAGTCAAGTCAGAACTAATAAGATTAATAACAAGTCAGTACTTACCAATGTGCCAATAGATACACAAAGATTGGGAAAAGATGTTTTTGGCTAAGCGTATTTTGGGATTTCGTTCATTTGACTTACAGTGATTTGGGAAAAGATGTTTTTGGTTAAGCGTGATTTGAGATTTTGTTCGTTTGACTTACAGTGATTTGGGAAAAGATGTTTTTGGTTAAGCGTGATTTGGGATTTCGTTCATTTGACCAACAGTGAATTGGGATTTTGAATTTTGGGATCCCGTAAGAGACAAGACCCCGACAAGAGATTGTTAACCTTTGTGAACGCCAAATTTTATAGCGCAAATGTCAAGTTTTGACGAGTGTGCGATACATCGCAAAATGCATCCTAAAACATGCCAAAAAAAAAAACCATCCATCCTAAAATTACAATTTTAAACGGCATGTTTTAGGATACTGCTTAAAATTAACGTTTGTGACATAAAATTTGACGTTCAAAACGGCCGACAATCTCCCGTCCTTTTTCATGGTCGTGGGTCAGAAAGTGACAAGATTGATATAAAATTTAGTTTCGCTGCGTGGAATTGACACCAATGACTACAATCAATAGCAACAGCATCACTGTACAAGTATAATTTTGTTTTCTTATGAAAATTACCGGTAGTACCAAACTACCTATAATATAGAAATACGTATAGAACGACCATTCCCTGCCTTCCAACATTCACGCTTCCTCACCCCGCCCCCGCCCCGCAGTTAAGGGGCAAGTTGGGAGTATCGAAGTATGCCGCGCCGCACACACAATGATAACCCTGAGTGTGGAATGGATGAAGTATTAAGGCGTATCTCCTGCTATGTTTTGCTGTACACAATACACAGAAAGCACAAAACAAAAAAATGCATGTTTGTCTATGATTCCTCTACACAAATTGTCTATGAAATGTTTTGCATTTGCGATTGAAAACATTCATTCAGAAATCTTGATTGCAAAGATTTCCTCCTCCTCTTCGGAGTCTCTCTATGTGCGCATTCCGAATCAAACTTTCAGCGCTGTCAGCGATCAGAAAAGCAAAAAAACGTATGAGTTTTGCCTTCTGACAGTAATTCGGAACGCAATTACGGGTGCTTTAATCGAGCGTCTCGGAACGCAGGGCTTCTTTGTCGAATCGAAACATTTGTCCGAAATATTTCTGAGCAGGAGACGTCGTTTGAAACATTTGATTTTGTGTATGTGTAGACTGTTTAGTGTATGTGTAGACAAAAACATTCGCAGGAGTCACGGCTTTACTGAATGTACGTAACAGATTGTTGAACGAGGATGAGTAAAAGAGATAGCAAGTTTGGGGATGTGTGAGTTGGAAAAAAGACGTGAAAGACATAGAAAGAAAAGCCGGTTTTAAATGTGTAAAATAGAGGAAAGCTTTTAGAATATAAAACTAAAGCCATACAAGTGTTTGCTTACAAGCCCCGTCCTTACAGTTTTGCTGCAAGTTACGCGCACACTTTACTGGTAAATGGAATAGTAGGTATTTCAAACGTTTACCTATAGAATGGACACAGATTTCCTCACGGTAGTGTTTTCCTTTACCGTGAGTGTCGAAGAACATAACGATACGGAAGCACACCGATAAATGAAATGAAGTGGCCTGAAGTGGGTGCTTGGAACAAATCACTGCACAGTAGTAAGAGCAATGCTCTCGGCACAACAGCTCACTTGACTGAACGTGATTCACGCTGATTGCACTAATTACCCACTAGCACTGTGTTTCTACAGCCGACAGACGTGTACTATGGCTTTCCTTGATGTCTATATCAATTAGAATTCAGTTACGGGCTTTGGAAAGAGAGTAATCTGTTACGTACGAGAGAGACGATGATCTACAAAAGCGAAAACTCGATGTGCATTATTCATCATCATCATCAGCCGGCCAGTAAGTTACTGTAAGTTACTTCAACGCTCAACTTCGCACATCACATAATTTATTTTAAACTTTTAAATTTTCAAACGTCTTCTATGCGCAATGTAAATTACAACAACACACACACATACACATACATTACACACACATACACACACACACATACACACATACATACACATACATATCATCACCAGCATTTAGTTTTACTTTCAAGTTCATATTGAGTATGGGTAACTTCTGATAATTATTTACCAATAAATAATTTATTTTGCGTTATTTTTAAAAGCACATCGACTACATCATTATCTAAGTCCATCAGCCGATAGGTCTAAATATAGGAGCTCGAGTTAGTTATTTATTCTTTGGCCGCAATTCACGTCGGCCTCCTCAAATCCACTTCAGCACTTAAGCGCCGGAGCGCAAGTGCGCTTGTCTCCAATTAATTTTTTGGATTAGTGCCAAACGCCAAGTAACGCCTCCTTGCTTGGTGTGAACGAGGCTTTAACTCGCACTCTCAGTGTGCACTTGGCTTTAGTGCTCGAACTTTCAATTAGACTTTACGCTTTAGTCGTTAACACGACCTTTAAGTATTATTTCTAGAGACAAATCTATTTTAAAATTTCAAAGCATCAAAACCAGGTTCCATGAAATTACAATTTCTGGAAAACAAATCGATATTTTGAAATAAATATTGTAGTGGAACAATCTTAAAACCACGGAGACAAAGAGAAAGAAATACAAAGAGGAAATACAAAGAGGAGCTGCCCTAAGACGTTTTCTATATGATAGCGGGGGTCGCCATTGGGAGGGGGTGCGGGGAGATGGAAGTTCTGCTAACCATCTAGCGGTCAATAGCAAAACTAGCTTTGCAGCTAGACACTAATGAACCGTACTTAATTTTGCTATTACACACAAGATGGTTCTGTTCGTTAGTTCGTTACGCTATATAATGTTGCCAGGCAAGTGAAAAAACAAAAAAAGTCGGACCATTTTTTAAAAATTGATCTCTCTCTTCTTTTTTAAATTATGTAGTCGTTTTTATTGTAGGATTACCTTATATGAGCAATTGTGATATACATGATGGCCCATTTAGATGGGTCAGTATGGGTAACTCTGAAACTATAGGACATAAAAAGATCTGATAAGAAGATCTCTTAATTATCCTGTAAATTTAAGTGTGCAATAAAGAATATATGAAGAATATATATAAAAAGATCTGTTAAATTTTGACACGGAATTTCACGTAAGTCCTTTATCATCATCACTTACTTACTACCAAGTATAAGGAAACATCCTTGCCCAAAATGTGATATTTTGATGTCATGTATTCAATTATAAATATTGAGTAAGTTCATCAATATTATCAGTCTGCATTATTTAATTGTAGGCTACAAAAATAAATGTTTTATACAAATATATTTTTTTAGATTCCATATCTGGCCACCCTGCTTACTATACAAAATACATAAATGAATGAGCATGAATGAAACAGGTCATATAACCTTCTACAGTCAAGAAGTTATTCGACTTGGCAATAGATGGCGTCGCTATCGCCGAACTTTCTCGAAGGAATAAATTACGAGCATTAAAAATTGCATTAAAAAATACATACGAGTGGAATTATGTATTATTTTCGTTAGAAATAGTTGTATTACTCGTACTGTTGCACGATACAACACAGCACATAATTATTGCGTCACTAATTTCAATTAAAATGGTTGTAAACAAACCAAGTCATATTCGTGTCGTATCCATAAAATCCAAAGTAACACTGACAGAAGCGACGCCTGGTGGTTAATAGCTAGTAGTAAGAGTACTAGTCCGCTATGAGACGGGACTAAGTTGCTTGTGGCACCTCCTCTTTGTATTTGTCTCCGTGATTAAAACCAACAGGGGGCCGTTTCACGAAGCTACAAGTTACAAATTACAAGTATACAATTCGACGTACATTGCGTAGAAGATTAAAGAAAACGATAAGGGTTTACAGTTTAGGCGAATTGGCTACGCAATGTATATCAAATTGTAACTTGTTACTAGTAACTTGTTGCTTCGTGAAACGGGGCCCAGGTAAGCAGCGTTTTCCATTTTTGTTGTTTTTTTTAAAAGCGGTTAAAACTAGAACCTAATAACGGCGCCACTGTTGAGCTTTCCCAAATGCATGCTCAAATCAAAGTCAACAGCCCGTTACAGTACACTGCTGGACTATGAGCCTCCTCTACTCAAGTGGAGGGTTTTGCCATAATCTCCACGCTTCGTAGGCGGGTTGGAGATCGCAGATTAAAAGGTTACTATATCAGAGAGCGCTGCTGCCCGTTCCCTGTTCAATTTGTAGTCCCTAAGTCGCCTCTTACGACATCCACGGGAAGAGTAGGGGTTGGTGACAAATGTATTCTACTCTGCCGTCACCACACGGCTTGCTTGCTATTAGACAGTGAAACGTCAAAAAATCCATATTGCATTTGTTTAACCAATCAACATTGTCAACATATTTAGGAACTTAATTCTCAGTTTTTAACCCCATTCTAAACCACAGGAAAAATAAAATTACGTCAACAACAAATAAATCTCAGATTTCGTAGTTACAGAATACGATAATTAAAACGCAACGCAATTAAGATTTACAATTATAATCTCCTAAAGCCAAATTAGAAGTTTCTTTCAAACTCGGGGAATGTAACGTAGCCTTTGAATCTGGATTGGGTTCAATTAAATTATCGCTAATAGGCCAGAGCCAACGAAACTTGTACATTAAAGAGTGGAAAGTTGGTCTGTTTGATTGTAAAAGGGAGCGGTTAGGAAAGTATTATCGAGAATTTAAATGGTGTTAAAATTGTTAACAATCCACGACAGAGCAGTAGTGCTCCCGCCCGGTTCTCATTACCGAGGTCCCGGGTTTTTGGAACACAAGTCAAACGAAAATCTCATTGTAAGATTGTCCCCATTTCAGTTAGGACATTGCAGGCTGGATCATCTGATTGTTCAAAAAGTAAGATGAATCCGTGATTCGGAAGGCTCGTATAATATGCTTATTCACACCAGCATTGTTGTCTGTTATTTACACCAGCAGCTTCTCCACTGCTTTAGTATGAAGAAACGAAACGTAGAACTTTTAAACAGTTTTTGTAAATTTAAGTGGAGTGTTTGTATCCAATCAATTACATACATTTAGGTAATTGCGAAAAATAATATTGAAATTTTAAATGAATTTTACCTTTATCTCTAAGCTGCAAAAACGTCAATAAAGAGCTACATAAAAAAATTGCAAGAAAAGCAGAAAATAGTGAGAAAAATCCTATATCATCAATCAACATCATCGGCCCGTTACAGTCCACTGCTGGACTATGAGCCTCCTCCACTTAAGTGGAGGGTTTTGCCATAATCTCCACGCTTGGCAGGCGGGTTGGAGATCGCAGATTAATAATAATAATAATAATAATAAATCATTTTAAGGGGCTGGTGTGAGCAAATGGCCTTGAGCGTTCCAGTTCCGCACCTCCCTTCATCCCGCACCGTTCCCCGCGCTGACGGATTATACGAGTTCAACTAACCTTTTTAAGTGACGCCATCTATTCACATCAGAAAGAACTTTTACGTCCAGCACCATCTGTGCCATTCTTAAAACAATTTCTCATTCTTTGCTCGTATCCCAACCCATCACTAAACCAAACTGAAATACTTTTGTATTTTGTAATTTAAATTTGATTATTCTCTTTTTTATTTGCATAGAAGATTGTTTTTATTGAATAAAATATAACAATTGACAAAACTTTTGATTTAGCTACGTATAATAATTTTATAAACTAACAAACGTGAAACACCTACTTTACATACCTACTTTACCTATTATTCAGTGCGTATTTACACTATAAACAAGTAACATATCTCAAAAAGTAAGACAACTATAGACTTGGGTGTTCTGAAAAGCCGGATGACGACCGACGACAGTTAACCATAATAATATACTACGTTATGACAGAAATAGTGGTATTTATATTTCTATTTTAATGATATTTATATTATTATTTAATGATGTTTATATTTATATTTAGTTTCTTTGAATAAAACAAAATAACTATGATGGGTAATCAAAAGTATAATTTTCACAATATTGAGAATATTGAACATGTTCTCATTGCTTTCGAGACGTCAATTTTTCTTTCTTTTTTTTGCTGCTTCTTCTATGGAATGTGGGTCCTTTATTGGCATTCCTCGTGGATGACGCGGGTCAACAAGCTCAGGTAATAAACAATCCATGTAAAATTTTACCAACTTCTCTTTCATGTTTTTTTCCCAGAACTCGTCATCTTTGTAAATGGTCCCCGTTTATTCCATCGATTCTTTCAATCGAATTTCTGTAAAAAAATATTATTATTAGAAAAAGAAAAAATAACTACCGAACTACAAGGATTGAACTTCTAGTCTGAAACCAATAATCTTGATTGATTACGACGACGCCACGGCGGCTTACATTTACTATGTGAAATAAGGATACTTACCCAAAGCAAAGACAATAATAATATTTTCGATGCCTATCGTGTCGTATTGCTAATAGTTTGCTGGATACTTACCCAAAGCAAAGACAATAATAATATTTTCGATGCCTATCGTGTCGTATTGCTAATAGTTTGCTAATAGATAGGTAGGTCTCACTAAAAATAAATACACACATCTCATGAACGGGAGTGGTTGTTTCACTGCCTTTATCAATGTTATGTTCTGCATTTATGTCTTCAATTACATCACACGTCCGTTATCTGTAAAAATATTTAAAAAATCTGTCATACCTACCTTCTTAAAAAAATAAATAAAAATAAAAATGAAACATCCATAGTAGGTGTAAGGATCGAACCAAGTACCACCAAAACAGAAATCATTACTTGAAATTCTTGCGACTTTCCCAAGACGCCATAGTGTCTTGGACTAGACCTGCGAAATAAAGATAGACTAACTATTGTTGATCAATGAATTTATAAGCACCTTTTCAATAAATATTGCAATTAGAATTCGTAAATTATAAAATAATAAATAAATCACACCATTTCTTACCTTTTCACTTCCAACATGTGTAATGCATGATTTTTTTGGCCCTTTTTGTAGTTTTTTTCTTAGCATTGTCTTTGTGGCCCATTTTATATGTTTATTCACAAGTCTTACTTTGTTTTAATATTAAATAAAAACATACAGCACATCACAAAACGAAATACACACGAATATAGGAACAAATCTCCAATCATTTAAAATATTAGTCGTGAATTGCGCGCGAGTCGGTGGAGGATGCGAGCGACACACGTCCGCCTAGCATCACGTTTCGGCCGTCACTGTCAGGCGCTGCGAATTAGTGAAGGAGACAAGATTTGAAGTCGCTCGGAATTATTAGCGTAAGTGACAAGTAACCATTTTTTAAAATTTTGAATTAAAAATGGATCAATATCAAGAAAATTTACCTAAACGGATGAAGTTAATTATGGTTAACATTTAGAGACAAATTTCAGTTGGTTCGTGGCTTTTAATAATAATTTAAAACATTTTTAAAATTTTGTAAGACTGAACTTTATGATATAATTTTATCGAATGAAATTATTTCCATCGTGTTTTCATTTTTACCAACGGACTATAAATATCATTAACATTACTATATACATAGTTCAGCTACAGACATTGCGATTTACGTCAAATATAGCTTAGATAAAACATGGAAAATTCGTGACAAGCCCCTTAAAACGTTACTGTATCAGAGAGCGCTGCTGCCCGTTCCCAGTTCAATGTGTAGTCCCTAAGTCGCCTCTTACGACACCCACGGGAAGAGTAGGGGTTGGTGACAAATGTATTCTACTCTGCCGTCACCACACGGCATAGAAAACAGAAAAATCCTACAGAAACTTTTAATTAACATTATATTATTATCTTGTAATCTTAGACCTCGTAATACCTATTAAAGACACCCACATAAAATGAAACTACCTTTCAAAGTAAAAAGCTAAAGCATGAAACCTCATAAAAAACTTTCCAGCCACCTTCCTTTCAGGGGTTTACTTTGAAAATCGAAACGCAAAACTTTTTCGTGTTGGGGAAAGCGAGGCCGAATATTAGCAAAAAGTCATTAAAAGTAAGGGAGCTGTTCATCACTGGAAATGTTGCCAGGCTGTCCAGTTTTAACAGGATAAATACATTCCCATACTATCTTACCTTCGAATCTATTTTTAAATATTTTATATTCAGTTTAATTTAATATGAAATTGTAAATCTTTTAGATCTGATTTTGTAATAGGAGGCCTTTGAGTTGATCTGGGCTGAGAAGAATGTTTATCCTCAGAAAAAGGTTAACTGAGATGAATATAGCTTATTTAGCTTATTAAGTGGTAAAAATTTTGATGCAAAAAAATTATTCTGCTAAATAGCGCTTGAGTTTTTAAATTATCATTTGACCTTAAAAATATAAAGATCAAATTCAGACTTTGTTAGATAAAAAATATTATGCAGCTATAGCTACGCCAGTGCCATCTATTAGTCGAGTTTGAGAGTTAAGAGACAACAGTGCATACGTGAATCTTAAAAAAAAAAAACGATTCATTATCGGTTCCACAGACATAGAAACACATAAATATAGAGAGATAGAAGTAGGCGTCAAAAGTGCATTTTCTTTGAGTGATACAAAGACTACTGACATTGAAGAATTCACTTGTAAATAAATTTTAACTATTATTCAGAATTACATCTGGCATCACTGTCCAGCACCTCGATTCTGGCTCCTCGGTCCGTAACTCCGCATTAAAACACCGGATAGGACCGTAAACTTATAAAAGTTGATTCATTTAACGCTTGCACGCGTACGCTCTGGCTTCCGACAGTAAATTTCAAAACCTTTAGGTAGAATAGAATCTATCTGATAGAAGGAACTTGTAAGTTATCTGAGTATCTATGTGATGGACGTGCCATGAAGATTTGATCACTAGGGAGGAAACGACTGTCAATATTATTGCTGGTAATATTAGGTCCTTACATATGAAATTGGCGTTTTGTATGGGAGGAACAAAAAGTCGAAAAATTTTTATATAGTATATTTATTTAATCAAAGTATGAGCCATTGTAATCTATGCACTTTTGCCATCTCATAGGTAGTTCATTGATCCCTTTACTAAAAAAACCATTCGGACGGGAATCAATAAAATCTTTGAAGGCGATTTGGACTGCCCCATCTGAGTTGAATTTTTTCCCTTGCAAGAAGTTATCCAAATTTCAAAAAAAATGGTAATCTGTTGGAGCAAGGTCCGGGGAGTACGGTGGATGCCTTAGACATTCCAATTGAAGCTCTTCTAATTTGCTAGCCGTCTGTTGTGCAGTGTGTGGTCTAGCGTTGTCGTGAAGCAGCAGTGGCGTAGAGCGATTGACCAGCCTCGGTTGTTTACCAGCTAGCTTTTCCATCATGGTTTGCAATTGCTGACAATAGTCATCTGCCGTAATCGTCTGGCCAGATTTGAGAAAACTGTAATGAACGACACCGGCGCTAGTCCACCAAACGCTTACAAGTAACTTTTTATTGGTCAATTTTCGCTTGGAGCAGGCATTGGCTGGCTTGCCAGGGTCCAGCCATTGCGATGAGCGCTTCCGATTATCGTAGAGAATCCACTTTTCATCACAGGTAATGATTCGATTTAAAATCCCTTCGTTATTGTGCCGGTCAAGTAATGTAACGCAGCAGTTGACGCGCGTTTGCCGGTTTGCTTCACTCAATTCGTGAGGAACCCACCTTTCAAGTTTTTTAATCTTCCCATTTGCTTCAAGTGGATTAAAACAGTTTTATCACTAACACCGAAGCCTGCAGCTAACTCGGACGTGGTTTGCGATGGATCCGCTTCCACAATAGCCTTCAATGCTTCATTATCAACTTGGGTCTCCGGCCGTCCACGGGGCTTGTTTTGCAGGTCGAAATTTTCAGAACGAAAACGTTGGAACCAAAAACGCACTGTGTTTTCTTTTGCGACACAACCGCCATACACATCATTAACCCTTCGAGCCGTTTCCACAGCACTGGTGCCACGGTGGAACTCGTACTCGTAAATATCGCGATATTTCAAATTTTCCATTTTGTAAATCGAGCGATGCAAACAGAAAAAAGATAAGTAAAAAAACAAATGAATGACGGTTTACGAAACACAACTACATGTGGAAATAGCTGTATAAATTTGAATTTCGAATTCCTAACCAAATAGGAGAAATTTGTGATCAAAGTGGCCAGTACGACAAAACGCCAATTTCATATGTAAGGACCTAATATTATACTAAGTGTGACATAACGAATAAACAATAAATTCATACATGCAACATTACAGCAGGGCGGCAACTAAGGGTATTAGAGGTGCATAGTTGTCGCGTTTATACCCCTACATCTTTAAGGGTACTGCTCTGAGGTACAAGTGATCCTGAATGGACAGAATGCACATTCTAATTAACATTTAATAAAATAAAAACAAAATCCCGCTTTAGCGAGAGAGAGGGAAGGAAATATATATTAGATATACCTGTACTTACGGATTATTACATTGTTTACCTTCTCCCGTTACCGCAACTACAATAGCAGGAATTTGTAATATTATCATCATCGGCACGAGATAAAATACAGCTTTTCTGTTCTAGAGCGTCAAGATAAATAATAATGAGTAAACTATCCAAATTAAGCATAAAGTAGGTAGGTATTTCAAACTTTTATCATCCATGCACTTAATACAGATTGCATAACCAGATGCATAGCGAAAAAGTAAACACAGATATTCCACGTATGCAAATAAAGCTCGGAGCTGGCTAGAAAACGAAATATGTCCGCAATTATACTAAACAGAGAATTAAATATGAAAATCTCTTTGTCCGTGCGTCGGGTTCCACGGGTAGTATGGAAATGACAACAAATAGACGAGTGGCGCCCTCTGACTGGACCGGATTTAGGACCAGACACTTGTAGAAGATAAATATTTAACCATCTGTGGCCCAGAACCTAGCTTACAACAGTACTAGTACTAGACTAGCGGCATTATGAATTTCCTTAAAGAAAGAATTAGGTTTAAAGGAAAATTATTAATTTTAAATATTAGCGGTCACTATACCGTGCTATTACACCACATTATTTGATTTTTATTTAAAAAAATAGTTTATTCAATCAACGTTGTCATCCGTTATAAAGACGATCTCGTGATTATTATTTTTTCAACATCAATAAATATAACGACATGAGTTATATTTTTTTGTCATTTGTCTACCTTGATTTTCTACTACTTAGTAATATTACATTAAATTGTTATTAGAGACTTCTACCTGCAGTCAAACTGTATAAACAGTTTTGCAGGACTTTATGTAATTTTATAATGTAATATGTTTCAAGAAATAAATACAAAATACAATACAAATACTGTGTTGCATTCTATATTATCGGAATTTTACATGTAATACTTATCATTTTATTTTGTCTTACAAAACTTGTTTTTCTTCGACTCCTGTCTATGGACCCTTACTACGGACCTGCCCCTCTAGTGTTTGAGGGGGACGCTGTACGTGGGTTATTATATCACCCGTAGTTTAAACCAGGTTTTATTTCCTCCGCTGTTTTAGCCGCTGTGAACAGAGACAAGATTGTGTAAAAGGCACTTTAAACCGTTCACGTAGAGACTAAAAGAATAGAATAGTATATAACAGAATAAAATATTATTTTTTGTACACAAGAGAATCAAAGATAAGAAAAAAGTGTACAGCTAACTGACTTATTGCTAAGGAAGCAATTTCTTCCAGGTGACGAATGCATCTACACATAACAACATTCTTTGTTTTATTTTTTGTGACTTTATCCAGATAAATACAATATTGTCAGACCGGGTTTAACATTGTAACGTACCGAAGGGACAGTCCCTGCCGGGTGACAGTACGTTATGCAAATTTCAGGGACAAACTTGTCCTGAGATGTCCCGCTTTCGACCGACAACACTACAAATGCTTATGGTGTTTGTGAAAGTGTTTATAAGTTCATAAATTGGCTAACGTTATGGTGAGGCATCTCCAGAATCTTATATTTCCTTTTAGTTTTCAACAGTTTTGACTTGAATCCCAAATGGCCTGAGTTTAGATCTAATAGAGTTTGGATTTTTGATAAGGTATTGATCCAATTTTAATCGCTGCTAGTTGATTAATTAGGGTGATTTACTATGTTGAGAAACTCAGATTGGAAACACGGGTTTTAAAAACATATACATAAAAAACCTGTCGCTACTGTCATAATCAAAATTATAACAAAGGTAAACAAATAAGTTAAGTATTTCTTAACGCTTTATAAATTAATGAAAACTTGCAGAGCAATGATACTTTTTCATTTGCGTAACCCACTTATTAAAAACATTATTTTTATCTTTATTATTGCAACAGATATAACAATTATTTGGTATGGAATACGATACAACAGACAACAATATACTAATCAGGTATATTCTTTTCTGGACACCCCTACAACCATTGTTTAATACCTTCGAAGATGAAGGAAAGAACAGTTTTACTGACGATAACTGCGAGTACACAAACTGCATTGTAACTACTAAGAGAAAAACCTTCAACGATGTGAGACAATTTGATGCTTTAGTATTCAGTGCTTATGGTAGCAGAATAACTAGGCTTCCTATCAAACAGAAATACATAATGGCGTCATTAGAATCAACTGCTTACTTCATTCTAAAGTCCGGCTCTAAAGGCCCTGGTTAGTTCTTCTACGACTACTTTAACTGGACCTGGACGTACAGACTTAAGTCTGACATTCTTTGGAGGTACTTCCTAATATACGACTCAGATGGTAAAGAAGTCGGGCCAAGAGTAAACATGAATTGGTTGAAACGTTTCAAGCCTGACAGTGAAGAGTTTATTGGGAAATTGAAAAGTGAAACTAAGGCAGCAGCTTGGTTGGTGTCCAACTGTATTACGTGGTCTAGACGAGAAGATTACGGAAGGAAATTATTAAGAGCTTTAAAGAAATATAATCTATCTTTAGATGTTTATGGGAAATGTGCAAGAAAGAGATGTGGAAATCAGACGGAATGTGCCAAGATGCAAGTAAAAGACTATTATTTTTATCTCGCTTTTGAGAATACATTTGACGAGGACTATGTTACAGAGAAAGTATTGACGGCGATACAAAGTCTTACTGTACCTATTGTTTTAGGTGGCGCCAACTATTTCTAGGTAAAATAGTAACATTATACGTTTTTGCCCCACTATATACAGCATGAAATTTACATCGTTTTGTTCCCGCCGTGTAGTGATAGTACCCGTCAAACTGAAAAAATTTCCTGCGACAAAAAAATTTTTGGTCTCTCCATACAAAATGGGTCGGTCGGGAGTCTCACTTTGTATGGAGAGACCAAAAATTTTTTTGTCGCAGGAAAATTTTTTTTCGTGAAAAGTTGTTCAGTTTGACGGGTACTATCACTACACGGCGGGAACAAAACGATGTAAATTTCACGGTGTATGTATGTCCTTGTACTCGTATGCGAGCAAAAAAAATCGCAATTTTCACAATTATTCTGGACAAGCACTATTTCAAATCGTGATACTGTATCCAAATTGCCTTATCAACCTGCATTCTAACTGCAGATTTATCCAATTTAATATGATAAGTATCATTACTTCTTTCAATTTCAGATTTTTACCTCCCGGCAGCTACTTGGATGTCCAAGAACTGCTTCCAAAAAAATGGCTGAAACCACGTGAGACATAATAACAAACTTTATATTGTACCAAGAGTTTTTCCGTTGGAGAAACCATTACACATACGCATAAAGAAGCACAAAGATTAGAGACTTGCAATCTTTGCAAAGCATTAAATAATGAAGAAAACCACTGTGTATCCAGATTTGAGAAAATGGTGGACTGATACACAAAGAAATATCGACCTAGCGTACAAACCGATTACTCAGCACACTATTTTTACGCAATTTCTAAAATTCGAGAACACTCAGAAATCTTGCGTAGGTATTTCAAAATTCGAGAACATTGCATTTTGTACATTGATCACGAAAAATGTTTCTTGACTAGCAACTAAATAAAAACAGATAAATTCCGCCCGCTCATCGAGACGTCGTGAATATAAAATTATCACCCTGACTCAGCGAGTTTAACTTGATTTTAATAAAAGAGAGAAAAGAGCAAAAAATCTTTTGCAAACTTACCAATGTCTGAGCGCCTGATTTTTCTGTAGCTGCAATCTTGGAGATTATTGAATTGACGCCGTTTATAAAATGACGAAGAACTCTTTGATTGATAGAGTAAATTCAATAAAATAATGTACATTTTGTGAGTTGAGTAAGGATTTAAAACGTGTTGAGTTTCATTATACATTATTGGTTGTTTATTCTTGTTGAAAGATAATTACAAAAGAAAACACGACAGGCCGTTTATTATACTTCAAGAATGTAGAAAAAAAAGTACCATTAAAAAAATTCTTCAAAACTGCATCATAGTAGTTACCGAGAAAATACACAATCAGTACTGAAATTAAGTAACAAAGCATGTGCATGCGCTCGAGATATGCCATTGTTCTAAAACTCAGAATCAGTTCAAAACTAGTGCAGTAAGAACACTTTATACGTTCAAGCAACGAGGAGCAGATGATGTACGAAAATCCCCAAGAGAACATGTCCAAGATTTTGAAAGCTATTCTAATATGCGCATACGGCGCCTTAATAACACAAATTATAAGAGTATTAAGAATGGAGAGACAGGAAACATTAATTGAAATCAATTATGTGTTTAGAAAGTCAAAGATATTTAACATAACTTTTAAGAAGCCATACAGATTGCCTACAGATCTGAAGTTCATATTAAAGTATTCAAAAATGTTTGATTATGGTTACAAATATGCACCGTTTGATAAAGGACAAAAACCGTTTATTGATGGCCAGTGTGAATATAACAACTGCTATTTCACAACAGACAAAGTTTTATTTGGAGACATGAGGAATTTTGATGCCATCATCTTTGACATTGAATACTTTTGGCAACCAATTCCAATTTTAAGAGCACCTCATCAAAAGTATGTTTTCACTGCTATGGAACCTAGTACTTACTACCCCGTATGTTCTCCAAACTTCGAAAAGTTTTTCAACTGGACTTGGACTTACAAACTCGACTCCGATATCGTCTGGACGTACATTTCTATATACGACAACAACAATACCATTGTTGGTCCAAAAATTAACATGACTTGGATAGAACCCATGGGACCGGTCCCTCAAACAGTCATCAACAAACTGGCTAAGAAAAAGAAAATGGCGGCGTGGTTTGTCTCTTTCTGCAAAGCAATAAACGAAAGAATGAACTTGACAAGAGACATAGGCCATCATTTACAAAAATACGGGTTTGAAATAGACATTTTTGGGGAATGTGGGACGCTCGTTTGTCCAAAATCCAGGATGGAGGATTGTTTGGAGCTATTGCAAGAAGATTATTACTTTTATTTTGCTTTTGAGAACGCTAAATGTGAAGACTACGTGTCAGAAAAAGTGTTGCATGCTTTGAAATCTTATACCGTGCCGGTAGTTTTTGGAGGAGCTGATTATACCAGGTTAGGAATAGTATTTATTTAAATAGAAAATATAAAGATGCGATGTACTGATAGAAGGGGGTCACAAATAGGGTATATTTTTTATGAAGGTTATAAAACCCTACAAAAATCATCATTGGTTATTTTTCTATTTTGTGACATGTTTCAGGTTTTTACCTCCTGGGTCGTATATTGATGCAGGTGCACAAGAACCATATGTTACAGCATCTATTATGATTGATATGGTTAATAATAAACAAAAGTATTACGATACCTTCAGGTAAGAAGACGCAATCATAACGTTAGTGGAAAGATAACGTTTATTTAATGTTTAACCTCAAGTTTGTCTTTTACTAGCAATAACATCTTTAAAATGAATGTTCTGCCTAAGATATTTTCCGTTGGCTCGTCAGCGACTATATCCTATCAAAGTACTCCCATCTCACTCGTATTATGAATTATCCTAGCTTATTTTATCTTGTTAATTCCAGATGGCACAACCACTACATGTACAAGGAATCACAGGATGTTTCTGACGTATGCAGTCTTTGCAAGCTCCTGAATGAGCATACGCATTCGACAATCGTAAGCAACTTAAGGCAATGGTGGCATCCTGGTTACAAAAAATCATGTGGAGATTCCTACATAGAACAGCGTGTGGACCAGTTGATGAAAAAAACAAATGAAAGCGACAACCATAAGAAGATGAAATCTCAGTGGCTTTAGTTTTCAAATATATTAATGCAGGTTATTTTAGCTTCCTGACAACTTAGATCTTAATTACACGTTGAAAAAATTTTAGCAATCTTACTTGACCCTTTGAATTCCTGTAAAAATAACTTGATTTTATTAAATATCTGTAATTATACTTAACAACTTACAATGCTACTAGTTTGTATAAACGCAAACTTATCCTGTCCAAATTTTTCCTGCCTCAAAATTTCTGAACCAAAATCCACCCAAAGTCGATTACAAACAACCACTATTCTCTCAAATTACATTAATTTCAATTACGAGAGAGATGACTGTGCTCAACTAGCGAGTGTCTCGGCAGTCCATTCTGAACCGACCAATCCTCTAGGGCGCTAAAGGGACTTCTTATTTAAAACCTCGAATTTGCACCAAGATAATTCCAATTACAGTGGAGTCATCAGCGCCAGAGTTTCAGAGTTCCACGAAATTATGAGTTTTAACATTAATTTTTTTTTAACTATACTTCATATTTTATCTGTTTTCAATTCTTCATAATTACTTATATTATTTTCTAGAATGGTCATTATTTAAATACTACTTATTTGTGACAAGATCTATAAACATTTTTTTATCATTATTTATTTTTACTATTTGTAAAAGAAAAAGAAAACTATTCATATATTAAAAAAGGCGTTTTTTTATCTTTATACGCTTCCATGAAACTAGTACTACTGCTACTGCTGCTACTACTGCTACTGCTGCTGCTGCTGCTACTACTGCTACTGCTGCTGCTGCTGCTGCCGCTGTACTAGTGCTACTTTATAGTTTCAATAATCTAGCCCAGTAGATAGGTGGGTTTAGTACATCACACCGAAAGTTAAGTTGTCGAGTAGTGACGGCACAATTTACTGATAGTACCCGTACTGAACCCGCAATTCGTCTGCATCGCCATTTTTCCCGGCACATTAAAACTTCACGGTCGAGCACTGCTCCCTAAAATAAAGGAGATAATCTTAGTTTAAAGAGCAGGGTTTTTTATAGTAATACAATATTTGCCTACATTTTTAACTATTTCTTAAAGATTGTATTAACTGTAATTTTTAAACAATAAACTTTATTCTATTCTATTCTATTTCCGCTGACACCGGGAAAAGATTAAAGCTATTATATCTCGATGACAGAAGGCCGTTTGGTGACCTGGAATCTGGAATATTTTGACAGCTGCTTTTCTATTCATACAATTTCTTGGCTTTAGTGGAATATTTTCAGAATATTGAAAAACGTAGCAAGGGAAATTCAAAAAGATGGTTAGTTATCAGCATGTTCTTAAAATTGTGAATGTACCTGGAACTAATACTGTTAATCTCTGCTACGGAGGCATAGCAATAATGTAGCAAACGTGCTATGTGCTATACGTATTCTGCTTCGAAACTTAAACGACACGTTGAATTGCATGTTTTGCGACGAAAGGATGTAACTCGCTTACCAGACCTTCTTGCTTTTATTAGCTTCACTTATATGTACGAGGCTGATTGATAAGTTTCCGAAACGACAAAGAAAAACTTTAAAAATCTATTTAAAATAAATTTATTTCTCAACGTAGTTTCCTTCTACCTCGATGCATTTAGTCCAGCGCTTCTCCAATGCCGTTACACCAGTTTGATAAAATGTTTTCTCCAACCCCTCAAAATACTCGTCCACGGCAACAATGACTTCTTCATTTGATGAAAATCTCTGGCCACCTAACCATTTCTTCAGGTTTGGGAATAAGTGGAAGTCACACGGGGCCAGATCCGGGGAATAGGGTGGATGCGGTAGCAATTCGAACCGCAATTCATGGAGTTTGGCGACTGCAACCATTGACGTGTGTGCAGGTGCGTTGTCATGGTGGAACAAAACTTTTTTCTTGGCCAAATGTGGTCGTTTTTTCTGGATTTCTTCACTTAATTTTTGCAGCAAGCTTGCGTAGTACTCTCCATTTATTGTTTTTCCTTTTTGCAGATAATCCACTAAAATAATCCCTCGAGCATCCCAAAAAACAGTCGCCATCACTTTGCCGGCCGACAAAACCGTTTTTGCTTTCTGCGGCGCAGGTCTTCCGCTCTCAGTCCACTGCTTAGATTGTTCTTTTGTCTCAGGAGTATAATGATGTATCCAGGTTTCATCGACTGTTACATAACGCCGCGAAAACTCGTTAGGATCTCGGTTAAACAGCGCCAAACACTCCGATGAATCGTCCACTCAACGTTGCTTTTGGTCAACAGTGAGCAAACGCGGCACCCATCGCGCGCAAAGCTTTTTCATTCCCAAATGTTGGTGCAAAATATTAAAAACGCGTTCAGATGAAATGCTCACCATCTCTGCTATCTCTCGCAACTTCAAGCGCCGATCATTCAATACAATTTTGTGAATTTTTTTGATCATGTCCGGATTCGTGACTTCATTTGGACGGCCAGACCTGTGGGCGTCTTCGTAGCTCTGTCTTCCACGTTTAAAATCAGTTACCCAGGTGTGAATTGTACTCAATGCAGGAGCAGAATTACCTAAAACACTGTCTAGCTTGGTTTTAATCTGGGTTGCTGTTTTCTGTTTTAAAACGTAAAACTTTATCACCGCACGAATTTCGTTTCTTTCCATTGTTAAGAAAATTTACGACAGAGAAAGTTCTACGTCCTATCAAACAAATTCCACCAGTTCGATTAAATTCAAATTTGGCGTTCTATTTTCAAAAAGATGCCAAAATATAATGTAATATATTTTTTTTGCGTATCATTTTTTTAAGTTCGTCGTTTCGGCCAGTTATCAATCAGCCCAGGTATGTAAGAAAATCTTGGAATCTTAATTTGACCCACTTCCCGGTCTTCGATTACGATGAAATTTTACACACCCTCTGAGTTCTGATGACAATACATGACTAGCTAAGAAACGTTATTACAAATCCAATATGGCGGCCTCCCCAAGATGGCGGACTGGCTGTTTGTAATCCAATGTTTGGTATCAAATGAAAGGGTTTGCTGTCAGGAAAACGAAAAAAATTGTCACGTGACTTAAATCCAATATGGCAGACGTCCAAGATGGCAGACAGGCTATTTGAAATGCACCCCCATGATATGGGTATCAAATGAAAGGGTTTGCTGTCAGGAATACGAAAAAAATAGTCACGTGACGGAAGCGTGTTTTTTAGTTTTTTAAACTATTTAGATGATTATTTTCTTATCACGTGGGTTATATCCAACTTTACTAACTATGATGTCAATTTTAGTATGACAAACCTGCAAACCGGTTTACCAAATATGTTTTATGTATTGCACGCTAAGCCTTGCATATCACATTTACTTTTTATACAAAAATACACTAAAGCTGAGTAAATTCACGTACAAGGATAGTCCTCCCGATAGTCTTGTAAGTATATAATAATATAAATTTAAAAGAATACTACAAGAAAAACTTTAGACAAGAGTATTTCATAACTTAAGCAGCAATGCGCCCCCTATGATTCCAAGTCCCGTCTCTAAACATATTTTCCTCTTTGGCCGAAGTTTTTATAAGCAAAATACGCAGCAATTTTTAAAATTCGAGAACACTTAGAAATCTTGCGTAGGTATTTTAAAATTCGAGAACATGCCATTTTGTACATTGGTCATAAAAAATATTTTTTTGACTAGAAAACTCAATAAAAACAGATAAATTCAGCCCGCTCGTTGAGACGTCGTGAATATAAAATTATCACCCTGACTCAGCTAGTTTATCTTGATTTTAAAATGCTCCTATGCTCCTAATGCTCTTTTTTCCTCTTCTATTAATAGAAGAGGAAAAAAGAGCAAACAAATTTTGCCATACTTACCAATGTCTGGGCGCCTGATTTTTCTGTAGCTCCAATCTTGGAGAATCAAAAATGACGAAGAGTTTTTTGCCAGTACTCATAAATTCAATAAATTCAAATAATGTACATTTTGTGAGTTGAATAAGTATTTAAAACGTGGTGAGATTCATGAACTTGTTTAACCAATTATTATTGTACATTATTGTTTTTTTTTCTTGTCAATAGATAATTACAAAAGAAAACACGGCAAGCCTGTTTGTTATACTTCAAGAATGTAGAAAAAAAAGTACCATTAAAAAAAACCTTCATAACTGCGTCATAGTAGTTACCGAGAAAATGCACAATCAGTACTGAAATTAAGTAACAAAGCATGTGCGTGCGGTCGCAATATGCCATTGTTCTAAATCTCAGAATCAGTTCAAAGCTAGTGCAGTAAAAACACTTTATACGTTCAAGCAACGAGGAGCAGATGATGTACAAAAATCTCCAAGAGAACATGTCCAAGATTTTGAAAGCTATTCTAATATGCGCATACGGCGCCGTTATAACACAGTTTATAAGAGTATTAAGAATGGAGAGATATGAAACAATAATTGAAATCAATTATGTGTTTAGAAAGCCAAACGAATTAAAGAGACTTGAGCGAATATTAAAGAAAAATAATGTCACAATAATGGCACATAATTTTAAGAAGCCATACAGATTGCCTACAGATCTGAAGTTCATATTAAAGTATTCAAAAATGTTTGATTTAGGTATCAAATATTCACCGTTTAATAAAGGACAACAACCGTTTATTGATGGCCAGTGTGAATATAACAACTGCTATTTCACAACAGACAAAGTTTTATTTGGAGACATGAGGAATTTTGATGCCATCATCTTTGACATTGAATACTTTTGGCAATCGGTTCCAATTTTCAGAGCACCCCATCAAAAGTATATTTTCACTTCTATGGAACCTAGTACTTACTACCCCATATGTTCTCCAAACTTCGAAAAGTTTTTCAACTGGACTTGGACTTACAAACTCGACTCCGATATCGTCTGGACGTACATTTCTATATACGACAACAACAATACCATAGTTGGTCCAAAAATCAACATGACTTGGATAGAACCCATGGGACCGGTCCCTCAAACAGTCATCAACAAACTGGCTAAGAAAAAGAAAATGGCGGCGTGGTTTGTCTCTTTCTGCAAAGCAAAAAACGAAAGAATGAACTTGACAAGAGACATAGGTCATCATTTACGAAAATACGGATTTGAAATAGACATTTTTGGGGAGTGTGGGAAGCTCGTTTGTCCAAAACCCAGGATGGAGGATTGTTTGGAGCTATTACAAGAAACGTATTACTTTTATTTTGCTTTTGAGAATGCTAAATGTGAGGACTACGTGTCAGAAAAAGTGTTGCATGCTTTGAAATCTTATACCGTGCCGGTAGTTTTTGGGGGTGCTGATTATAACAGGTACATACAAGGAGGAATAGTATTTATTAGAAAGGTGTGACGTACTGATAGAAGGGGGTCGCGATAAGGGTATATTTTTTATGAATGTAATAAAACCCTACAAAAATCATTGTGGGTTATTTTTCTATATCATTTATTTCATAATTTTGTGACATATTCCAGGTTTTTACCTCCTGGGTCGTATATTGACGCAGGCGCACAAGAACCATATGTTACAGCATCTATTATGATTGATATGGTTAATACTAAACAAAAGTATTACGATACCTTCAGGTAAGCAGACCCAACCATAACGTTAGTAAAAAGATATTAACATTTATTTTAATGATTCACCTCAAGTTTGTCTTTTACTAGCAATAACATCTTTAAAAATGAATGTTCTGCCTAAGATATTTTCGGTTGGCTTGTCAGCGACTATATCCTATCAAAGTACTCCCATCCCCTCATATTCTGAATCATCCTTGCTTATTATATCTTGTTAATTCCAGATGGCACAACCACTACATGTACAAAGAATCAGGGGATGTTTCTGACGTATGCAGTCTTTGCAAGCTCCTGAATGAGCATACGCATTCGACAGTCGTAAACAACTTAAGGCAATGGTGGCATCCTGGTTACAAAAAATCATGTGGAGATTCCTACATAGAACAGCGATGAAGAAAGTGAATGAAAGCGACAACCATGAGAAGATGAAATCTCAGTGGCATTGGTTTTCAAATATGTTAATGCACGTTATTTTAGCATCCTGACAACTTAGATCTTGATTACACGTTGAATCAAAAGCTCCTACCATAACCTTAACTTTTGGCAATCTACTAGTTTGTGTAAACGCAAACTAATCCTGTCCAAATTTTTCCTGCCTTACCAAAATCCACCCAAAGTCGATTACAACCACTTTTCTCTCAAATTACATTAATTTCAATTACGAGAGAGATGCCTGTGCTCAACTAGCGAGTGTCTCGGCAGTCCATTTTAAACCGACCAATCCTCTTAGGGCGCTAAAGGGACTCATTATTCAAAACCTCGAATTTGCACCAAGATAATTCCAATTACAGTGGAGTCATCATCGCCAGAGTTTTAGAGTTCCACGAAATTATGAGTGGAAACCGTCTTTAACATTTAGTACCTTCAATTCTCGGTTTTAAATTTCAACTATAAAACTTATTTTTGATATCGTGGAGATGACTGATATAGTTATAGCTTTTTTTAGGGAATAAACATTTTTTAACTGTACTTCATATTTAATCTGGTTTCAATTCTTCATAATTATTTTCTAGAATGGTCATTATTGAAATACTACTTATTTGTGACAAGAGGTCGATTGTTAGCATCCGTCAATGGCGATCAGGCTTTCGTATTAATTTTCGTTTTTTAGTTTATTCGAGTGTGTTTAGTGTATAATTTCGATAGTGTATTATCCAGTGAATGACGCTGAACAATAAACTTTAATACTTTCCTCTTCCCCCCGGACCTCGATCACGAGTACTCGTATCTAAACCGCTATTTCTCTTATTAATAAATTTAAAATTAAAAGTTTTACTTCTAAAATTATATTAATAAAATAGGAGTGCATTAACCTCAAGAGGAAGGAAGTTACAACTACGGGGTGTGCTTGTGTGAGCTGTGCTGGCTGTGTGAGCCGACGAAAGGACAACGCAGTGTGCGTGAGTTACTATTACACTCACTACACTTACATTTGCGCACTCAGCTGCGCTGTGGCATTCGTGCGAGCGAGCGTTAAAACTTGATACGTGCGTGAGAGCGAGTCAACACAGATACGACGAACTGTGCGTGCGTAGATGGACTGTACACACGCGTAAGCTACACTATAAGTGAACCCGCTGGACAGTATTAGTGTGCGATAGCTGTGTAGTACTGCACTGCACATTGGCAACTAAGAGGCTACGAGTTTCGGTTGTGTGCATCTCGATGCGCTTGCTCACACACGGAAGGTGGCGCTGAGATTTAAACTCAACTCCTATACAGATCTACGCTCCTGGTAATTCGCACGCTTAGCTTAACGTTTCGCCTGACTTAACTACTAGGTATCTATTGTGATCTCGACCCAAACTAACTCTTACCTACGTCTGTCGTCCTAGTGCAACATGGATGGAAAATCTGAGTCTAATCTTACAATAAATAAGAATGACTTCACAGTAATTTCCCAGAATATAAAAAGCATATACCGAAATTTTGATGACTATCTTCTTACTGTATCCGCCCTCCAGCTCGAAATATTCCACAATATATAAATAAAATCAAAACGATGGAGTCGTTATCTACGTTAAAAACTCACTGCAACACAAAATCACCGAAATAAAATTGGTCCAGGCTTCCTGTCTTCAGCTAGTACTTAACAATATTGTTTTAGGAGTATATAGATCCCCTTCGAACACAAATGCGGATGGTTTTATCGACTCCTTAAGTACACATCTTGATAGTTTAAGCTGTAATACGGACAGAAATATCATCTTAGCAGGTGACATCAATATAAATATTAGACTTAAAACCATCGAGCCCCATCACGAACTAAAAAATAGAACAAATTATTTAAATGCCCTGGCTAACTATGGTATTCTCGCTGGTCACACGTTACCTACTAGAGACAGGAACTGCCTGGATCATTTTATGCTGAGGATAAATACGAAAAAAACTGGTGCAGCAGTGGCAATTATAAATACCTCTATTACTGACCACCTTACCACTCTTTTATCAATATCAAAATTAAAAATTGACATTAAAACTAATAAAATTAAAACTACTATAAACTATGAGGAGGCGCTAAAACAATTAAAAAATCAAAATTTGCATCTATTACTGCACAGTGATGATCCCGATAGGGTGATCGACGGGTTAATATATAAATTAACGACAACCCTGAAAGAAAATACAATCATCACGTCTGTACCTAAGAAATTCCGTATAATCAAACCGTGGATTACCCAGGGTATTCTGAGATGCATAAGAAACCGTAATAAAATGCAGAAACAAGTTCGTTCTGATCCTTTCAATGTAATTATTAAATTGACATATACACGGTACAGAAACTTCTGTAATAAACTAATAAAAAAACAATTATGAAAGACAGCTTTTAGCAAGTTCTATTAAAATAATAAACTTCTATGGAGGAACATAAAAAACATTACTTACACTAACAAATTAAAAAGTACAAATACAGAGCTATATAATATGAAATCTTCTCCAATGGCATCAGCAGAGTATATAAATAGGTATTTTGCTACTATTGGGGAAAACCTTGCTCAGCAGATAACACTCTTTAAAACTGACCAGAACAAATACCTACAAAGTTTACCATCCCAGACAAATTCATTTGTACTACTACCCACTGACTTTGATGAAGTGATCTGTTTTGTCAGTGATAGCTAAGATAATAGAAAAACTAATTAACGTCAGACTTATTAATTACCTAAATAAATATAATATCTTCACAATTTGGCTCTAGGCAAGGAGTTTCAACTGAGCTGACTGTTATAGCATTATAACAGCGCTTAGCTCCTTAGTGACTGAACACCTAGACAAACACAGAAAGTGCTCAGCCGTTTTTCTTGATTTAAAAAAAGCGTTTGATACTGTCTCTGTCCCCATTCTCGTACATAAGCTGGAAAAAGTTGGTATAAGAGGAAGCGCGTTGAGTCTTCTTGCTGGCTACCTATCTGATAGGAGACAGAGTGTAAAGCTGGAGAGTATTGTTAGCGGTGACATGGAGGTGTCGTACGGCGTACCTCAGGGTAGTGTCTTAGGGCCCACACTATTTTAATATATATAAATGATTAAATCATTGTTAGTTGAGTTTCCAATTTGCATATTGCATAAATTTTATGCAACATGCAAATTGGAAACTAACACTAAACGCTGCTAAATCCAATTACATTTGCTTCAGCATCAACAACAATTCTCAAGCGCGTCGTGACTTAAACATAAAAATTCACAACTGTAATTTAGCTGATAACGCCTGTAGCCGCCCAGTTATACAGAAGGTGGCACACACAAAATACCTGGGGGTCTTCCTGGACCAGCGACTCTCTTGGTACCCACATGTCGAGCATGTCACGTCACGAATTAGGAAGTTAACCTAGATTTTTAAAACGCTTCGGCATGTGGTTCCAAGGTTGGGTGCTGGTCCAGGTGGTTCTCCAAAGGATCTGCTTAGAAACGTATATGTTTCCCTAGTGCAGTCAGTTATAACCTACTGTATCCCGGTTTGGGGAGGCGCGGCAAAGACTCGATTTCTTGTTGTGGAACGTGCGCAGCGTTGTTTACTTAAGGTAATGTATTTTAAGAAGAGAATGTTCCCATCACATAGTCTTTACCAAATCTGTAAACTCCTCTCAGTAAGAAAGTTATACACTATGTACACTGTTCTGAGCAAACATAAAAATCTACCTTACGACCCTAGCATTATTTCTAGTAAAAGGAGGAAAGACATTGTAGCTCGTGTTCCCAGAACTGGCAGCGTGTTCGCATCGCGACAGTATGGGAAGCGCTCCGCGAGCCTATATGATGTGCTAAACAAACATCTTGTGATATACGGGTTGACATATCATGAATGCAAGAGAGTGATTACGAAGTGGCTAGAAGAAAGGAATTATGAGGAAATAGAAGAATTGCTAACACAATAATAATTACTAATAAACGAATAAATGATAATATTCAATCGTGTACACAATTCAATACACATAACACACACAGATACATCCACACACACACACACCCATACATACACACTTACATACACACGCACACTACATTGCATTGCAAAGCTCATGTGCGGCCTTATCCTAAGTCTTAAGAGTTTTAGAAATAATATTATTTATACCTACCTTTTTAACTATATCTATGTCTAAGAGCTAAACTTTTAATTTAAATTTTAGTACTTAAAGCTGTAAAAATTATAATTACAATATATTTTTTCTTAATTGTACTAACACTAAGTTGCCTAGTTTAGTTTACTTTTAGTTTTATGTAATATTTCTCAGTAATGGAAGAGCGGAGCCTCCTGACACAGACTGTTCAAGCCTAAAAGGAGGCTCCAATCACAGTCCATATACTGTATCACAGAAAAAGATATTTTTTTTTTTTATAGGACAATTGAAACGCTTGCATTTAGCCGTAATTTATTGATGACTTGCAGCGGCCACGTGGTGGCTTCAGTAATGCTGCTATCATATTACTGGAGTCCTTCACAGTGTGCTGTGTACAGCACCCTAGTTTTAGGATTAGGGCTGTCTGTGTATCTCATGCTACTTACTTAGCAAAACCACTTCATACTGGCGAAATACTACAAGTGAAACGCCATAAATAAAAAAAAAAATTGAATTATTTGTGACAAGATCTATAAACATTTTTTTATATTTATTTAATAAAAAGAAAATTATTCATATAAGTATTTAAAATGTGTTTTTTTATGTTACTATAAAATATGTCGAGTAGTGACGGCACAATTTGCTGATAGTACCCGTACTGAACCCGCAATTCGTCTGCACCGCCATTTTTTCCCGGCACATAATTAAAATTTCCGCTGACACCGGGAAAAGATTAAAGCTATTATATCTCGATGACGGAAGGCCGTTTGGAGAACTGGAATATTTTGACAGCTGATTTTTTATTCATGCAATTTCTTGGCTATTAGTGGAATAACTTCAGAATATTCAAAAACGTAAGAATGGAAATTCAAAAAGATGGTGAGTTATCAGCATGTTCTTAAGATTGTGAATGTACCTGGAACTAACGCTGTTAATCTCTGCTACGGAGGCGTAGCAATAATGTAGCAAACCTTCTTGTTTTCTTGTCATGTGGGTTATATCCAACTTTACTAACTATTATGTCAGTTTCAATATTACGGTTTGCAAAGCGGTTTACTTACTATAAGTTTTATGTATTGCATGCTACGCCTTGCATGTCACATTTACTTTTTGTACAAAATACACTAAAGCTGAATAAATTCACGTACAAGGATAGTCCTCCCAATAGTCTTGTAAGTATATAATAATATGAATTTATAAGAATTCTACAGGAAAAACTTTAGACAATAGTATTTCATAACTTAAGCGCCCCCTAGGATTCCAAGTCCCGTCTCTAAACATATTTTCCTCTTTGGCCGAAGTTTTTATAAGCAAAGTTCAGGTGGGAAGAGAAGTCTGAGAAGTCTGAGAAGTCCGCGGACTGAACTAGGTAATTTGTAGACGAACTCGTATAAATAAACGGAATGAAATGTTTTAAGGTGAAGTTTACTAGCAGCCAACGTCCGGAGTTATGATTGGAGATCTTGCAAGTTGCTGCATTAACGGTGGAGTCGTGTGGACATGCTTTGAGAAATTTATAAAAATGCTAGACTAGTGGCTCTGTGAGCTGTAGACCTCGCGAGTCTGTATATCTTTTCATATTTATTTTTATTTTTTCTCCACAAACATCCCCGACCCCTTGATTTTTTTCTTTAAATCAATTTTTTTTTATTCTTTCTTTTTATTTCATTTTTTTTATATTACGTTTTTTTTCTTGTTTTATTTTATTTATTGGTTAAGAAATGTGACCTGTAGAGGAAAATAGTCTCAGCGGTAGACCTTGTAAGCTGGCAACCCCCTTAACTCCGTAATTTTTTTTAATTTCCAAAAACTGACTCTACAAAAAAATCGATTAATTTAACTAACCTGCTCACAAAAATTCACGAGATTCGGTTGAGAAACGCAACCTGTAGAGTGAAATAAACAAACAAACAAACAGATGGACAGACAGATAGACATACAAGAGCAAATTTGGCTAAGCTGAAACAGAGACGCTTCGCTCGCTCGGTCAATTAAAAACAAAAAGGCTTCAAATAGTGGTGATGTAGATACATTTTTATGGGTTTGTCAAAAAAATCGTTTTTGAAACCAGTTTTGAAAACAGAATAATATTTCTTCTTGCAAATGATATTAACTGCATGACAGCAAAAGTTTTTATTTACCTAACCGGTAACTCGTGTTCAATGACAATTAAAATGTATTTTATTAATAATTAGTAAACCATGTTGATTGTAGTGTAGACTAGGGAAAAGTTTTAGAACAAAAGTCGTTCAGATTCACGTACTGAACCATCACTCAAGGCGTTTTGCGTAATTTTGCTAACACCCTGTATAAACGTTGTTTAACTAAAAAAACTGCAGGTTCAAATGCTATTCTTCCTTAATCCTTATATAACGCTATTATATATATATATATATTAGATTTAAAAGGCTCTTGTCTGTGGAGTAATCGCCACCTCCCTCTGCCCATAGCCAGTCTCTTGACTTCCTGGTACGACACGACATCAACTTCTTCCTTTGCTTGGTCCATAAATAAAATGTCGTCTCGGTCTTCCACGTCCTCTCTTTAGTTTCTTACTCTTTCACGCAAAAACTACTGAACGGAATAGGATGAAATTTGGAATAAAGATAGTTTGTACCCTGGATTAACATATAGGATACTTTTTACGGGAAAAAGTCTTATTCCCACGGGAAAATCGTACACAACGCGAGCGTAGCCGCGGGCGGACCGCTAGTATAAACAATAAATTTACTGTTTTATTTTTGATTATGTATTTTTAAGAGTTTGCGGGGAACGAATTACATTTTATCCAGCAGGTAATGTCCACGCTAACCTTTACCGCATTCGTTTCGCTATGCAGCGCAACTTGAGAGTTAAAATAAACTTTTCCCCAGTCGCAGGCGTAGTCGTATGTAGTCGCGACTCGCGACCTTTCGCGACTAATGATGTATGTCATCAACGGACTTACGTGCTTAAATTTTGTCGCAGCAAACTTCGAAATTAAGTTCGCAAGTTTGTAAAATGTAGACTCGCTTCCTGTATGTTGATCTTACTTTAAATAAGCAGATATTTTCTTGAAATTCGTTTCGTTTTCCATTCCAGGACGCCCTTTGAGAGGTTTTCTTAGGAAATGAGTTTAATCTTTATTTCTAAGGTAGATCTGTTTCGTCTTTAGCGAATATTTTAATTTCATAAAGTCACAGCATAAAGTGCTTCGGTAAAACGTGATTTTTTTAACGTTACGCAACCAAAATAATACCGGTATGAAATTTTTCATAGTTTTACTTCATAGAAAAAACTATTTTATTCCCATGTATATACACAGATATGTATAAGAATACATTTATTTTTACGGCTCCGTAGCCCAGGTGGTAGTGTATCTGCCTCCGACGTACAGAGCCGCGGGCAAACATTTGTGTGATGAACACTTGTGTTTGCCTTGAGTCTGGTTGTTGTTTATCTATATAAGTATGTATTTATCTATTTATATAGTGTATCAAAATTAGCTGTCTGGTACCCATAGTACAAGCTCTGCTTAGTTTGGGATCAGATGTCCGTGTGTGAAGATGTCCCCACATATTTATTTATTTATTTATTTTATTTACAGCACACAGTATACAACATGAAACAAAAATAATACAGGTACATAATATATAGGTATAGTAATTAACGGGTTACTTACTTGAATTTTAAAACAGACAATCCGATCCGATCGCTTCCCAACCACCTACCATCGTACCCGTGTAATGGCCAGAATTGGAACTACAACCATTACTATGGAAATGTCTCAACATTCAGAATTTATGTGTTAAAAAGAGCACTTTTAGCACATTCATGGCAGCTTTGGCGTCAGTCAAAAACACCAGCTTCTGGTCAACCGGCGGGTCCTTGATGACCAGTTTTGCAGATAGCGGCTTCCAGTGACCTTAGCACATCGCCGGTCACCTTGTCTGCCATGCTGTTATAAGTATTTTTTTATTCCTAACCTTAGCTATGACTATTTCTGTGAGTTGTACGAAAAACTTTCAGTGGTACCTAATAAAGTGCGTGACTGCGTTACTCAGTGCTGAGTCGAAGAAACACGGGGCCTGTTAATTACTTCGGAAGGTTGTCTCAGAGCTTTTCTTACGGTAAGTATACAGAAGGTTACCGGTTATCTATCTAATATATCTAATACTTTAAACGAGCAATTCTTGTATATACCTATATATATATATATATATACATTATAATGAGAATCTCGGAAACGGCTGCTACGATTTCGATGAAATTTGGTATATAGGGGATAAATCGATCTAGCTAGCTTTTGTTTTTGGTAAAACAGGATTTCCCCATGTTTTCGAGCTTAAAAGAATTTGTACGCCATATCATTAAAAGAGAAGGTTAATTTCGCCGCGATCCATAACGACGCGGTGGCTCTGTTGGGGAACCGGGAGGCAATGAAACCGAAGGTCAGACGATCGAATCCACATGAATGTACTTTTTTATTTTTTTGTTCATGTTTCTTTTTTGTTAGTTATTAACGCGTTACTTTATAGTCTCCTGTATCCAAAGGTTGCCTGGAAGAAATTGCTACGAAGCAATAAGGCCGCCTAACTGTACATGACTACCTGTTCTTACTTCCACTCTGTCATTTATTATTTCTGTGTGTGCAATAAAGTATATTCATTCATTCATTCATTCATTCATTAACTTTTTAATTTTTTCATTTAGTTATTTAAATACAAAAATGACAGAAATAAAAACTTCTTATTTAGTACCTTATTTTTTCGTGGACTAAATTTTTTCCAACAGATAGAGCCATTTTTATAGGTATGTTTTTTATTTATTACTTACCGTCGTCGTCGTTGTTATTACTTATTTTTTCATTTACTTAGTTCAATTAAAATACCTTTACAGAAAATCACTTCGTTTTTCTTATCTCTTATACTTTAGACGAGCAATTCTTGTATATATCTATCTATATATCTAATGTAATAAGAATCTCTGAAACGGCTGCAACAATTTCGATAAAATTTGGTATATAGGGGGTCTCGGGGGCGATAAATCGATCTAGCTAGGTTTTATTCTTAGTGAAAAGGGTTTTCCCCGTGTTTTCAGGCATTAAAAAATAGCAACGCAATATCGTTAGAAAAGATAAGAAATAGAAATTTCACCGTCTCCGATATCGTAACATTAGCTCAGTCGGGAGACCGCGTGACTAAGGAGACTAAGGTCTCGAGGTCGAATCCTGAAGTTTTCTTTTTTATGTTTTTTTTATTATATTTACCGTTGTCGTTGTTACTTTTTATTTGTTCTTTTTATTTTTTCATTTAGTTTTTAGATAAGAAATATGACAAATAAAAATATTCTTCTATACTTCTATGTTTTTCTTAGAGCGATGACGAAATGTTCTTTTAAAAAAGTATTTTGTAGATATTTAGATACAAAGAAATGGGAAATTCTATTTTATCCACGCAACCTCAATAAATGCAATTTTATATTACTACTAGCGCCGCTATTACTACCGTATCTGTGAAGTGGTCATAATTGGAACTACTGCTAATAAGTTTTCTATATTTCTATGTTTCCTCGTTTTACTCGGGCCATCTGATGGAAACTTTCAGACCACCAAGAAATTTATTAGAATTTTTCTTTCATTTTTGAATTTAAATAATTAAATGAAAGAAAATAACAAATAAAAAAAGAAACAAACGAAAAAAGAACAAAGAAATTAAAAAAATATATATGTCGAGATTCGAACTGCAAACTCGCGGTGTCCCGACTGAGCCAAAATTACCTTTCTATTTTTTAAGCCTGAAAACACGGGAAAATAGTTTTTTTCTAAAAATTAAACCTAGCTAGACAATTGACAATTGCTCCCGAAACTAAATTGCGAAATCGTTACAGCCGTTTCTGAGATCCTATTATTCTTATCTTGCTCGTTTAAAGTATAAGATATAAGATGATTGTGGCGATGATGTGCAAACCGCACCAAGCCAATAAAAAAGGACCATAAAAACGAAAAGGATAGTATTAGCTGGATCTATTGCTCATTGAGTAGCTCATAAGTCAATGCTACTCGTATAAAGTGCTACTATGTCTAGCCGCGTGTACTTCTGAACGTATGAAGTAAGTGGAGTTTATATAAATGCGTAGGTGTCTTACAAAAACAATAAGCGAGCTAAGCTCGGTCAACCAGGTACTAATACTTTAAACGAGCAATTCTTGTATATATTTAGTATATAAATAATGAGAATCTCGAAAACGGCTGCAACGGTTTCGATGAAATTTAGTATATAGGGGGGATTCGGGGGCGATAAATCGATCTAGCTAGGTTTTATTTTTAGTAAAACGGGATTGCCCCGTGTTTTCAGGTTTAAAAGAATTGGTACGCCATATCATTAAAAGAGATAGGTAATTAATTTCGTCACCGTTTACAATCACACGATAGCTCTTTTGGGAAACCGCGAGACTTTGAAACCGAAGAACAGAAGTTCGAATCCACATATATTTTTATTCATTCATTTAGTTATTTAAATACAAAAATGACAGATACAAAAATGACAGAAACAAAAATTTCTATATATTTTTTCGTGTTCCGAAAGTTTTCCAACAGATGGCACGAGCTATAAGCTCGGTCAGGCGACCGTTACTACGATGAGTAGTAAGTATCTAGAAGATACTTACTACGTTACTACATTCGTTACTTACTTACTTCGTTACTACTATGAGTAGTAAGTATCTGGAAGATACTTACTACTCATAGTACTAACGAAATTAACTGATATTAAAATTGACACCATATTCAGGTTTGTGTTGTGTGTGACTCAGTAGTAAACAGATTCGAATGTGACTAATAAAATTGGTTTTATTAACTTTAATATTAAAAATATTGTTTCATTTCATACTGTTGGTATAATTTTTTAAGTATTGTTAACCCTACGTAACAACATCTGCTCTTTTTGTAAAAACAAAGTACGAAAAGTAAGTACTTTTCAAAATTAAATCACATTTTAAATTTCTTAGTTAAAAAAAAAATTATACTATTAACTAGTTCTAGTGTGTACATACACTTGGACTAGTCTTTACTACACACTGTCGATAAGAGGATAAAAACAAGTTCGTTCTTGTTTGCAATGAAATACACCTGCTTCTTGGATTTACTGGAATAAAAACTTTTCCAATATGACGTGACTCCTTGCACGTGGGTGTTAGTTAACTGAAGCTTTGAAAGTTACTTCAAAGCATGAGAAAAACAGCATTTGGTACATTTTTTTTTATTCAAAGAAAATGCAAAATGATACGAAACATGATCCCTGCCTCCCAAACTAGGCGTCAACCTGTATCTTAGGAGCAATGCTTAGGAGGCAGTGATTACTGTCAGTGATGATGACATTAGTGTTCAAGTAAGCATAAAATTGACTTTACACTATGAGAATCAACCCTGCGACATAATACAGACAGGCACTCCAAACACTTGACGTAAGAGCGACAAGTTTGTTAACCTGTGCGGGGTCCTAATTGCAAAATAGCATAACAAACCACATATAAAGATTTTAACTCCCACAAAAAAAATAAACTTAATTACTTAAGTAGACGCGCTCAACTTTAATACAATACACAAGTCCGCGACCGCTATATTACCGCTATGGTAGAAAGAGCTCACATACGTCCCCACCGAGGGGCTCAAGCCTACCTTGTATTAGAGCGGTCAGGGTTTAGGTCCGTTAGGGAAAAAAATCCAGTATAATCATCATCAACGGCCCGTTACAGTCCACTGCTGGACTATGAGCCTCCTATATGTAGTCACTAAGTCGCCTCTTACGACACCCACGGGAAGAGTAGGGGTTTGTGACTAATGTATTCTACTCTGCCGTCACCAGTGTAATACACTACAAATATTCGACTTTCCCTATTTTTCCGTCTCTTGTAATATAAGAAGTAGCTCTGTGATTTTTCTCATAGCGTTTCTAAGCTGTAACAATTTGCTACTGGTTCTATTTCATCGAAGACCGATACCGCTGAGTCATCAGCCCCGCCTTTTCCGTGTCCTCCTCGGGAACCCTCACCGAAATACTGAACCTAGCTGAAGTCAAACGACTTCGTAATCTGATACATTGGAAAAGGATTTATAAGAAAATTGAGACACAAAAAGTTTTTTTTGCCATATTTAATGTAAAAACTACAGATATTAAGGTTGACTGATGCATAATCAGTGCAGGCTAGGCTCAAGCCCTTCGGTAAGGACGTATATATGAGCTAATTGTTGATGTAGTTGTTAAAAAACACGCAAAGTTTGCTTATAGTTACTAATAAAGAAAAACATAATGAGATATATTAGGTAAATACGGTAAAAATAATTATGAAACGAAAAATAAAAAAGTCTGTAACAATAATAATCTATAATAATAATCACAACAACAGCATCATGTACCAATAATAATCTAAATACAGTACTCATTAAACAATAAAGTTTAATATTATGTTTTAAGATTTACGTGGTTGTTCACTACACTAAAATATCGAGGTAATCATATTAAGAATAACCTTCGTGATAACAAACCCGTAAATTGTGAAAACAGTATGTAAAATCACAGGTGCAGAGAATCCGCACGGCGATCCATGGATTAAACCCCATTGTCAGAATGATATGGGTGGTACAAAATACACCTGTAAGAAACAACCCCTGTAATCTAAATAATTTGTAGCTGGGGTTACTTATTTATTTATAAAAAAAAACTTTTTTAGTTTTGATTTACATTTACAGTAAATTGCATAATTCTGCTAATATTGAGATAAAAGTGTTAGTATATTTTATTATTATAGTTAATTTTATTAAAATGATATAGTTTGATTCAAGTGTAGAACATAAAGAAGAATAGAATAGAATAGAATATACTTTATTGCACACAAGGATATAGCTTGAAAGTACAGAAGATAGATAAAAGGGTGTACAGATAGGCGGATAAGAAGTTAATCAAGCTGACTGATTCGTGTACTGACAGACCCGGGGTGGGCCAATTTTCTAGACAAGTTTCAGTTAGATTGTGTCTTGTAAGTACATACTTGTAATTTGATATTTAGTAATGCTTTTAATACAATATCTGAACTGGAAAATTACGTTTTGTCACCAGCTTGACCTACGTCTGACTTTTATGTTTCATTTATATGAAGGCAGGTAATAATAACTCAGCCTTATATTTACTACACCGCTGCATTGGAGCTGGAAAGATGTTATTATCTACGTTTGTCGCCTTTTTGGTAGGTAATGAATTAATGATATAGCTAATAATTTTATTTTCTATCTTCAAAAATAATTTCTCCTAGGAACTATCGTACTTATCTAAAAACTTTTCCAAACTCTCTTTGAAATCTAATAATTGTCTCGTCTAACTACCCTTTTGTATTTTTTTCGTAATTTTTCCACTTTTGCTGTTTTTGGAAAGAATATTTTTATATTATACTAATTGACCATCTGAATAAAAAATAATTAATTATTATTATGTTAGAGATATATGAGGTGTAGATGGATGTTAGAAAACAAATAAAACATTATTTTTTTCAGTTTTTCAGTAGCGGTGTTCTATCGGCCCCAACTTATCATTCGAACACAAATAATTATGTCAGTGGTAGTTTGGACCCCGATGACATAGTAAAAGCAATTTTGGATTATTTCAAAATCGATGGTGATTCAGTTGTAGGCTCTATAGCCAAACAATCTATACAAGGAATTCTAAACGAAATTTTGATATTACTCAATCCATATATAAGTGGTAAGTCTAATATCAAAACACTTTTATCATCAAAATTAATATCTGTTCGGTACCTATCTAAACTTATACATTGAACGCACAATATTCGTAATATTAATGACGTCCAAGTAAAAATTGGATTATTCAAGCTAAAGATTTACTAATTATATTTTTCAAATAATATTTTATTTTTTCAGACATCAATAGCTCGGATACAAAAGTATTACTGGACGCGTCCTACAACAAGCTTAGGAGATCAGCTGAAGACTATATTGTCAAATCAACCCTAGATTCTTCACCAGTACTTTCACCTATAAAAAATGCTATATCATCAGTAACTGGCGGTGATCCAGTTACTTCAGTAATGTCAGCTCTATTGGGTTAAGTAGGACAAAAACATTCATCTTGTACTAAAAATACAACTTGATTATGTCGTGTTTCTTTTTTATTTAAGAGATAAAACGTCTAAATTAAAATTATTACCCTGGTACTCTCTACAACAGGAATAAATTTTGAAAAATATCCTGAACAAGAATAATGTCAATAATAAAAATAGGGAGAAGTAACTGCCTCCTTAGGTCCGGAGAATATAGTTAGGTTGGGTAGCATCTAGCATTTAAACGCACCTAATATGATTATTTATCATGTCGAGAGTTTAAGTGGTGAGAGTCCATCAGTAGATGGTCGGTAGTTCAGCGAGCAGTGAGAGCAAAGACCTATGCTTGACATCGTCTTGAATTATTATAAAAGGACCATTTCACACTAGACCATTTAACGAGCCATTCGTAAAAATCATTCGACTAATTTACCGTCTCAAGTGCGATACAAACGCTGCTATGTTTAACAAATTAATCACTAGACTTAGAAAGATGTTATTGATGCCCTAGTTTAGTGTAATGGCTAATCAAATGAACCCGTGTGAATGCATCATAAGGCCCGGTTTCCACCAAAGCGGAGAGGAGAGGAGATGTGTTTGAAAACCAATCAGGTTTCGTTATTGAAGCTAAGCGGAGAGGAGATGTGGAAATAACGAAATCTGATTGGTTATTCAAACACATCTCCTCTCCTCTCCGCTTTGGTGGAAACCAGTCATTCGTGCAGTCAAAGTCAGTGTACCGATACGTACTCCTATTTAAGAACGTGTATGTATAGTCACACCTAGCAAAACGATATAGTTCAAGCGAATGAAATAAATAAAGATGTAACAACCACTCGAGCAAAAAATTAGCTATAAGAAAAACAATATTAATCTAGTTTTAGTATTTAATATAGTTTATTTACTCAGATCCAACGAAACATGTGGCATTTGGCAGCTGTAGTTGCAATCTGGGTGAGTTATTTTTCTTTTTAATAATTTTGAAATATCACACAAATATTATAAATGTGAAAATACCTAGTCAGGTCATAAATTCTGTCACATGTTTAATATAAAATAATTGAAACAAGTTTATTTATTATGTAACCATTTATATACCAAAATGAACTTAACAAAACATAGATTCTTATGACACTAAAGTTTATTCAAAATGACCTCCGTGATTTTGAATACAGGCCTTCAATCTGCGCGGCCAGTCGTCTATCGCAGCACGAACGAGGTCCATGTCAATATCGGCGGCTGCCTTAATCAAGGATGTCTTGAGTGACTCCAAATTGGGATGAGGCTTTGAGCACGCCTTTTCCTCCAAGTGTTGCCATATCTTGTAATCTAGCGGATTCAAATCTGGACTGGAGGAGGGCCAGTCTTCGTGCCGGATGAAGTCGATTTCACGCGCCGCCAGCCAATCTTGTGTGCTCTTCGCTCTATGAGCTGGCGCCGAATCTTGTTGGAATACCCAGTGCCTGTTATTGAACATGGTATGAGAAACAGGTTCCACAAGGTTCGTCAGGACTGTATTTTGATACACAACTGCATTCGTTTTTACACCTTTCTCACAAAAATGTACCTCTGTTAAGCCCCAATAAGACACTCCCAACCATACCATGAGCGAGGATGGAAAATGACCTCGTTGGACACGCGGAATACGGTTGCTCACTTCTTCACTACTGTGTGCGTACACCTTATCATTTTGTTTGTTGTAGCTGTCTTCTACGGTAAAAATGTTTTCATCCGAAAAAAGAATTTCCCGATATTTTTTTCCCGCGTACCGCTTCAACAAAGCGCGGCATCTCTTCAGTCTCAGGTCCATTAGACGAGCATTCAAATGATGTTCTGTTTTTCTTCGATATGCCCGAAGCCCTAAGTCTTCATTTAACACCCTTTTCACCGTGGTTCTGCTTAATCCCATCTGAAGGGCCAACAGTTTCTGCTTACGTTTGGGATTTCTTTGAATTCGCGCCTTCACAGCTTTTATCACTGCTGGAGTCCTAACAGACCGAGGGCGACCACTTCTTGACCTGTCATCTACACTAGAGTCTTCATTGTATCGTTTGATGGTACGATAAACGAATCTTTTGGTTATATTCAAATTTTTCAGTATGTCAAAAATTTGAATTGGCGCGTAACCGCAACGATGCAACGCAATAACTGCAACACGGTCTTCTTTAAGCGTCCACTCCATATTTAAAAATGAGAAAAATTCTTAAGTATACATTTTTATTTTCATGAACAATTCGAAATTCGAATTCAATAAACTTTTTTGTGGCCAGCATTCTAAAAGAAAAGTTTTTACTGTGTGACAATACTTATGACCTGACTAAGTATATTTGGATATTTAGATGTTTGGATGTTTGTTCCGCCTTCACACTTTAAGTACTTGACGGATTTGGATGAAAATAAAGAATATAGTTTGTAACCTGGATACACATACAAACACACACACGTAGGATAATTTTAACGGGAAAATCTTATAACGGGGGAATAATATTTGAGAGTATTATTAATTTTCTTGAGTAAATTTTTGAAACTACTTTTATAATATCTTATACCTATATTTTTCAGTTCAGTGTTGAAAATTGCATAAGCGGAGTCATCTCAGACAACCATAATGGCTATCGCAACCGCCATAGCAATAGAATTATGCTCAAAGTAGACGATACATTTCCCAACTTACAAATTCTACAAATGTTGAAAGGTAAGACGTGTACCAACCCGCACTGGGTCAGCGTGATTGACTAAAGCCTGATCGCCCTAATTTAGGGTAGGCTCGAACCCCTCGGCGGGGAGTGAGAACGTTTATGAGCTGTTGGTGGAGGCTTACAATGGCGGACATGTCTTCGTTTTAATTTTTTAATTTTAGTTTATTGAAGTGTTTAGTGTATAATTAATAATCTATAAACTTTAATAGAACAATTGAATCGTTTACACTTTGCTGACATTTTTAGATGATGCCAAGAGGCCTCGTGGTGGCTTCAGTAATTGACCTATCACATTACTGAGCCCAATTCACCGAACAATCATCCAAGGATATATATCTTAAAGCCCAAGTCTCACAGAGCGGGAGCGGCGCGGTCCGGGGCCGGGACAAGCGGGACGGCACTATGCCGCGCCATAGCACCGTCTCGCTTTCCCGGCCCCGGACCGCCCCCGGCACGGCTCTGTGTGACTTGGGCTTATACCTACAAATATCACTCGACACTGGCGAAATACGTCTACATAAGATGTGTCCCCATTAGTTAGAAAGAAAAAAAAAACAACCGAGAGGTTTTGCATATTTTTAGTTTACACGTTATAAACAGTTAACACCACATATTACACTGGTTCATACTAGGAAAATTAAAAATGCCTTTCAGTAGCCTCCGTGGCCGAGTGGTCAAAATTTCGACGCTTATAGCGAAGGCTCTGGGTTTGAACCCAGGGAGAAAAAAAAAAGGTAAGTAAAAAAAAAATTTGGTTAGGACAGTGCAGACTGTATCACCTGATAGTCCGAAAACAAAGATGATTCCGTGGTTCGGAAAGCATTTTAAGCTTTTGGTCCCGGCTATACTATACGTTACACGAGCCATGTCAGTGTCCTTTGGCTCTATAACATGATACAACGGTTTGTGAGGTCAGTTGTCGACCTTACAACCCACACGATTTAGAAAAAGTAACCCAACTTAACCCTCTTTTCTTCTTCTACAGATGGAAACTTCCGATTGAGGAAATTGTCCGACGCCTTGGGAAAGGTGGAGGTCGATGAAGACTTCAAACGTGACGAATTCATAGATGTTTTAAAGAGTACACTTCTCCTACCACTTATTGACAGACACAAGAAAAGAGAAACATTTCTATAAACGTGTCATTTTCTATAAGCGTGTCATTTTTTAAAGAGTACACTTCTCCTACACAAGAAAACAGAAACATTTCTATAAACGTGTAATTTTTTAAAGAGTACACTTCTCCTACACAAGAAAAGAGAAACATTTCTATAAACGTGTAATTTTTTAAAGAGTACACTTCTCCTACACAAGAAAACAGAAACATTTCTATAAACGTGTCATTTTTTAAAGAGTACACTTCTCCTACACAAGAAAACAGAAACATTTCTGTAAACGTGTCATTTTTTAAAGAGTACACTTCTCCTACACAAGAAAACAGAAACATTTCTATAAACGTGTCATTTTTTAAAGAGTACACTTCTCCTACACAAGAAAACAGAAACATTTCTGTAAACGTGTCATTTTTTAAAGAGTACACTTCTCCTACACAAGAAAACAGAAACATTTCTGTAAACGTGTCATTTTTTAAAGAGTACACTTCTCCTACACAAGAAAACAGAAACATTTCTATAAACGTGTCATTTTTTAAAGAGTACACTTCTCCTACACAAGAAAACAGAAACATTTCTGTAAACGTGTCATTTTTTAAAGAGTACACTTCTCCTACACAAGAAAACAGAAACATTTCTGTAAACGTGTCATTTTTTAAAGAGTACACTTCTCCTACACAAGAAAACAGAAACATTTCTATAAACGTGTCATTTTTTAAAGAGTACACTTCTCCTACACAAGAAAACAGAAACATTTCTGTAAACGTGTCATTTTTTAAAGAGTACACTTCTCCTACACAAGAAAACAGAAACATTTCTGTAAACGTGTCAATTTAAAAAAATTACACTTCTCCTACACAAGAAAACAGAAACATTTCTATAAACGTGTCATTTTTTAAAGAGTACACTTCTCCTACACAAGAAAACAGAAACATTTCTGTAAACGTGTCATTTTTTAAAGAGTACACTTCTCCTACACAAGAAAACAGAAACATTTCTATAAACGTGTGACGTGTGTTTTTGTGTGTTTCTATGAACGTGTGTTGAAGAAAGAAGATTTCAAGCAAAAATGGAACTACATAGTTTTCATTTATATTTTCTTACAGATTAAGATTAATTCTAGCGAAAAAAGGTGTGCTATATATCACTGACTACATTATCATCATCATCAATCATATACGTCCCCAGTGAGGGGCTCGAGCCTACTCTGAAGTAGGGCGACCATGCTGGCCCAGTGCGGATTGGTCGACTTCACACACATCCTTTGAATTTCTTCACATGAGTGTGCAGGTTTCTTCACGAAGTTTTCGTTAAGAGCGTCGAAGAATTCGAAAATCGAAACATTGGTACATGGTAAGAAACCCGCTTATCCCAGCCGAGAGGCAGCGGCCTTAGCAACTACACCACCGACGCTCTGAGTACATTATATTATTGTAAATTTCTGTGCTCATATTCATGTATAAGTAGTCAGACAGAAAAGCATAAATGCTTTATGAAACGCAAAGAAATAGAGGAATATAAGTTGCTGAAGTTAATATGCTTTCTAGGATGAAAATAATCCTCATTTATCAAATCTTGATAAGTAAATATTAGTCGCTATAATAAACCAACTTAGTAGGTAGGTACAACACAGGTAGATAATCGGGATTCATTTACAATATGCATTATGATTTACCATACTGGAGCGAACCAAAAGCAAACTAAATCTAAATTCTGCAGCATGACTACCATAAATCGTATCGGCACCGCCTACGAGCAAAACGCGGTAACTGGCCGACAAAAACTGCGACACAGCACAGCGCCAGCACCGCGCGCCGCGCGCCGCTCCCGCGGCGTATCTCCAAATTAATGGTTGGTTGCTGCCTCTTTTTATTTTTCCCGCGCAAAAGTGCACTCGGGCGCGTATCTATTCATCATTTAATTTACATTTGAGCGGGCGACCGCGCCACTGCCGTTCGGATTGTGTGCTCGAAAACGGTGTAAGTTGATTTTTTATAATGTACCCATATGTGTTTGTATTAGCTAAAAACCTGTACGGACAGATTTAATTGTATTAGGCTATCGCATAGCTCAATTGCTTTACGTTGCATATATGTTTTACCAGTTTGCTTATCGTATATACAGGATCGAAAGATTTTTTTAATTTTTAGAGCAACAGTTTTTATAGCTAGCAATTTTTTTGTGTGTGTGTGTATTGAATAAATATATACATACGATATAGTAATTTATAAAAAATACAAAATTGATTACTTTGTTCTGAAATGCATAATTAAATGCGTAAAATTAAGCTAATCACTGTGTGGTGACCGTGTAGTGACGGCAGAGTAGAATATTTGTCACCAACCCCTACTCTTCCCGTGGGTGTCGTAAGAGGCGACTTAGGGACTACACATTGAACAGGGAACGGACAGCAACGCTCTCTGATACAGTAACCTTTTAATCTGCGATCTCCAACCCGCCTGCCAAGCGTGGAGATTATGGCAAAACCCACTTAAGTGGAGGAGGCTCATAGTCCAGCAGTGGACTGTAACGGGCCGTTGATGTTGAAGCTAATCACAAAACTCATCAAATAAAAAGAAACGCTGCGCAGAATCAACTAAACAATATTTCAGTAAAACGCTAGCTTATTTTATAATTTTTCTGTAAATTTTTACTCGTAGGTAAATCCAAAATTATGTCCATTTATTCGGTTTTTGCGCGTTACCGCGTTTTCGATCTATGCTCCAGTGGACGCTGAGCTGTTATAGGTTTTTACTTGTGAAATATTAGTTCGAATTCGATATCGTTTGTTTCAATTCAGTACGCGTTTTCATTCGCAACTTCAGCGCCATTTTCGTTGTCTATTTTGCTTTATGTTGGGGGTCGTTGTTCGATGTTATTAAGCGAAAATGCTCGTGAAAATAATTGATCGACCAACATAAAACGTATGTGATTTTATTAGCTGACCAAGGCTGTTGATGATATTCTTAGCCCATCACACTAATATTAAAAATACAAATATGAAAATATACTTGGATGTTTAGATATTTACTTATAGATGTTTGTTCCGCCTTCACGCTTGAGTCTAGTTGTTTTCATACCAATATAATATCTCCGTATTTTTTTTATTATGTGAAAAAAATAAAAATACGTGTTCAATACTTTTAAACAAAGAAAAGAAGTAGTCGTCCCTATTTTAGTTAGTTTTCATGGTCACTAACAGTAGACCAGACTAGATAACCTAGCTGCATTATAGATTTTGAACGCAAGGCTACCGACTCACATACCCAGACTTTTTAATAGGTAGGATAAATAAGGCCCATTTTTTCATATTTTGGAAGAAAGCTTTTTTTGTTTATAGTAAAACCGCTTATGTACCTACTTGTGCACTAAATAAAAAAATAAAAATATTTATAATGTTATTCAATATTAATAAAAAAATGAAATCGATGCTATATTGTTTTGCATTAAAATGCAAATAATACACCAAGCTGTTTCAGAACCACATAGAGTTAACAACTTTATTTTGATATGAAACTCTTTAGTTTCAACATTTCATTTAAAACAATGAAAACATTAATCGAAATACCGTATTTTTATTGATATAATGTTCATTCCTTTCGGATTTTCTTTTTTATACATTCTAACGGTAAGTTCTACAAAATAAATTATAAATGTTTAGATTGATTAATCTTAAATAAAATAACAATATAGAGTTATGAGATCTCCAACGCAAAAATTTACTATTCGGTTTTTCTCTTCTGTTCTATTATTTAATTTTAGAGAAAATTGTTCAAAATCAAATCAAATATTTATCAAAGAAATCAGCGCCTTACTGAATAGAATACAAACAATTTATAATGATGAAATCTAATAGGTTGATACAAGGGTTTAGTAAGATAGAAATTCCTGGCTCCCAAACTAAGATTCCCTGTTCTATGGGTAGCCAGTCTTTCGTCAAAAACACAATTGAGTAGTTGACTGTATTTCTAATATAAATAAATTTGCAACATCTATAGCCCATATACGTCCCCACCGAGGGGCTCGAGCCTTTGTTAGAAACATAGATTGGTCTAATCTCAATCAACTATTTTCAATGAATTCAATTACAATCAGTAGTTATTTGTATCTATAATATTCTATACAAAATTAAAAAAAACTTATACACGGGTATTTTAGCATACAACTAACATTGGAATAGCATTAAACCCGCTACCTGATTTACCAGAGGATCTCGTAAGTATAATTTTAGAACCTAATATTCAGCAAGATAAAGAAGACCAGACAATAATTTATGACACACAGTCGATAAGAATACCAGTAGAAGACTCTAGTGAAAAACTTTCAGATTATTTAGACAGACTGTCAGATGATCACCGTTACAAAAATAATGAAAATAGTATCTTTAATGCTACCTCCTTTAAAAACATGGATAACATATCTAATAATCATACCATTCGTGAAAGTTTTATAGAAAACATACATGATTTAGGTACACGAGATGATATCATAATTAAAAATGAAAGTGCATCATCAACTGTGACCCCTGAAGTTGGGCTCACAACGCGTGAGAATGACGAAACGAACCATGAAAAAAATAAAACTTCGACAAATTCAAGAATATGTATCGGAACGTATTGTTTCAATTCAAATGATGTAAATTTTTTTACAATTTCAAGGACGATATCAACACTTGACACAGCTACTGCATTACCCAATTTAAACGCTACGTCTACTGTATCTGATAAAAAAACACATGAACTAAGAGCTGAATCTTACAAAAACAACTCAGTAAATGGTCAACTCAAAAGTGTTTCTGTAAATACAGTCTATTTATCTGATGATTTTGGTAAAAAACTACCAAACTCAAACAATTTAGTTGCTCAAACGAGCAAAAATAAAAATCAAGAAACCACTTTTGATCAAACTGCAGCCGATACAACAACAAACAATTTACTTATTGAACAAGGAAACTCTGAATCGCTACAGAAATATTTAGATGAATTACTTAAATATACGATTACTGCTAAAGAAGGTTTATTTTACAAATATACACAAAAACATTACAATTTTGAAACAAATTTAAAAAAATATGCAATAAAAAGGACGCCATATACCCTCGCACCAAAGAATATTGCGATCGAAGATAGTATTTTATCGAAAAAGAGTAAGATTTCCAATGAAATAGTAAATGAACAGATAAATGAGGATTCGGATATCAAAACTGAGAATAGTAGTGATATTAGTACTGGAAAACAAATAACGGACTTTAAAATAAATTATGTAGCACCTGACAGTCTTGACACGGCAGCTGATAATTTGGACAATAAAGATGAAAATTTCGAAAAACAACTAGTAGACTTTGATTTTGAACATGAAAAAAATTACGTGAACGAAAACATTGACACAGCTAAACAGCATTTATTTAACACATATGCACTCAATGATATTAACAATGAAACTGACTTTGGAGACGTTACACAACTATTGACACCCTACACTCTATCTTCAAATAATGTCGCAACGGAGAATAGTAACTTAGTTAATAATAATGATATCTTGTCTGAAAATAGTGATATGATGTTTCATACACGAGACATGTTGTATTCAGATCCCAGACACTATAATAATACTGGTAGTTTTAATCAAATTTCTGAAAAACAATATAAAAGAAATTTTGATTTACCAAATAATTATGACAGGATTCCTGATAATCTAGATACCATAGCGGAAAACTTCGAAGAAATGTCTGACAATTTTAAAATGCCTTTTGATAATCATGATACTCAAGCAAAAAACCCAGATATTAAAACAGAAAAGTTTTTAAATGCCGAACCAAATATTTCCACTAAATATAATCTCGTAATGCCTCAATATCAACAACTACTATCTGGAAACTCAAACATGTTGTCCAAAGAAAATATCCCTCACATATTTCAGAAAAGAGACGAAACTTATCAAACAAGACCACATAGTAATGACTTCATTGCAAATTCAGCACATATCAATATTCATGGACTCAAAAAACTTAGGCAAAATTATAATCACAATCTAAACCAGGAAATTAGAAAAACTTTCGCCGAACACATTGATATAAATAAAAATTCTGTTGAAAATTATGATGAAAATTATAATCCGGATGAACCATCCAACGTACAGACGTTAAGACATAAAGGTTTTAACAAGAAATATAGAGAAGATACAGAAATCTTCAATAATGATTATGATGAGAATGATGGCACTCTTAAATATGAAACAACTGAACGCGTGAATTTAGATATAGAGAATAATTATAATGTTCCAGATTTGTACGTTAGAACTGATAAAGTTGACGAAATGCCTACTCCAACAGACTACTATTCTACTACTTCATCTGAAACTTATACCGACGATATTTTTGACCCACATAAATTCACATCGAAAACATTTGGACCAAAGTTTTTGAAAGTACTGTCAGTGAATAATGAATTAAAATTGGCTGTTGTTGATAGCCAGAAAGGGTCAACAAAAACTGACCCGAGAGATGTTATTATTTCAGATGATATTATAATTTCCAAACAAGATGTTCCTTCGCATGATAAACTCAAAGAAATAAGGCGATTTATAAGTTATCTGAGAGGCGAGGCACCTAGTGCCAAGAAGCCTGTTCTAGGTAAGATAATAGCTTACATTAGGTACCTAAGTATTTTAAGGTTGTTGGTGGAAAACAAATCAAGATCAATACAAGGCTTACGATTTTATTACCATGTCGATAAAAAAACAATAAGCGAAAGAAATAGTATTAAAGAAAAACACTTCCAGCAAGGTGGTTGTAGAAAAAAAAAGTGTAGTCAAACTACCACATCAGATGTTTTTATTTGTTGCTATTGTTGTGATGCTGGTATTGGTTGTTATTGTTTTACTAAATAACAAGAATACTTTAGTCTTAACATCCTTATAACGCCAGCAGCTTTCATTTTCCGTAATTGCTTAACTTGCATGAACATCTGGAACTATTTAGGACCATACTAAATTTAGCTTCGCTGCATACACATGGATTCTCGTTATCCCACTGAAAAAAATAGCAACCATCATTTATATTACAGTGTTTTTATATGGCCAAGTCAAGTGCGGAGATCACGCCATGCTGTAACACCATGGACATATCGGCTGTGGCAGCCTTAAAAACTACTTACATTAAATCATATTTAACCTGATTCTTTTTTTACAGATGACATTCATCAAGGCCTCAAAGTTGCACCTATAAAATGTCTCAAAGACGAAAATAAAGCCTACAGCGCAGCGAATAAGTTTTTCTTGTTGGCAAATAAAAAGATTTCCAAATTGGCAAATAATAATGTGTTAGGTCTACAAAACATTAATCACATGATAGATAAAACAATATAGTCAGATTTTTAGTAACCTAGTTTTAATCACGAAATACTTTATGTTATAATTTGCAAAGGACTCTTTTTCAGAATTATTTTCATAGTGTTATAAAATATCCAACATATTTTGAATAGGTAGTAAAAATAGTGCGGGACTTAATACCTGTGTCAGCGATAAGTACGGTTGCATGTGTACTAAGTTATACCTTACAGATTGAAAGAAAACCATAACAAAATCAAATACGTCATTTTCAGGCTTACATCCACGAATAGTCGGCTGTACGGCGTACTGGCCACGGCCAGGGCAAGATGATTTTACCCTCCTTACTACTCTTCTGGCCTTCTGCCAAAAGATAGGCAAAACATCGGCAATAGATAGAGTTCTACTTATTGCAATACATTATTTAAATTTTTATACCCAGTACTTTTTCCTTTTAGACTTTAGTCGACGTAACTGCAGCCAAACAAAGGTTCTGGATTTGGAATCCGGGTAAAGACGATGTCAAACAAAATTTACTTTGTGGGACTAATTATCCCTTAGGACATTGCAGACACAAAATAACCAGATTGTATGTTAAACAATAAGATAATTCTGTGCTTCAAAAGGCATGGCTATCGGTCCCGGAAATAGTCATCGTTACACGAGCTTGTTGTATTTCTGGGATTTATTAAATTAAACAGGATTAGAATTATAACCTTGTATTTATTGACTTCTGTATCCATTGACATTACTCTAGTGGTGTTGCCACCTACAACATCCTTCCTTTCATAAAAAATACAAAGTTTAATATAGGTACAATTTTACCTAGCAAAATAGTAGCTCCTAGGCTATAATATAAAAAGTACTTAACAATACAGTCTTGCTCTAAGACTATAATCTTAGTTTTTAGAATTAGTTACATGAACTAAATAAACAATGCTTATTTAAAAATTAAAAGTAGAATAATGTACTTAATACTAATTAAGCAAGTTACATTTCACTTATTAACTAACTTATACTAAACAAGAAGTAATCATTTAAATAATTAGGTTTTTTAATTGTTCTGCCTGACCTAGAAGTTTCATTCCTAATTGACTCACTTACATTCTCACCTACAACCTCTTCTGTTTCTGTACTTGCTTCTTGGGCAACTTGTTCCTTATTCCTATTATCCTCTACCCCTTCATTGTATATACTGCCTAAATCATCAAAACTATGTTTTCTTGTATATGATCCTCCCTTAATCAACATTCTCCTATTTCTTGTTAAAATTTCACCCTTTTCATTTTTTATTAAATAAGATCTGGGTCCTTTTCCTTCTCCTACTACTATACCACTGTTATGAGGTTTTATTTTACCTTCATTCTGAATTTTTACTATTTCTCCTTTTTCCAGCTTTGGTAAGTCACGACATCCTTTGTTATAGTACATCATTTGCTTTTCTTGCTTTTTAATCAATTGCTCTCTATGATTACTATCTTTGTTTACAGTCTCTATTGAAGGTAACACATTCCTAACATTCCTATTAAACAATAATTCTGCAGGTGTTTTGCCATCATTTGTAACAGGGGTATTTCTATAAATTAGTAGTCCTAAGTATATATCTTTGTTATCATATATTAATTTTTTTAATGTTCTTTTTATGGTTTGTATGTGTCTTTCAGCTAAACCATTACCCTGGTGGTGTTTTGGACTGATAATTTTATGCTGAAAATTCCATGTTTTTATAAAATGTTTAAACTCCTGCCCTGTAAATTGTGACCCTGCATCTGAATATAATAACTCTGGTATTCCATGTCTTGCAAATATTTGTTTTAAGCTTATTATTGTACTTAGAGCAGACAAACTATTTAACTCTTGAATTTCAACATATTTACTGAATGCATCAACTACTAACAGATGTGGTTTTTGATGAAGAAAGAATATATCTGTGGATAATATTTGCCAAGGTTTGTCAGGTATATCTTTGTTTATCATAGATTCTTTTCTGTTATTGTTTTGAAAACTTTTGCATGTGTCACAGTTTTGAATCATGTCTTCAATTTCCTTAGCCATATTTGGCCAAAACACGGATTTTCTAGCTAGCTTTTTACATTTATCTATTCCTAGATGAGCATAGTGGACTTTTTCTAATATTTCTTTTCTTTTACTTTTAGGTATTACTATTTGACTCCCTTTCATTAACAACCCATCACACTCTCCTAACTCATCTCTGTAGGAGTAGTATATCTTTACATTACTATCTATTTTACATTTATTTTCTGGCCATCCTTCTCGCACATACTTACACACCTTTGTTAACTCTATATCTTTAGCTGTTTCTTCAATTAGTTCTTTTAATTTTTTATCAGTTATTTTTATACTGTGCATTATCATAGCTACATGGGCCTCAATATCAATATCATATGTTTTAGAACTGTCATATAGATGAGATCTACTTAAATGGTCAGCAACTAGTAGCTCTTTACCCGGTTTATATTTTAATTCAAATGTATATGGTTGTAGAGCAATTCTTATTCTTTGTAATCTTGCAGGACTTTTATTCAAGGGTTTTAAGAAAATGGACACAAGGGGTTTATGATCTGTTTCTACCATAAACTGTTGGCCATAAAGATACTGGTGAAACTTAGAGCAACCATAAAGAATGGCAAGACTCTCCTTTTCAATTTGACTAAAATTTTGTTCTGTACTTGTCATTGCTCTAGAACCATAGGCTACAGGCTTTCCTTCTTGCAGTAAAACTGCTCCCAATCCCTCCTTAGAAGCATCCACACTCAACACTAATTTTTTGTTAATATCAAAATATGTTAGTACAGGGGGCTCTATCAAAATATTTATTAAGTTTTCATATGCTTTTTGCTGCGAGTGCGCCCAAATGAATGGAACATTTTTTTTTACTAGCTGTCTCAACGGTGCAGTTATTTCAGATACATTTGGTATGAATCTGGCAACATAATTTATCATACCTAAAAATCTTTGTAATTCTTTTAAGTTGTTTGGTCTTTTCATATCCACAATTGCCTTTACTCGTTCTTTGTCCATTCTTATTCCATCTTTAGTCAAAATGTGTCCTAAATATTTAACTTCGATCTGTTTGAATTTGCACTTTGCTTTATTAAATTTAATTCCCGAGTCTTTTGCTCTTTGTAAAACAATTTTTAAAATCTTGTCATGTTCCTGCTCAGTTTTTGCATGTATTAACAAATCATCTATGTATACTTCTACACCCTGTATATCATTAAAAATATTTTTATAAACTCTGTGAAAAACTTCAGGACTGGATGATAAGCCAAATGGCAACCTATTATAATGATACCTACCATAGGGTGTGTTGAATGTTGTTAATTCTTTGCTGTCTTCAGAAAGCTTTAACATAAAAAATGCTTTGCTAGCATCCAAAGTACTAAATATTTTACTACCACTTAATTTTGAGGTTATTTCTTCGACAGTAGGAATTTGAATCTGTTCTCTTTTTATTTGTGTATTTAAGTACTGTGGGTCCAAACAAACTCTTAAACATCCATCAGGTTTAGAAACAATCACCAAACTACTTACAAAATCAGTTGGTTTTTCAATTTTAGAAATTACTCCAATTTTTTCTAAATTATCTAACTCACATTTTAATTTATTCATTAATTTGAACGGAACATGTCTACTTGGCTCTATTTTTCCTACCCAGTCCTGTTTTAATGCAATTTTATATTCAAAACCTTTTATTTCACCTACACCGCTGAAAATATCTTTATATTCTGCTATCAAATTATTATTATTACCTGTTGAAACTGTATGTATTTCTCTCTCTGAAGCTGGAACCCTTCTGATCAAATTGAGATTGATGAGTGTTTGTAAACCCAGAATTGGAACACAACCTTCTCCCTCACAAACCTGAAAATTAATAAACCTTACTGTATTTCCTAAAGAACACTTCACAGTTACTTGACCTAATGTTTTGATAACTTCTCCATTATAGTTCAATAACTTTAATCTTGATTTCTCAAATCTTGTCAGTCCTAGTCTACGACATTCTTTTATGGGCAAAACATTACACTGGGCGCCGGTGTCCAATTTGAAATTAACTGTTCCATTTGACTCAATAAATAAAAAATTTTCTGTCCACTCCTTCTCACCTTCTGTATGTACTGCACCTAGCCATATTTCTTCTTCTTCTCCCTGGTTCTCTTCCTCACTTTTTTGCTCTACTGTCTTCACTAATGTGTATCTTTTAGTTGCTCTGCATTTTCTAGCAAAGTGTCCCATCTTGTTGCATTTTATACATGTTTTTCCATAAGCTGGACAGTTTCCTCTGGGATGGCGAAAACCACACCTGGTGCATTCAAATTCCATTCTTACTGCATGATGATCTCCTCTTCTTGAAGCTTGGAGGCGACTCTCTGACCATGAATTGTCCAATTCTGCTGATTTATAGGTGTTATGATTATTAATGTTTCTCTGCTTGTTTATTTTATCCACATTTATACTCTTTTCTTCCATTTCTTTTATCCGCTCTGTAGCCAACTCCGCTGCCTTGCATACTTGAATCGCTTTTTGTAGAGTTAAGTTAGGTTCTCTCAGCAACCTATCCTTAAGTCGCTTATCATTCACACCCGTGATTATTTTATCTTTTATTAATCTATCTTGTTGGTCCCCAAATTTACAATCTATTGCCAATTTTCTAAGTTCGGTAACATACAAGTCGATGGGCTCCTCCTCTCCTTGGTTTCGCATAAAGAACATGTGACTTCTAACACTCAAGTTCTCCATGGGAATGAAGTGGTCTTCAAATTTCTTCATTAACTTTTCATAATCTTGTTCTTCTGGTTTTAACTGGAATGTGTTATATATATCCTGGCAGGTTTCTCCCATACAATGAAGTAATAGGGCGATTTGTATCTTTTCATCCTTTTTATCTGCTCCAGAGGCAATCCTGTAGAGTTCATACTTTCTCTTCCATCTCTTAAAACCCTCACTTGATAAATCGGATAGCGTTTCCGGGGGTTTTAAGCCCGACACGCCAGCATCAACATCAGGTTTCTTTTCTGCCATATTGCATCTGTTTTACTGAAATAACTTCTTCATGTATATCTTTTCTACATTTCCTTAATCCTGTCTAGCAGTGCCATGTTGTATTTCTGGGATTTATTAAATTAAACAGGATTAGAATTATAACCTTGTATTTATTGACTTCTGTATCCATTGACATTACTCTAGTGGTGTTGCCACCTACAACAGAGCTATAGTCAAAGTCCTGTGGCGACTCAACTAGGGTTTGTGAAGTCGTCGGCTATCGACCATACCTACTTACACCCACATGATATGATGATAATGTCGATGATGAATTTACCTTAGTGATATCCCTAAGCGATATCCAGACTCAGAAAAAAAATCTTTACTGCGAGCGCTACGAAGGCGTTTTTAATCTGAGCGAGTCAGAACTTAGGTTCAGAATTATTGGTTAATTACCAAGATAACAGCACTAAGTACGTAGGTACTTACAAAAAAATAAAAATTGATCATGGCGAAAATATTAATTTCAAAGCTCTATAATTCCATCGCTTCAGTTGCAAAATACCAGGAGCACAGCGAATATCAAGAGATGGCAGGAGCAAAATGGTAGTGCAGATAAGATAGCGGGTGTTAAGTGAAAAATAACCGTTCTAGCGGCTCCGGGCGCAATGTTATGGCAATTTACATGTGCTTGCCGCAGATAAGTGCAGCGATTTACTTTAAAACGATGTAAGGAAGTTTACGGAGTTTGAGATAGTATGAAGCAAGTTTCATAAGTACCTAATCGTGAGCGAATATATTTGCTTCTACTTACTCCCAAAGTATTAAAGGATAATTACTTTGTTGTAAACATTATGTCAGGGTGAGCTCGAGCCACTCGATGAGGACGTATATGAGCTGTTGATGAAACATTATAAGTTTTTAAACTAGTACTTTAATTTTAAATTTAAAAATTGAAAAACAAGGTAAAAGGTTTTGTACGAATTTGAGCAATCCAATACTTGAGCAAGCCCACTTTTTTGACCATCGTTGGCCTCATGTCGACTATCGTCATCATCAGGCAGGCACAGGCCGTGGGCATAGGTCTAAAAGCTGATTAATTTCAAGATTCTTCGTTAAACAAATACAATTTCCACACTCCACCGACGACGTCATTTACACTGAGTGCAAAGTTGCACAAAAGTGATATACGGCGAAGTTGACACGCAACAGAAATTTAATTAAAACAATAGTTGTAAGCAGTTGAAACATAATGCCGCCCCACAATAGATTCTCACTGCAATTACAAGTGCAGTGTAGACTGTACAGCTTGCCAGAGACAAAGTTTTGGGTGAGAGTGTGCGAGATGTTGCCAAATACTTTCATGTTAGAAAATCTGAATGCTTTTCTTCCTTAACTCGTGGGTTGTAAATACTTGTAAAGTCGACAACCAATCTCACACACGTTGCGGAGGAGGTCAAATTTCTTTGCCCGCGAGTGTCAGTGATTTTATTTTATTATAAAGCCACCAAAGGCCACTGACATGGCCTGGCTCGTGCAATGACTGCATTTGTAGATAACAGCCGGGGCTTCACGTGCCTATTTCTTTTCGGACAATCAGGTGATTTCAGCCTGCAATGTGCTAACTAAACTATGGGGTATATAAACTAAGTCTCACAAATACTAAACATTTTAGATTCATATAAAACAACCAAAAACGTAAGTCTTCCGGCGGGACTTGAACCCACGACCTTCGGCCTATACACAGCCAACGTGCTTACTAACTACACCACGGAGAGCATAGTGGTAGTTCTGTGAAATTATGACGTCATCGTATTATAGGCAACCATTTGGCACGTTATATATAGCGCGTAGGTATGGTAATCCTTTCGAACTATTTCCACTCAATCTGTCTTAACTAAGTAAGCACAAGATCTATATGATACAAGATACCTATGATTTAGTAAATTTTTTTAAACAAAATACGTTTTTTGTTCTCACAAATACATTTTTGTTTGACAGTGTCCCACCGTGATTCAAACCCGGAACAACTGTAATGAGAGTCGACCGCTTGACTACTGAATTTGATAATGTTATATTTCCACGTGTTGATGTATAGCGGAGTAAAAGTCACTTCAACCAGCCCACACGATGATGAAGAAGAACTAAAATTTTAGTTAAATCTACAACGGATCAGCGAATCATCATTTGGCTTTAATCGTTCGTTAACGAAAAACGTCTATTTCTATCGTATTTGTATGGTAGTTGTTTCAGTAAGTATGCTTTAAATTTTCATGTCGTCATATTCACAACCATTGTTCGGTGTGTATGATTTCAGAGAACTTCGACTCTCTTCCAGTCAGTGCTCAGTACAATATCATATATCTTACTAAAGTTTTCTCGATAATAATGAAAGCTTTGTTTACAAATACCTACAATTCAAAAAGTGAACAAAGACTAGCATACAAAAACATCGAGAAACATGACCCAGTCGGTGAAGTTTATGTTTCAATAATTACTGGTAATGAACGTGATGGCAGCCGGCGTAATTACACCCGCGAATTAAAATACAAGTCTCGAGGGTAGAATCATAATTATAATTAACTTTAGATAAAAGGTATTATTTTATTATCAGACAATTGTTGCGAATTTAATGAGCTGTAAAGTGCCGTATCGAACAGAAACAAAGAAAAAAAAACTTCGATATAAATACACCAATGACTTAGAATGGTTAGTTGTTGTTTATAAAAATCAAAGGTTTTATAAAGGTAAAATCTTTGGAGTAACTAAAGATTTCATTTGACAGGGCTAGTCCTAATGAGGACTAAAGAAGTCGAACTATCAAGGTTTTTGATGTCAGTTTTTGGGCCGCTCAACCCACTTCCTTCTTAGGACCCTTACTCTCAATAGCTTTCGCAGAAAACAAGCTACAATGACAACTATGTCTTTAATAGGTACCTAATAGAAAAATAACTACAATGAATTAGATCAGTTTAATCGCATCCACCCCAAGCAGCCGATAATTTCAGTAAATGATTCCATCCATGGAACGTGAATGACAGCTTTGTTCCTGATCATAATATTCGCGTGCAAAATTAGAATATGTTTCAGTTGATAAACCCCGAAATATTCACACGCGAACCACTGAAAGAGCTTAATCATCGCACACCATTTTCATATATCGGTTAGTTTGCCTGCCGATTTTTTTTATGTTGGTATATTATGATATTTCTCTGCAGTAAAACTATCACAGTTTGAGGCGATTCTTTTATATATATAATACAATTATATTACTCTTTTTCTTCGTGAGGGTTGTAAGGTTTACAATTAACCTCACATTAGAGCCACCGAAGGCCTCTTTTCCCAAATAACCATAGGTTACGAATTTGTCTTTTGATGTTTTTTTTATATTACTTTAATTTCCTATAAATATTATTTACCCTTTATCTATACAATACAAATATATTGTATAGATAAAGAGTACATAATAATTTTATTTTACTGACCAAAGATTTACAAAATAGTACAAAATGTAACCCCCCTCTTTAGCCTACTCTACACTAACCTACACTGCTCTAATCTAACTAACTTATAACTAATTAACCCCTCTGTGTACTTAAAACGTTAATTAACTTAAATATGGCCAAGTGAATCATCTAGTGGTAAAAACTCTACATTGTGAACCGCTCATTAGTAACCCTGATACTTTTAGTGAGAACTATAGATAGACCCTACAAATTACCTACCGAACTTAAAAAAAGTATTTAACCTAGCCTGCTTCCTGGAAGAGTTTTAATGTTAATAGTGTAGTAAGTTTCTTTTTATCATAATATTACATTATTGTTATTTGTACAAAAACCTTTTATCATAAAGAAATTATTTATTTAGCTAGAAAATGTAGGAATGGTTTAGCAAATTAATCATAATAAATAGATATAGTTAAGGTATAAGAAAATAAACATTTAAAATAATCTTGTAAAATCTTGTAAATGTGGTATTCTATTTATGTAAATAAATAGAATTAGAATCATAATGGACATTAATATTTTTTTTAGTAGAAGATCCCCGACCCACTCAGGACATCGTCATTCCAGACTTTCTTCCAGAAAACCCTTTAGGAACAAGGACTCAAGAGGGTTGGCTCCTCGGATTGATGATCCTGGATGGGGTATAACCAACCAAAATTACTCTGTTCCAGATCTTCTTCCAGAAGATCCTTTAGGAACAATCCATTATTATTAGGATAGCAAAACAATTAAGATTTATTTATACTTCTTACTAGCATTAAAGATTTAATACTTGAAACCAATTAAGTGAGACTTTAAATATGTAAATTTATAGTTAAGTCTGCATCATTCCAGATTTTCTTCCAGAAAATCCTTTAGGAACAATCCATGATTATCTTCTACTAACATTGAAGTTTTATGTTTGAAAACAAATGTGACTGTATTAATTTTATATAGTTTAGTCAACGTCATTCCAGATTTCCTTCCTGGAAACCCTTTGGGAATAGTTCATTAATATTAGAACAACAAAGTAAATAAGATTTATTATTTTATATTATTATTATTAGCATTAGGTTTTATGCTTGAAAATAGACAACTGTGACTTGACATATTGGCTTTATTAATTTTAGTTATCACAAAGTAAACAAGATTTATTTCTTTATGTTCTTATTGATAAAAATAGATAAACATATATTGAATAATGACTCTACAATTAATTCCTTTATAAAATAGGTTATTCAAATTATCAACTTTAGATTACAACAAAAGATAAATGATCCTAGGAATGATTCTTATCTTTCCAGTCTAATAACTCAGATTGTAGTTATAGAAGAGCATCTTATATGGTTTCTAGATGTCTTAGCATTTAGTACAGTTTGCCTTTCATATAGTGCAAATACAAAGTAAGCAGTTGATGAATCAATCTGAAATATGGTGGGACGTCCAATCCGTCTGGTATGGAAGTAAACCACCGGAGTGCTATTGCTTTTCCTACAGATCCAAATATCAACAAACTATGGTTTGGTTCGAGTAAATAAATATTGAAATTGAATAATTTTATTACCTTAGAAAATAATAATGCAATTTGAGCTATTTGATTGTACTTAACAATAATCATTCCATTGTATCAAAATTAACAAATTCTTCTTCTTATCGTGTGGACTATATACAGCTGGCTGGTACTTTCAAGATATTTATTTATTTGGTTATTTTATTAGAATGAAGTTTAAATCTTAGAGAGAATCAACTGTTATTATAATCTTATCTTTGAAAGGTTTACCTAGTCAGTTTTATGGAATTTGAACTAAATAAATTAATTATTATTTAGCAGTAGTGATTATGGAAGATTCAATATACTTTAACCAAGTGAATTATTGATTGCAATTTAATACTTTTTCCATTGATGATTATTTTTAGGTTAAACTGAGTACCTAAGGTATTTCTTTCTAATTAATATTAAAAGGAGGGTTTTAGTATGTAACTTAGATGGTTTATTTATTGTCATTTTATACCTTTCAGTAAGTATCTAATGATGATTACTTAGGCTTTAAATTTTATAAGGTAAAGCGTTTCTTACTATTTGTTATTTAACAATGAAAAGTAAGTAGGTTTAACTGGGTGATCAATTTATTGCAATTTATATCTTTTAGCAGTGAAGTTTATTTAGGTTATACTGAGTTTTATAGAGGTAAGCTGTTTCTTACTGGTATTTGATATTATTTAGCAACGAAGAGTAATAGTTTCTAAAGCTGTTTTGGTAAGCTCTCTTTCACCGGATAGAGTATATATTTTGACTTGATATAAGTGATCCCAAGTAAGTTCTATGACATCCGTTTCCCTATTGAATTTACCTTCCTAGTTAAGTGTTTTACATATAGGTAGGCAAAACTAGAGATATTACCTAAATATCTCACATTACATTGAAAGTCTAGCTGATTTTCGAAGCAAATGCGTAAGTATTCTATCATCCGTTAGGTATCGAACTATCCTACCTATTCTCCGTAAGTTTCAAAAGCTAGAGGAAGACCTCACATTTATAATTAATCGTGTGATGTGTAATGGCACCTTCCAACGCCACAGGAGAAGAAGGTCTAATCCAAACGAACTAACCAGACGGGTTGTGGCGAGACCCAGTGAGTGCCTACGTTCTAAGCCACGTGTGATTGTACTCTCCTTCTACGCGCTAATACGCAAAGATCGAGAAAGAGGGTACCCGTTCCCTGCACATGTATTGGGACAGAAGAAATGATCCTGTACAACAGAGCAAGTTTGTGTGTTCCTCTTCAACGAAACCTTGCCCTCGTTACACAAAAGCAAATCATCCGGGAACTGAAGTCGCTGATAGTAAAAGCGACCACCGGTCCGTTCCAAGATACCAGCTTCTACAATACGTGACGAAACTACGTTCTTTTTCTAACTGTTCCGGAGAACGTTTAGAACAGAACCAGACCATTTGCCAAAAACAGCCACCAAGTTCGGAAACCTTGGATTTAAATCAGATACAGATTTATGCCAAGCCGAAAAGAAAAACCCCATTGAAAATACTTTAATTTTAACGAGTACTAAAAACCAAGAAACAATTTAAACTGAACCTTTTATAACTTTACAACTTCTCAAACTTATTTGAAATTTCCCACAAATTTTACGTATCAAAACTTTAAGCTTTACAAACCCCTTTGCCCACAAACTCTACGAAACAAACTTTAACTTTACAAAACATTTAAATAACAAAACTTTAAAGGAATTTAAATTAAAACCAAAGATTAAGAAATACTAAAAGAAAGTAAACTTTCTAATTATATCTAATAATCCCACACAAAAACCCCACAGAAAACTCTAAGAAAATATTTTACCGCGACGGACAAGGCAACTGCACTGAGTGATAATCGAAAGAATAATGAATGAATGACCTTCGCGCAATCGGTATTTATAGCCTGCCAGGGTGAGGCTCGAACCCGTGCTCGGGCGTGCCCCAGCACGTTTTCGGGACTCAGCGTCCTTTATTTAGCGTTCAGTATTCAAAATGGTTCAACTATTTTCATACAACAACATTATTCCTTATTATTTTAGTGTTCCGTATTCGATGTTTTATTATTTTAATGCTTTATTTATTATTTTTATTATGTTTTTAGATTCTTTAGTGTTGTAAATTCATGTTTACTTTAAGTGAACTTATTTTGTAAAGGAGTAAGCAGAGCCTTGTATTTTTAACTTGTTTTAATATTAAATAAATGAATGTCGTATTAATTGAAGTATTGAGTAATGATCGTTAGTGATTATTTAGCGTTTGTATTAGAGAAAGAGATGTAATCGATTAGTAGTTATAATGATTTGGAATTTATTTGTGAAATTGTTAACGGACCCAGGTTGGTTCCGTTACAAAAAGTTATATAGATGAGTCAATAGGCGGCCCTATTTATGAGGTAGCAATCATTTCCAGGCAAAATAGATAAGACACCGCGAAAAATAGAAAGAGTAGAGCGGGCTATTGGCAAATATCTATCTAAATATCTATAAAGAAAATACATCAAAAGACATGGTTTCAGCATGTATTTAATTTTGTTGGTGATATCTGTGTCAATTGGTGAATGGTTGCATGTTTGTGAACGCCATCCAACTTGCACACTGCAACGTATGCAGTACGCTGTTCATATTCTAGAGTTAATGATGTGAATATAAGTTGTTTATGTATCTAACTAACGCATAATTATGTACAAACAAAATTTCACATAATTATTTGTTGCGAAACAAATTGGAATTTTAATTAAAATAATTCTGCTGGACACGGACAAGAGCTCCCGATCATTCATTCTACTACTGCCCAGTCTCTTATCTTATTCTATTGGTAATTCATTTACTAAATATTTATTAACATCAACATCAACGGCCCGTTACAGTCCACTGCTGGACTATGAGCCTCCTCCACTTATTTGGAGGGTTTTGCCATAATCTCCACGCTTGGCAGGCGGGTTGGAGATCACAGATTAAAAGGTTACTGTATCAGAGAGCGCTGCTGCCCGTTCCCTGTTCAATGTGTAGTCCCTAAGTCGCCTCTTACGACACCCACAGGAAGAGTAGGGGTTGGTGACAAATGTATTCTACTCTAAATGGCTATATTACAAAGTATTTCAATAGGCATGATCAAGCACATATGAATTCGCTGGTAAAAAAACTTAGTGAGACTGTCTCTAGTTTGGTTAAGACATTGCAGGCCGAAAAGTAAGATCCAATTCGTTTTCGGAAAGCACGTTAAGCTGTTGGTTCCGATTAGGGTTGGTCATCAACCTTGCAACCCACACTATCAGAAATCTGAAACATTTATTTGTAGGACATCACAACACAAAACACATAGTACATAAACAATAGTACATAATGAAACAGAAATGAAATGAAAATACAAAAATAACATACTTACAACATTGCCCCTGTGTTGCGACACCCAGACAAAAAGGGCCTCACTCAGCAAAAGCCGTAGCCTAGCAAGCCTAGCACTACAATAAAAATATTATGATGATGGCCTTCATCGTCCTTGTTGTGCAAAACTAAGCCTAGAATCGAATCATATTTAGCACATGATGATGATTCCTGTTTAAGCTGAATTGAACCGGCCTATTACCGGTCTGAACCGGATAAAGCTGACTCGTTCCCAGTAATTGGCCCCTCTTATACTAACTACCCGAAAACTATTTCCCTTACTCATTATAACCAGATCTCGTTCAATTTAAAAGCTAATTTTGTGAATCCTCGCTGTCAAGAGTCAAAAATTTATAAGGGTCCATTTAATTTTGGGGTTACTAAAGTCCTGAAACTTTTATTCAGTAGTTATTTTCAAAAGAGATTCAGAGCTGTTATACAATAATATAAGCTCTGAAAACTAGGTGAACTTTCAAAAATAGGATGTGGATAGTTTTACAGATTAAAAAAAAACTACACAGATTTCTAGGTCATATTGCTGAAGAATTAACAACTTTATTACAACAAAATTTCATCTCATCCTAATCAGTTAAGTTACTAAAATTATTTGATGAGAATAATCGTTTAATGTTCTTCATCAACAGCTCATTATGTCCCCACTCCCCACCGAGGAGCTCGAGCCAACCCTGAATTAGGGCGATTAGGCCTTAGTCGACCACGCTGGCCCAATGCTGTGTTGAATTTAAATCTTTAATGACAAAACAGTAAAATAAAATATAATGAGCACAATGGAAATTACATATCAAGATAAAAAAATATATAAATCAATTTAATCAATACTTAACTAAATCCGTAAACCTGTGCCTGTTCGTTGATGAGAGTATTTTATAAAAGGGAACTGTCCAGCTAACGAACGAAGGGAAAGTTAGCAACAAAAGAAAGTAAACAGACAGCGGTGGAAGTTAGCTAGTTAGTGCGGCCGAAATAAGTCCAAAACACAGACAGTTACCACTCAAGAAATGACATCAAACTAAAAAAATACACATCACACTCGACTTAGGATCAGAATGTCAAAAGCGCACATAATAGGATGGTGCATCCACATCTGTTAAAGAAACAGATATTTGGAAATATGCTGATGAAAGCTTACCACAAAGTTCATTCAGGCCCCACAATCAGTTTCATAATCAGTTGAACCCATTTGATGTTATGCGCTTTTGACATTCTGCTCTTAAGCCATCACACTCCCTCTCTCCTGTATTTAGCACAATCAATTAATCAATCAGCCTATTGCAGTCCACTGCTGGACGTAGGCCTCCCCAAGGGCACGCCAAAGCACCCGCTTTCCTCATCCAGCCACCACCAGCGACCTTCCTAGGTCATCAATCCACCTGGCAGATTGTACACAAGACGCAAAACAGATATTTCAACACTTAATTTTTTCATTCAAATATACGCCCAATTCAAATCCGGGAACTTCTGATGAAGGCTCGTGTAGGTAGTAAGTTGTATGATTGACATCCGATTCCACAAACCCTGGTGTCAGACTGCCATTGGGACCAGCTCATTTACTGAATATAGTCACAACGTGAGTTATTTCAGAAGGCAGTGGCCGCTCTATTAGCAATACTTTGATTGTGTTTCATAAAATGAAAAAAAAAATGTTTTAGGGAGAGACCTATTTCTCAAATCAATTTTATATTTCAGTCTCCTGTCACCTGAATTCCTATCTTCTCGTAAAAATTCTTCAACATTAATTTAAGTTGTTGGCGACAACCTCATTTTATATATTTTTGATGTTTCTTTTTTACACTTTTGTTTCTTGGTTAGTTGTGCAATGTGCAATATACTTTATAAGTGAATAGTGTTTTTTCTTAGTTTGAAGTTTTACCCAGGAAACCCAAGGATTTTCAGGTAATAGGTTGCCAGCCATACCCCCGTCTTTATCATTGGTCCGTCTCTATCATTGGACCAATGATAAATCATTGGTCCTTCTCCCTTTTTTTCATTTGAAGCCTAGCAAAATTTAAATTCATTTTCATCTTGCCGATTCAAGAAAAAGCACTAGTGTACGAAGTTCAAAGCGCTCGACTTGTTCCGCAGCTTGCAGCCATTGATCGCGTCAGTATCTGGCAAAAGCGTAGAGAGTTGGCTTGTAAATGTTAGTCAAAGTTCTCAAAAATTTCAGTGTCACCAGCCACCGGTCCAGCCACAGCCTTTACCTTCGCCTTGTGCCTTTAAAGAAGATGCTACAGTGGTTGGCGTCCTGTTGGTCCAGGACCAGCTGCAGCCTTTATCTTCGTCGCCCATCAGGACCTGTGACGGAGATGCCTCAGCGGTTGACGCCCTGTTGGACCGGGAACAGTGACTGACGTGTCCTGAGCCCCGTCGTGTCGTCCGCAGCAGTGCTGTCTGCACTGCCCAGGAAGTCGGGCCACTGCAGTCTAATGCAGTCACCGGTGGCGCGTCCCGCTCCGGGTGTGCCAACATGATTAAATTTCCTTGTGCGACACCACACAACACTCATTTAGGTACACAAAAATGTGATTATTGTACCATGAATAAAAATTTAGAAAACATGTGTTCACACACACACTCTCAAAAGAGTAGTGACCTCCGTCAGTTAGCGGAGGTCATTACGGGCCTCTCCCGTGGCGGTAACAAAGTCGGTGAGGTAAGGTTGCCTATGTTCTCTGCGGCTTTTCCGACTGATTGGCTGGCTTTTAAAAATCATTATTTAAATTCCAAAGATAATTTTTCGCCTGCAGAGAATATAGGCATACTTAACAACGCCCTCCGAGGTACCGCTAGGGAGGCTGTGGCCTCATTGCTCGTTCTTGCCAATGATCCTAGTGAGATCATGGCAGTTTTAGACGAGCAGTTTGGTAGGCCTGAACTGCTTATCATTCATCTTGTTACGGTAAAAGCAGTGCCTAAGTTATCTGCTTTTGACGGGGGGAGCTTCACCATTTGGCTTGTATTTTTTATTCTTGGTGGGCCATCCACGGAAGCTCTGCCAGGTGGCAGCAGCACCGACCTCCTTCGCCGAGTTGACTTCAAGAAGGCTCTTCGGTTGGCGGAGATGTTCTGGGCGAGGTGGTTCAAGGAGTTTCTCCCAACTTTAATTCCTCGGCGGCGAGCTATCGACAGCCGTCAACTACGTCTAGATGATCCTGTCCTTGTTGTGGATGGGTCTTTACCTCGAGGATCTTGGCCTCGGGGAAGAGTTTCCCAGATTTTCCGCGGCAAGGACGGAGCTATTCGCGTGGTTGACGTCAGGACTGCTGGGGGTCTTCTGAGGAGACCGGTGCGTAAGGTAGTGCCCTTACTTCTAGAGTAGGACACTAAAGAAGACTGCGTACCCGGGCTGTCTTAAGTGCACAAGTGGTCCTTATTCAAGAGTAGGGCACCCAAGAGGACTGTGCGCTTGGTTTGTCGCCTTGCCTAACGTTGGGTGCTCTGCACCGGGGGGCGCCATGTTGATTTTTTTCTTTTTTATATCATGTTTTATATTTAGAATTATTATATTTTTGAAGTTTCTTTTTTACACTTTTGTTTCTTGGTCAGTTGTGCAATATACTTTTCACCTCTCCACCTCGGAAAGTTGGCTTTTAATGCCTGAAAATAGGGCCGAAAATCGCTTATTCATTTCTAGACATGCAAACCATTCTCATTTCTAGACAGGAAAATTAGTTTGAATTTCGAACATTATCTTACACAGGAAAAAAGTTTTCATATATCCGCGCGTAAAATAATTGACATGAGCCATTTTTTTTAATTGGGTGTATTCCGAATCAAACTGTCAGCGCCGTCAGCAGCGATCAGAAAACCAAAAGATTGTATGGGTTTCGCCTTCCTTTGAGTGCGCTAAAATCGATTTAAGCGCGTCTCGGAACGCAGTGATAGGTTTTCATACAATTTTGGAACGCACCCTAAAAAATTATAACCTAAAAGTTTGTTTATTGTTTTGGTTGTTTATTTTTATCTTATTAACTAAAAATTTAAAAGTATTATGATGATATACAGTAATTAAATCTCAACTTATAGAATTATATCGAAATTAACTCTTGTACATTTTTAAGTACCAATATTTACGTAGGTAAGTAAATAGTTAATGATTTCCTTGCCGGAACAGGTGAAAAGTAATGTGTTGGGTTTGAGAGGAATCTAATTCTCTTCTCGAACCTTAGAATCCCTCGCGAGCTTCAGGAGTCTATTTTTAGAAACACTCGCTTCGCTCGTGCTTCTATCATAGACTCCTTCGCATGCTCTGGATTCAATATCAGTTCTCTGAGTAAAAATCAACATTCCTCTCTTACCTAACAAATAACTATTATAAGTGAATAGTGCTTTTTCTTAGTTTGAAGTTTTACCCAGGAAACCCAAGGATTTTCAGGTAATAGGTTGCCAGCCATACCCCCCCCCCCGTCTTTATCATAAGTAATAAAAAATCAGGCTCTTTCTTGCGTTTTAACTAAAAACTTTATTTTTTTTGGAGTAAAAGTAGAGTATAATGCCACTTCTAGCCGCTTATAAGTTTTGTGTATCATAAAACTAGTGGTTGTGGGGTGAAATAAGGCCCACATGTAGCCCCTATTCGCTGCTAGAGTTGTTACGACTTGCTATTTATCTAATTCGGACATCCGACTGAGCAAATATACAGTCTGTGGACATTGTCACGACTGAAAGTGCTTTCTAATTATTAAGGATTTGGTTTGGTTCATGATAGATTTTCTTAATTCGATGACCTTTGGTACTTCTTATCTAAATTCATGTTTAGAAGATATTAACATACGAGTATATGCTCTAGCACCCGACTGACTAGGAGTCGGAATGGTCGCCATGGTCGAAAAAGGTCTGAAAGGTCATCATAAAAAAATCTTTATCTTTATCAGCATCAATAGTATTAGTAATATGCATGGCCAAAAGAATCACGTGATCTCGCGAAAGATCTACATCGTTTTTGGTTTTCATTTGTTTTTAACGTGAGAGGTTAAACCCCTAGGCATATAATTTTTGCATATTTTTCCATATAAATACTTCAAAGCATCATAAACTTGTATTCTAAAATAAAAATGTCAAAGTAGGCAACATATTAAAGCAAGACAAACACATGTTTTGATTTAGGGATTTGGGTGATAAACAAACTAACAGAAAAGTACAACTTTTTCTATCTGCTGTGAGTAGATACATGCACATAGGGGATAATCGGCTCAGGCGGGTCGGCCGCGAGAGAGCGCCCAAGCCGCTAAATGAGTGAACTTTTTGAAACGAGTTCGCTAAGTCTCCCACTATATCGATCAGCCCCGGTCTACCCTTCACAGTCTCCCACGTACACATCATGTGGATGGTTTCGTCTATCTAGAAAGTTAATGTTGCTTCTGAATTTTCAACAAAAGTCACTAGTTTAGGGAAGCTGAAATTCCAAGTATCACTTGTGTTAAAAAAAAGTGTCTGTTTAAAAGGAACTTAAATGTGAATATCTGATCTTTTACACCGATACGAACTAAAGCACCTATTGAAAGGTTAAAGAAATTCCTTGGAGAACATTTTCAATTTCATGTAAACAACAGAAAATTGCTGGGTAGACGTGGGCTTACAATGATAATGAACAAAAAACAAATAGATCGAATTATTCGGTCCTTGTCATGTAATTAATTTAGTTAGCTACATGCTCAAATATTCATAGCAAAAAGAGCATTACGCATAGTGCGACAGAGCCCCGGGCACGGAGTATCTTAAAAGCATGTCACTGCCACACTATTTGTCATGTGCTAAGTGATTTCCCTAGTAGAGTGAGATTTGTTGAATCACCTTGCTTTTGAATATGTATATATCATAAATATATCTTAGGAAAGGACTGTCGAGGGACAAAATATTATTCTTGGTTTTATTTTTTCGGTGTACGGATACTTTATGTTATAGAAGCGGGTTATTTAAAAAAATACACACACACTAATCATCTATTGGTAATTAAATATTTTGTGCTGTCTAAATTAACCCACTAGACTCAGAAAAAAATAATAATTTATTTAAATAAAAAAAGGAAACGCAAAAGATGCGACAACTATGGAGTTTCTTCGGTGAGCTCTTCTCCACAGATTCCGCCATTGTGTTAGTGAAATCACCCAAAAAAATGTAATGACGGATCTAAGTGATGTGTGTAGTGTGTGTTTGTGTGTGTGTGTGTGTGTGTGTGTGTATGTGTAAATATTTTCTTTCTTTGATGTAATACATCCTATGGAAATAAATAATTTTTGTTTTTTTTTTATATAATATTATATGACCAACAGTCACTTGAGCCACAGTAAAATGTCCACATATTTTATCTAAAAATTCGTATAATTATTTACTTAATGGTAGACGCATTAATATGTTACTATTTACAAATGAACTTACAGAAACACGCCACGACTCGACAATAATAACAACATTTTAAATTATTAGACATTCACGTTCTTCGAATCTACTCACATAATGTAAATTATTTTATTTGCCAATTATTCCAAGTAGACCCTTGAATATCTTTTGAAATTTATGACACAAGTAATAATTCAGGGCGCATTCCGAATCAGACTTTCAGCGCTGTCAGCGATCAGAAAAACAAAAAAACGTATGAGTTTTGCCTGCTGACAGTAATTCGGAACGCGATTACGGGTGCTTTAATCGATTTTAGCACGTCACGGAACGCAGGGTCATTACCATCAATAACTTAACAAACACTCTTATCTTTAACTCCAAAAGCCTTCAAACTCTTAGGATTCCACCAATATCTGAAATCGTCATGCATTTTTACAACATCTGTATTGAGAAGTTCGCAGAGTTTGCACACATGGTTGTTGTTCTCTTTGACATGGTAGTGATTCCGCCATCGGAAATAGTCCAGATACTTTTGGGTATTATTCATGAGATGCATCAACGTTTTGAACGTTTCATCTGCTCCAAGAGACATGGCATTTATGTAGGAATGTGGCGGTAGAAATCTGAAAAAGTTGAGATGGACAAAATTACATTAAAAGTATGCCTTTCTAGGATTTACATGCTCTCTAATAGAACTGTCGTTAGCTCATAATTTTTTTAGTTTATATTGTTCGACTTCACACACAACCTTTGAGTTTCTTCGCAGGAGAGTGCAGGTTTCATCACGATGTTTTCCTTCACCTTCAGTGTTTGAATAAACGTATATATGAATTCTAAATTCGAAAACACATTGGTACATGGTGGGGATCGAACCCGTCGGAACCAGCAGGGTGTCTCTCGGACGGAAGGCAGCGGCCCTAGCCACTTGACCACCGACGCTCTTGCAGATATACGAATATCGTAACTAATGATAGTGAACGTTACAATAAATATCACATATACATGAGTATGTGAGTTGTAGTTTGTGAAGAACATTACTTCTCTAACTTACCTATTATAATCTGCATCACCATATACAACAGGGACGATATAGTTTTGAATTGCTTTCACAACTTTCTCTGAAACGAAATCTTCTACCAAAGAATTTTCAAAAGCAAAGAAGAAGAAATATTTGTACATGTTCTTCAAACAGTCTTTCTCCAAGTCTATAGGGCACTGAGTAACTCCACATACACCCACACTGTCTACTTTAAGTTTTTTCCTCTTTAGAGAAAAGCTGAGATTGTTGTACAAGGCTTCCCTTCGACTATTGGTGAAACAGTTCGATGCTATCCATATTGCTGCATGCTCTTTCTCCGCTACCAAAAGTCTATATTCACCCATAGCTGGTTCATAAACATCAGCCCATTTAACATTAACTTTTGGCGCAACTACAATATTTTCATGATCGTACACATTAAAATAGGGCCAAGGGATATCTGAATCCAACTTGTAAGTCCATGTTAAGTTAAAGAAACTATCAAACTTTGGATCGCAAACAGGATAGTTAACAGACGAGTCTTTTGAAGCGAATATATACAATTGTCCTGGTGATCTTCTCCTTGGCAATCTATATCCTTCATTTATTATATATTTGCTGTTAAACACAACTGCATCAAATTTGGTGTAGTCTTTCCCAAGATGCTTTCGGTTTGTAGTAACATAACAATTGTCATATTCACACTTATTTTCTTTGAAGGTGACATCTTTTTCTTTAAAAAACTCCCAGTCTACGCCATCCCCTTCAGTCCACACAAGAATATATTTCTGTGTTTTGATTACCTCATTTACTTTCCATGTGTTTAATTCTTTATAGTGTTTTGGTTTTTCCATTGTTAAACGATAGTAAGTTGTAATAGTCGTCAGAATTATTACGAACACCATAAACCTTACCAGATATTTCAACGGTTTTAATATCATTTTAATTGTATTTTTCAATTTCCTATTTGCGCCGATTCTTATCTTCTTCAACATTTACAGCAATGTACAAGTTTAAGGCTAGTCTGTAGTTTGTGCCTTGACGATGTTGATTTTTTGATCAATACTGATTTTCAAAGACGCATTTATCATCCTTTATACGATCTCATGCGAGATTAAGTTCTTAGAACCAATATAATAGGTCATTGTTCTTTCAGTGTTCCAGTTTCTATGACGTATTTCTGCACAAATATGTGAAAAAATATCTACAAATTTTAGTTTCTTTTTTTAGATTGATGTAATCACAAAAGTTACTACTGAAGGTTAGATTGCAAAACATTGTTTATGATATTTGAGTAATAAATATATAGAAACGGCGTTTTCATAGCATAAATTGAAACTCCAGCCACTACGATGCTAGCAAAATATTAAACATGTCTATTTTTTTATTTTTTTATTTTTTTTATTAGGGATAACAACAACTAACATAAGTGCTTAATTATAACATTATTATTCCAATGAAATGCCAATAACAGTTATCCACTAAAGATATACCAGATAGAACAGAGCAGGTAAATAACATGATTAAAATCTAAAGTTAAATAATAACAAAATTGTGTTTACAAATTACGAATAAACAATTCCGAAAGGAAGGAAGATGAAGAAGCCGAAGTAATCATATGAGAAAGGTATACATCAATATATAAAAATATATATAATACATAGATAAGTTAAAGACATAAGTACTTAGATAAAAAATATACATTCATAGATATATAAAAAATAGTCATATAAATTCATAAATGCATATTACTTAAATATAATTATATAGTAAATGTACACAATAAAAAAAATACTCGAATTACTTACCGTATAAATATGCCATTAATAATAAAGGTATGCAGGGCTCAACTGAGAAACCAAGCACAACTAAGGTACTTAATAATCCAAGTAGGTAGGTACGCCAACCTATTACTTACAAATAATTAGTGGGCTCAAAACCGTGCGCCTCGCGATAAATGTACGGTCACTTTCAAAAGTGGGGTCATATCACGTGTTTTTATACTTTGAAATAACTTATTTTCTAATAGTTATTTTTTATTGGATTTTGTATTAATGTATGGTGTGTACGGGACTTTATTAATATAAATAATAATATGTCATAAAGGTCATAATAATGAAAAGATATTTCAAAGTATAAAAACACGTGACTCTTTCTACAAATTTAAACGCAGAATTGATAAATATTTTGAAATTAAAATTAAAATTAATTGAATGCATGGAACCACTGTTTTTATAATTTTCAACTCAACTTTCTTATGTCTGAATTTGTGTAATAATAAATTATTATTAAAAACACATAAATTCTGACATTATGTGCTTTTATTAATAATAATTTATTATTATTAATAAAAACACATAAATTCTGACATAAGATATTTAAAGTTGAGTTGAAAATTATAAAAACAGTGGTTCTATGCATTCAATTAATTTTCATTTTAATTTCAAAATATTTATCAATTCTGCGTTTAAATTTGTAGAAAGAGTCACCGAAAACATCCAAGGCGATCTTTTGGCTAGCGTTTGCCTACGACGTGCCCTGTACTGCTACAGTTGCTACGCCGTAGCTAAGGCAAAACACTACGTAAAATATTTTTGTTGTGACGGGCCTTAAACCGTCGCACGGACTATAGCTAGTCATTAAACCATCTTAGATGACATGTAACAGTTCGAAAACTCTAACAATAGATCTTCGTACCATAGACAATGCTCACACGATATTCATCTCACACACAAAAGCTCCCTCCAAGGATCCAAAGACCACAATTCAAGTGTTATCTAAGACCAATTCACACGGTTCACAATGACAATACCACTATAGAGCAAGATAGATGGTCTAGCACGACCGTATGTTCCAATGACCATGTTTGCGAAGCTATTACAATAATTCAGCCGACGCCTAGACTATCTCAGAATCCATTAGCTAATACTGCCTGACCACAGATAGTGAATCTGTAGACTGCGCTTCAAAAATGATTTATATCTTTCTTGTATATTGTGTTAATCATCATCATATTATGTTAATTAAATAATTGACTGATAAAAAAGACAGATAAAATATTTGTTAATTAACACGAAACGACGTTTAATTAACTACAGTCAGAATGCGCCCCAGAAACAAGAAATACAGATACTATAAAAATATGTCGTTAATCAGAACTGACCTGTAAGCAGATTCTTTAAACTAGTAATTCTTTGATCTAAAATATAAACGAATAAAAATAAATGTACCATACAGACTTTCCAGCCCTTTTGTTAATTTAAATTAAACAAATAAAGTGCACGGTGATTTTTAGACACTTATAAGTTGTTAACATTTACACGCTGATCCAGTGCGATTTCACAAATCTTTTTATTTCTAACTAATTTAAAGACAAACCATGTAATTAAATAAAAACAAACAAATAATAAATACGCGTGTTAGTGAAATAACGCAAAACCTCTCAAAAATACTTTAGAAATACTTTTCATACAATACTCAAAAATACTTTTCATACAATCTCATCAGCTAGCCGAGTCAATTTGTATGAAAAGTATTTTTTTTTTTGCTATTTCGGAAAAGTTCCAGAAAAAATAATGTTCAGTTTCATGGGTTGAGTTACCACCCGAAAGGTTTTGCGTTATTGAACAAGCACGTTGTATATGTGATTTAAACGTTGCGTAGTCTTTGCGTTTGTTGGTCTGTGTAAATGTTAGAGGCTTTGTAGGCCATTGAAGCATAGATTCAGGATACGCAGCGCAGTCATAGACTCATAGCCATAAGCTTTGGATAAAAAAGTGATTAATTAGTCTAGTGGATAGTACTTAGTAGTTTTTATCACGTTTTTATGATACGCTCGAATACACGTCGAGAATTCTCCCTACATATAGTCGCCTCTTACGACCCCCCTTGGGTAGACGTAGACGGGTTAGTCCTATTCGAATGCTGGGAGCCACAAGAGGATCTTCCCTTAGTCACCTCTTAAGACACCCATGGGAAGACAGGTTGGTCCTATTCGAATGCTGGGAGCAGCAAGAGGGTCTTCCCTTAGTCACCTCTTAAGACACCCATGGGAAGACAGGTTGGTCCTATTCGAATGCTGGGAGCCACAAGAGGGTCTTCCCTTAGTCACCTCTTAAGACACCCATGGGAAGACAGGTTGGTCCTATTCGAATGCTGGGAGCCACAAGAGGGTCTTCCCTTAGTCACCTCTTAAGACACCCATGGGAAGACATGTTGGTCCTATTCGAATGCTGGGAGCCACAAGAGGGTCTTCCCTTAATCACCTCTTAAGACACCCATGGGAAGACAGGTTGGTCCTATTCGAATGCTGGGAGCCACAAGAGGGTCTTTCCTTAGTTACCTTTTAAGACACCAATGGGAAGACAGGTTGGTCCTATTCGAATGCTGGGAGCCACAAGAGGGTCTTCACTTAGTCACCTCTTAAGACACCCATGGGAGGACAGGTTGGTCCTATTCGAATGCTGGAAGCCACAAGAGGGTCTTCCCTTATTCGCCTCTTAAGACACCCATGGGAAGACAGGTTGGTCCTATTCGAATGCTAGGAGCCACAAGAGGGTCTTCGCTTAGTCACCTCTTAAGACACCCATGGGAAGACAGGTTGGTCCTATTCGAATGCTGGGAGCCACAAGAGGGTCTTCCCTTAGTCACCTCTTAAGACACCCAAGGGAAGACAGGTTGGTCCTATTCGAATGCCAGGAGTCACACGGCGACGTTCTCAGTTTATATACAAGTTATTAAAACTTTTGTTTATTTTTAATACCTACATACACAACATAATATCACGCCTCTTTCCCGGAGGGGTAGGCAGTGACCACATTCTATTAGACATAGTTCACTTTTCACAGTTCTTTCTGTTAAACATGAGTTGATTGATAGATCTTTCTGACTATCTTTGGAATTTGAAATTAAATATACTTAAATCTCTTTATTCACTATAACTTCACGATTCTTACTTAACATCCTACCATAAATCTCAAAGAATAATATCATTAGCCCAAAAAGCCTATCCAAATTGCCATATCACCGCCATTATAAAGTTTCTAACTTTCCAAGGTTTCCTATCACCCAATACTCGCCGAACTTTACATCGTTTAAAAAATAAAACGTTCGAAAAATTCTAGAACTTTCTCCTAGGGATTCCGACTTGGCCGAACTTGGCCTAAGTTCGCAACGGCTTAAACTTTAAGCGTTTTCAAAACTGAACTCCATTCAGTAGTCCGCTTTGTGACTATTAGGTATGTATTCACCACGATCTGCTTTTAACGTTTGAGGAAGTGTTAAAAGCAAAAGATGCGACGACTGTGGAGTTTCTTCGGTGAGCTCTTCTCCACAGATTCCGCCATTGTGTTAATGAACTCACCCAAAAAAAATGTAATGACGAATCTAAGAGATGTAATAACATCCTATGGAAATAAATAATAATTTTTACTTTGACTTTAAGAAAAGTAAACTAGACTTACCAACCAAAATTTGTATAATAGAGATGGAAAGTAAATGAAGTTTAGTTAATAATAATAATGATGAAAATCGGTAACCAAGCAAGAGATTTATCAACATCTAAACTACTGAACCGATTTGGATGAAAACTGGAATGGAGATAGTTTGTACCCTGGATTAATAGGATACGGGAAACAGTTTTATTCTTACGGGAAATCTTACACAAGGCCGGTGTAGCCGTTGGCGGGCAGCTTTAGATGCTCGTAATTGTCTATTAATTTGAATTATACTACGTTAAGATAAATAATAACGCGATGTACCAACATGGCGGCGGCGTTATTTCTCGCAGTGAAAAACTGAATAATTCGTTGTTAAAATGAGGAAGAAAAAAGAGTTTATGATGAAAAAGTACTCTGAAAATGTCTGTCGGACTTAGAGAACAATAAGTACCAAACATAATTTAGATTCTTATTAAATATTTCATGGACGCCCTCTTTTCACGATATGGTCAATCGTGAACGACAAAATCGTGAAATGTTCACGATTTAATGATCTGGAATGAGGAATTTATGGAATGCTAATTTATTTATTTAAAATCACAAATTATTTAAATAATCTATCTAATTTAAATGAAATCACAATTTTACATATTTATTTTTATATTTTATAGAATCAAATTCAAATCTATCTACAATTTTACATAATTATTTTTATCTTGACATTAAATCTTGACCTTGGAAAATAAAATTATTATTGCACTTAGTTTACTTAATGATTTGCATGCCTATTGTGGTAGAACATAAGACACTATGACTGTTTACAATAAGATCTATTAATGACTATGTTTTATGCAAATAAATGATTGAATTGAATTGAATTGAATTGAATTGGTCAAATTTAGTTGCCCACATGATCAAAAATTTCATGATGTGGTATATACATGTTACATTCACCCTTGTTTGACACTTTCTTTGCTTTTGTGCATGTACTTAGAATAGTACCCAGTTTTATGAACCTAAATAATAAGTAAAAAATTATGAAGAAGAAGATGATGAAAAGGATGATGTGATGAAGATCCACGCATCAAAGAACCATTTCTGATGGATTCGGGGAGTTTGAGCATGTTGAAATTATAAGGATACACAAACCACAAAAGCTTAAAATCTTGCAGTTTGAGATTGTTACATTTACATTTGAGTATTGTAAAAACGTGGATCATAATCTTCGATCGAATCCAACAGCTACTCCATCTGTCTTCATCTAAGCCTGGATCAAGTGAAATCCAACGGCCATTGTTTCTATCGCAGTTTAAAATATTGCAGTTTTAAATATGACAACAACACTAACTCCATTATGGTAAAAATATCACAGAATAGGTCTCTACAGTTCGATGGGTGTATTCAGGAATTATTTTTGGTTGTTATGATTTTTAATGTGATTTTTTTTCCTTCGGGCGTCGACTAAACGTGTACTTAAATTATAATTTGAAATTAAAAAACACATGATAGTAAACACGTGATGTTTCCCTTTACCGTAAGAGCGTCAAATAAACGTAATATGAATTTTAAATTCGAAAACACATTGGTACGTGGTGGGGATCGACCCCCCGTCTCCCGGACGGGAGGCAGCGGCCCTAGCCACTAGACCACCGACGCTCAATTTTCATATTTCGCTGTTTTTCCGAAAAGCGGTCCTCGTTATAAAGCATAGCACACATCGATCACCCGACCGCGCGGTCGCCCCGTCCGGCGTCCGCTCGTCTGCGATTCGTCTTCATCCACTCTCTCGTATCGAATGACGACTGCATTTCCATTGTTTCCTATTGATAGAAAATGTACTTATTTTGTCTGCTGACATCAAAAACGTGTTCAATAGAATAACTTAAAAAGCGTATTTTATGTTATAGGGTTGATGACTACTTTTATTTTGTCTATCAGGTAGCTTATTAATAGCTATTGGACACGTATTTTTTTCTTTATAGAATAGAATAGAAGCTTTATATGCACTCAATGTGGTTTTTTACAAAGTTGTTACATTTTGTTAGTATCACACACTAAACCAGTAAATTACTTGGTATGCAAAAATTAATCAAGTAAATTTTATTTATAAAAAATTGAATTATAAACAATGTTCGCATGCATGTCATTTATGAACAATTTATTAATGTCAATCTTAACCTAATCTTTGTGCGTTACTTATGTTCTAAACATTCGTCAACGCTATAAAAACATCGCTCCAATAAAAAATTTTATAAAGCGTTTCTAAATTTAGTTGCAGGTAAATTCTTAAAATGTCCTGGAACTTTATTAAAGATTTTCACAGCCATATTGTAGCAGTTTCTTTGAAAGCATGCCGTTGTGCCGAGAAATATTTCTTTATTCACGTAATGAAAAAATTATCTAATATTTATAATCTATAGTCTAATATTTTTGTATTACCTCTGACGGACAAGATAGAATTTCGTTTTCTTCACCCAGGCTACCTATTGTGGCGGACATAATTGTGAACTAGAACATCTTATTTACTCGTACATGCTACGAAGAGCTATTTATTAGAGAGGTCTATAATCCTGACAACAGCTTAGGGCCTTAGTTTAGTTCATATTACTGCCTGCCTTAACAATTTATTCATACTGAGATAATCATGATGACACAATTTACTAAAATAATCTTCTGTGAGAGCAATGTCGTTTGCAACAACAGCTAATTTAACTGTCTGTAGAATCGAGTCGTGTTATAGACACGTATTTGTATTGGCCCCGATTCGGGAAGTCATGCTCTAATTCTAATTTTAAAATCCAGCTATAGTTTTTATGACCAATGAAAGAGAGGTGATAACTACAGATGAACGAATGATATTATTTTGAGTGAATGATAACCTAAAATAAGGGCATAGCTGTCAGATTAAGAGATTTTTAAGTCGGATGTTTTACGTGCTCCCTAAAAATGTGCAATCGACGCGTCCTTAAGGTTCAAATTCGATGTTTGACAGCTCTAATATTAGGATGGCCGTCTCCTGTCCCTTTTTAATTTTAAAAGGTGAAAAGGACTAACGAACTTAAATTAAGGATTACAGCGTGGCTGTGTGAATCGATACCAATATAAGGTCACTCTAAAATGGAGAGAACTTTCATACGAGACCGCGTTATAAGCTTGTCGATTTGCAATAGGGAACATGCACAATATTTTTAAATTCATTAATCGAAATATTTCAAGTTCCAGATAAATACATAAAAAATAATTTTCCAAATATCTTGCTCAGAAACAAAGTTATAAGGCTTCAAAGTTAGACAGAGAGGTCCGACGAGACATATTTGTTTAATAATGTTGTAACTAGTTTGTTTTTAGATCAATTTCGATTCTGTTTTGACTGCCAGTATTTTATTTTTGTATACCTTCAGATGAACTATGAAAAAATCGAATATTTTTTTTTATGCGTGTTACCTATTGTTTTGTTCACCTGAAGACTTATGTTCCTTCGGGAAAGTTGTTCAACACGTCGCTATTTTTGGGTGTTACTGAATGTAGTAAAGTAAAGTATTCGTGTCGTGTAAGACAGTGGCACTCGTCACCAGATTGACTGATAGTCCTGGAGTAATGGCGCATTGAGTGATCACGCAGCAATCTGACAAGTTAGTTCCACGGCCAGCTGATCGATGGCCGTGATCGCCATTCCACGTCTTGTTAGGGTCGGAGTATTCTTATAGATTCGCTTTTTACGGTTCGTTGGATGCGACAGCGTTTTTGTTTGGGTAATTTTATTCGCCGTGTTTTTGGTGTGTGTGCTTTAGAAATACAACATCATAATCAGTGACGCTGTCTACTGAATAATATTTGATATTATTATCAAGTGCTTACATAAAATTCTTTTTAGTCTTGGACGAATCACACAATCGGAGTCTTGCACAATTCATAATGATAAACAAACTCTTTACATACTATTTTTATTTTCTTTGACTAATAAAATTCAATGTCCGTAAAACCACTTTAAAAGAAAAAAACTAATTAGGATCGGAATTTGGATAGGATTCAGAAAGGATTATTATAGGAAAATAAACAGTACGTAAGAGAGGAAATATTATAAATAAGATTTTCCTCGTTTTTAATAAAATGACTGTGGCGATGTGCAAACCGCACCAAGCCATAAAAAAAACCACTTAAAAAAAATAACTTTTAGAAAAATATGTTCAATCAATCAATCAGCCTATTGCAGGCCACTGCTGGACGTGGGCCTCCCCAAGGGCACGCAAAAGCGCACGATCACCCGCTTTCCTCATCCAGCTACCACCAGCGACCTTCCGTGGGGGGGCGTCCCACACTACATTTCCCGAAACGTGGTCTCCATTCGAGAACCCGTCTGCTCCAACGCTCATCGGTTCACTCTGTAATTACTTAATCTTTATTTATTTATATACTCACCAGCACATCTAACCACCCACTCTTGTATTTCGGGTTAAATTACGCTTATTGTTATACATTACAATTTAATTATTGATAATTTTACGATAAATTAAACACACTTAAATAAACATTAAATAGAAATATAAAGAATCACGAGTATTCCCTGAAATGAAGGGTGGGCGGTTAGATGTGCCGGTGAGTGTATTTCAATACCATTATAACTTCATGAGGCTAAGGTGTTATTGAAGGAAAAATAACGTAGGAGTTACACAATTATTCGGAAGTTTTTATAATATTTAATAAAATATAATCACCCAAAACGATTTTCCTAGCACGTGTGCTGTAGGTAAAATAAGTTAAATAATAAATAATTATTAAGTCAAGTATTTCTATTTCTACCTCACAGTCGGTTGTTTTGACATGGTAATAAAGTAGTGCCGAATGCAAATCCACTTGTTCGGGACCGTGGGCGCAGACCTCATCTAAATACGACAGTTGTTTTCCATCGATCCACTCCACTCTAGCCGCTCACGCCATTAATGTTTTCACACCTACCACCGACTGTGTTATACAAGGTATAGACGGCTTTTAATTTGATTTGTACCCACTGTGTGTGTTTTGTTTTGTGTACTGTCTTATTATTTTTATATTTTTTTGTTTAGAAGAAGACAATTTTCAGGCCATTTTTTCAAGGCATGCCAGCGCTGACACGGAATAGAGCACGCGCCTATTTTTTGGCGCCAGTGACCTCCGCCCTAATTTACACAAAAGCAATTTTATCCGTAAACAAAATCCAAAAAAACAAAACACAAAATTCCAAATTTACAAAATACAATTACAACAACAAAACAACAACAAAACAAAACACAACAAAATAAAAAAACAAAAAAAAAATAAAAAAAAAATAAAAAAAAACAAACAACAATCATGTTTTTGTTAGTAATCTACCCAAGTGCATGATTTAGTTCAATCAAACAGGTATATATAATAGCTGCTACCTACCTACTTATATAATAACATACCTACAAGGCACCAGAGCATCTCGTTCGCATCAACAACTGCAAAATGGAATTCTTCTCCTACTTCTCCCTTCTCCTTGTAAGACAGAAGATCGCCGATGAGAGTTCAACTTTCATACAAATTGACTCGATCAGCTGTTCAGTTCGTATGAAAGTTCAATATAATTATTGCTATTTTTATAGAGTCGTGGAACAAAAGTTAAGAATAGAATAGAATAGTATTAATTGTCAAACTTCACTCACTTCTTTTTTCTTTTTTTTTTCTTTTCTTTGTTCTTCAGTTTCATGGGCTACCCTACCACCCAAGAGGTTTTACGTAATTTTGTTATAACACTTTGTATTCAGCATAGGTACTAGTGGTATTGTGACAATGTTTACTGAAACTTACCATCATGGAAATCCATCAAGAAGGGAACACCAGAGCTTATTGCAACTTAGTTAATAATACTGAAACGGATAATCTTAGAATTCTATTTACATTCACACAATTCAAGTAAACTTTCCAATAACAGCCAGTTATCCTTAGTTATATTTGCTTAGGCAAGAACGTAGGTCATTGCTGATACCAAAATTTAAAGTTGTTTTTGTAATTTTACTGAAATGGAAAGAGCATAGAGCAAAATTTGAAAGATTTATCCGTACCCGGATCCTTACTAATCACAAACATTTATTTATAAGTATATTTATAAACGTTACACTTACGGTAGAGAAAAACATTGTGAGGAAACCTGCACACTCCTATGAAATTCAAAGGTTGAGTGTGAAGTCGACCTAACCGCACTGGGCCAGCGTGGTCGAATAAGGCCTGACCGTCCTAATTCAGTTAATAATACTGAAACGGATTATCTTAGAATTCTATTTACATTCATACAATTCAAGTAAACTTTCCAATAACAGCCAGTTATCCTTAGTACCATCTTCACCGATTAACGGCTAGTGATGAAAATGGCTATATGGCTAGTAGCTAGATTAAAAGTAATGTTCAATAAAACTTTTATATAACTTGTGAAACAAATAATTTCATCTTCTTTAGTACGCATGTTAATTATTTTGAATATTACCGCTCATCGAATAATATGTGGCGACGATGCGTCTTCATTAACTCTTTATTAATATTATAGATAATTGTAGGTACTATACCATTTACTTTAGTGAACTTAGAATGTAAATATTCTTTTAAGTTTACTGTATGTAGTACCGCTAGCTTAAGGATTCTCACAGCAAGGCCTGATGTTTTATTGCGGGTTATTTTCGTTCTTGGGTAGTTTTCAGAGAACAATAGTTTATTGTAGAGTAAGCGTTCCTTGTCCAATTTGTTTATATTAGCTTTAAGAATTTAGCGTAATGCCCGTTAGGTTATTTGTCGTAATACCGACAGCCCTATTGTATCCTACCAACTGTTTAATTTTTATTGTTTAACTTAGTTGTAAAAACCATTGAAAAAAGCGATCGAAAGCCTTTTCAATATCTACGCCATCTTAATTCCAAGTAATTTACAGACAATTATGGCAGCGTTAAAAGAATCACCGCTAATGAAGGCCACCGAGTGCGCGTACGCAGTTGAGACACAGAAATTGCAACACACACCAGCTTATACGAGTGAACCTGCGGTCTCAGCCATCAGCAGTGACGGAGAATTAGAGACTATAATAAGGCGAGTTTTTAAAACAATGATAGAGGAGTTGAAGCCGGCACCCAATAGACAACGGTTTTGTAGCCGATCGCGCACACGCTCACAACAACGCTCACGACCACAAAGAGGAACCACAGACCTCATGTGCTGGTATCACCATAATTTCGGCGCAAAGGCTCACAAGTGTATACAGCTTTGCGCATTCAAGCGAGACGACTCGCAGTCGGGAAACGCCAGCGGGAGTCACTAGCGGCGGACGACGCGCAATCCCAGCTAACTTCACGCCGCATCTTCGTGTACGACGCTAATTCGAAAGCTCAGTTCCTGATAGACACTGGAGCCGAAATATGTGTCTTTCCTAGCAGGTTAGTGCAGCCCCCACGCGAGAGTACTAAATACGAACTTGTGGCGGCTAACGGCACTCCAATCAAAACGTATGGCACAATTACACTAACGTTAAATTTGGGCCTACGTAAAGATTACACATGGATGTTCGTAGTTGCTGACGTGACAAAGCCGATACTGGGCATTGATTTTTTAGAGCACTACAACCTTATGGTTGATACGAGACGAAAGCGTCTTATCGATGCTACCACTACATTATCAGTAAAAGGACAGGTAGCTGGACATCAAGAACCATCCTTGAAGACCATAACAGGCTCATCGCCATATCACACGTTGCTCGCAAAGTACCCAGAAATTACACGCCCCGACGGCACGGCTCAAAAGGTTAAGCACAATACGAAGCACCATATTGTCGTGACACAAGGACCGCCAGTCGCACTAAAGCCACGACGCCTAGCTCCAGAGCGCTACGCTGCTGCAAAGAAGGAGTTCGACGCTATGCTGAAATTAGGCATCGCTCGTCCTTCTAAAAGTCCTTGGGCGGCGCCTCTACACATGGTGCCGAAGAAGGACGACGAATGGAGACCGTGCGGTGACTACCGCGCTCTCAACGCCCGGACAGTGCCCGATCAGTACCCAGTGCGCCATATTCAAGACTTTGCTCAGTGTCTAAGTAACAAAACAGTGTTTTCAACTTTAGATTTAGTGCGCGCGTTTAACCAAATACCAATCGCCGAAGAAGATATTCCGAAGACCGCAATTACTACACCCTTCGGGTTGTACGAATTTACATACATGACTTTTGGTTTACGTAATGCGGCTCAGACATTTCAACGTTTCATGGATGAAGTGCTTCGTGGACTAGATTTTTGCTACTGTTATATAGACGATATTTTAATTGCATCAAGTGACGAACAAGAACATTTAAAACATTTAGAGACTGTATTCGGTAGGTTAAAGCAGTATGGTGTTATTATTAATCCTGCCAAATGTGTATTCGGTCAATCCACGGTTAAGTTCCTCGGCTACCTGGTATCCGCTGACGGTACACGCCCGCTCCCTGAAAAGGTTGAAGCGATTCGTACCTACTCTATTCCAGCCACTGCAAAACAGCTGCGTCAATTTTTGGGAATGTTAAACTTTTATAGGAGGTTTATACCTAATGCAGCCAGCAGCCAAGCCATTTTAAACGAACTTTTACGTGGCAATCTGAAAGGTAAAACACCAATTACTTGGACTGACGAAGCTACAAAGGCTTTCGATAACTGTAAAAACAGTTTAGCTAACGCTGCGTTACTAGCTCATCCACGATCGGACTCGGAACTTGCTATCTTTACTGATGCCTCTAACGTTACAATAGGCGCCGCCCTACAACAAAGAGTAGGTAACGATTGGCAGCCTATCGCGTTCTTTTCCAAAAAAATGACACCTGCCGAACAGAAGTACTCAGCGTATGACCGTGAACTTCTCGCTATCTATGCTGCAGTTAAACATTTCAGGCATTATGTCGAAGCGCGAAATTTTATTATTTTCACAGATCATAAACCTATTATCTTCGCATTTAAAAAGAAAGGCCAACAAAATACTCCAAGGCAGTTCCGTTATTTAGATTTCATAAGTCAGTTCACTACTGATATTCGTCATGTTAAAGGTTCAGACAATATACCAGCTGACTTCTTATCACGCATAGAGACCATTCACTCAACTATCGACTGGAAGCAATTGGCCCTCTCACAAAAGAATGACACAACTTTACAATCACTTGTTGAGAATAATAGTTCGTCTTTGCAGCTTAAACAAATTTGTTTACCTGGAACTACTGAACCAATTTTTTGCGATATTTCAACGCAGGTCATTCGTCCTTACATTACCGAGCCCTTTCGTCGATTAGCTTTTAACTCAGTGCATTGTTTGTCGCATCCAGGCGCCAGAGCTACCACAAAACTAGTGTCTAAGAGATTTGTATGGCCATCCATGAACAAAGACTGCAAACAATGGTCAAAAGCATGCATTGATTGCCAGCGTGCTAAGGTCTCACGCCATGTGCATTCCGCACCAGGAACCTTTGCACCTCCTTCGGCTAGATTCGAGCATGTGCATTTAGATATTGTGATAATGCCCTACTCAGAAGGATATAGATACTGTCTTACTTGTGTCGATCGTTTCTCGCTATGGCCAGAAGCCATACCATTGGAGAACCAGGAGGCAGAAACAGTTGCCCGCGCCTTCTATTCTAATTGGATTTCTCGATTCGGTGTTCCGTTAAGAGTTACCACAGACCAAGGCAGACAATTTGAATCTTTCCTGTTCAGTCATCTCAGCATTCTGACAGGGACGAAACACCTGCGTACTACCGCTTATCATCCTGCTGCCAATGGAATGGTAGAACGTTTTCATAGGCAACTCAAAGCCGCAATAAAGTGCCATCCATCTAATGATAGTTGGGTACGTATCTTACCAACAGTCATGTTAGGTATTAGGTCTGCTTGGAAGGAAGACCTCCAGGCCACTCCAGCCGAGATGTTATACGGCCAAGGTATAAGATTACCAGGTGAATTTCTTGTGCCTTCCCCAAATGATAGCGCTACTGATTCATCGAACTTCATAAAAGAACTTAAATCTAAATTCAATTCTTTGAAACCCGTAAATGGCACAACACATAGTAATAGCAAGGTTTTTATATTCAAGGACTTAGCAACAGCCAGCCATGTATTTCTCAGAAACGACAGTGTAAAAGCCCCTTTAGTCCAACCCTATGACGGACCTTACAGGGTTATCGCGAGATACGATAAAACATTTGTAATTAGAATTAGAGATCGCGACGTAACTGTAAATATAGATAGAATTAAGCCTGCATATATATTATCGGAAAACATTGTCACATGGTGAGGATTCTACAACTTATATTGTTAATCGTAATAATCAACAACCTGCTGACCAGTCCGGAAGGGCAGGCAGCAGTCAACATCCTGTAGTACCTCGCCGCTTTAATAGAAAAGTTACATTTACAAAATTTTATCAAGCAGGTTTTTCGTGACTTCGTCACTGGGGGGGAGTACTGTGGCGACGATGCGTCTTCATTAATTCTTTATTAATATTATAGATAATTGTAGGTACTGTACCATTTACTTTAGTGAACTTAGAATGTAAATATTCTTTTAAGTTTACTGTATGTAGTACCGCTAGCTTAAGGATTCTCACAGCAAGGCCTGATGTTTTATTGCGGGTTATTTTCGTTCTTGGGTAGTTTTCAGAGAACAATAGTTTATTGTAGAGTAAGCGTTCCTTGTCCAATTTGTTTATATTAGCTTTAAGAATTTAGCGTAATGCCCGTTAGGTTATTTGTCGTAATACCGACAGCCCTATTGTATCCTACCAACTGTTTAATTTTTATTGTTTAACTTAGTTGTAAAAACCATTGTACAGTTGTAGTTTGTAACGTGCCGCTCCGACGAATCCCAAGCTTTCCATAATTGTGAAATATTAAAAATTGTTAGTCTGTCCTGAACCTCGCTCCGCGTTGCGCACGTTTCGCGTCTAAGCCGAACATCTTAAGCTAGACTCAATAAACGTGTTAAATATAAAGCCTACGCCTCTCATTTCGCCAGAACCCCACAAATATGAGTGGTATCACTTTACAGGGGGCCATAATTATCATTCTCAGTAAGCAAGGCAGTAAAGTGGCTAGTTACTAACGATTTACCCTACTATGTCTTTAGGTATAGGTAGGTATTTCATCAGATCTTTAAATAATTGACCAGCTTATTACCAGAATAATTGTATGATTTTTATTGAGTATATTGTAAAGTTGTAATAAAATTATGTTAAAAACAACTGCTGTTTCAATCTTTTTTTTCCATACCTTTCGTAGCTCAGTGATTTGAGGTCGGTCGACGACCTTACACGATAAAGATGACGATCCGTGGCCCAGAGGTCGAGATTTTGCCGCTTATTACGGTGTGGACACTGTCAAGAGAGACTTTGTGAGTTTGGTTAGGACATTGCAAGCTGAATCACCTGATTATCCGAAAAAATATATAATTTCGTGCTTCGGAAGGCACGTTAAGCCGTTAGCCCCGGCTTCTGTCTAGTCGTTACACGAGCCATGTCAGTGGCCTTTGGCGGTTCTTAACACTGACACCAGGGTTTGTGAGGTCGGTTGTCGACCTTACACCCACACGATGAGGATGATTACCTATAATACCTTGCGTATTTAGTTAATCAGATATAAGTCCTCTTCATTCTTCGTTAATAAGATTGAAACGTACTGCAAAAACTCTACCTATTAGTTCGAAATACTCTTTTAAAAACTTTTCCAGGAGGGTGCAAACATTAGGTATGCTGGAGGCTTCACGGGCGGTGATTTTTCCTCATAAACTGAAAATTCCGGGGAAGTTTGAGTGATCTTCCTGAGGTTATACCTAATTTTATAGGGAAAGTTTCGGGGTGGCGCCGGCGACGTCCGTATTCCAGGTTGATTCTAGTACAGTACCTATACGTCTTTAAAAAAATTGTGAGATGGAGAATACCACAGAATAACTAATCATCAACAGCTCACACGTCCCCACCGAGTGGCTTGAGCCTACTCTGATTTAGAGTGATTAGGCTTTAGTCGACCACGCTGGCCCAGCCCAGTACGGGTTGGCCGACTTCATACACAAACTTTTAAGTTAGGACATTGCAGGCTGACACACGATTGTCCGACAATCCGAAAATTAAGACAAGCCAGGTCAGGCTTTATAACTCTGACATTAGAGTTCGTGAGGATTGTAGTCGACGGGAAAAATACCTCCATATGAATAAAGTTTAAAAAAAAAATGGTGTGGGAACGAGTTTCCGATTGAACAAATAAACTGAAAAACTACGTTCAGTAAGACCAGAATACGTTCACCGTGCAAGAGGCTACTCATAACTTTGGCCCGGTGCCGCTAATAAAGTCTCTCACCACCAGGGCGCCGATGGACTTCATAACTTGTGATTTGGGCTGTAATGGCCCTAGTTCAATCCACGATACAGGGCTCCGCGATGATGGACGTTATACCCTCACGCATTGCACCCCTAAGACCTTCGCGTCAATGTACTTCAAAGTTTATCCCAAGTTATAGGCGTATTTAAATAAAAATAAAAAATAGGGACATATTTCGACACCGCGGTATTTCGGCATGAATTTTAAGACACTGAGATGGCCGATTATGGTTAGTACAAAAGAAAGAAAGAAATATGTAAGCGGTCGTCCGGAGCTTCTGGGTTGAGGTCCCGCTGAAATCACTGTCAAAAATAGTTTATTCCCATTAGCCGCCGAGAGGCTGCCCGCTCGGGGGCCATTGGGATTTTTCCCATCTGCCCCTGATACATTCATTTTTGTGGCAGTCCTTAGTTTATACACGAAGAAAACTGTTAAATCAGGGTAGGGGCAATAACAATAAAAATCACACTGCAATATTATAAATGTGAAAGTATGACTGTCTGTTCCGTTTTCACGACGCCTAAACTCAGACCCCTATTGAACGGATTTGGATGAAAGGAATGAAAATAGTCGTCTGTACCCTACATTAATACATAGGACACTTTTTACGGGAAGAAGTCTTATTCCCAATCATACTCAACGCAAGGTTATCCGTATAGTTATTATAAAACCTATCAACATACAGAAAAGATATCAGTTTTCCCGCCAGGCACGGCGCGCTTCAACGTAAGATTTACCTGATTTTCTTCCCGAATTCCTAATAACCTTACGAAGAGGGAGAGCAAACATCCGCCGAGTTAATCTCAGTGCCGAAATATGCAATATCGTGAATAGCTCCCATCTTGTTCCCTCAGTTATTCCAGAGTTTAGGCTTCATTACGTGGGTAGTTCACAGTTCACTCTACCTATATAATTCAAGAGGAATATTTTGCATTCTACAAGTATTTGAATATCTAATCCATCCATGGAGTTTATAGCGCAGCCCTGATTGTTTGAAGTGTTCAGATGTTTTATTGAGGTCGGTAGATGGATAATTGAGGTCGGTCGTCGAACTTGCAACCCACGATATTTCACTATTAGAAGTAAGTAACTAGTCTATTAACACCTAAAAGTTAGTTCATCTGAGAATAGAATAAAAATACCCTACCTAATTCTAAGTTTGATAAAAACAAGAGAATCGATTACTTAGTTTTTTTTATTACTTACGTATTTTATTCCGTACAGAATAAAAATACCCTACCTAATTCTACGTTTGATAAAAACAAGAGAATCGATTACTTAGTTTTTTTTATTACTTACGTATTTTATTCCGTATTACGAAAAAACATCAGCCAAAATGTCAATGACCCAAAATTACTATTTAAATTAAATATGTATGTAGATATAAGTTGTTCTTTGTTAGTTCAGAATAAAAAAATAACACCAGGAAATAAAGATATTGACTTTTTAAATCCTCAGTGTAGCCGAGCGCAGACAATCCACCGTACCCCGTGTTAACTTATTTTATTTTATTACAATGGGAAACCGACAGCATCAACAACACAAACAATTAAAACTAAATGATAAATATATAAGCCATTAAAGTCTCCACTAAAAAATTATAAAATTAGTCGATTACGACAACACACTGAAAACCACTCAGAAATAATAGCAAGTCTACATAAAATAAAAAAAGATAATTAATTTATTTTATATTGCATTTACATAAACATTATATTTATTATAAAATATATCAGTATGAGAAAGTAATAATTTATTTATGTATACAGAAAGAACGCTTGATACGCGTTCGACTGTATCTAGTTATTTCAGAATTCCATAAGCGAGCCGGCCAGCGCGTCCGCATTGGGGTGTTATAATTCCCACATAGTTGGGCTGGCGTGGGCCAACACCGGCAACTATTTAACGTTGCGTTGGTAATAGATTTATGTTCGGACGGCCAAACCCCCACACAACACACAACTTTGATGGCCTTGTTAGCTCCAGAATATTGGCTCTTCTGGGTATACGAGGTCATGATTAAAACCAGTAATGAATCTGAAACCTTACTATTCAATTACAAAAATATTATAGGTATCTTAATTTTTTATATTTTCGACAGATCTTTTTTCTTCAGTAACAAAAATAATACAATACCTACAAAATATACTTTATTTAAATAAAAATAAAACAAACATGACAAAGAAAACAGGTTTTTGGAAGGCCAAGAAAGTTATCTAGGTAGGATAGACTACGATCTCGTAGCTGCTCTGCTACGCCGTAGTCATACCGTAGACGCAAGGCTTTCGTAGTACAGTGGTAGTACAGAAAGCTTGTACAAATTAAATTATTTTTACTCCAACTGACTCCCTATAGTTGGGTTACTGTAGCATGAGCTCTGACAGATTAAAATTTTAAAAACTTTTTAATATTATTTCGTTTATTTATTTATTTATTAAGTAAAATCACATACTGTTTAATGATAAAATAAGAGGTGAAGTTAATTTATTTTTAATTATAAGCTATTATGGTTTTTAAACTGAATATTATAAAAAAAAGCCTTAACATCGTTAACGTCGTATGAAGAATTTTGAAGCTGCAGAAATCATCCTATAATAACCCAACTATCATCATAATTTACTACAGTAAAGTCCGGGTCATTATTGGAGGCTAGTAGGCGGACCCGAATGCGAATGATCTAATTTCGTGATAAAAGTTTGTATTTTTTTAAACTTATTTTGTGTTAATTTAGCTTTTTTTAACATCTTCAGAACCATCGGTAAAAAGAAATATTTCGATACAAATGGTTTATAAAACTTCTTTCCAATGATATATTCGCTATTCTCCCAAAGAAGGGTGTCGAAGACAGCCGAACGGGATAATTTAAGCCGTGACAAAATATAAAAAAGCAGTAAGTAGGACGAAACGATAAAGATACCTAATGAGAAAAGTATTTAAGAAGAACCGTTTCGGAAATCCTTACAGTATCGGAGATCGATTAGGGCTTCATAACATTCTACATTGGCAAACTTTTATGGCATATAATAGCTAATTTCGAGAAAATGGTTAGTAATCTTGCTTGGTTATCTAACCTTTGTAACCAGCTTTTAATAGGGTTAACTGTGCTTTTTGCCATCTTGATATATCCCCACCAAAGGGCTCAAGCCTACTCTGAATTGAGGTTCCTTCCTTCATTGTGTGGGTTGTAATATCCACAAGTGACATCACAAACCCTGATTTCAGTGTTATACTCGTAGAGCCGCCACCATAGAACACTGAGATGGCTCGTGTAATGAATCATCGACAGCTCATTATACATCCCCACCGAGGGGCTGGAGCCTACTCTGAATTAGGGCGAATAGGCCTTAGTCGACCACGCTGGCCCAGTGCGTGTTGGTCGACTTCACACACAACCTTTGAATTTCTTCGCAGGAGTGTCCAGGTTTCATCACGATGTTTTCCTTCACCGTAAGAGCGTCGAATAAACGTACCATATGAATTTGAAATTCGAAAACACATTGGTACGTAGTGGGGATCGAACCCGCGTCTCCCGGACGGGAGGCAGCGGCCCTAGCCACTAGACCACTGACGACGCCGACCGTGTAATAAATTGCTTCCGTACATTCATGAGAACGGAGATCTTTTAAGTATTCGTAGCATAACTGTTTTACTCTTTACAAACTGCAGTATACGTTTTTGGTATATTACAACAACTACCGAACCTTTAAGTTACTTGAACGGCTAGCGTGGTGTCCCTCAGTCCACGCACACACACTCGCTCGACCACTTGTCCACCAGAAGCAGTCAGATTGAAGGTCATAATCAACTTTGTATGATCAAATTAATTCATCTGATAGTGGTTATTATATCAGTATGATTGTAATTTAATTTCTACCTATGATAGTGTGTATTATACGTTCAATTTGCATTGGATCCTATACAATCAGTAACAGAATAGGTGCATCGTTTTGAATGGAATGCGTTCCACGAATACCACTCGGGCGACCGTTCTAATTATTGTGGAAACGCGCAAAATGTGGTATTTACTTCACTAGATGCATAATTACATCGTTTAACATTTCTGTTTCAGATTGAACATGAAATTAATTCCATCGGCCTCTTGCTCGTTCCATGTCTGTTTATACCTAAAAGTTTGATTGAAATCGTTTGAGGAAATCGTATATCTCAAACGCATAGTAAAAATACTTTTTTATTGCTTGGCGGATCAGAAAATGCATCGCGAATTTTATTTTTATCGAACATTATTTTATTATCTACCGTATTCGTTTTTCAAAAAAGGTTATTTTCAGTGAAAAATAAAGAAGAAGAGTCATGAATGAATCGTGGTTCTAGTTCAATTAAAGCATTTTTGGAGTAAAAACAAATACAACGAAAATCATTATCGTCATCATCATCAATAACTAGTGTTCTTGTTAAAGTTCATATTTTATTATTCTCAAATATTCTGCAGACTAACTAAACTAGAGCAATAAACTAGGATTTCAGTAATAGCATGGAACCCTAGAGGCATGTTAGTTTTATAAAAAATTACGGTTGTATCCGCAAAAGGCACCGTCGAATAGTCACTGCCAATATTCCGGAACAAGAGATAGCAACCTGTCATTTCAAAGGAAATAGGAAAAATATTTTACTTCACTATAACTGAGGAAAATTTAGGTAAAAAGTTACTACATAGACAAATTGCGTTTTAACTACGTGATACTAACCCATTGGAGATATGTTTTGAGGGATCTGATGATTTAGGACCTGGTTGCTTAGACAGGAAGCACAGACGTAGACGTATAGAAAATCAAGAAGCCATACTAATTAGCTTCTTCTCAGCTGGAAGACGTCCACTGCTGAACATAGGCCTCCGCCTTAGGTTTCCAACGTGAACGGTCCTGCGCTATTTACATCCACCGGCGCCCAGCAACCTTCACCAAGCCATCTGTCCACCTTGTGGGAGGCCGTCCAACACAACAACTTCCGGTCCGTGGTCGCCAATCGAAAATCTTTCACCAATTAACTTATCTCTTTCACTGATTGACAAGTATTCAAAATGTAGCATCAGGCCATTTGGCCCTGGTCTTCCAATGTGAATTAAGCGCAGGGATTTTGGTTGATCAATTAAACAATCCAAGTGACCCTCTGAGATCAGTACATCTCAAAGTACCCTACGTGACTTATCATTCCCACTTAAACCGATATCTACACTCCTAGGTTCTATCGTTATATCTACCCTCATAACATATGCATGGCATGTTCTATTCGGCAAAAACTACACCTTCAGTTATAGTGACAAAAAGCTGAAGCAAATGTATTCAGGAGCAGAGGGAGAGGGCCTAAGGACACGCATGTGTCATAGACATGGCTCCCTTAGGGACTACAAAAACTGAATATTGCAGATATGTTCGCATTATTACTGTAAGTATCCATGGAGAGAGCGGATACGATTTACAATCATCGTAGACTACATAACACTAATATTATAAATGTAAAAATATGGATGTTTGTTCCGCCTTCAAAGTTAAAGTTAAAGTACTCGATTTGGAATTGAGGTAGTTTGTAACCTGAATTAACACATAGGATACTTTTTACGGGGTCTCATTCCCACGGGAAAATCTTAAACAACGCGAGTGTAGCCGCGGGCGGAAAGGTGTTGTTATAAATTTCAAAATTTGGATGTTTAAAACGCTGCTGTTCGGCGCAGATAGAATAATGTTCTAGAAAATCTTGAGTTAATCCTGTGAAGAAATTCAAAGGATGTGTGTGATGTCGTCCAAACCGATCAGGTACAAAATGTTTACTTTACCAAAAATTGCACTGGGACAACGTGGTCGAATCACCCTAATTCAAGGTAGGCTCGAGCCATTCAGTGGGGACGTGCTGTCGATGATCCTAATAAACGTAAAGCCTACGATTGCTGCAAACGATTGACACTTTTCGCTCTAATTAATTTATAAGATACAACTTTCTCTATCAAAAGAAGAGTAAATAAGTAGAAGAGTAGGTATAAAGAAAATAAAATGGCGCCCGTCAAACTCAACTTACTGCAATATAAATTATCAAAGAACCCAACTTTAACAGCAGCAACTCCAGAATTCCAGGTCACCAGCTCCATGAATTTAATAAAGTCTGTCTAACACAAAAGGAGCAAGGATCGCAGCCAACGTTGACGGACCCCAGGGCCTAATACATAATGGATTCCACCGGCTAGTTTCAATAAAAGGATTTTTTGTATCCTCTTTTTCGTCACTGCATAAGATAACTGCGAGTATTTTAACTTTGTTTTTAATGATAAAAGGAGTTAATAACGTGAAATATAGTAGAAAAATAATGTGTGTACATTCTTGTTAGTTATTTTCATTAGGATAAATATAGTAATTAATACAAAACAAAGAAAGAAACTAACAGGAACAAAGAAATAGTCGTTGCTGTTACAAACATAACTGAACTAAATGGTAAAAACATGTTGAATGAATAAATTCATTCACAAACGAGAAAACAAGATTATTCGTCGTAACGTGCATCCATGTGAGATCGTGGTTGAAGGAGTATCGACTACGGGAATTGTCTAGTAGACTTGACGGTAAACCAAAGGTTTTCTGAGGTAAGCCTGCAGCTCGAGGATTTCCTGAGGCCCGGCACAGTCTACTCGCCGCTATTTTCGCTGCCCAAGACCAGGTTGGTGCCCTTTTCTATATCACTTTCTCACGTTTTCATTTTTGTATCTTGTCGATTTTCTTTTGTTATACAGTCCACTTGCTAATCATACATTTTTATAGTTATAATCATAACTATTTAAATCTAGACTTAAATTTAACGTGAAAAAAATAAAAATTGACTTAATAGAACTTAAATATTATTTTCCATATATATGTATTTACTAGCGGTCCGCCCGCGGCTACGTTCGCGCTATGTAAGATTTTCCCAGTAAGAAGTATCTTATGTGTTAATCCAGGTTACAAACTATCTTCATTCCAAGTTTCGTCCAAATCCATCCAGTAATTTAGGCGTGAAAGCGGAACAAACATCCAAACATCTAAACATCCAAATATATTTTCACATTTCCGAGGCTTGAATTAACATCACAGATAAATCTATTACAAAAAAATCTAGTAGTTATATCTGCTTAATCTTTCCAATTTCCTAATTCAATCAGTTCACAAACAAACAAATCAAGCAACTTAGCCTTAAGGCGATTTGCAAGGTTTGGAATCTCGTTAGCTGTGCAGGTAGGTGTGAGTACCCACCGACTGAGTCTGAGACAAGAAATCTGATCTGAAATGCAAACCGCGAGCCAAAGAATCTCATTAACGAGACGAGACCTCGGTACCTTAGCCTGGGGAATATTCTGTGAACCTTGGTACATTACTTTCAGAGAAAATTCAACAATATAATTCAAATATACGACACAATATACACTTTTCCACAGGTTTCAAAAGCAATCGCTACAAATTTTAACATAAAACAGGAACTTAGTATTAGTTTCAGTTTAAAAGTCACGAGCATTTAAAATAAAATCTACTATATAAAACTGAATGTTTGTCCTTAACTAGAGAACGGCTGCACCGATTTCGATGGGGTTTGTACAAATCGATAGAAGAGTTTACTGACGAGGTTATATGCTAATAATTTGTGAAATAAAAAAAAAATTGTTAAAAATTAATTAGTTTAATCATATATTTGGATCCAATTTAATTTATTTTTCATTTTTCAGTCCCGGGCGTAGCCGGCTGGTAATATAATAAAGATAAAAGACAGCTATTTTTTTCTGGTCGCCATTACGAGTGTAGAGCTTCACACTATCAAAAGGTGACATTTTGATCAAATAACAAAAATTAAGTAAATAATTATATCCTTATTTTGCTGGACGTCACAATTTTTGTACTCTTATGTAAGTAGTCTTCATTTTTAGTTATTCAAATAATCAGTCCGAGGTTAAATTATAATTAGCATTTAAATTAAAAAAAATTCAAGAAGAACAAACCTGTAAAACAAAAACACTTTTCTCACCGTTAACGGTGAGAAAAGTGCGATTTGTTAGTTAACTAATTAAAACGTTAACTAACAATAAATAACAGTATCAGTAAAGATAACAGATAGTTATCTGAACCAGAATAACTCCGCGAGCCGCCTCGCTGAAGATGTCGCGTCCGCATTCGCGCGCTCATTGGAAAATCACCACCGTCCCCTGAATACTGAGTACTGCAATATCGACAGGCCTGTCACGGCACCAATGTACTTACTGTTATCTCCAGTACTACTGTGTTGCCAATGTAGGTATGATACACAGACAACAGTACAATACAATAGGTCCAATATTCTTTCTTTTTTTTTCTCTTCTTTAGGTACGGTTTCTTTTATATAATATGATAGTACACTGGACCTACATTTTTATTTGCTTTAGATTCATATCGTTATTTTTAATTTGAACTTAGGATTGTATTATATTTCTGTAGGTACATTTTATAAAGGTAAATAATTCTTTTTTTTTTTTTTTTACGTTACCACTATTTGAACATTACAATATCGATAGGTTTTTGTGTATAAGTACTAAATCTGACCTAACAATTTTGTCAAACGTGTTACTAAAACTCTGCTCACCTCTTAAAGGTTATGATTTATTTTATGTATGTACGTATTACTTTTTGTATTAATTTGCCACGCTGTTTGTCCCTTTTCAAATAAATTCATACATCACCATCACACAACAAAAAACATGTTTTCTAAAGCGTCCATCAAAACGCTCTCCCCGTAACATCTGTAATCGCGTGTCCTTTGAAAAAACTCGGACAATCCCGAATTTTATCCCGAACTGGACCCACGTCATGGCTACAATACACAGTCACACAAAAGTACCGTCCTCTGAAAAAATCACGCGAAAATTACATTGTGACAAATCAAATTGAATTTTCTTTTCATTTTCGTGTTTCGCTTTATTTGAATTGCGAGATTTTCATAATAGCCACCTTTTCTTTTGTGTTTGATCGGTGAAATATATTTAGATATTTTTCAATACGTTAGCAATACTCGTAGTTAAGTTTGCGTATAAAATATGATCCAGTTTCCTATTCAATACGAGTTGGCTGGCACAAAAACTTTTCGTAACACACTAGTATATTACTACTAATTCAAAAATGGTATAGATGACATTAAAAATCGTTACCAAAGTTCATTTTATTATATAATAATATTCTCATAGTGACATGCCCTCGAAGCATCACAATAATTGTTATTTTTTAACCACAAAATAATACAAACGTACTCGACTTTTAAAAAAACGACAAAGCAAAAGAAAACAGATATGTAATCTTATTTTGCCATTTATTTTAAATTTTAAAGTAAAACGGTACATTTATTTTTAGATATATACGTATAGCAAGATCACATCACACCTTGTAATTTTTCATTGAACTGGAATGACGTACTTTTACCAGAAATGAAGGCGTGTGCGCAGAAGAATGTATCAAAAGCAAGTTTCATCTTGTAAGTTTTGCCTTGTGTTGTTTGCGCAACAGCATTTCGAACAGTATTTACGCAGTCTCTACCTTATCAACACCTTTCATTAAAGTTTTACTTGGTACTCCTAATATTTGTGAATTTTATAATCAAACCTAAGTACCATGTGTCGAAAAAATAAATATATAAAATTCTTAATACACATATTTTACATTGTAATGTTCAGTTATTTTGTCGATCAAAGTAATTACAAAGTTGGATCGATTAAACGAATCGATAGGTTCACTAAAGATCTAAGACACATTTTGATATGGACTGAGTTACCCGGAGTAACATTTTATGGTCAGGAAGAATTTCACAATAGACATTGCAGAAAAACTAATTGTTATTTGACCAAAAATCGGACCTTATTCACTGATGTCAGGTACTTCGATGCCATAGTGTTTAATGTGCAGCAAGTTAGTAAAGGTGGGTTATCTGTATCTCCAAAATATTGTATAGGAAATGTTTTTTGGTATATATTATACCAAATATTTAAGAGCAAGGCCGAAAATATAATAGCCACTATTTTGTTCTCGTTTTGTTCTATTTTTTTGGCCGTGGTATAATAGCCACTTTTCTCTGTCCATAGCTAGTCTCTTGACTTCCTGGTACGACACGACATCAACTTTTTCCTTCACTTGGTCCATAAATGTACGTCTCGGTCTTTCACGTAACCAACAACAAAAATTATCGACGTATTACAATCATGTATTTAGTGAAAGATCAGGTATTTAGTGAAAGATAAATTCAATCAGTTTTTCTTTTTGTGTCAATTCTGAGACTTGATGGTGCTGGCAGAATATCAGCGCTGCGCTGTAGACTTGTCTGCAGCACATGCTGAGTCGGAACCCTTGCCTTGATGCAATAAAGCATTCACATCTACAAGTCTTTGTGTTTTAACATAAGTTATGTATGAACTGAACTTTGTTTGAGTTGTATTGTAATTATTGATTATTGAATTATCAAGGAATAAATGCTTTTCTATTCTATTCTATGGTAGGATACCAGTACTCTGTCAATGACTCGGCATTGTCCTTGGTATTTATAGAGGTCTTCGCGTGCTTCTGATGCTGGAACACGCTATGCAGGTTAATAATAGGGCCATTGTGTTAGCTATGTCTGTATACCTATACGTCTTAGCCTCGTTGGTTATTGCTGGCCGTAAATACTTTTAGAATCGTTGAGTGTATTTGAATTGAGAAGAAGAAAATATTCTTTGTGGGACAAGGGCGGATTCTTTTGTTGACTTGTCTTTGTAAAAAAACTTATCTCGTGATAAAAATAAATCAACTAAATCCCTTGCATCTAATTTCTTTTTTAATAATACCGCCTCCACCTTATCACACATTGTTTGGGGGAGGACACCACACGTACATCGTACATGCATTAGTATTTTCGCCTAAGTAACATCATGTTAAAAAATACATATTCTGTGGATCCCTAAAATGAATGTCGTCTATCAACTCTATGCAGAAAACTTTTAACTAGTAACTTTTATTCCTTAGACACTGAAAACTTTCTTGACTTGCCAAAACACAGAGGTCGCCTGCAAAAGTACATATTTGCTGCTAACGATTCTGCTGAAAATTACCCCGTGTGTCATCCAGAATACGACGGGTTCTTCAATTGGACTTGGACTTACAGGTATGAAAAATAATACCACGGTTCTTCTATGTAGACAGACATAGCTTCTTATGCAAGGATCTTTTTTAAAAAGTTAGCGATATCGTTTTGGTCATAGAAAAGACCTATATAGACCTACCTAAGATATCAGAAAGTGAAAAAGATCAACCACAAAAAAAATACATTGGCACAAGAGTTAGTTGGCTGATAACCTGCAGTAGTTTTCCAAAAGGTGAGGATGATGGTTTGCCGTGTGACAAGCCACCATTTTCTTGTTGGATACAAATTTAATGATCATTTAATTGACAAGTACTTAAACATTCAGGAAAGACTCTACGATCCCCTACAAGTTTATCTCCGTCTACACTGTCCAAGGTCATCCACTGGATGGAGAGATCCGATGGAGAGGATACATGAAGAGGTTGAACGAATACAGAAAGAAACAGCTGGACACCAAGAGTAAGGCTGCAGCTATATTCTTGGACAAGTGTCATAGCAGAAGCAAGAGAGAAGAGTTTGTTAAGAAACTACAGGTAAAGGTATTAAATATTACTAAACCAAAGAATAGCGTGCAAAGCGGTCTATTGAATCCCGGGGATCTAATAGACGTTTGCCGAATTTCGTTTCTTGACAATTATTTTGAATGTTCTAATATGATTTGCTGTGCATTACGCCAACTGACATATACGCCTCAGATATTCTTTCGTAATTTTGTAATTCATTCAGAAATTGCACAAATTTTACAAGTGCTGTACGAAAATATAATTTTGATACTTAGATGAAATAAAAGATAGTTAAAAACAACTAAAAAACACGCTTTAAAGCACATCAAACTAAAAAGTGTAAAAGAGCTTTTTTTCACAATAATACTAGTATTTTTCGTTCATTTATTTTTCGTTCATTATTGTTTTCAGCTTATATTATGAATGATTTTACACTTTTTAGTTTGATGTGCTTTAAAAGCGTGTTTTTTAGTTTTTTTTTACTATATTTTATTTTTCACTTTTTAGTTTGATGTAGGTACTGTGACGGCGTGTATTTTTTTTTGTTTTTTTTTTTTGTTTGATGTACTGTGAAAGCGTGTATTTATATTTTTTTCAAATTATTTTATTGTCACCGGTTCTTGATAACTATACAAAGTTTCAATTAAATCTGTCCGTTTAAAGTGGGTCAAAATCGAGTCCAAGCAAACGAGTTGGTTACATACAAGCATACAAACATAGCTAATAAAAGCGTGTTAAAAACCGCCGTGTGGTGACGGCAGAGTAGAATACATTTGTCACCAACCCCTACTCTTCCCGTGGGTGTCGTAAGAGGCGACTTAGGGACTACACATCGAACAGGGAACGGGCAGCAGCGCTCTCTGATACAGTAACCTTTTAATCTGCGATCTCCAACCCGCCTGCCAAGCGTGGAGATCATGGCAAAACGCTCCACTTAAGTGGAGGAGACTCATAGTCCAGCAGTGGACTGTAACGGGCCGTTGATTTGATTTTTTGAGATGAAAAAACTCCTTGCTGTTCATTTTGTGTTGAAAACCACTAAGAGGTAGGTAGGTAGGTAGGCCCAAAAGTTTGCAACCATGAAAAAAAGTCTTCGAACACGTACTAAAATTGTCTTTTTTAATTATTAATTTTATGAATTACAGAATGAACTAGCAATATACAATCAAACAGTCGACATCTACGGCGACTGTGGTCCCCTGAAGTGCAAAAGGAAATCTATGACGCCATGCAACTATCGTATTAGGAAGTACTACTTCTTCTACCTGGCTCTAGAAGATTCTATTTCTCCAGGATTTATAGGGGATGAAGTTCTCCATGCTTTTAAAAATGATGCAGTGCCTATAGTGTTTGGAGGAGAAACGTATGGGAAGTGAGTATTCGACAAACGTAACAGTTGAACAATATTATTGGGTAGCTCAAGTAGTTGGTGCCGTGTGGTGACGGCAGAGTAGAATACATTTGTCACCAACCCCTACTCTTCCCGTGGGTGTCGTAAGAGGCGACTTAGGGACTACACATTGAACAGGGAACGGGCAGCAGCGCTCTCTGATACAGTAACCTTTTAATCTGCGATCTCCAACCCGCCTGCCAAGCGTGGAGATTATGGCAAAACCTTCCACTTAAGTGGAGGAGGCTCATAGTCCAGCAGTGGACTGTAACGGGCCGTTTATTTGATTTGATTTGAGCTCAAGTAGTAACTCCTTTTCCTAAGAGAGCTCGAGGAAATTCGGATTCACTGTAGACGACATCCCTTTCCATAGCAGAAAGGACCCAAAGAAGCTCAGACTCTGATGATGATAATATCTTCTCATATCAACCGTCAGCTTCTTCAAAACTATTGGTCTGGAGAAGACTAGGTATATAATATGAGTTGATTACAAATAGATCTTCTTGCGTTGCTGTGGTCTTCCGGATTATGTCCTACATTGGACAAACAAATTTACTCATTCGCCTTCCTCATCATAAAATGATGTTACGAGAAATTTAGCAATCATCGAATTTTAGCTTTTACTTAAATGTGTTTACATCTTCTGTATAATCGCTGGTTTTCGATACTCAGTTAACAATGTAACTATTTCCCACCACAGCGTTCTGCCGAAAGACTCATTCCTGGACGCAAGTCGCTACCACAACATTTCCAACCTCGCCAAACAGATGCACAGGATTATCTCCCACAGGCAGCTCTATTACGACATGTTCAAATGGAAGCAGTACTACGCTGTGGGGGCTGGAGCAGTGCTGGACCCTTGCCAGTTGTGTGAAGTCCTCAACTTTCCACCATGGCTGCAAACCGAACTAACCCAGAATACGTTTAGGAGTTGGTGGAACAGCAAATATGAAGAAAGATGCCATAGCAGTTTGTTGTAATGTTAATAAAATGTTTGTGTACAGGGTTTTATTTTTAACTTAACAAAATTGATATTACGTGAGATTGTAAATATTAATATAATGAAGATATGGATATAAAAATCCGATCAAATAACAAATTAAGTAATAAGAAACATAATATTACTGAATTAATATTTAATTACTGAGTCAATATTTTTGTTTTAAGAAAATTCTACATGTTAAAGTAAGAGCAAAATTATAGCTAAGAAAAATAAGTACGCAAGACAGCACATATGTGGCTGGATATTTGCGTTACGAAAATCGCCCCTGCTACTACAGGATAAAGGCGCTCTCTAGGTCAAAATGCCGCATGCACTGGCAAGGAAATAAATATATTTAATATAAGCATTTATTTTATAAAGTTTTATTTCGATTTGACTAGCGTTTGTTCCATGTTTGTTTGCAGAAGTACTTACAAAAAGCTTTGTACAACAAAAACAGGGCAGTGTAAACTTAATCTGGACACACAATGTCCCGCAGGCGAAGTGTTAACTCTAGTAAATATGCTGCGAAATCGGGATTTAAAGTTAAATTAACACGGCTCGGACGATATCCGATCGCTGTGTGAAAGACTCCTGCTGGTCTACATATAGAGTGGGCAACAAAAAGAGCGAATATCACTCGGAGTGCTAGCCTTTTTCACTTTCTCTTACTCATACCTATAAAATTGTATCCATGAATCAAATGACGAATCTAGTGATGTAAAATCATCCTATGGTTATCCATATAATAAAATATTTGATGTTGACTTTGACTTCCAGCAGTGAACGTTTTTGGCTGAAATTATGATGATGATGAATCAGAATATTTTAGTTTTTTAAGAGCCTGAAAAGTTGTAGTACCTATAACAAGAAAAAATATAAATAATAATTATAATATGATACTATTTAAATTATGCACACTGCTTTAAAAAACCCGTACAGCCTACAAATATTTATCTTACTAACTGTCCGCCCGCGACTACGCTGCGTTATGTAAAATATTCCCGTGGCCCGTGGGTATATGACTTTTTCCCGTAAAATGTATAACTATCTCCAAATCCGTTCAGTTAAGGTGTGAAAGTTTAACAAACATCAAAATATATTTTCACATTTATAATATTAGTGTGATTCCTAGAAATACAGCGTAAGTTTTTCACAAGAAACCTAGCTATCATTTTGAAACAGCAACGTACAATTTCATGGATGCGAAAATCCCTTTTTCCTTTTGTTCTTTGATAGGTAAATAAATACCTACTATATAACTACACGATGAGTAAAAATATTTTATATTGTAGGCCTGCTGCAGACATGGAGTTCCAATCGCTCTATCGTATGTTTTAATCTGTTAAAATAATTTAAAGTTTAAATCCCTCCGCTTGAGGGGAAACGTTATTTTGTATACGTACTTATAAGTACGTACGTTAACGTTATAAATTAAAACAATTTTAGTCGCTTCAGTGAAACGGGGATTTTATTTTAGGTTAGTTTTTTAATGTTATAATTTAGCTAGTAAATCAAATTAACAAAAAGAAATTTTTTTTGTATACAATGTAGTCAATATAAAAAAAAAGACAACGTTAAACTATAAATCCAACTAAACTAAACTTAAAGTGTTTAAACTATTCGGTTTTAAATAAAGGTAAGAAGAACTAAGTGCAAGTTGCGGCTTAACTTCAGCTGCCAATTCTAAGCTGTTTCCGGCAAATCTTTTCATTTTTAATGAACAAAGCTAAGGAAACTTTGAAGAAGCTTACTTTGAGCTTTAGCAGGTGATTTTAAAGTTTCTGGAACTTATTTCTTTTTTAAAGAGTTGCGAAACACCGCGAGCAGCCAGTATCTTGCTATCGAGATTTTTATATTTATTTTATTTACATGTTTGCAGTGCAGATAGTTTTAACAGATATTAGATAGTTAGAACAGCTTCAATTCAATATTAGTTTTACTCTACGTTTAAGTGACGTAGAGTATTTAAGTGACGTTTTTTACCTCGGGAAAATTAATACAGCAAACAACCTTTTATGTTGTTAAAGGTAACTAAAAGCAATATTAAATTATACGTACAAAATTAAATTACAAAAACCGGCAGGACTTTTCAGTTAACCAAGACATGGATAGGTAATTATTCCAATCTGAATGTGAAATATGCTATCATTATGCAAATAGACAAAGATCTGTTTTTGCGGCATCTGAATTTCTAATCCGCCTTTATAACACGTTCCAAGATTATACAGGGTGATTTCAAAGTCTTGTAGCAAGTAATCGAATATTTTTTTAAGAATAGAAGTAGAACACGACAGATGAAGTAAAAGTTGCTGTTGCTAATAAGCAAGTAATAATCTTTAATCAATCAATAGAATGGACTTGACTTTCTCGGGTCTGACAGATACAGGAACTGACAGGTATAGAAAATCTTTCATATGAATTTTTCAGTTTCATGGTCATACAAATAATCATGAGTTGTCGCACGATGTAGCTGTTGCTGCTACGTAGCTATGCTCTACGTGCTACGCCGTAGCCCCAGATTAAAAACTCCTGCGCAGCAAGGAATTATCTCATCTGAGGCCGTAGCAATCTTATCCGATTTTTCTGAAAAATGGGAAATAGTAAAAGAAATTTTTCAGATATTATTGACTACTTATGTCCATATTATTGTTACAAAATAAGACGTATTTGGGTATGAATAAAAACTTAGTCTGTTTTATTAAAAACCAAAAGGTCGAATTAACTCTTGAAATCTTTGCAAATCCTTGAAAGGTCGTCAACTGTATATTTTTGTCGTTACCTTTTACTACGATACGCAGTTCTGCCCTGTGGTAGCAAAAATGCCGTTAAGCAACATCTGGCCGATTTTCACTTTTTGATGGCATCTTCATCACGAAACGATTCTCTATCGACCCATCTTACTCGTATTTTCTTGTTTAGTTTCCGAGATAATTATAAGAAAATTGCCATTAAATGACAGATTTTCCGAAGCATTCACAGCTATAATGCCGCTTATTACAATTGCATAACTGAAATGCCGTCAAAAGTACATAACGTAGGTTTTCTATTGATTTTTTCTCTCAATTACATAACTTGATTGCCGTTATCTGATTTTTGTAAGCTGTACTGCCGTTTAAAAACTTTTGCGGTGTTAAAGTTATGTTAAGTATTAAACTAGTAGAGTACTAATCCTTGACTTTAATGTCGTTAAGTAAAAATACTACACTAAAATATATTTAAAGGATCTTAACGGCTATTTAGAATTGTACTAGTGCTACATTTCATAAGTTGGTCTATTATTCGTTAACCTGTAAAGCCTACTTGATGTTGATAATTCCTTTTAAATTCATCATCATATGCACTACTACAATGAATTTTTTCACATTTCGTAGCTTGACTCCAACAAAAATGAGCACTTTAAAACGAAATATTTCTGAAACGTATACTAATATCGAAAAATGATTTTGCGAACCCCCATTATTAAAAAAAAAACCTATCCAATGACAATAAGACATTATGGAGTAGTTAAGAAAAAAGAAATTACCCCCGACTATAATTGTACCAGAAGAACCCATTTTTTTTCTTCTTTAGCAACCGTCTACCCATTTTTGGGGACATTTTGCCAGCGTCGGGTAATGTAATTTATTGTACAATATAATACAGATAATGTTATTTACAAAGAAATATTATTGTGTTTTAAATATATACAAAGACTTTTTATATATAAGTTATTAGAAATGGGTCAATATACAAGAAGTATTTATAGGCAATGGAGCTTTCAACGAAATGAGGATATTGTATAATGATAATGACTGATATTTTGAACATATAAACAGAATGTGATCGATATGTGATCGATATCACCCAGACCTAAGCCACATTCACAAGCTGAATTAAGAATAGACAGTCTGGTCAAATGAGCCGGACAACAACAATGGCCAAACCGGAGACGAGAAATAGTAGATGAAGTACATTTGTCCAAACTACTTTACTAAACGAAGGCCGCGATGGAATGTTAGGCTGTAGATTTTTAAAATGTTTACCCTTGGAGGGATTCGACCACAAATCTCTCCAACTTTGTGAAAGAGTGGAGCGAGAAGAATCGCTTCTTCTCGCTCCACTCTTTCACAAAGTTCATCTTGTACATCTTGGGTCAAGTACATCTTGGGTATATACATAATTTTTATCAAATTTGCCCTGTGAAGCTGCTAGTTTGGCCAACTTAACAACCGCTTCATTGCCTTCGATTCCCGAATGACTGGGAATCCAAGCCAACGAAACCTTAAGAGAACGGTTGGAACAAACCAACAGCCTATTTTTTATTTCAAGCGATAGAGGAGAAAAAGAGTTTTTGTTAAAAGGATTCGATAAAAGCGAGTTCAGACAACTTAAAGAGTCAGTAAAAACTATAGAATCCTGAAAATTATATAATTTACACACTCCAATATAGTCAAAGCTTCTGCACTATAGTTTGTGTGGTGTATATACTTCTTGCATATTTCTCTTGTACTTCCCGCAGTAACTGAATCGTTTTTTTCAGCCCATCGAAACGGGTGGTATTATATCTTGCATATTTCTCTTTACTAACCTGTTGTTTTTGATAGCTGTCAATAAATATATGATTTAATGAAAAGTCTACATATGGATTTATTTCTTGTATTTATTAGTGGCGACGATAAAGAACCCATGAAAACGTCGTAAAAACGCTGCATAATATGGATAAAGTAAGGAAGTGTAGAGGTACCCTTCGGGGGTCACTTTCTCGACTCGACAACTACATCAACCAAAGGGCAACGATGTCTGGCGAAGACATTACCACCCGTTTTGATGGGCTGAAAAAAACTATTCAGTTACTGCGGGAAGTACAAGAGAAATATGCAAGAAGTATATACACCACAATTTGATATTATGTTATCATATTTAAACAGTTTAAAAAACCCTGTATTTTTATGCAAGAACGCAGCACCAACACCTTCACCCTCAGAAGTTAAAGGTGTTTTTGATGCATCCGTGTAGAAAATTTCAGAATTTGGATAATTTGAATTAATAAAACCCAACACTAGTGAATTTGCAACGACTGATTCTTTTTGCACACCAATAGACAACTAAATTTTTGGAGTATAAATTACTGCTATGGCCAGTAAAACAATGGATGACAAGGAAAAGTTTTTAAGCATGGTCTATATTCTAATCGTTTGTGTAACTGTTATAAATATGAGGGACGCTTTTACGAGCCCAGTACCTATTGTTAGAATCGATTAAAGATTTAAGTTGTTCAATTTTACAAAGAATAGAATATGATTTATAATTTGACTTGTTTTAAAAATGTAGTTGTCTGACAAAAATTGCCTTCTCAACTCCAGAGGAGGATCACAACACTCAACCTGAAGAGCGTTAATTGGGGTTGATTTCATAGCGCCCACCACCTATACGAAGACTTTTCGATTGAATCAAGTCCAACTTACGAAGGGCCCCTTTATTAGCGGGAGGCAAAAAAAGAGCCATAATCCAAAATACTTCTAATTAAAGCGCTATACACAAGTCTTTGAGATGATGGATGAGTACTATTGAGCACCCCACCAGACACCCGACAAGGCCCTCAACACGGATATACTTTTTTCACACTTATGAACAACATGGTTCACATGAGCTACTCCATTTAGTTTTGAATCGATTTTTTTTTTCCTAAAACATAACTTCATCAACTTTAGGAATAACTACTTGATTTATTGAAATACTAACATCAGGAACTACCCTCTTACGAGATAAAATCAATAATGAACATTTAGTAGAACATTCTGGGCTACAACATTATAAAATTCGACTTGCCATCGACTCGCTAAGAAGAAGAAGTGGGAGATAAAAGCCAAATTATGGTTAGCCATCCACAGCGGTATACACCTTCCAGGTCAGATTGCAAGGCGTTTGCTGCTTGATCGAAGATTTATGACAGGTATAAACAAGAAGATCATCTCATATTGTAAGATATTACAACCAGTAATTACCTCATCCAAATCCCTAGTATATACATCATACAGAAGAGGACTAAGGACGGCTCCCTGAGGAACGCCTTTCCAAACTATCCTGCGAGAATCGCTTACACCTGCAAGACGAATTGATATAGACCTACTAGTAAACAAGTTAAATATGAAATTTACAAATTTAAATGGAAAATTTATGGCTAACAACTTTTGTTTTAAAATTATTAAATCGACGTTGTCGTATGCAGAGCTTACATCCAAGAAGGCAGCCGTCACCACTTCGTTTTTTGAAAAAGCAACAAGAACGTCAGTTGTCAAAAGAGAATGGTTGTCTTATACGCTTTTGCCCTTTCTAAACCCGTATTGGGACACAGAAAGTAATTTATTGTGCTCCAAATGCCACTCCAATCTATTTTTAATCAAATGTTCTGTTAACTTGCACATAGTGGATGCTAATGCAACTGGTCTATAAGAGGAAACTAATAAAGGGTCCATGTTAGGTTTTAACAATGGAACTATAAGGTGATGTTTCCAAGCAGAAGGTATATTACCAGTCGCTACTATAACGTTTATAATATTGAGATAAATTGACTTGGTAGACTCATTTGAGTTATCTATAAAAGAGTACGGAATGCCATCATCGCCTGGCGTTGAATCTGACACACGTTTTAAGACAAATAATAATTCCTGTATGCTGAAAGGTTCGTTTAAATACCCTGAATTTCAGGAAGAATATGTAAATGGAATTTGATCTGAAGATGGAACGAAATCGACTGCGAGTGAACTGAAAAACAAAGGAACCCAATCGAGTGATAAAGCAGAAACAGAGGACGCCATCTTGGAAGTTCTAAACCGCCGGATACTATTCCACATCAAAGATAATGGAGTATTCGGCGAGATAGATTCGCAGAAAGACTTCCACCCTTTTCGCTTTTTTTTCGTAAAAGTCGCTTAGCAGCTGCTTCGTGATTTTTAAAATCATTAAAGCTAAATCAACAAAATTATGGACAAGTAATTCCGTGTCATTTCTTTTTTTTACAAATTCCGTGCATTCCTTGTCCCACCAAGGAGGAGAAGGAATTTTATTTCTGGCAACATTTTTAACGGAAATTATTCTTCAGCTGACAATAATTATAGGCTATTTGTGGTTAAGTTATTGTAACTATCAACAATATTATCTTCGGAGACAACTTGAAAATGAGACATTTTATTATTTAACGAAACAGAAAAATCTTCCCACTTATCCTTAGTCAACCTGAATTTCTGTAAAGGAGGTAAAGCTTCAGTACAAACTGTTGTTGGACTTTGGAAACGATATACTTAACAATGGGATAATGATTACTGCCGTATGATAACTTTAGAATATTCCAGGTAATGAGTGACATTAAGCCAGGAGAACAAATGGAAAGGTCAACATAGCTGCGTGCTTGACCAGGAATCGGTCGACGAGTTGGAGAGCCATCATTTAAGACACTAAGATTTAATTCATCAAGTAAATCTGCAATACGAATGCCAAAACTGTCATCTCTCGGAGCAACCCACGAGGAATGATGGCCATTAAAGTCGCCCAAAATAACAACAGGACAGGAGACTGCAAACCTTGTATAATGTTTTTTGAAATAGGAATTACTGTTATATCTTTCTCAGAAATATACACAGGAACATAAGCAGTTCCTGCCACCTGTGCAGCTACTATATCCAGATGATCATTGTTATACACAGGTAATGTTAAGCAATTAAATAAATAATTTATTTTTATGAGGAGCGCAACTCCTCCATAACCATCCCCCGGTCACCCCTGATGAGGTTGAAACCTGGAACTCTATAACGAGAACCAGGCCCCAACCATGTCTCGGAGATGGCCAGAATGGAAGGATTGTATTTTTTTATTAAATAAACTAGTTCAGTGTGTTTCTGGCATTCCACTGAATCAGATTCTCCATGTTTAAGGTTAAGGATGTCTATTGAGAATGTGTTGACAAGAGATAAAGCTGTGTTGTACGGTAAAAAAGAGTTAAGAATTATGTTCATTCATTGAGATACAAGCTCATGAAGAGGAAGATACCTCCTTAGAGGATTCTGATTAATTTTCAACTAAGCCACAACCATTATTCTGAGAAGGTTCTTTAAAATATTTTTTTTTTTTTTTATGAGCTTCTTTTTTTTTTTTTTTTTTTAAAGGTTTTCTTGTTTTAGGCTGACTTATTACAGTTTTTTTCTGCCATACTTTTTGTTTTCAGAAGGAGATAAAATAAGAATTAGATTCCTGGGAAGAGGGCTGAGAAGCAACTACTTCAGAAAACAATTATTTTGATGTCGGAAAAGACTTGGAAGTCTCAAGATAAGACACATTTTTATCAGACATTATGTCTTTTGATGTTTACTTGCCTCAAAAACTCTGGACAATTTTTATCAGTGGCTTTGTGTGAACCAGAGCAATTGACACAATGGAAAGCCTCTACATTGCATGATCTGCCATCATGGTCCTCACCACATTTCAAACACCTGGGTTGACTTCTACATTATCTCTTGTATGCCCAAAACGGCAGCAGTGAAAACATTGGATTGTTGGTAAAATATATTATTCCACAGGCAAGGAGAAATAAAAAGAAAACACTCTTGGAGGAAGGCATTGGCCATCTAAAGTCAAAGTGACAGACTGTGTCGGAATCTACTCAACCCCTGAAGAAGTAATAGACTTCCTACACATGCGGCGGGATAGCCCCAAAGCTATCAGGAACCCTTATACACCGTGAAATTTACATCGTTTTGTTCCCGCCGTGTAGTGATAGTACCCGTCAAACTGAACAACTTTTCACGAAAAAGAAATTTCCTGCGACAAAAAAATTTGACATACAAAGTGAGACTCCCAACCGACCCATTTTGTATGGAGAGACCAAAAATTTTTTTGTCGCAGGAATTTTTTTTTTCCTGAAAACGGCGGGAACACAACGATGTAAATTTCATGCTGTATTTGACAAAATATCTTCATGTGTCCAATCCTCGGGCACACCCTTTACAATGCCCATTCTGCAGATGAAATCTTGAAATCGAAGCAATATATTTTTTATTTTTTGCAAGACTTTCATTTTAAATAAAAGCATTTGCCTCCCTACCACTAGAAAACAAGATGGAAAGACGATTGCGTCCTATACTTTTTACATCATTTTCTAAGATGTTCCTCATTCCATTTTTGTGGAGAAAATAAGAAAAATCAAGTGGGTGCAAAGTTTTTTTGTTTTCAGCTTCTTGGAACTGGACGTGAACAATATATGGACCTTGGTCATTTGCTTCATAGAACTTTCTGAAGTTTTCTGCAGATGAAACTGACGTATCCATGCTTGCGACAAATGAAGCTTCTTGCGTTGGTTCTTGATAAGTCGAGGTTGAGGCCAAAGAAGGATTTGTGAAACTTATCATTGAAGGGTCCAGTAGCAGGACTTTTTTAGTCATTTTTTTGTCAATCTTTTTTTTAAAGCTAACGGATTGAACTTTGCGGTATACGTTGTTTAGAGTGGTAGCATAGAATAGGTAGCATCAGAATACTTGATACAGCCAGGGATGTAGTTAAATATCGTTGGTGAGTCAGGATTGACGAGAACTTTATATTTAAGGATATCGTCTGCTGAGGTGGCTTCCAGTGCAATAAATTTTCAAAAAAATACTTCCAGTGGGCCCACTTCAAGTCCGAACCAGCCATGGACGGCTCTATGTCAAATCGTTCAGGTCGTAAGTATCGTAACATCGATGGAGATTTTTCTATTTCATCAGGCATGGTCGCATAGATTACTAAAGTCAAAATTAATGTTGAATAAATTGATACATGATAAAGACAGAACCAAACGAAATATTGGCTTTATTCAACATTAAAACAGCACAAGCAAAATAACAGAGACTGACAGACAAAATATATGACACGTTCTATCATAGATTCTTCTGGTTAGAGAAGGAGGTTTATAACACAACACAACAGAAAAACTTACCCTACTCGAAGAAAAATAACACTATTTATATTTTACTAAATTATATACACTTATATATGCAATAATGAATAAATTAGATACAGCAAAAATTTTGACGCCTTTTCAATTTCCCGCCAAAGACCGAAAAAAACTTTTTTTTTTCTTTCTGACAGACAGATATCAGACATGGCGAAACTAAAAGAACTCTACAGTAAAATTTGTATTCGTGAACATTGAAACTAAATGTTTGACCTCTGGGCTTCAATATGAACATAAAAATATTATTATAATATTGACTGTTTTGAGTTGTCTGTAATTAAGGATATCACATAAATGTTGGAATTTTAGTATCAAAGTTCTATTACTTTCGTCAGAATGTATTTGGCAACACTACGTTTTGGCGTTATCAATCTATTGAAAGTCTTACAAAACGTTATTTTTTTACATTTTTATTTTGATACTCATAAGCGGCTATAGTACATTACTGCCGCGGCCGCAAAATTAGTTATTGTTGGACGAGGACACGTTTAAAGTCTGAGCTGCAGGCGAGGAATTTTATCGTGTACGAGTCCAGCAAGAGTTATTGCGGCTGAGGCCTGTATAGTGCTTTTCTCTGAAATACGCGAGGAAATTATAAAACACAAAAAAAAATACCTTATAAGAACCTTGGATTTGGATATGTACTCGTATCGTACTAAACTTATAAGTTCTAACCCTTATCACTTTAACCTCTACTTCGACTACTTGAACCATTTATTGTCGTAATATTTCCCTAATTCAATGATAAGTTAACTCCATCATGAAAAATAAGTAACAAAATTGTACGATAGAGATGATAATTACAAACCGCCATATTGCGCTTTTTTCTTTTTTTATTCTGTGCCAGTGTCATACAATACAGAGCATACAGCCAACTCAAATCACTACGATTCGTGTACGATTCATATAAAATTTGAATTTAGAACATAAGAGTATGCTGTAAAAAGACTCTTAAACATTGAAATTTCTAGACGAAAGTTACTTTGCCGGCCTAGGCCGTTTGAGGGCACATTCCTGGCCGCTGTTTTGTATGGGACAATGTTTCGTCCAAAAATGAGTCACTTCGCGTACTGTTTTTTGGCAGTAATGATCACATTTTCGAGCGTGTCGGAGAAAAATTCATTATATATTATTTCAAAATGTTACATACGTGATTTTTTTTTTGGTGTGGCTGTTCAAGGCTAAGCCCATTTTGTTTGCTCCCCTTTGTATACAACAACATCTTACTAAGCTATTCCAAGCTATTATTAGACAGCGAGAGAGAGACTTGCTATATAGGTATTTAGTTTTGCAAAATAAACTCTCGCTCAGCTAGTGCAATTTGAACGTTTAAAACTATGAAGAAGCAAAGAGAGAAATAGTGAAAATGTTTAACGAACTCGCTGTTAATATAAGAGCAGGTTCATGTAACTTTACTAGTCAAACAGGTTTGGATAAAAAATTTATTACTGTACTGGCTAGGACCTAAAGTATGTTGAAATTAGTACCTATTTAAAAATGTACCTGAAGCCTTTTAATATTTTTTCTCCGACACGCTCGAAAATGTGATCATATCTGCCAAAAACAGTACGCGAAGTAACTCATTTTTGGACGAAACATTTCCCCATACAAAACAGCGGCCAGCAATGTGCCATTTGAGGGCACATTGCTGGCCGCTGTTTTGTATGGGCAGCAATGTGCCCTCAAATGGCACATTGCTGGGCCAGCAAAGTAACTTTCGTCTAGAAATTTCAATGTATTTGAGTCTTTTAACAGCATACTCTTATGTTCTAAATTCAAATTTTATATGAATCGTACACGAATCGTAGGGATTGGAGTTGGCTGTATGCTCTGTGTGACACTGGCATAGAACAAAAAAAAGAAAAGCATGCAATATGGTGGTTTGTAATTTTCGTCTCTTTTATTTTTATCGTACTACTTTCTTACTTATTTATCATGATGAAGTTAGCTAATCATTGAATTAGGGAAATATTATAATAATGAATGGTTCAAGAAGTTAAAGTGATAACGATAAGAACTTATAAGTTTAGTACGATACAAGAAGACATCTAAATCCAAGGTACGAGTACTTACCTACCACAATATTTTTAGTATTTTATAATTTAATCGCATATTTCAGAGAAAAGCACTATACAAGCCTCGGCCGCAATAACTCTTGCTGGACTCGTACACAATAAAAGTCCTCGCCTGTGGCTCAGACTTTAAACGTGCCCTCGTCCACCAATAACTAATTTTTCATTACTCATACTCTGAAAGTAGTTCGGAAGTTTCCTGAAGAGCGGATTGAAGGTAATACTTTTCAGCCCGGAGGGAGGGAGAAACACTTTCGACTGACAGCTGTCATTCTTTCATTCATTTTCATTCATTCTGGCAAATTTTAAAAAAAAACTGGTTCTAATTTCACATTTCTATTGAACTATGTTCCATCTTTCTATACAGCCACTCAATTACAGCGCAATGTTAAATTGAAATAACATAAAGTTTTGTATTAATTAAAGAATATATTATATTTTTTAAATGACTTTATTATAATTAACTTTCAACTATTTCTTTAAAATAAAATACATTTGGGCCAAATATTTAACATTTTTCAATGATCGAAATTAAAAATAATGGCTCAAAAGCTGGCCGGCACGGCCACAGCAAAAATAAAAAATAGGCGGGAAAGCAACAATCCGATTATCATTTGTTTTTCGAGTTGTAGGGTTTTATTTACTTTGCGTGTTCATCTGATTCAGATAGGGAAGTCACTAATTTTTTCTTTAGCTAATTCGTGTTTTTATTTTTACTTTCCTTGGATTCGTAATGAAAAGCACAGTGTTTACCTCTGGTTAAACACTTATTTAGTGCCTCGAATTATTAGGGCCCTCGCTACGCTCAGGCCCCAAACCCCGACTTGGCGCTAAATAAGTTACTTTCACCCCTCGTATAACAATGTACTATTGCGGCCGCGGCAGTAATGTACTATTAAAAACAATTTGTCTTTTTATTAAGCAAATGGCGATTAAGAAAAATGTTTTACTCGTATTTTCAGCCAGTTTGTCATGTTTTTTCCGATACCACTCAAAGTTTTCCCGCTGAAAATTATACTTCGTTTGCCAAAAACACATTCGTATAGCACAGCAAACCAAACATAATTTATTCACAAATGAAAACATCATGGCCGCAGAAAACTAGTTAAAATCCCATTATGAAACGGGGTTACCTGCAAATAGCGCAAAGCGAAGGTAAATCTTAAGTTTAAAATGGAGGCAAGGTACCTAGTCGAGAAAAAGCAATTCCTTCAAGCCCAACGTTTGCATAGGTAAATTAGTTGCTAGTTCTGTCTGTGAGCAAGTTAGATTGCCCCTTGACTCCCGGCTTCTTTAATTTTTGCCTGGAACGCAGTTGTACGTTTCGCCTCTGCTCTGAGAAAAAGTAATTTTACTTTTGCATTGGATTCATTTTATACAACTCATGTTTCTATTTCTTTGAACGAATGAGTTTATCTGAAGAAAATTACTCGTATATTTTGCTGGGTATCCGGCATTCGCCTGCTGCTGCTACGCCTATGTGGTTTTCAATTCTTTTAAGTTACTACCATTGGTTACTTACTACTCTAAAAAGTAAAATTTTCATGTGCATTTCATTCATCAAAGTCTATAGTTTACACGACTGCCCAAAAAAAGAAGTGTTGGGTAAAAAAAGATGTCAGGGTTCATGTAATGTATGTAATTATGTATATTGTATGTATGAATGTGAGATTTATGTCTTGGAAGTAGCTTTAATAGGCTAGATATGTGAAACTGCTTTGTAACCATTATACACTGTAAACAACCTTGTAAATCTAGAGTAAATTAAGAATTACCTATTATTATCTTTCATCATCATCATCATTCATTATTATCTTTATTCCACCATAATTTTTAACAGATTTGGACGTATGGGGCATCGTTAGCACCTTATATCTGCCCGAGTGACAGGCTATAATATTTTTTACCAGGGCAGACGTATTTTTATTTTCGCGATTAATTCGGTAAAGTCATTGATTTGACCTGTTGTAAATCAATGGGTATAGTTAACATAGTTCAAATAATTTAAAAACCCCCGAAGCAAAAAAAGCAAAAATTTTAAAAGTCAAAAATAATACCTATTGTTGAGCCATCAAATTCGATAAAGTAACACCTATATATTTTAATTTTATTATAGAAATTGATGGATGGCACGATTTGGTTTGCTCGTTGAAATGACGCTATAATGTCGCGTCGGGGTACCGCGCTTAAGTAAGTCAGATGCTTCATTTGATTGACTATCTATTAATTTGCTAGCATATCCGACCAACTTGCTTTGATACGATATTTTTTTTTAACTTAGCGGTACCCCGACGTGACATTATAACGTCATTTCAACGAGCAAACCAAATCGTGCCATCCATCAATTTCTATAATAAAATTAAAATTTATAGGTGTTACTTTATCTAATTTGATGGCTCAACAATAGGTATTATTTTGGACTTTTTAAATTTTTGCTTTTTTTGCTTCGGGGGTTTTTAAATTTTTAATTTATTTTTATTTCATAATTTTTAAACTTTATTACAAATATACAATACAATACAAATATTCTTTATTGACACCAATCAAAATTACAAGAAAACATATTATAAACATATTATGATAATGAATACAGTTATATCTATCTAAAAGGATCACTATCAAATTGGAGAGTATTTTCTAAGAAAGTACTAGTGTGCTGGATATCCTGGCTACAACATCAGCTCATCGTGTAGCCACCATTGCATTGTATCTAGAATCAAATACTGATCAAAATGAATCCAAACACGACATATCTGCTATTATTTTTTCAAGAGTGTACTAGAGTGCTGGATATCATGGCTGCAGCATCAGCTTATCGTGTTTCCACGTGGTTGCCCACCATTGCATTGTATCTAGAATCAAATACTGATCAAAACGAATCCAAACACGATAAATCGGCTATTATTTTTTCAAGAGTGTGCTAGAGTGCTGGATATCCTGGCTGCAGCATCAGCTCATCGTGTTGCTACCATTGCAATGTATGTAGAATCAAATACTGAGCAAAACGAATCCAAACACGACATATCTGCTATTATTTTTTCAAGAGTGCTGGATATCCTGACTGCAGCATCAGACCAATAATTCCATCATCATGCAAAGTTATATAGCATACATGAGTTTTTCAAATTTTAGGTCATACGTACCTTTAAAAAGTAAATACACATTATGCGTCTAAAAATCCTACCGCAGTCAACAAAAGAGCTGATGACCTTGAAACGGCTGAACCGATTTTTATGAAACATGTCTAAGAACCATCGCTAGAAAACCTGCGTTCAAATAAAAAAAACCGCATCCAAATCGGTTGACCGGTTTAAGAGCTACGGTGCCACAGACAGACACAGACATACAGAGCGGTCAAACTTATAACACCCCTCTTTTTTGCGTCGGGGGTTAAAAATTATTATCATCATCAACAGCTCATATACAAATTGTTGTACTTACCTACTTAATATTCCAGCTTACCGCCTGCGGCTTGCGGTGGATTTGTCCCACAGACAAACGTCTTAAATGTCTGTGATTTGTCCTGAACTACATTGCCATCTATGAACGTGGAGGAGGGAAACACACTTATCATTCCGATCTATGCCGACAGATGACGCTGTGGTAAACTTCCAACGTTTAAATATTGTAGAGAGGCACTTCGTGCAATTCAATTCAATTCAATATTTATATTTATGGCCTCTGTCAATGGTGACAATTCTGCCAGTGTCGAGGTTGGAGAATACACGTGGAAACAAAAATGTTTATTTTCTCGTTCTGACTTCGTGCAACTTCGGGCTTCACTTTGACACCAATTTGACACTTCGTGAGACTTCGTCGAAGAACTTCGGACGAGAGTGTAGTGGACGCTTTATACAAAACTTTTGTGCATCGACTTTATGCAACAAAAATATTTTGTATTCGTATTTGTTGTATTTCGTATTAGGTATTTCCGTGGCAAAATCGGTTCAGTAATTCAAAACTGTGAAAACGTTAGAGTTTCTTTCGCATTGATTATTTTTATTGTACGAAAAACATAAAATTAGGTAGGTAGTTGTTTAGTAGATTATTTTACTATACGTGCATAATAAATTATTTTCTATATTAAGTTGAGAAAATTTAAAACTTAAAAAAAAAAATGTAGAGAAACAACGCGCGCTTATTGCGTTTCAATCACTTCATGTTGTTATTATTTAAAGCCATAAAATGCTTTAATTTATTTTTTGTATCAAAATAAAACCTTAATGGATTGGCTGTGTAACAGTATTTCTTAAGCTTTATCGAAAAATTCAAAATTTAAAAAGTTTTTGATTTGACGTTTATCAAAATTGACAAGTGAATAAAAACAGCTGTGAAATTCGCAAAAAAATAGGGAAATTAGTGGAATAAATCCGAGATTTCCAATATTATTAGTATTTTACAAATTTATCCTAAAATTAATCTGTAAGAGAAGAAGTGTAGTCTACATTTGTAGTGAAAGTTAGGTTATGTTATGTATGACTCAGTGTTGAGATGATTATGAGATTTTCGACGTTGTTCCTTTAAATTGGGGGCCTTATATGGGTGGAGAAGGATTTCTGATTGTGTCTTGTGTAATATAGAGTGAAGTTCAAGGATGAGTGAGCGCGAGGGTCCCAGTGGTTCGGGGTCCCAAGGGTCGGAGAGTGAAGGCAATAAGCGTACTGCGCCACAGGCTATGCCTACTGGATCAAGGTTAGAGGCTTCTTTGTTTTGCTAATCTCTTTCTCTGTTATGTTACAAAACTGTTAGATTAGAATGTTCTGATATTCTAATAGCCCTCTATGATAAAGACTAAGAAGCTTATCACATTCAATATTTTTTATTTAATTTACTGTACATTATAAAATAAATTATACATCAAAAATTTTAGAGCAGAACACAGTGGCAGTTTCAAATTATTACATAAAACTTTTGCAACACTTTCTAAATTTTTGTATCAGAGCCTAGATCTTCTTTAAGTACCTTTTAGTCTTATTATTTATTTAAAATGGAAACACTCACATAAAAATGGAAACTTTGTCATCCAACGTTTCGATCCTGTATGAGGATCTTCTTCAGGGAGGCCGGGGGGTCAGTCACCACCGCCCACAAGGCGAGCCCGCCGAGCACTGCAAAGAGCGGCTCGCTGTGCACATGCCGATATTGTTGCAGTATGGGGCGCTGCTGATGCAGTCTTTGGCTGTAGGGTTTGCTGATGCGTAGTGTTGTGTAAAGCAATGACCAAACATACAGCACTCACTACATCATCACTTTTCACTTGAAACACAGACACAGTTTGCAACACGGGTCTCCACAATTGTGATAGCGACCAACAACTGTTCCTGTGTGTGTTTCCGTTTTAAATAATAATGTATAAAAATCACATATCATTCAATAATAAAACCTAATACCCCTTTAACCCTCTTAATTTATAAAAAAGTGATCACAAGCTGACCTACTGAGTCTTCATTGCACCAATAATAGCTTTATTTGTTTTGTTTTTAGGGGCAGTAGTAATTATGCCAGTGAGCCTATCCAATTTAGAGTCAAAGGCTCCACAATCACAGGAGCTTCACCTCCAAAGTTTGTGACCCTGGAAGACATCATGAAGGCTGCCCATGGTATGCAAAACATGGCTTTAGCCCATGAAATTGCCATGGACACTGATTTTAAACTGGAGCCATTTGAACCACCTGACAACAGGTAAGAAGCTTACAAAGTTAATAAATACTAGTTACTAACTAGTGATGAGCATTGGAGCAGACGGGTACTTGAATGGAGACCGCATCTCGGGAAACATAGTGTAGGACACCCCCCTGCCAGGTGGACTGATGACTTAAGGAAGGTGGCTGGATGAGGAAAGCAGGTGATTGTGCCCTTGGGGAGGCCTACGTCCAGCAGTGGACTGCAATAGACTGATTGATTGAGTGATGAATAAGTAAAAAGTAAGTAAAAACACTTTATTGCATACAAAAGGAACATAATAATAAAGATAGTGAACATATTGATTGAGTGCGCAAAGGCGGCCTTATCGCTTGTAGCAATCTCTACCAGACAACTTTTGGGAAAGAGGACATTTATAAAGAAGACTGTTGTAGTGCATGAGCAAAAAACGAGAGTAAAAACACAATTAATACAGTAAAACATATAAGTTAAAAGTACAATATATGCACACATACATAAATATATCAAAGACATAACGGAAATAGTAATGATTACTAACAGATTGTGCCAGTAGATATTTGAAAGAAGCTAACAACTTTCAGTGACATATTTCTTTTGGTAAAGCTTTACAATATTGTAGTAATGATGGGGTATCTACCTAGAACCTAGATATTTTACATTACTCTTGTCTTGACAGTCTTCTCCTTTGCGAGTCGATGATAAACATTTAAATTTTACTAGCCCAATAGGCAGCCACCCGGCTACCAAACAAAAGCAAAATATCTAGCCAAAATTTTTGCCTTAGTATATGGACTTCCTCAAGATAATTTTTTTTTTTTTTTTTTTTCTATTTGAACAGAACTACTTAAGACTAGTGGCAAGTGTCTCCCATCAGGCTCATAACTCATAACTCTTCTTGATATAGTATACTTAACTTATTTAACACTGAGCAAAAAGTAGGTACAGTTAATTTGGAATATTTAGTGTAAGTTTAAGTTAAATTAAACAAAGATAATATATAAGACTTTCCACGACATAAAACATGTTGAGTTTAGAACATTACACACAAATTAATGTAGAAACAATTTTGAGTAAAAATGCCAAGGTAACAGGGAGTTTCAAGACAACCAGGGTAACAGATCTTAATTGATAGATAAATATATGATGATAAATATATATATTTTTTTTGTATGGAGGTGTGGTATTGTATAGAAATATGCGTTTCATTTAGCAAGCCAACAGTAAATTGTGAGTGAGTGAAGTGAATGTGTAAGTATGAGGGAATCAAAACAACAGTATACAAACTTAGCCAGTTGAGAAGTCAAATTCAAGTTGTGTGATTTAGATTTTATAACAGTAAGTATAATATGTGGACCCATTGCAGAAGAACAGCCAGGTGAATAGCCCTACGATTAGATCTCGGGGTCGGTAACTGTTGAGATCAGATTCCACTATTCATCTAGCCACTCCTCCATGTGATCCTTGGGTCAAGTCAAGTGTAGGTATAAGACAAACATATAAATATCGTGAAACTATTAATGTGTGTAGTTAGAGAGTAAAATAACATCTGAATCTTAACTACGAGTATTTAGAATACACTTGCCTACTATCTTATTTTCCGCATTATTTCAGTTATCAGAAATTGGTGAAGGAGACAATGCACAGGGCATACTTTGACATACTGCGGGAGCAACTCAACTCTGACCCTCCAGAATACAAGCAGGCTCTTGTACTGTTGGAGGATGTAAAACAGGTATGGAACAAAAAAACACCTTACTATAATACGTCCCCACCGAGAGGCTCGAGCCTACCCAGAATTAGGGCGATCAGGTCTTAGTCGAGCACGCTGGCCCAGTGCGGGTTGGTCGAGTAGTACGTAAACAGATTAATTACAATTATTTACCCCCCCCCCCTCCCTCTCCCTTGTCAGCAAAAGTAAGCAAAGCTCTTACCCACCCTTCCCATACTTACGTAAACATTGGTAGGCATCAATCGTACCGAAACGAAACAATAGATTGACGGAAGAAAGGGGTTTGAAGATTTTGGCTTAGTCATGTTGTTATTATTTTATCAAAATGGCGGCGCACGTTAAATCCTACATATATCGATTAGGGATACTTATACAAACAAAAAAACATTAAGGTCAATATATCCTAAAGTGTCACGTTACAGAGTTATTTGCAAAAAAAGATCGATGATGATAATATTTTAGCAAGCGGACTTTTAACATTTATTTTATTTATTTATTGTATAAAGTGTAACTATGTTCAAAAAGTTTGTATGTAATTCATTATAAAATCCGTTAAGTCTTTCCAGTTTTTACAATCAAGATGAAAATACGAATCAATAAAACAAGCATTTTACAGCCATCTATTAATTGATCCAAGAAAGATGATTTAGGAAGTAAAAGAATACACATATCTTCATCAGTATTTTTATCTTTATGCTTGATCTCTCTTAACATACTTAACGATTGTATGTAGACAATATTATAATTGAAGATATATCAATTTATAATAATTATAAAAAGTTAAATAAATAATATAAAATAATTATATTATATTTTAAATCAGTATTGTATTATAATCATATTTACATGCTTTAATCCTTTAAAGATTGATGATTTCTCCTGAAGACAAATGATGAAATCTACCACTCTACTAAAAATGTGGCTTATTTTTACATAAAAAATATATTATACAGCCTGACTATTGAATAACAAAAATTAATTTCAGCAGTATTTACAAAATGTAATCGAACACAGTTGTCGCAGACTCCTTGCTGTTTTTGATAGATTGTGTAGTTTTATACTCTTTGTGATTTACGTCGCTGTCTTTTGTAGTTTTGCTTGAGTTAGTTGTGGTCGAATACAAAATCATATAAATTCATTATTTCTTTCATTTCTTATAGGATTAGCCTCATTTCCATTGCATTAATAGTTTTGTGCGTAATCAATCTTTACAGTTGTCATACATATATTTGTTTTTTATTAACAAAATATTAGGGTCATGTTAATACAGTAGTAGTAATATTTACGATTTTTGAACAATTCTCGTAAGTCAGTTTTGTACCAACACTAAGTACATAATTTTATGCGGAAATGTTCATGAAATGTTACGAATTTTATTAACCTAACATATCTGAAATATATATAAAATAAAAAAAAATGGGTAAAATGTAGTCCTTTATAAAAACTATAACAATTCACAAAATAATTTTCACATACTTTTATAAATAATATTGAAAGACCATCCGAACCAAAAACCTAGAATATGTGATACTGCATTCAGTTTTGATCTTCATCGGATAAAATACCTTCATCCAAGAAGGCTGCTGGTTGTTGAAAGGGTGTTTCTTGGTGCCGGGCCCACGCCATGTACCAAATAATACACATCACGTGAGCACAGCACCCGAGTGTTCTCTTTCCCATTAAACAGTTGCAACGAACTTTTTTGCAAATAACTCTGTAACATGACACTTTAGGATATATTGACCCTTATGATTTTTTGTTTATATAAGTATCCCCAATCGATATATATAGGATTTATCGTGCGCCGCCATTTTGAAAAAATAACAACAAATAACAACACGAAAACGAGCACTAAGCCAGGCTCCATACAAAGATCTTCAAACCCCTTTAGACAAGTGAATAGCACGCGGTAAATCCATTGAAGTATAATGTACTACGTACTAGAAAAGACGCTGCCTAAAAAATCTCCTGATCAATTAAAAATTCTCGGGGTAACGCATTGAAGTATAATGTACTACGTACTAGAAAAGACGCTGCCTACAAAATCTGTGCAACAAGCGCGGCAGTGCGGGGCGCGCGGGGGCCGGCTAATAAGTCATAGATGCGAGGTCACCGTCATAGACGCGACACTTTGTTTATATTCTGCCTATTCAATTGGGTGGGAACATTTAAAGATGTCTGACAAATAAATTTAATTATAATATTTATTTTAGTTATAAGTACTGAATTTACTCTGCGAAATAAACAATATTCGATGAACTTTATAAATTTTTCCCTATCTTTACGGCCCAGACGTGGAAACCTTGAAGTAATACAATGTTACAAAATATCTCGTAATAAATAAATAATATCTACTTGTACAAAACAATCAATCAATGAAAACGATCAATAAAAAAAAACAATTGTTTTTCTTCTTTCTTGATTTACTACTAATTTTATTACTAAATAATGTGTAAGATTATCATTTTCCACTGTAAAAGATATTATTATGATCTACTCTTGTTACACACCCAAATGTCACATCTTAATTGTTTCATCTATGACAAATGACACAACATGGCGTCCGCTAAATATTTTGCTCGAATTAAGTTTAAAAATGATTATCTAGTTTTTCACCGATGGAAAGTTGTTCCTTTGCACTTCGCCGTATTACTAGAAATATTAGTGCAACATCATAACACACACGAGGGCATATTTGATGATTTTTCACGTTTTTTCTCTTTAAAACAAACAAGACTGAAGCGCTCAAGAGCTAGTAAGCAACTGAGTGAACTGTGGCCTACTGGCCACAGTTGAACGGAACGTTTGAGATGAGGCGGTGTCTTCTCTATACGTAGTAATAATAGCTCAATGGGTAAATCCCCTACTCGGTTCTAAGGGAGTACCTAAATAAACGTATTCATCTTGTCACTTTCTGACCCACGACTATGAAAAAGGACGGGAGATTGTCGGCAAGAGCCAAAAGATTGAACGTCAAATTTTATGTCACAAATGTCAGTTTTAAGCAGGATCCTAACCCTGCGTTCCGAATCGCGCTGACAGCACTTTGAGTACCCAAAACCGCGTACCGAATCACTGTCATTGGGATTACGGCAGCCATTGTGACGTCACGGATTGCGTCATGACCGCCGCCATCTTTCGCTAACGGCGCCCATGCTCCAGAGCGAAATTCACGTAAGCGTAATGTCAAATTCGACTTTGACATATTGTTTATTTATTTTTAAAAGTTAAATGTTTAATGTTTAAATGTAAAATTAACGTGTCTTATATTTATTTGGTTGAACAAAATTAAAAACACGTTATTCAATTATTAAATGGAGATAAATTACTGAAATATTTTAAATCATCAGTTTTGTAGGTTAGGGTTGCCAGATGTTCGATAGTAAAAGTATCGAGTAGGTTAAGTATATATTACGATAGTTTTGACTCAGGCACATACATGCATAAGATAATATCATAGGCAATCTGATAAATATAAATATCAAACATTCTTTTTTGTATTTTTTTAATTTCATGTGCCTATTTACATCTCCATTTTTTAAAATTCGCATACCTTTTCTTATTTTGGGTACTAGCCATGCGAAAAGTGCTGTTTTCACAGCTGTACGATACTTTTTTAATACGTATAATAATTTAGAATTTTGCCAGTTTTGGTACGGTAATCAACATCTGGCAAGACTGAGTTTCAACGCGCTCAAACGCCGTTCCGTTTTGATTTCGCTCATGAGCCGTATTATCGCAATTTCTGAATCGGTACGCGAGTAATCGCTGTCAGTACTTTGAGCCGTGAAATCTGATTCGGAATACAGCCTAAAACAAGTCAAAACTTGACATTTGCAATTTGTAATCGCGTACCGAATCACTACTGTCAGCCAAGGACGTTATTGTCAGCAGGCAAAACTCATACGTTTTTTTGCTTTTATGATCGCTGACGGCGCTGAAAGTGATTCGGAATGCGCCCAATGGTTGACAATCTCCTGTCCTTTTACATCGGCGTGGCGTGAGTCAGAAAGTGACAAGACTAAGATTAAATTTAAATTTAGTTTAAAGGGAATCGGGGAATGTATGACACTGGAAATTTGGAACTGACTGGCTCGAACGTAAATTTTTACTTTCTATATGTAAAAATTTAACTTAACGTTAGCGCTAGGAAGCTGAAACTTTTATGGTTGAAAATACAATTCAAGAGGATGATAATATCATTCATATTATGAACAAAAAAAAAGTGCAAAAGTGCTCACCCCAAAAGAAACTAGAAAATAAACAATCCACTCAGGTCGATTTTTCCAGAAAAGTACTAAAAAAATTATAACTCCTGAACTACTAAAAATCGCGGAACATACATGGGGGTGATTCGTATACCCCTAGACCTAAGGAACCAATTCTTTTTCTTTGGACGCTACTTTTCGGGCCAACCTGTATATGTGATTAAAGAAGATATTACTTACACCTTGCAATAAATATTCCCTTAACCGAATTATGTTAATTATTCGAATGGTTTAATTTACACAGGTTTAAAAAATTTTAATCATTTAGATGATAGTATTAAAAACTTGATAATATAATTAGCTTTAAAAGTATACTAAGACATTTTTTGATAACTAAATTACTAATATAAACCATATTACCACTTGAAATGTGCTTTTCTCATTGTTTTTATATATTTATTTTATATTCTATTGATTTTAAGACGATTCTATACAGGGGAAAAAAATGTTTTTTTGCACGGTTATAGTATATGACTGTTTACGCAAATAAACTTTTGAATTTGAATTAAATCTCTCTTGACATTTTTTAAAGGGTCTATTCTCCATCACCCTGCCCGGACACACTCGCATCAGGGAGATGATAGAGGAAGTGCTGGATTCCGACTTCATCAGACAGCAGGCGGAAAACAACAGTCTAGACTTCCACAAGTATGCTGCCTTCGTGATTGATCTGATGGCCAAGCTAGCAGCTCCGGTCCGGGATGAGATGATACAGAATATTAGTTCTTTGACTGATACTGTAAGTATATTCTTCGTTATAGGATAATGCCTGGTTAAACAAAACAACATTCTATTTTGTTTGTCAGTCAGGTAATACAAAAATAATGGCCTCGATTCGGGATGTCATGCTCTAATTCTAATTTTAAAATCCAGCTATCCTTTTCTTTTTTATGACCAATAAAAGAGAGTTGATGAACGAATGATATTAATTTGAACGAATGTCAACCTAAAATAAGGGCATAGCTGTCAGTTTAAGAGAATTTTAAGTCGCATGTTTTAAGTGCTCTCTAAAATTGTGCAATCGACACGCCCATAAGGTTCAAATTCGATGTTTGACAGCTCTAATATTAGAATGGCCATCTCCTGTCCCTTTTCAATCTTTAAAAGGTAAAAAGGACGGACTAACTTAAATTAAGGATTAGAGCGTGGCAGTGTGAATCGGGGCCAATAGACACATAATTTTTGTTTTAATTACCAAAAAAAAAAGCGTTAAAACGCATTAAAATTAAAGACCTCCGCTCTTATACTCCTCACCACGTCACAACTAGGTATAAATTTAATCAAGCGTGACGTCTTACACTTTTTTAAATCAATATAACTTTCGTAATTTTTTGATTTCGTGAAATAAGAAAAAGAAAGAAGGCGGAGGACCTAAAACTAATATTTCAATATGAGAATAATGAGCATATTCAGCGCCGTCAACACGTGTTCGAAAATCGCGCATCAGAAAGTCGCCGTCTGTGGACTGTGTCTAAACGGGACTTATACCATTAACATTTTACCAGTATTTATACTAGTAAAACAATTTAGTATCATTTCTCTAATTCAGTTAATTTCTACACTATACCAGGTACTAAAATCAATATTAGTACTCAAAATAACTCTAACGAAAAGAAGTTAGGTAAATTACTTACATTTTAGTATCGAAATGAATAATAGTACTTATCAAAACACCGAAAATTAACTGTATGACGTCATACCGTTTGATAGTATCAATGTTTAATGGTAAATTGATCCCTAATCTAAAATATACTCGAAGTAATATTGTCATCTCCTGCAGGTGGACGTATTCCGCGTGATCCTGGAAACCTTGGAGGTACTGAAGCTGGACCTGGCCAACTCGCTGATCGCCATGATCCGCCCTCACGTGCAGAAGGAGAGCGTCAACTATGAACGAGCCAAGTTCGACGACGTACTCAAGATGTCTGAAGGTATGGACATCAAGGTACGGGACATAGCCCGTAGGATAAACAAGCTGAAGTGGCAATGGGCAGGCCACATAGCGCGAAGATCGGATGGCCGATGGGGCAAGAAAGTCCTTGAATGGAGACCACGTACTGGCAAGCGCAGTGTGGGACGGCCACCTACGAGATAGACCGACGACCTGGTGAGGATCGCTGGGTCTCGTTGGATGCAGGTGGCTACGGACCGGTCGCGCTGGAGTGCGATTGGAGAGGCTTATGTTCAGCAGTGGACTTTAACAGATGATGGGCATCAAAAGATATTCAAGCAGACCCTAATAATAAATATGCAGATTTTTTTTAAAATTCATTAATCGAAATATTTAAAGTTGTAGATAAACAAATAAAAAATATTTTTTTCAAATATCTTGCTCAGAAACAAAGTTATAAGGCTTCAAAGTTGATGGTTAGACAGAGAGGTCTGACGTGACCTGTGACGTCATTGGTCACGCGGGCCATACATCTGCCATAAGAGGGACAGCGGGCTGTTGATGATGATGATCATGATGAAGAGGGACAGCTATATTTGTTTAATAATGTTGTATCTAGTTTGTTTTTCGATCAATTTCGATTCTGTTTTGACTGCCAGTATTTTATTTTTGTATACTTTCAGATGAACTATGAAAAAAACTATGCATATTCCCTATTTCTGTAGCGCAGCGGTAAAGAATTTCGCTCTTGATTCTGAGGTTCTGGTTACGAACCCCAGTGGGAACATTGTCCAACAAGGCCGACTGGGTATTCCTAAAAGAATATCTATGAAGTCTAATAAAGAATCCTGCTAAAAAAACTAAAAATAACTAAATTAGATACAAAATTATAGATTTTTTTATGAAAAACATCGCAATGAAAACTGCAGGTTTGCGAAAAAATTCAAAGGTAGTGCGAAGTTCGCCTATAACTCAACATGCCATTACGTATAATCAACTAAAGCACGGTCGCCGAGCAGAAAGAATTTCGTACGTTGACCTGTTATTACCTGTCTCTGTCACTCCTGCGTAAATATATTGCCATCCCACTCGGGCATTGCATCTGTAGGAGTGGGATGGCAATATATTTACGCAGGAGTAACAGAGACAGGTAATAAGAGGTCAACGTACGAAATTATTTCTGCTCGGCGACAGTGCTTTAAGATCAGATCGCCTTAATTGAGGTTCAAGTCCTTCGGTTAGGACGTTTTGAACTGATAATATTATGTATCCCTCAATCTTTCAGATGGTCTGAAATGCACGCGAGAATGGCTCCAAAGACACATAGACAAGACCGGGCTAGCTCTTCCCGTCAGCGACCAGAATATCATAAGAAACGTCACTGCCCAAACCTTAGCCAAAGCCTACCTCGAGTTGCTAGAGTGGGACGGTACACACGAATATCCTGAGGTAAGAGAGAGACAATTTTATTTTTCAAACAGAGTTATAAACTGATTTATATAAAAAAAAACATGATCCCGTATAGTGTGGTATGAGGACGGTTTTATTGTGTACCAGCTGTCCGCCCGCGGCTACGCTCGTATTGTTTAAGATTTTCCCGTGGGAATAAGACTTTCCCATAAAAAGTATCCTATGTCTTAATCTCGGTTACAAACTATCTCCACTCCAAATTTCATCCAAATCCGTTCAGTAGATTTTGCGTGACAGAGTAACAAATATCCATTCATACATACAAACTTTCGCGTTTATAATATTGGTAAGGAAGTAAGGATTTGCTTCAGTCTTAAAACTATGTTGTTGTTGATTATTACTTTTATTATTATTATCATAAACAAGTTAAACAAATATTTAGGTAGATTTTTTAATGTTTTATTTATTGGCCTTTGGTGGCTCTATATCACTGACACCAAGGTTTGTGAAGTCAGCTGTCGACGACCTTACAAGCTCTTATAAGAGCTCTTCTCAACTCTTCCAAAAAAAAAATTATGACGAATCTGAGTGATTTAAAATCATCCTATAGATAATAAAATGTTTAACTTTGACAACCAACACGATGAAGGAAGGAAGAATTTTCCTCCCATTTGGGTGCAGTCGATAGTGGCGTCATTTAATTTGAATTATGATTAGCTTCATTTAAGTAAAGCTATAATTAACCTCTCTGTCCCATAGACGCTGCAACTGGACGCGCCGCGTTTCTCCGAGCTCGGCACGCAAGTGTACCGGCTCGTAGTGGTAGCTTCACTCATGCTCGTGTCGCCGGCCTGCGCCAGCGAAGACAAGCAGCTCTCACACAAACAAATGCTCAAGGACAAACTTTTCATCATCGTCGACAACACCGCCAACGACACGTGAGTAGACCAGACAATTCATAAACGCTGAGAAACTATCGTCATCGCCAACAGTAGGGGATCGGACTGTTCCTAAATTTACCATATTTTATGAATTATTTTTAAAATACAGATTAGTAGCAGACGATTCGCGAAGAAAAAAACAGAATCGGTTGAAAAACGAATTTACAGTGATTTTTTAAAGTTTCATTATGTCTGTCTTTTTCAAAAACGATCTTTTGTATGGAGATTATATGGCGTTACTAACAAATGACGTCACAAGTGGGTAAGTGCCTCTCTGTCTAATCTTGAATTTCAAACCTTTATAATTCGGTCAATTTTAAAGATAGAGCAAAAATTCTTTTAGTTTTCGATAGCAGAAACTAAGAAGTTTGGATTTATAAAATAAAAATAACAAAACATTCGCTCCTTGCTGCTTCCAAGTATTTTCTCTCTTCCCTCTTGATTGTCTCCTGGTGCACTAAGGGAGGAGATGGCGATCAAAATTATAAGGTTAGAGTCATGAAACAATACTCATCATTTGTTCTGTTTTGTTGAAACTTTCTTCATATAATTACAATTACAATTTATTTTTATTCATTAACCCTTCCGTCCGGGAGACGCGGGTTCGATCCCCACCACGTACCAATGTGTTTTCGAATTTCGAATCCATAATCATCATTGGCTTGCCCTTATCCCATCATTTGGGGTCGGCGCAGTATGTTTTCTTCTCCATTCATCCCTATCAGCCGTCATTTCAACACTCACTCTTCCTGCACATATCATCTTTTACACAATCCATCTATCTTTTCTTTGGTCGTCCTCTCCCAACATATCCATCCACATTCAAATTCAATACCTTTTTCCCTACGTAACATTCATTTCTCCGCATTACGTGCCCATACCAGGTAAGGAGATTTCCTCTCATTTTATAAGTCAAGTCAAAGTCAAAATAATTTATTTCCATAGGATGTTATTACATCACTTAGATCCGTCATTACATTTTTTTGGGTGAGTTCACTAACACTGTATCACTGGCGCAACTTTCAAACTTCCTCTTATATATTCATTCCTAATCTTGTCCATTCTTGTTACTCCACACATCCATCTCAGCATTCTCATTTCACTAGATGAAGTCGTCTTTCATCCATCCCTTTGATGGCCCAACACTCCGATCCATACATGACGACATTCATAATATTTATAGTATGTACGTTTATTCGACGCTCTCACGGTGAAGAAGAATATCGTGATGAAACCTGCACACTCCTACGAAGAAATTCAAAGGTGGTGTGTGAACTCGACCAACCCGCACTGGGCCAGCGTGGTCGACTAAGGCCTAATCGCCCTTATATAGGGTAGGCTCGAGCCCCTCGGTGGGGACGTATATGAGCTGTTGATGATGAGTCACTTCCATCATTTAGGCCAATGGTGAAAAAGTTTAAGAACTTTTAAAACCATACTTTTCTCGTCTTCTCAGTCAGCTAAAATCCGTCCTTCCGTCGGTGGCTGAGGAGGTGATCCTGGTCACCGAACAACTGCTCGAGGGTCTGCACCAGGAGCCACTGAACGCGGACACCAAGGAGCTCATCCGGACCCAAGTCACTTCCCTGAGGGACCCTGACCATAGAGTACGGCAGATTGTCCGTGAGTATACTTTAAAATATTAGTTTTAAATTCCTGCTATATTAGACGTACGCCCGCCCATCTAAGACTTATATCATCAAAATTTCTGTTAGGTTTCTTCATGATATTTGGAAAGAACACGCTCTCGTGATCTCAAGCTGAGTCTTAGAGGGCGCAATCCGCCGCAGCAGTTTTTATGAAGGAGTGAAAATCGCCAAAAATGCTCGTTAAATTATCATTTAAGTCTGGTGAACGATTTTGCTATTAACGTGTAGCCCTCGATGGACTGAGTATCGTGTATATTGTTAAGACACAAGAAAGTGGCCGAGGAGACAAGACCGCTCAAACTTCGCCATTTAAAGAGGAAAAATCGCGAAGTTTGAGCGGTCTTATATGGATCGATTCATATTGAAAGAGTGATGGATCACAGTATGCCTAATTTTAGTTTAACCTTATAACGACTGACACTTATTAAATAAAACTAGATTCTCCAAGGAATAATTTTAGATTCCCTGGAGGGAAATTTCTGTATAAACTACTAAAGGACTAGGGTCTTTTTTCATGTATAAAGCCCGAAGTGCTAAATTTAAACGGCTAGATCTAGATGTAGCCCATTTTACTTCTGATCCTAAGAAAAGCCGCATCTCAAGCTGTAGCCCTAACATATCGCTACAATGTTTAATTCTACATCAACGGCCCGTTACAGTCCACTGCTGGACTATGAGCCTCCTCCACTTAAGTGTTTGGTTTTGCCATAATCTCCACGCTTGGCAGGCGGGTTGGAGATCGCAGATTAAAAGGTTACTGTATCAGAGAGCGCTGCTGCCCGTTCCCTGTTCAATGTGTAGTCCCTAAGTCGCCTCTTACGACACCCACGGGAAGAGTAGGGGTTGGTGACAAATGTATTCTACTCTGCCGTCACCACACGGCTAGTGTGTTTAATTAATGTTTCCATTTTCAGGCCAGCGCATCTTGGAGTTCCTAGAGATGATCCTGGTGTGCGCGGGCGGGTCGCGGCAGGTCCCCGCGGGCCTGTCCGCCTTCACGCGCGAGCTCACGGCCGTCGGCGGCGCCTTGCTGCGCTACGTCATGCACAACAAGGCTGTCTTCACGTCCCACTACTTGGACATCGTCGCCGAACAACTCAGTGTCAACTCATGATTCATTTCCGATTTGTAAAATGTTTAACAATAGGGTTAAAACTATGGCGCCACTGTTGCTGACTCTCACTGTCGCGATCTAATACTTATTTTAAGTTCGTCCGTCCTTTTCGCCTTTTAAAGATGAAAAGGGACAGGAGATGGACATCCTAATATTATTGGAGTTGTCAAACGTCGAATTTAAACTGTGCGGACGCGTCGATTGTACAATTTTAGAGAGTAAACATCCATCTCTTAATCTGACAGCTATGCCCTTATTTTAGGTTATCGTTCATTCAAAAATATATCATTCGTTCATCTGAAGTCATCGCCATTGTCATAAAAACGAAAAGGACGTCTGGATTTTAAAATTAAAATTAGAGCATGACAGTGTGAATCGGTACTACTGTAGTGTTCCTAAAGACGTTGATTGGTCAAACAAGTGTCAGTGTATGTTTTGACGTTTTACTGTCCAATCGCGCACATTTAGGAATACTCTACTAGCAACAGTGGCGCCATTGTAAACTATATAGCATACATGTAAACTATCTAATACCCGTTTTAAAAAGCTTGATGACAGGTGCTAGATTTTCGTTATATTTCGAAGCGTTATTTAAAATATTTTTGATTTGTGGCGTTGCTGATTTATTTTAAACTAAAAATGTCTTAAAACTTAGAAAATATAGTGACTGTTATGGGGCTTATTAGAAAAGCCTTTGAATACCTGTAATGTCTTGGTGGACCAATACTTCCAAATAATAAACATTCCTATATAAAAAAAAAAACTTTCTGACGTACCAGTGCGGTAAAAAAAGAGTAAAAGAAAGAGAGGGCGCTGTACGGTAGTTTCATTTTCAACCAACCACTGCCGATTTACATAGTGTTGCCATAAGTAGATATTGGTGTCAATTCCCGCAGCGAAACCAAATTTAAATTTAATATTAGTCTTGTCACTTTCTGACCCACGATGATGAAAAAGGATGGGAGATTGTCGGCTCTTTTGAACGTCAAATTTTGTCACAAACATCAATTTTAAGCGGGATCCTAAAACAAGCCGTTTAAAATTACATTGGACACGTCAAAACTTGACATTTGCGCTATAAAATTTGGCGCTCACAATGGTTGCCTGTCCTTTTTCATGGTCGTGGGTCAGAAAGTGACAAGACTAATATTAAATTTAGTTTCGCTGCGGGAATTGACACCATTCTATGGTTATTTACTCTACCTAGCTTATACTCTTTTTCTCGCGCACTTACATATTTGACTGCCTGTCATACCTCTTTTACTGTTCTGTGCCTGTCGTGCATGATTTTGTTGCAATCAATTCAATAGTTTGTGCAAATATGCACTAAAATCTATTAATAATACTAATCTAAAAATACTAATAAACTTTTTTATTCCTTGCTAGATTTATAACGCCTGTCACTCCTAAGTGCATTTTATTATTATTATTAAAATTTTAATCTGTAGCAATAAGAATTTAATGTGATCTTCGACTTCCTAATACAACTAATTGTTATTGTAAAAGGTGTTATTGTATCTCGCGTTTACTTAGCTATTATTACTCGGCCTCGGCTGTAGACGCACTTTTAGATGTTCTGGTGTTGGTAGTACAAGTATTGTTTTGTAATTTACATAATAGGATTGAACTGATGTTTTTGTTACTATCAGAGCGCCTAGTCAAGATAAAGGTGCTTTTTTACAACTATATAATAACAATTTCAATGCATTATATGAGTAAATTCTAAAGGTGACTTTATCAGTCAGTCCGAACTGATACTCGTATATCTATCTCTTTTGTACACTAGAGTAAGAAACATAGCTTCATGCTGTTTCGCTTTCGTACTGTTTCACACATAGCTTGGCAACAAGTGATGTGCGAGAAGGACAGACGAACAAATAATTGACAACAGACTGTCACCATGTCGCATGTCGTGTGAAGCGGTTTAGCAGCCTATCAGAAAGAGTTGACAAAAAATATTCCATCATTTTTTTCTTGTCAGACTGTACATAGCGCGCTAGCTATGTTCTTCACTCTAGTAAAGAAAGCAAGTTGAAATAGTTAACAAAATAAAAATGATAAAAGTATTCAAAAGGGCTGTGGTAAGCAGTGTAATTGGTACCTGAATTATTATTAATTCCCTGAAGAGATCGAAAATTCGGGTTAAATTTATTACATTTTTAGGCAGATTTGCGTTCAGCAGAGTTAAATCTAGCCATTAGCGAGTTTAGATATTTACTTTAGAAGTATTCGTGTGTTCTATCGATGAATTGTGTTAGCGAAAAATGTTTGTGGTGCTCGGGTGTTGTTTTTTTTTATTATTTATTTTAGTTTATTCAATCATACAAATACATCCGCAGTACGAATTAGGCAGTACATATCAGAAAAAAAATCATATATTTATGTACATAATATACATACAGTATTAAAATTAAATTATATTGCAAGTGCAAAGTGAAATAATAGTTCAAAATTATCTCTCCCAATTTGCTTCTCAAAAAAACTTTTTATTTTTCATAGAATTGGTTGTTTGTTGTATGTAATCAAGTGAATGAAGTACTAATAAACAATTTGCTATTATAACAGCTACTATTATTTGTTTTATTTAATAACCTGATATGCAGCAAATCATCCCAGTCTTAACTGAACCCGTTAGTAGTAAAAAAAACAATATTTTTTATAATTATTAAAATATTAGATTAGTTCATATTGGCCTCGCTTCGGGATACATGTCATGCTCTAATTTTAAAATCCAGCTATCCTTTTCGTTTTTATGACCAATGAAAGAGAGGTGATGAACGAATGATATTAATTTGAACGAATGTCAGTGAGATTTTAAAGTCGCATGTTTTAAGTGCTCTCTAAAATTGTGCAATCGACACGGCCATGAGGTTCAAATTCGATGTTTGACAGCTCTAATATTAGAATGGCCATCTCCTGTCCCTTTTCAATTTTTAAAAGGTAAAAAAGACAGACTAACTTAAATTAAGGATTAGAGCGTGACAGTGTGAATCGGGGCCATTATAATGCATATAAAATACATAAATGAACTACTTCGATTTACGATTAGGTATGTAAAGAAAACAATTTTGTTAGAATTTTACCCTTCCAGACGCAAGGCTCTCCCGGAGGACGCCCTTGGGGTGTCACGGGAACTTTACGTCCTCGGGACGAGTTGCGAATATGACAAAGTGCTTATTGGATGATTTGCAACAGCATGACGAGACTTGCGAATGGGACGATCTGCTACTAATCCATAACCAGCAATATTAAAATATGGTATTTTTATATCGAAGGAAAAGTCACAAGCCCCATAAACGATCGAGCGGGATAAAGGAATTTGTCATTAAAACAACGAAGGTTCATTAATTAATATATTGAAATGTACATCACACACTAACAGGCTAGTCAGAGCCACTGTGCCGCGACGATGCGCTTGACGCCGAGCCGCTGCGGGAGCCCTATAAAAAAAAACGCGTCACTCTTAGATCCACCAAAAGGATTCTGTAACTGGGATGCCAAAAACCTTAAGAAACATTATCACAATCTTAAAACATAATATATAACTTTAAGAAATTAACGAAATATCTTTGCTCTATTTTCAGTCTGTTTTGTTTTACTTTGATTGAGTAGTAGTAAGTAATTTATTTTTATATTTTATTTTTATTTAAAATTAATTATTTCAAATAAATTAACTACAGTGCGGCACAACGAGTAAATCAAAATAAGCTGTACATAGTAATTGGCAACACTGTTGATTTTTCATTCATTCATTCATTGCTACTTCCTGGGGGCCGTTTCACGAAGCTACAAGTTACAAATTACAAGTACAATTTGATGTACATTGCGTACACAATGAGGTAAAATGATAAGGGCTTCCAGTTTTGGCGAATTGGCTACGCAATGAATATCAAATTGTAACTTGTTACTAGTAAATTGTTGCTTCGTGAAACGGGGCCCTGTTGTTAACCAAGCACACCAGTATGACCATAATAAACCTTGAAATTGGCATTTTATCAAAAGCAGCTAAATACATTTTTTCCTCACCTTCCTGGAGCCACTATGCGACCGGCTCCTGGACCGATCAGAGCCGGAGCCTGAGGCCGACTTGCGACTGCTGGCCCGGGAGGAAGCCTTCGACCCTGAGGCCTTTGACGAAGCCCTGGAGGACGCCCGGGACGAGCGCTTGGAGCCCCGGGAACTCGCGCGGGAACTGGCTTTGGAGCTGGCTCGGGAGCCCTGTGCGGAAAAACGTAAGGTTACATGTAAAAAAGCGCGAACGAGACCTTCGAGAGTTTACCTGAGCACACCGGTGCCATTCGCCTCGATAAAAAACCTACTCCGAGAAAATAAAATATTATAACCAAAATATTTAAAAAAAATATATAATATAATAGTATTTTAATATTATATTATTAATATTATTATTTTGGTGAATAAAGCTCTTTTTTTTTATAAAAAAATTGGAGCAATATTTGCATTGGCGTTTTGCTAGCAATATTTTAGAAGAAATAACATTTTGAACACTTATTAAAATCAAGTAAAAATGCAGAACATGATCGTTTCTAGCACTCGCGCTATCTGTAACTTCAGTGTACATTATATTATTACTGAAAATGTATTAGTACAGAGCGTCGTTGTCAAAATTTTTTATATACCTACTGTATTTTTTTAAATAATATTTGACCGAGCGAGCGAAGCGTCTCTGTTTCAGCTTGGCCAAATTTGCTTTTGTATGTCCATCTGTTTGTTTGTTTCACTCTACAGGTCGCGTTTCTCAACCGATTCTCGTGAAATTTTGTGTGCAGGTTCGATAAATTAATCGATTTTTTTTGTCGAGTCAGTTTTTGGAAATTTTAAAAAACGACGGAGTTATGAGGGTTGCTAGCTTACAAGGTCTACCGCTGAGGCTGTTTTCCTCTACAGGTCACATTTCTTAACCAATAAAATAAAATTAATAATATAAAATAAAATTAAGTTTAAAAATGAAAAAAATATACAAAAATCAAGGGGTCAGGGATGTTTGTGGAGAAAAAATAAAAATAAATATGAAAAGATATACAGACTCGCGAGGTCTATTTATTTATTTTTTATTTTATTATTTCATTTAAATGTCAAGTGATCTTACCTTATCGCTGGCCTTAGAGCTAGCGCGGGATTTCCTTCCACTAGCCGAGCTGGCCCGCGACCCACGCCCGCTCTTGGAACTCGCCCGCGACGACGCGCGCGAACCAGACTTGGACCGCGACTTGGACCGCGACTTGGACCGCGACTTGGAGCGTGACTTGGACCGCGAGCGGGAGCGGTCTGATCCGGATCTGAAATACGATGGGGGTGATCTTAAATCACAAATTGTATGACCATTTAAAAATGAATATAAACTACTCATAAGAATCAGAATATTTGCTATATCAAAAAGAATGTATACAGATAATTTTTTCTTACGAAATATCTAATACGATACCGGTGATACGATACATATAGGCTTTTTTTCACTATTCCCTTGATAATTATTAAATACAAGCGGTCCGGCCGCGGCTACGCTCGCGTTATGTAAGATATTCCCGTGGGAATAAGACTTTTCCCGTAAAAAGTATCATATGTTAATCTAGGGTACAAACTATCTCTATTCCAAATTCCATCCCAATTCGTTCAGTAGTTTTTGCGTGAAAGAGTAACAAACATCCATACATACAAACTTTCGCGTTTATAATATTAGTAAGGATTAATTATTTAGTACTCTTATTAGTCAAACTAAAAATGTTACAGCATGGCGTGACGTTATAAAGAAATAAAAATCACTAACCTGGACTGTGCAGACTTAGACCTGGACCTGGACTTCCTGGACCCAGACCTCCTAGATCCGGACCTGGACCTTGATTTCCTTGATCCGGACCTGGAACGACTTCTGGAGCCGGATTTGGACAGAGACCGTGAGCGGTTTGACGCCGGGGACTTTGACCCTGACTTTGAGCGCGAACGAGACCTGGAAACATCATATAAGCAAAATATTAAATACAAGTGTATTATGAGCATCTCTTAGGAAGAGCATTCACTTGTCAATGCTCTTCAACCTCGGCCTAGGAGGAGAACCTGGATCGAAGTTCAACAAATATATCGACAATATACTTGAGAAGACAAACAAAATACAATTTGGTGATCAACCTTTCTTTCTGCTGAGTTTCTTCAAGTTTCTCTTCTTCCTCGTCATCTTCATCTTCTTCTTCTTCTTCGTCTTCCTCCTGAAAGTAAATAAAACACGTTAAAGAAATCTTCTATACGTTGCAGTCTACAAGGAACTTTAAGTAATTCAATGGTAGCAAATCCGAATCCTTATTTTTAGATACGTGACTGCGCGATTTAGGGGAAGTGTCTAGTCTATACATATCCATTCATTGTGTTTACGGAAATATTGTATTGCCCTGCAGCAGCTGCTAGCACTTAGAACTTATGTATAAACATGGGGTTTTCCCACTCTCTCCAAAAGAACGTATATTTTAGATAGGTCACTCTTAGACAGGTAAAAATAAACCCTATTTACCTGTGCCGGCTCCAGCTGCTTCTCTCGGAGCCTCAGAATGCGGTGCTCGGCGGCGTTGAGCGGGCGGTGCGTGACCACCAGCCTGGTGAGCGCCTGCGCAGCCACCCCGGCGCGCGCGCGGCGCTTCGACAGGCGCACGCGCGTCTCCAGCTCGTTGTAGTACACAGTGTGGTTGCGGACCACCTGGAGGAATGTTGTTTATGTTGTTACTTTTTATGGGTATGATGTGGTCAGTACGACCTTATACCCAACATGATGAAGAAAGGGTATGTATGATACAACTTTGTCAAAACCTCTCGGCGAAGTAAGGTATTAATCGAAAACATTGAGTTCCAGGACAAGTTTTACCAAAAATATTCATATATTTTGTAAATATGTTGAGCAATTTAACAAAACTTCAATGCAATTAAAAAAAACACTTGAAATCTTTATTTTTATCTGTACAATTTTTCTTGTCCATCCTGTGAGATTCACAGTAAAAAAAGCACTAATAAGAATAGTTACTTAATTATGAGTATTCTTACCAAAAAGTAAGTCTCCTCATAGCCCTTGGATGCTTTGCTCTTGACATTCCAATTGTATTCTCTAGCCATCTTGTATTCATATGTGTCTTCATCCATGTATGGGACTCCATCAACGATGTCACGGCGCCGCTTTTGTATGGTATCCTCGGTTGGCAAACAGTATGCCACAAACTGTTCCCCACTTTCGTCCATCACACCTCTGGAAAGTGGAAAGTTTTGTCACTAAACTATTTCCAAATTGTCAAGTATATTTTATATTAACTTAATATACAAATGTATATACCTGTAGATCATTCAGTAGATAGCAAATCCCTACATGGAATAAAAGTTTTGTATAGTTAAAGTCAAGGCAACCTACTACCTACCAGTAACAGGTCTCATACTGGAAAAGGGTAACCAAAATGAATGAAGGAAGAGGCATATTTCAATTTCTTTTCCTTCTCAAAGATACTTTTAATATTAGAGTTATCCAGTATGCTACATGAGGGTTCCTGACAGGTTCTTACAACTGGCAAACTTGATGACAAATGTCCTTGGATTAGTCCAAGCACATGTCCTATCTAACAGCAGCTTGTTATTTAGTAAATAGCAGAGTTACATTGTGCTTGATACAACAGTATCAATAAGATCAATTCATCAATAAACTTACCGAATCATAGCCTGTGACATGGCTTCAATCTGTCCAGCAATGTTCTTATCAGTTGGAGCTGGATCAGAGTCAAATATGACTTGAGCACATGGGTATTTCCACATGTCAAAGTCAGGGAACAACGGCATGACTTCAACCGGAGTGACACCTGGCTTACTGTAGTGCTTTTCAATTGGTTTTTTGCTATCTTCAAATGTCTTCTCAATAGCCTTGATCTGGCTCTCACGGTCCATGTAGAGTGTTTCTTCACTAAAGATCTTTTTGACATTGTAACCAACCTTCGCCTCAACCTAAAATAGAATGGCATAATAATAATTTACCATGCTTACTTTATAGAGCAGTTTCAAGAATGTACACTGCAAAGAATGGTTATCATTAGAACTTCAATGAAGCAGTTGATAGTTGTAAACAAATAACCATTGTTTGTAAACTTTGTAACAAAAACTATTTTGTATAGTAAAACTGTTTTATGTATAATAACAGTAAAAAAAACTTGCCTTCTCCATTGATTGGGGCTGGAATCTTGTTTGTTCAGTGGAGATATATTCTGAACGCCGCAGCCACGACACACTTTTGGCATGGTGACGCGAACGCTTCGAATCTTGTGGCGTAAGAACATCGTCCTCTAAAAGTTTCTCATCTGCAGGATCTAGCTGTGCATTACCGTCTCCTTGGTAAATGTCTCGGTTTATTAAGTCTATGTGCACTCCCAAATCATGTTCAGTCAAAACTTCATAGCGGTAATTCTTCTCTAAAGATGTAGGATTGTATTGAATGAATCGAGTGGAGGGAAACGGATATGTGATGAATTTTAAATCAAAGGGTATATCTGGGAGTGTGTTGCAGTACTTGACGCGTGTAACCAACTCAGATCTGTAAACCCAAAGCATTTAAATTTATTATTTGTTACCAAATAAACAAAATAATGGACTAAAACCAAAACTAACCTCCTTTCGCCCGTACGTTGTGGACGTTTCTCCCTCTCCGGCTCATTTGTTTGTACTGTAGGAGGCATTTTTAAGGCTCAAAAATTAAATAATTATATCACAACATTATTTACTACAAGGTTTATATCCACTTTTTACAAGAAATAAATTAAAAACGCTCTTCAAAACACAGCTCTTTTTGTCCTTGCTTGTTGATTGATTGATTGACGGCGACGCGATTGACGTACACGCTTTGTCTATTGACTTTTATTACTCTAATTTTACTATTAAGCGAATGAGGCACATTATTTATTTTTATACAGCCAGATAACGTTCTTACAATAACGTTATTTTGCAATTTTACCAGTATTGCTACACTAAAAAACGCGCCCGGAAGTAGGTAGTCTTTTTTTTGTGGTCCAATCATTCACTTCATTCGTTCACTTCATTTTCTGCCAGTGCCGTTTTCTTTTCGACGGACGGACCGACGCCATCTTTCTTTTCTTACACCTTTTGTCGGCAGCGAGGTACGTAGGAAAATTTTATTTTATTAGGCTAAATACTATTAAAATGCAGTGAAAAGTTATTTTTCTAAAGCCTCTAGATACGTTTTGTATAATTATTTAATTCAAAGTGCAAATAGTTTGCTAATTTTCGAGAATGGTGGTGAGACCATGTGGTCGGTGCCCGAGATGGTTTGCCGTTACTGCGCATTATGTTTTAGAAAATAAATTGTGAAGTTTGTGTTCCAGTTGTGCTACGAAAGAATCTTCATGATCAGTGTTTTAAAAATTCTGTGGTGGATCGATAAGATTGTGAATTTCCGTCGGAAGCCGGTATGTAACCAACGTGGCTTGTCTAACGTTCTGGTATCTGTTCTAGATAGAAAGATGGGTTCTGTTGAACGAGCTGGTGACGCGACGTCTGAGGTGGAGTCCGGAGACGAGGAAATTGTGGGGGGCGGAGAGCTGGCCCAGCACCTCATAAAAAGGTAAGTTCTTGTAGGTTAGCTTGCACCCTTTGTTAGCTCTTGTAATATAACGGTTTTATGCAGGTATTTTTCATCAAAACCTGACTAAACCATAATGGTAGATAGTGCCATATTTTAATCTGATAAATGCTGTTATTCTATTAAAATGCTGTCAAGGTATTCACAAATAGTAATAATGTCTTTTTAATAATAAAAATGAATCAATGAAGGCGACCCTCTGACCTTAAGGAGTCATTAATTACATGAATTCTTTATCTGTAAATTGAAGGTTTTATTTATTTTTAATTTCAGACATACATCTTTTTTACTTTTGCGCTGTTTAGGTACACCATACAACTTTCCTTGTACTATAAATTAAATTGTATTTTTTAATATATTGTCAGAAGCTATCAACTTCAACCCTGTGGATTAAATACCTACGTACACAGGGTCCCACATGATGACTCATACATATTAACGGCATGTGGCACAAGGTTAAAATTTTGCCATGTTGAATTAATAAATTCACAAAGATGACATTTAACATCAAGAATTATTTCTTCAGCAGCATGGAGAGATTTTCTTGCTATACCTGTCTTAAATTAAGAATTCTGATTAACCAGTAGTTTCAAAGATATATACAGTCCTGTGCATGATACCTATACGGTAGTGTAGTAGTATCTAATGATACTGAAATATTACCACTTAACTACAGTATCTAATGATACTGAAATAATTTAAAATTAAATATTGAGGGTGGGTACATTTTTCTGAGAACTATTACAATAATTATGTAGCTCCAGTAAAACTAAAAATTTGGAACAAAAATATAAAGTGGACAGTTTACAGTCTTGATATTTCCTATGGGATTGTATTCAAGAAAATACAAAACAAAAAACAAATTCACCAGGCTACCAACTAAGCAGGAATATGATGTTAAGTAAGCACCTTGTTAATCAAGGACAATCAAGCTAATTGAGAATGAACACTAAATATAATACATACATATGAATGCAAAAATAAAGTCTTAATATTTGTTCCATTTTTATAAAGCCTAACCGGCTATTAAAAAAACAACTAGTTCAGACCTCAGACTAAAAAAAGATGGTCAGACTAGATTAAGGTTCATTGCACTGTGACTCAGTCGACTTGTTCAATTATGCATGATATTGCTCTAAATAAGACTTACATTAATAAAAAGCTTACTCATCCATGAATTTTTTACTCTGTTTTACAAGACCATTAAAATGTTTTTTCTGGCAAGTTATTTAATTGTATTGAATGGCAAATGCTTATCAAGGATAAAAATAAGTTGGAACATTTTTATTTTTCGCTAAATTATACCTGAATTCAACTGAGTGATATCTAGGTAAAAAATGGAGGTTTTGATTACAAATAATAAACAATATCATTTGTGTAGCTTTCTTAATGACTACCTTCATGACTTGCTTATAAAAGTAACTATACTTTTCTTAACCACATTGTGGAAAATTAAATGGCGACGGAACGGGCCGATACTTCACTAACGGTTTTGCAAATTCAAACATGAGAAAGCAAACATTATGAAACCAAGGTCAACTTATTGATTAATTCTGAACCCGTGTTTTGAATGTTGTTACATTGTATTCATGAGCAAAGAACAGATAACCTAGATACATATCGGATGTTATGTCTGGAATATTTGTTAAGACTTGAAAATGGAAATGCTATTGTCATGGATACTACAACTGTTATAGCTAGCTACCACACATTAGTATTCATGGTATTACATGCTCCAGATTCCTAGTTAACTGCATGTTACTCATCGTCGGCGTAGTGTTTGTGTGCGTGTGGGATTGATTGTTTTAAATTAGCTAAGTCTGATTGAGAATTTTATCAAATTAACAACACAATTTTGTTAAATAATGTCGTCTCCGTTTCAGCTTGGCCAAAATTGCTTTTGTATGTCTATCTGTTTGTCTGTTTGTTCTGCTATACAGGTCGCGTTTTTCAACCGATTCTCGGGAAATATTGTGAGCGCGCATATTTCTTAAATTTATAGTTTTTTTGTTGAGTCAATTTTTGGAAATTGTAAAAAATTACGTATTTATGGGGGTTTCCAGCTTACAAGGTCTACTGCTGAGGCTGTTTTTCTCTACAGTTCACAATTCTCCACCGACAAAAATAAAAATAAAGTAATATAAAATAAATATAAAGAGATACAAAGACTTGCGAGGTCCACAGCTCACAGAGCTACTAGGAATACTGGTTTTATTAAATTTACTAATTTATCGAGACATTTAGCGTCCCGATCAGGTGCAAATCGGGACGCGTCCTCAGACCCCTCTAAATCGGGACGTCCCGCGCAAATCGGGACACCTGGCAATACTAGTAGCCTCCCACAGATCCCATAGTGTGCAGGTGTCAGTGCTCGAGGGGCAAGTCAATAAATGAGCCATTGTTTGCGGGGTGGTACCACACTGGCATTGAGTGCTATTGATGTAACCCCACCGACAAAGGGTGTCCTTGCAGCGGCCAACTTGAATTCGTAGCCGGTTTAGAGACTTCCATATTGGCCACTGCAAGTCACTACCCGGAGGAAGGACCTCTTCTTGAGGAATAAAGCTTTACATAAAGGGGAACGCCCTCCTCCATATGAATAGTCTTTTCTTAACTGCTTAATAGCACCATAAGGCGACCTCTTCTAAATAAGTTATGAACAAAAAACTCTTATTATGGCGCGACACCGTGTTGCTTGCATTGTAATAAGTAAAATTCTGACGTAAGAAACAATCTACGCGATCGGTTGTTGAGTGACCTTATTTTCAAGTAGGACATACTTGAAGTAACTTAGACGAGCATGCGACAGAAAATGTTAGAAATTTAACTCCTGGTTAAAATAAGGAGAGTTCAAAGACTCTAGGCGTAAACTTTTGTCAGAAATAGCTTGTATAAATCTTGTAAGTTTTACAAATAAAATAATATTTTTTTGTTAAAGGAAATTAGATTAGATTTCGGTATGTTCCGTGTATCTAGCTGTGCTCTTTGTATTATAGCAATGTTCATAACATGGTACCCGAAAGATTGATACATACACAAAAAGGCGTGGCAGTAATTCTTTGTTTTCACTAGCGACAATCCAGACGCTTTATTTCGCATTCATCGATCTCTTTATGCATACTCGTCAGTTTAGGGCGCTCCTGACTGACGTGATCTTTCTTGAAATCATCCCCGATTTTATCGTAGAATATTCGCCTTGGCTTTTCCTTTCAACATTTCCATTCACTCTTTAATTCGTTCATTCTCTTCTAGTAACTAAACCAACCAACCCACCACCAAGAAGCAAATAAACAAGATATATTTACACGACTGCCCGAAAAATTGTGTAATGTGTTCAGGGTTTATGTATGCGAGTTTCGTTATTCCATATACTTCTAAATACCTGAACGGACTTAAATTTATGGCATATCATTAGAACCCTTACATCATGACATTGACAAAAAATGTTTTTGGCAGGGCATTAGATAGAGATTTTTTTATGTTACCGTCGTCAATACTAACCCATTGTCATTACAGCGGCATCACCCGCAACGAGATGTTAGCCGCGATCACGTCGCGCCTGCACGCCGAGGCGCTGGCGTCGCTGCCGCCGAACGTGCGCAAGCGCGTGCGCGGACTGCGCTCACTGCAGAAGGAGTTCGTCGACATCGAGGCCAAGTTCTACAGCGAAGTGCACGCGCTGGAGTGCAAGTACGAGAAGCTGTACAAGCCGCTCTTTGAAAAGGTATTTTTAGATTCATTCATTTCTTCCTACAAGAAACAGGACACAATTTTCTAAAGTACTTGTAAATAAAAAGGACATCCGTAATATCTGAAGAAAAAAAGCGTTAAGTTTTTTTTCTTTACCGAGACATTAATGGATTCGTCAACTATCTGAATCAAAACGAAGCCAATAAAATGATGACCATACTATCACCAAGAACTGAATCTTATGAAGATTTATTACATGCACTACCAACTGAGGCGTTGCTTCCTCTCAAACTCCTTACCTCAAGTTATCGCATGTAACTAATGCACATGAAACCTCGTCGGTAGCGCGCCACCATAGTGAACGGTCAGTACGAGCCGACCGAGGAGGAATGCCAGAACCCGTGGCGTGAAGATGAGGAGGAAGAGCTGGCCAAGGCCGTGCAGAGCGCCGCCATCACCGACGGAGAGAAGAAGGACGGTGAAGAGAACAAGCCACAAGAGTAAGAAGCTATTCCTTATTCGTTTGTTTTTTAGGTCAGGATTTGCTACCGATTCATGCAAATGTTTTATGGTTCTATACTTATAATAACTTTAGATTATGAATTATTATTATCGCCGCGTGGTGACGGCAGAGTAGAATACATTTGTCACCAACCCCTACTCTTCCCGTGGGTGTCATAAGAGGCGACTTAGGGACCACATTGAACAGGGAACGGGCAGCAGCGTTCTCTGATACAGTAACCTTGTAATCTGCGATCTCCAACCCGCCTGCCAAGTGTGGAGATTATGGCAAAACCCTCCACTTAAGTGGAGGCCATTGATGATAATGATGATGAAATACGGTTTTCAAGATAGCTATGTAAGGAAAATATAATAAGAAAGTTGGGGTAGTTTCTGTATAGAAAATCATGTAATGACAGAGAGAATTTTACACGTTCAAAACGTCAATTATGTGGTAAGTAGCGCCCTCTATGAATGAACTAAGCTATTGGTAGCGTTCACTTCTAATAACTTATTTTAAATTATCAGTTCTTTATCAGAGTAATGAAAGAAATAGGAGATAAAATGTAAAAAATATTAAAAGATAAACCTGTCAACATTTTTTAAAGTTGTGCATTGACACATCCTAATGGCTAAATTCGAATCTTTAAAGGTACCTTTTTTTTTCTATACTGTTGAACTTTATTTTAGGTTCAGTTCAAAGCATTGTTACTGCAAGAATCGGCAGCATAATCTACTTAAAAATTTAACATGATGAATTACCTATCACCAAGACCTGAATGCCTTGACGATTCAAACATGCACTACCAACTGATGCTCTTTGCGTTAGTTCTTCACTTGCTCCACCAAGGAAGCCCGTTAACACTGTCCATTGTTGCAGACCTCCAATGGACCCCAACGTAAAGGGAATCCCAGACTTCTGGTTCACAATATTCCGGAACGTGTCGATGCTAGCAGAGATGATGCAGGAACATGATGAGCCTATTCTCAAGTGCCTGCAGGATATCAAAGGTATGTAGCTTTCTCTTACCTAATGCTGCTGGTATTCTGTTTGATATGGTAATAGTATTAAAATTGCTAGGATTGATGACTAAAGATCGCATTTGGTTATTATCAACCCGGTCCCGGTAAGGCGGTCACTTGGATCCAATGATTCTTTTATATTTTCATATTAATAAAAGTCTTCTGAATGCGAACTTAAAAGAGCCTTCTAGCGCCAAGGTTGTTTTGTCCAGCACTGAACTATTGCTCGAGTAACAAACAACTGAACTATTGGGATTAGAGGAAAAGAGCCATCCTGAAGCAGATCTACCACTACTAATACGTAAATAACACAAGTTCTAAAATATACTGTACCATAAAAAGCAACAAAACTATTTACATGATGAATGAACTATCACCAAGACCTGAAAAGTCATGAATGATCAAAACATGCACTACCAACTGAAGTTTCCAACATTTGTTTACCCCGCCTCCTATTATCGACAAATTCTACAACGTGTATGTATATGTTTCAGTCCACATGCACGAAGACCCGATTGGCTTCACGCTGGAGTTCCACTTTGCCCCGAACGACTACTTCACCGACACGGTGCTCACTAAGGAGTATTCCATGAAGTGCAAGCCCGATGATGAGAACCCACTGGAATTTGAGGGACCAGAAATCTATTCCTGCAAGGTATTGTTGAGTTATTTTTGTTTAGTGCAGTGAGCTTAAACTTGCTGGTACCTATTTGTGTAAACAGTCATCAAGATCGCTGATTTGGTCTAATTTTTTTGTTTCGATATTTACAACGAAAAATAAATTGTGTTGAGAAATCCAAACATGTAGCTTCAGTAGTCATCTGTATTCTAAATTGGGAGTTTATAGCTACAGCAGTCTGAATGCAATTCAAATACAGGCTAACACCAGTAAAAAAAAAGCCTGATTATGATTTGATGAAAAGAGTTTGAGCAAGACTCCAATGACCACTGTGATCTGAGAAGATCTATTGTACTCAGCTCTTTAATACTGCCTTCTTCAGACCAGCATCTTTCTATAGATGAGCTTTACTGATTTTAATTACAACATTTATCTGTTGTGCTATGTTTGAACTAGCTGTCCGCCCGCGGCTACGCTCGTGTTATGTAAGATATGACTTTATCTTAAAAATTATCCTGTATTAATCCAGGGTACAAACTATCTCTTCTCCAATCCAAATTTCATCCAAATCCGTTCAGTAGTTAAGGCGTGAAAGCGGAACAAATATCCAAATATATTTTCACATTTTATTATATTAGTGTGATGTGATAATAAGCCGTGTGGTGACGGCAGAGTAGAATACATTTGTCACCAGCCCCTACTCTTCCCGTGGGTGTCGCAAGAGGCGACTTAGGGACTACACATTGAACAGGGAACGGGCAGCAGCGCTCTCTGATACAGTAACCCTTTAATCTGCGATCTCCAACCCGCCTGCCAAGCGTGGAGATTATGGCAAAACCAAACACTTAAGTGGAGGAGGCTCATAGTCCAGCAGTGGACTGTAACGGGCCGTTGATGATTTGATGTTGATGTGATATGATCTGTTGCAGGGCTGCGAGATAAACTGGAAGAAGGGCAAGAACGTGACGGTGAAGACGATAAAGAAGAAGCAGAAGCACAAGTCGCGCGGCTCCGTGCGCACCGTCACCAAGAGCGTGCAGGCCGACTCGTTCTTCAACTTCTTCTCGCCGCCCAGCATGCCCGACGACCCCAACTCCACGCTGGCCTCCGACATACAGGTAACAACATGTTGATGTAATAACAGAAAAAAATCTATTTTGGTCACAAAAAACTAATAGCAAAGAAATTAAAATTTGGCGTAATTCTGGAATCCTAATTTAATAAATTCTTCCGTTCTTTTAGTCTAATTTTTCGAACTGTAATGGGAAGAATGGGCGTCACAGACGGTTACGAGGCAGCCAACTCTCGTCGCCAAAGCGGGGACGTCAAGCAGAATGGCGGCTCACTGATTGATGCACACAAAGTGAATGGCGACGAGAGCTGGCTGCCTCGTGCTATAAAATCGTATCTTAACCGTCTGTGACACCCTTAAAACATCGAATTGGAACCTTATGAAATCGTCGATTATACAATTTTAGAGCGGACATATAAATAACAACTGCACCTATTCAAAATAATATAATATGTTCAGCTGAATTTATCCACTTTCTTTCATTGATTCTAAAAGTGAAAAGGATAGCTAGTTGAACTTTGATCACCTAATTATCTTGTTTGAAAAATAAATTAATTTCGTGCTTTGGAGGCCAATTGGACGTAGTTAACACGAAAAGGATCCAATCCACAACATTGTCAAAAATGACTTTAGTACACAAAACTGATCGCAAATAATACCAATCGTCCCATAAATATACTATTAACAATAAAAATGTTTTAATGTTTCTCACAAAACATAACACGTAAAATTATCTTGAAACAAATACCTTCAATATCTGAAAAGTAACTTTGTGTGGATTGGATCCTTTTCGTGTAACTACATCCAATTATTTAATTTAGTTGGTAATTTCGTGTTAAGCCTATTCTATACAAGTCATATCTCAATGCTTGACTCGTGCATGATAGACGAACTGACACCAATAATAATTCATCTAGATGTATATGTTATTGCCTAAAAAAAAGAAACCCTTATAATAGAGGTTTTTCTCGGAAAACTAATTACTTTAGAAACTTGTAAATTTGTATGACGCGCCCATATCGCTCATCAGTTATTTATTTAACCGAATCGATGCACCTCAGGCGCTGCTGACAGCCGACTTCGAGATCGGGCACTACATCCGCGAGCGCGTGGTGTCGCGCGCCGTGCTGCTCTACACCGGCGAGGGGCTCGACGACGACGACGACGACGACTACGAGGAGGAGGTACGACACACACACACACACACATGCTTCACGACACACACACACACACACACACACATGCTTCATGACACACGAAACCTCGCTTCAGCTTAGTCCCAATAGTTGAGTTGATTGTCTGGTACCATATTCTTTTTTTCGAGTCGATTCGGCGTCTATAAGGTGAAAGACCAGCGCTATGCCACCGGCACCGCTGGAGGGGGCTGCAGGTAGTGTAGAGATGTATGGGGTGGCGTGTTGAGAGGTAGCTCCGCAGGGTTGGTTGTATCTAAGAAACACTTGCATATTGACCTGCACGTTTATTGAACGACGATCGAGCAAATTGGGCCACGAGCAAATAGCACGAACGTATTTATACTAACGGAAATGCTGACACTAAGTTTACGTCCTTTATACAATACTTACACACTGCACCACACAAGTTCTCGCGTGTGCAGGTGCTAGGGCGCGCTGGGCAGGACAATAAATGGGTTTATTTATTCTAATATGATCACCCGGGTTATATGAAATAAATGATATAAATATGAAAATGATATAGTAAATAGTGGAGTTTCTTCTGGCCGTTCTTCTCCACAGAAGGCGTACACTGGTAGTGAACGTGCCATCCATGATAGCTTTGACGTCGAAAAATGATTCGAATAAAAAAAAAATGACTTAAATCAATAAATGAGCCGTTATTTAGAGTGAGACACCACACAGACTGTGTTATATGCTTTATATGTTTTTTATTTTAACCAACTTAGGTTCAGAATCTGTTCAAAGCTAATCGCTGATCGGCTAAGATAGATTGTATCCAAAGGGCTCTCTGATAGTAGAGTGATATTTCTGTAGGATATTTCCCCTTCTGGGTGAATAGTTTGATACCAGATAAATCAACCGAACCATTGGGATTAGAGGCTCGCTTTATACAATGTAAACTAAATTACGCAAAATGTTGAAACTGATGGATAAGATGTAAAATAAAAGGTGTTCAGTTTAGATTTTACGTAATTTAGTTAACATGTTGTCAAGGTTTCAGCCATGTTTCAAAATGACAACTTCACTTGCAAGATTAATTTTCTCCCATTGCTGGACACAAAAAAGTATTATTTAGAATCAATGTATTTTTTTCTGATGCTGTCATTTTGGAATATTGTCTGCGAAAGATGCGTTCCAGAACGGGAATTACTTGGTGTGATAGCCTTTTTCACTTTAACTTTTTTCAAATCCCATGAGTGCAAGTGAAACGGACTGCTATCAAGTAATCCCTTTATCCGTTTTAGAATGCTCAACGGCCAAACTACCAAAGCAAAAAGACAGTTTGAGCTACTGTAAGGTAGAATACCTAATAAAAACGTGCTGAATTGAGTACAGTATTTGCCTAAAATACGCAAACTCAATTCAATATATTACCAAAACACCTATCAGTCTTAATGATATAGCCATAGCTGTTATAGCGAGTCTTGCAAACTGTACTGTGAAGATGTGCAAGGAGTCCCTATCATGTTTGTTTTATTTTATAAAAGTTTAAAGAAGCCATTCCCTTTTCTTTATTATTTGTTTTACCCCCACTTAGTCTTGACAATTTTTATATTGCTTTGTAGAGTTCGTCATACGACAGGGATAGGAAATACCGAAAGTTGCTGTTAAAGTATAAGGACGACGTCATCCAGTCACAGGTCCAAATGTTTATTTATTAGATCACAGTATAGTTTGCAAGCCTCCTGTATCGACCAGTAAAGTATATCACTAGTCAGAATTATCATTCTCACTAGTTAAACTTAGTTACTACGTCTAGCACTCGCTTCAACAGTATCTAGTGAATTCTACAGCCATCTAGCGTTTCGATTTTACATAATTGCATGGTAGTACTCGCTTGCTTGATTCAGTAGGTGTGTTCCCTTCCTGTGACAAAAGACGCAGGTACAGTATGTACTCTGTTCCCTTTCCTTGCGTGTAGCCTGTCGAGTCGGTCGGGATGAGAAGGATACAGTATCTACGTCTGGTCAGCAGTAGTGGCTGCGCACCCGCACCAACCCCGTGTTTGGTTTCAGGAGGATTCATACTCCGATGAGGATTCAGGGACGGAGGAGGTGTCGGACGCGGAGGACTGAGCTCGCCCGCGCCGCGCCCGCCTCCTTGCCTTACTGTATCGCGACCATATCCCAACAATCATATCCTCGAAATTGAACCAAAAATATGTCTTCGCCGAGCGATAAGTGATAACGAATACTCCTGCGGTACGGCTGCTAGTATAGTCTTCAAATTGGTAGTATTTTACGCTAGGTTTAGTAAGTAACTTCTCGACTTTAGGTGCCAACGGTTCTATGCATGATTTATCCTTGGATTTAGATAAATATGTTTTAGATTGTATGACAACTCTTAAGAGTCTTGTTATATTTTGGACTAAGCGAGAAGTAAGGTGCCTTCTGTTTAATTAATGTATAATTGCATGGATAACTTGTTAAATGTCTGTTCTGTTACAATAAATATATTGCATTTCTAGTTTAGATATACAATTTTCGTTTTTATTTATTATACTGTAATTATAATGTGTATTTTTATTTGCGAATTTTACGTATTCGTTTGTGTACTTTGAAATTTCTTGTGATATTAATATGTTCTTAAGGCTATGTTTTACTACTTGTGAAAATGTAAGTGCTATCATTCCAAATTTGAGCTATCGAGTCTTTAAAATAGAAATATTTGGGCCATGGAATTGATTGAATCTCTAGTTAGTGCCAACAGAATTTATTCGTCAGTGCGAACGCTGCGACTGTGATCTGTCTCTGATAGGTATTTTAACGCCGACAATAACTAGGTTGAGAATAGATGTATATTTTTTTATTTATGTAACTTTCTATTGAAGTTAACATATCGTCAATGTATAGCAGCTCGTCTTATAGTTAGTAATGGCTTATGTTCTGGCATGTCGTTATGATGACATTAAAATTGTATGCTTTTTACACCAACGTGTTTTATTTCGTTTACCTTATTTGCATGCCATAGTTTGTGCGCGGGAATGCAGATGGTTGCAGAATTCACATTAGTTATAAGGTAATAAATGTCATTGTTATTTTGTCTTTGCATTCGGCCGGGGCTCGCGTAAGTGCTAATCAACATCATAGCTTGGTTAGTTGACTGAATTAAACATTATGTCCGTCAAATTCTTTAAAACTGAGCCTGTAGCTTTAATTTTCCACCTAAAGTTGCCGTTGAGTCGATTTGACAGTCAACTACCGTGTTGTATGCGAGCCCGGCCGGTGAGCTCGCTACCGCGCTAACGTGTTGGGTTGGCATTTGGCAGGAGGAAGAAGAGTGCTCCACCGAGGAGAGCGAGGACGAGGAGCAGGCGCCGCGCCGCCGCGCCGGCAAGAAGCCGCACGCGCACGCGCACAAGCACAGCGCCGAGAACCCCGCCGAGTGCAAGCAGCAGTAGCGTGCTCGTGCTAGAGTAAGATCCAATTTCAAACTTCCAGAACGCTCTCGGAAGTTCCGAAATTGCATAATGGTGCTGTCGCAGAGGACCTCGTTCATTGTTCGTACGCGTCGGATAACTTGCAAGACTGCGCTAGTATTCTTAGGTCTCGATGGAAATGTAATTCAGTAACTTCTGTCGATTAATGTTTTTAGTTGTACGTTTCAATCGCAGTCGTTCTGTGTCTTAGTAGCGTTGATATTTATTTGCTTCGACGAATATTAATTGTGTAAAGTACCTCGCAATAGTTGCTATTACTTCCCAGTACATTCCTTACTGATAACAGTAAAAACAAAAACTAAACAGTGTTTATAAAAACTAAACAGTTTGATGGGTTAAGTACGGAATGTGTTATGTATGGGTATCCGCCTTGTCCATTATTTTATAATTATTGTCAAATCAATTTGTAAGATGTATTGCATTAAATTTGAACATCAATGTTGGAATCTTGTGCACTGCCAAAATGGTTAACCTCTTCTATTTTCCATTCCGATAGTTGACAGAAGAGAGCATACAGTGTGATTTAAAAATCAACGTTACTGATATTAATTATCTAGCTCAATTATTCGTGGTCGCACTGTAGGTCTGTGCCGTGCATTGTTGACCATACCCCTGTAGTACTATACCCCTGGGCCCCGTTTCACGAAATAACAAGGTACTAGTTACAATTTGCAATACATTGCGTAGCCAATTCGCCTAAACTGTAAGCCCTTATCGTTTTACTTCATTGTCTACGCAATGTACGACGAATTGTACTTGTAATTAGTAACTTGTAGCTTCGTGAAACGGCCCCCTGGTGATATATACAATTCGCTTTGTTAATGGTACCACCGATAATGAAATAATCGCCCGGAGATAAGGAGCATCACTATTAACATACCACCAGGGGTATGGTCAACAATGGTTGTTCAATTGTATTGATAGAACACCAAACTAAGTGTCTATATTATATTAGTAAAAATCAAATACTTCGTATAAGTCGATGGCAGCCGGGTGTATCTCTTTGGACTAAAGTTACAGGTCATGAGAATAATTAGTTTAAGATGAGGACGGCGGCATTCGTTGTTCTGTCTCAAAGACGAAGTTTGTTTTTAATTTTACGCTAATAATTGTAAATGAATGATAATGACGTGGGTACGCTTCTTATCGTCGTTGTTAGGCCGTAACAACAGTGATCGTTAAATAATTGGTTTAGTTCTACTGAAGCTGCATTGCGTACACCCAGCTATAGGTTATATGTACACAACATTTTCTAAAATAAATTTAATTATTAAACGATGTGGCATTTTTGTTTGGGCAATTTCCTAACCTTTTTTTGGGCTTCTTGGGTCTATTTGCGAACTCGTCATGTTCCTTCGTTCGTTCCTGTCGCAAAACATCATTTTCACAAGTGTTCCCGTTCGCAAACCGTTCGATTCCATTTGCAGTTTGTCCTATTCGCAACTCGTTCCTTATTCTATATGTGACTAAACAAGTTAAACAAAACTTTTTATTTATTAACGAAATCAATCAATTATAAAATGAAACCAAACGGCAGGAAATTATTTCATAATTTTAAAGTCCTTGAGACAAGTTGCGAATAGGACAAGCTGTAAACTGAGTTGCGACATGCGGAGCGAAACAAGCCTGTAGTGACACACTGCCTAGTCAGCAACTTAGGTGAAACGGCGTGTGGCCGAACTGCGACATGCCAGTCTTCCCGTATACGTGCGATCGAGTCGCCGTGCTCTCTGCTACCGTTCCTTGCGCGCGCTGTGTCAGTACGTCATACACTGTGTTTAATAATGTGCGGACAATAATATAACCAGTTAACTTATTTTGGACTTTAATTTCCTGTACCCGAAGTAGGACACTTACCCTTCTGTCAGCAAGTTTACTAGAGTCAGATTAATTCAGTTATCCTACTAAATCACAACAAGCCTATCAAACCTAGTGCCGCCCATGTAAAAAAGAAGGGAATGACGTTTTTTTTATATAAATGCTCGCGAATGTCGTGGTCGACTTCTCGTTCTTTTTTCAACAGATTAGTTTTCACAAAGATTTCTGACGTTCGTCGAAGGGAGCGAAGCGATCGTCTTTTGTTGCTCTGAGAATTTTCATAACTCGCCGAAATTTATTTCTCCGTTGCAGCCATGGCTTGCAGGATTTTTAGAAAAAACTCCCAAAATCTAGTTGGCCCAACCCTCGGACCAACCACCCACTCCGAGGCCCCACCTGATTTTTTTTTCTCAAATAAAATACCACAATTTTAATAGGTTCACTTTATTTAACTTCAATGATGTAACAATGTATTTAGTATTTATCACGATTTGTCTTTTTATACAACTATCAGATCTGGGGTCTACAAAATATACATTTCGCGAAAAGATCATTATAAATCATAAGTAACAACGTGATTTACTGACCGTGACCTTAACAGACTTCCACGCGTATGGTATATTTCTTAAATTTTAAATTTTATCAGTGTCACAGTAAATCACACCACAGTTATATCGTAATCTAGATCATATTACTGGATAAATATTGCTTTTGTACTCTTACAAAACTGATTTAATTTCTATTAAATAATTTAAGTACTGTAACACGAAAACCTTAATATAATATTGCATGAATTTATGATCAAATTGACACATTCATCACAACATTCATTTCTAAGCATTATGTAATTAGTATCTCTACGTATAGTCAAACATTTTTTTAGTTTATTGAATTTGGCGGAGCAGGCGAAATTATGAATTTCATTTTACAACATTTATATAAAACAGCGAATGTATACAAATATTTGAGCCATGCGTGGTGTTCAGTCTGACGTCATTACAAATTGTTTAGCACCAAATTGTCTTAAATTAAATCTTTACGGCTAAGGGACGATATCGCTATCATAACTACGACAACAAGGGAATGATGCGATATGCTATTGGATTAGTAGCAGATCGTCCCAATCGCAACTCATCCCAAAGACTTTGAATTTATGAATAAGACAAATAACGTGAAATAACACCTTAATGTGAATCATGTTTCTGATATTATTTAAAATTTTCTGTTTAACAGAGCAATTTCTTTTTAATTATGTACTTTTAGAATTCAGTCTTTGGGACAAGATGCGATTAGGACCAGTTGCGAATTAGACGAATTACGACAACGTGATACTTTGCGAATGGGACAATCTGCTACTAATCTAAATTAGAGTACAAAATATATTAGTCCTCACGTGAACGATTTCTTGCATAGGCAGATAAATTATTCTAGCAAATTGACAGATTCGTATCATAACTTAGAAAAAAAAATTAAGGATAAAATACATCAAAAGAAGCATTTATAGTGCAGCAACATAATGAATAATTTTGACGCACCAGGCGCATTTATTTCACAGTTACAATAATCTCGCAACTAAGTTTATAGCTATTGTTGGTAACGTTTATAAATAGTTCGGAAAATAATTACATTTGCGGCGATGAAAGAAAATCAAATTAAAAATACTAAATATCAACTTATCAAAATGTTACAATATAAAATTGTATTTACACTAAAATATTGCTTACCAGTCAAAATATCGCAAACTAAGTGTGCAGGTAATAAGTGTTCAAATAGAATATTTGTTAACAAGAGAGAGAAGTTGATGAAATGAACAGATAACAATAACATTCCAAACTAGAGGGACATACGATTCATTCCAAGTCAAATAAGGGATGTGAATACGAAAGATTAATAATACTTTAAAAATCTACTTGGTTTGGTAGTCCTTTGATATTAGTGAAAAAGTCTACAATATTGATAGCATAGAATAGAATTTATTGTCAAACTGTGTACATAAGTTGTTAATTTTATTAATTTTAAACATAAGAGCCAACAGTCTATCCATTTCGGATGTACGGTAGACGGCTCATCAAGCTATACATTTTTGTTGCAAACTAGTCGTTATTACCAACGCGTATGATACCCCAGTGTATAGCTTGATGTGCTGTTCACTGTACAATGTATGTAAGATACAAACAAGTCAATTAACGTATATATATAGCAGGATTCATAAATAGGCGACAGCAATAATAACTTTTCATGACAGTAAAGTAATTTTTGCTGCCTGAGTTCAGTTAGGCGTTAATTACAATATGAAATGGCTTTTACTCTAACAACAAAGAACATAATTTCTACAAAATCCTCTACATATCGGAATCTTGGAAGAACTTTTAGACCTCGAAGAGATCAGTAGCACGTCTTTCAGGCCGTTCGTTCAACGTTTATTTATTAAAACTTAAATTAAGTAGTGTTGTCGAAGTAGAAACTGTACGTGTGAAATGAAAATAACAAAAACGTGCAGTAATATTTTCAAATGTAAGTAAATGTTTAATGTTTTTACAATCTCACAATGGTAGACGAAATTTTAAGAAATACTGACTAATATTTTAGTCGTTTTCTTTTTATTTACTTTCGCAATCAGATTTCGTTATTAAAACACTGCAAAATTGCAAGAACATAATACCGCCCTAGAACCGAAAAAAAGTACTAACATCATTTTCTCTGCTGCTGAAATTACCATAATTTAATAAATTTACTATCTTACGAACCAACTTTGGGTGTTTCACGGTATAATATGAACGACTTGTTTTAGTCATAAATAATCCATTACCTACATACATAAAAATCTGAAATTCTTAAGTAGTAACAACATTGTTTTGTTAGAAGACATTCAGTCTTTAAAATTGGCAGATCCTATGAATAAGCTTAAAAGAAAATATCCCTGGACAGTTTTTATTTTCCATTTTACTTTAATTTCATCTCACTGGATTCAAAGCGATAGATTTTTTTTAAGCTGACCCAGAAAACTAAATTACACTTCAGGAATTCTTTAGTTACCTAATCAGACACAGTGCTATTAAAATCGGAGATAAAAAAATGTACTTGTAAAACTGTTATACTTAACCCGAAAAAAAACTGATCTAAATACATTCACAAGAAAACTTTCTTCCGTACCTAATAAAAACAGTAAAGAAAGGCATTTGGGCATTTCATTAGCCGCCATATTGGTAAATACCAAGAAAAAAAAACTAAAACTCACAAGACTCAAAAACTACAACACTTTGGTCACACATTGCTGGATAATTTACCACTAAACTTGTATTTTTTTGTCTCCCACTATAAGAACACTATGTATAATATACGTTAGCAAAATAACACAGAACTTATCGATTAACAGCTCAGCCCATGAAACTAAACAACTTTTATACTAGAACTTTTCTGAAATGTCGTAAAATGACCTATATATAAATATACATTAAGAAAAAAAATATATGATAAGTTATGGAACAAATAATGTTCAGTTTTATGGGCTAAGCATACGGCCTTAGGCACGGTTTCCACCAAAGCGGAGAGGATGGATGGAGGATGTGTTTAAATAACCAATCAGATTTCATTATTTCCAATCTCCTCTCTGCTAGCTTCAATAACGAAATCTGATTGATTATTCAAACACATCTCTCGTCTCCGCTTTGGTGGAAACCGGGCTTTACGTTGGTTCATCTTGACACTTAAGTAAGAGGAGCCCATCAGCGGCGTAGTGTAGCGCTATTTTGCTAACACGTTTATTGTGTAAGACGTCTAATATGTAAGCATGTATGTTACCGTGAAAGCACCCCCGGAGTGCGCGGGGCGGGTCACGCGGGCGCCTTGCTCTTCTTGCCGAAGGGCAGGTTGATGCGTCTCTTGCGCGGTTTGAGCGCGCTCTCGTCCTCGACTAACGAGGAATCCGTTGATTCCTCCTCGGGAGGCGTGTTGCTGGTTGAAGTTGGTGTTTCGTTGCCCTCTGTAAGAGAAATGTATTGTTTAAGCGAGATTAAGACAAACCAGGAGTGGTTTAAAAAATGAAGGCCGAAAATGTAATGGTAGGGTCAAACCATGCATTTAGAAACTTAGTAATATATTTCGTGTTGAAATATAAACAAGGAAAATAACGAAAACAGATTTTTTTTAAACTTTACGCCGTTATTGAGGCATTTTTTGCCTTGCCACATGCATGTGATCATGGATTTTGAGACACTTCACACTTGAAACACCCAGCATACCCATGTTGGTCGATTCATTGTCACCTTCGTCTGTGATAGCCAACGCTGGCTTGTTACCTAAACAAAATTTCATTTAAATAATATTATCTGGATCAAACAATCTAATCTATAACTAATTGTTCCAGTGTGGTCAGGAGTTGTTCAGCTTTTTCGGCGGAGTTGGTTAGCATTTTTCAACCCCCCCCCCCTTGGTGATACGTGGTAAGGTTTAAGACTGGCATAAAAAAATATGGTGTAGTAATCATGCAAAAAAACAAAATACACGTGATATCTTATTACTACACCCCCCTCCCCCTTGTGATATTTCGTGACTTTTGCTAAACCCCCTCCCCCCCTTTCAAACCTCACGTGATTAATGGACGGTCCCTTAGTAAAAGGGTTCCTAGGAGGCAGTCGGAGTCATCCGGATGTAGCCGCACTACATCAGTGCTTCGGGAGCGCACTATCTGTCCACTAGACAGGGGAAGCCTTGCTATTTCCGTGAGCTTACCTTCTTGCAGCGCCCTTTGTTTAGTGAAAGGGTGCCTAGGCGGCGGTCGAGGGTCGTCCGGATGTAGCGGCACTACATCAGTGCTTCGGGAGCGCACTATCTGTCCACTAGACAGGGGAAGCCTTGCTATTTCCGTGAGCTTACCTTCTTGCAGCGCCCTTTGTTTAGTGAAAGGGTGCCTAGGCGGCGGTCGAGGGTCGTCCGGATGTAGCAGCACTACATCAGTGCTCCGGGAGCGCACTATCTGTCCACTAGACAGGGGAAGCCTTGCTATTTCCGTGAGCTTACCTTCTTGCAGCGCCCTTTGTTTAGTGAAAGGGTGCCTAGGCGGCGGTCGAGGGTCGTCCGGATGTAGCGGCACTACATCAGTGCTTCGGGAGCGCACTATCTGTCCACTAGACAGGGGAAGCCTTGCTATTTCCGTGAGCTTACCTTCTTGCAGCGCCCTTTGTTTAGTGAAAGGGTGCCTAGGCGGCGGTCGAGGGTCGTCCGGATGTAGCGGCACTACATCAGTGCTTCGGGAGCGCACCATTTGTCCGCTGGACAAGGGGCGGCGCGGGGGCGGTAGCGGCGCCCCACTGATGCTCCGCATTGAAGCGCGCAGTTGCGGGTTCGATTGCGAATGCACTGAGCGGGTTAGGTCTTCGCCCGTCCAGTTTACGCTGAAAAGATAGCATATTCAATGCTTACAAGTGTGTAGATAAAGAGGGAGAAATATGAGGCTAAATCGCGGTCCAGTAGTAATTCAATACAATTAATATGCTCTTGTATTATTGAATAATCTGAGCTAACTTGTGGCCGTGTATGTGTTTGTCTTGTGTGATGTTGTTGTTGTGACTTGCAGTCCTAATTCAATGCCTTAAAGCAAGGATAACGCAAATATCAATTTTAAAACTAATGCATTACTGTTGGTTGTATCAGGGGGTCTAGAAGAAAGCGGATAGCAGAAGAAAACGGAAGGGACTACACGGGAAACATTCATGACCGCCCCATAACTTTCAAATTCAAATTTATTTATTGCATTTCCACAATGAATTAGGTACTTACTAGTAGGAAAAGGTGTTAAAATTATTAATTGTGAAGCCCCGTTAGGGCACAGCAATATAATATACAAGCAAAGGGCTCTACCATTACTTTACTACCCTGGTTTTGTACGCCACGTTTTTGATGTACACACACACGAATACGAATACACATTCATTCAATATGAGGATGCCTAAAAAGTTGCATCCAAAAACAGGTCTGTACAAAGAGTGCTCACGCAGTTTTGAACACAACTGTTTTGGTACGCCGCGTTTTTCTAAGCAACTGATTACATGTCAAAATAATGGGTCGACTTTAGTAATCTGCGATCAGCAGCACCTGAAGCAGCCCCCCGCAATAAAAAACCAACCAGAATAAATACACTTCGGTTAGGTTAGACTGTTGTCAACAACAGGCGGATGGAACGAGCGAGCGTGCCGCGGCAGGGGCCGGCGACCGCAGGAGAGTACTTCTCAAAAAAGCTCATCATCATCTTTTCAGCCTGTTAAAGTCTACTGCGCGACCGGTCCATAGCCACCTGCATCCAACGAGACCCAGCAATCCTCACCAGGTCGTCGGTCTATCTCGTAGGTGGCCATCTCACACTGCGCTTGCCAGTACGTGGTCTCCATTCAAGGACTTTCTTGCCCCATCGGCCATCCGATCTTCGCGCTATGTGGCCTGCCCATTGCCACTTCAGCTTGCTTATCCTACGAGCTATGTCAGCAACTTTGGTTCTTCTACGGATCTCGAAGAGAAATACCATGCATAGCCCTCAAAAAGGCTAATGGTTGGCAAATTCGAGTGCGCACAACGTGGAAAAAATGGATGCAGAAAACGGGTCGGTCATAATTTGCTCGCACAGTTTTTTCCGTCCAAGGCAAGCATGTAGTACTCAAAAAACGGTCTGTACAAAACGGAAACAAGCATGAACCCCACTCGACTCCACCGACAAGAGCACAGGGATCCGGTCACCTACGGCCACTTCCTTAGACGGCCACCACTCAAATTTCTTGTTCGACCACTTCCCAGCTCGTTTATTAGTGACACTATTATTCCACGTACTGAGTAAGAATTTTGCCCTTCTCATACAGTTGCTGCCAGATACCTTGCGTATGAATGACGTCACTCTATCTACCTATCTTGTAATCTCGGGCGCCCCACGATGTTTATAAATCCGCTGTCTCTACTCTAGGTCTTGCCTCAATCGCTACTTCAGCCGAATCTGTCTCGTTTCAATCATACTTTACAATTGCTACTTTTCAACTTTGTCACTGTACTATCTACTTGGGCTGACTACTGTAAAACAATAATCATCTGTATACATAAATAAGTAAGTACTAACTTGTCGCCCCCCAGTACAAAGTGCACGGGGTCCCTCCTCCGGTCATCGACGACAGGGCTGCGCCGCAAGTCGTTGTAGGCCTTCAGTCGGAGCTCGTCGGAGACCTGGCGCCTCTCCTCCGGACCAGAGTTGTGGCGCCTCTCACGGGCCTCCGCCGCCAGACGCTCTTCCAATTGAAGTCTAGAAATGAGAATTGATAGGGTAACCACTATAATGATTGGCACCTTGGCAAATAGTTCATCAGCAGCTCATATGCGTCCCCACCGAAGGGCTCGAGCCTACCCTAGCGTAGGGCGATCTTGCCCAGGGCGGGCAAGCGTGGTTGGCTATAGATGGTCAACTTCTTCACACAAAACCTTTCAATTTGTTTGGCAGTTTATATGCTACCAATAAAAAACAAAAATGCGCTTTATAACTCTACTACAGACATTATTTACTAATAGTGCTAATAAATAAATAAATATGTGGGGACATCTTCACACACCGCCATCTGATCCCAAACTAAGCAGAGCTTGTACTACGGGTACCAGACAGCTGATATATATTACATAAATAGATAAATACATACATATATAAATAACAAGTTGGTCAACAACCAGACACAAGGCAAACACAAGTGTTCATCACACGAATGTTTGCCCTGGGCGGGATTCGAACCCGCGACCCTGTGCGTCGGAGGCAGATACACTACCACCTGGGCTACGGAGCCGTAACACCCAAGATTCCGAATTACAGGGTACGAAGTAATAAAAAATCGATAACTGTTCTTTAAATCGCATGGTAGTTACACAACCTCATCATCAACAGCTCATATACGTCCCCGCCGAGGGGCTCGAGCCTACCCTGAATTAGGCTCAGGCCTTAGTACTTTTTTGGTGTGTTTTATTATTTTATTACATACCTAGCTTCAGCCAGTCTCAGGTCAAGAGGGTAGTGTGGAGCGTCTGTTTCGCTTCCGGAAGAGTCTTCGCGCCAACCAAAGTTGTCGGCCACTGCAAAGTGATACTACCTTCATTTTCCATATTGTCACACCTTTGTAGAGATATTATGACACTATTTCTTTTCCAATTACAATAGGAAATCCAATTCTTGTTTTTCTTTTTTACATAATATCAAAATATATCGGGTACTTTTCTTAAAAATAACAAAACATTAGTTAATTTAAATTTTCATTTTGTGAACATTAAAATCATTATTAAAAAAAAAACTAAGAGGCAAACCCTAAAGCATGTATGAAATAACTTCTCTATTTGTTAGTGATATGATAAAAGCAATTACTGAGTGAGTACACATAGCTGCAAAAAACAAAAGTATTCTTACCTTTAATGGAAGATTAACGCAACACAAGCAAAATCGTCTAATCTACGTAAAAAGGGGATTTAGGGTAAAAAGGAAGTCAAATAAAACAAAATCACAATCGTCAAAAGCTTTCAAACGTGCACACGTACTTGGATAAAATCAGTTGTACCGTAAAATACGAAGAAATACAGTTCCATAAATATTTAAAAAATATGTTTTATTTACAAATATGTCACAGCTTTCAGAGTAATTTGTAAATACTAAACTAGTTGAAAGCAATTAAAAAAGCAAAGCATAAATTTATATAGTGCGTTTTTATAAGACTTGGAACAGGCTGACAAGCCGAACAGCATTGAAAATGCGAACCGAGCCACATTGAAAATGCGAGCCAAGCCACATTGAAAATGCGGAACGAGCCACATTGACAATGCAAACCGAGCCTCATTGAAAATGCGAACTGAGCGACATTGAAAATGCGAACCAAGCCACATTGAAAATGGGAACCGAACCACATTGAAAATGCGAGCCAAGCCACATTGAAAATGGAAACCGAGCCACGCAAAAAAACTAAAATCAATCACTAAAATTCAGACCTAGCAAATTACAAATGTAATGACGAAATTATACTCTTTACGTATAACTTTCTCAACTTCGCTATTATATATAAAAAAAATCAGCTTTTAAGGACTACAATTAGTAACTTTCTCTCCATATTTTTCGGGACCGTTTCTCGAATTGGGATGGCAACATGCATAAGGGTACAAAATCATAAAAAACCACACCAATCAAGTGTAAGCTAAGTTATCAACTAAATTATTTCATACATGCTTTGGATGTTTTTTTCTCAGTGCAACAATATCTCTGCCTGAAAGCTTCTTATCGATTGTGATAACGATTTACAACTTTCGAAAATATTTTATTTAAGTAATCAAAATAAACTAATTACACAAGAATAATTCTTACAACTAAATGAAATAAATAGTTATTTTCCATATAAAAATCTGTAATATAAATTTGATATTTATCAAGGATCAGATTGAAGTATCAGTAACTGATTAGCTAATGTGAAAAGACTTTAGAATTAATAGATATATTAAAATCTATTTACTATTTTAGTTTTTTTTTTAATTTATATTTCATTAGCCTAATATCGGTTTAGTATATTAAGGTACAAATTTCGGTAAAGTACAAGTTACACTTAAGTACGATAAAATAATCTGCCTAAAGGTCTAGAAACTAAAATATTTTGTTTTTGAGCACTACATTAACACTAGATTTTGTTAATACTATTTTTTTTTCTTTTTCAATAATAATTTGGCTCAAAAATTAATACAATCACAATGAAATTAAATTTTGGTACAAAGGTCAATTGTTTGAAAAATATGAGCAAGATAATTATTATCACTTTATCACAATAATATTAAGATTCAAAAAGTTTCTAATCAAGTAGCATAATTTATACATTAATCATAGCTAAGATCATAGGCACTATTCTCTTTGTAAATCTTAATTCTAACAAAAAAAGTAAAATTCTGGTCTAGTAGTTTTTTTAATACTTAGAAGTAAAATAATTATATACCCAAATCAGGGAAGGAAGTCACGATAAATGTTAAGATTGAACTCCAGTGTCACTACAATTTATTGATTAAAATGTGCACAGAAAAAGCAGTTAGATTATAAAATGAACCGATGTAAATTTAAAAATTTTAGATTAGTAGAGTGAAGAATGCGAATCGGTGTAAAGGCCAATTTACATTGACTTAGTCTTTAAGAGGGTGTTTTAGATTAAGTACTGTAGCCCAACAGCCGCCACGGAGCCGCTGAGCACCACACGAAAGATGTAGAACAATATTTTAGGACGTGGCTTGAGCCAGGGTTCTATCCAGATAAAAGGTAATGACAATAAATTTAGATGGACAGTAAAGATATTTTAATTAAGAATTTATAGGTATAGAAACTGATTTAAAACAGAAAGATATTAACATGGAGATGAAGTAAAAGAATGACTGAGATCTTTACTGCAGGAGGTCAGGACAAGAAGTGTGAAATTTAGCGGAAAAAAAGACAAAATCGAAACGTAAGAAATCTAAATTTGAAAATGAATTTAAGGTAAGCTGCCAGCTAGAAAGAAAACAGGAAAGAGGACGAATGCCTCGTTACAGTACATACAATCTAAAAGGAGTAGAGTAGGGCTAATCAAAAGATACCGTTTGTAAGTTTTTAACGTACTCTCCTTAAGAATAAAATAATGTAAATAAGCCATAGGCTCATCAAATTACGTAGCGATTGGTTGAGAAGAGCCGACGCGACGGGCTGAGTGGTGCAAAAAATATTTAACAGGATATTGCACTCAGGCTGATGACGGTGATGGTTAGATGGATGAATGAATGAATGAATGAAATATACTTTATTGCACACAGACAAAAACATACAGTAATTACAGAAGTGAAAAGAGTACAATTGGCGGCCTTATTGCTCAGGTAGCAATTTCCTCCAGGCAATAGTAATTAGGATAAAAACGGTGCGGGTCTGTGCGCCTATTCTAAGCATTAAACAACTATGGGTTGGATGGATTAGTGCAGACAAGGACCCACAGGGGTAAGTGCAAGGTTATTTCTGTTACATATCTAATAATCAAGTTAGATGCCATACATTGTTTATTTGGAAACACAGTGAACAATTGGAGTTCAACCTTATCCAGCACTACTTTTTTGTACTAAAACATTCCGGTTCTTTATAAAAAGAGCTCATTATTGGCACTAGTTGCAACTATGCTAGGACAAACAATAATAATAATAAACAATGGTGGCGATTCAGACGGTCACGCTCTAATCCTTAATTTAAGTTTGTCAGTCCTTTTCACAAAGGGACAGGAGATGGCCATTCTAATATTAAAGATGTCAAACATCGAATTTGAACTTTATGGACGCGTCGATTGCACAGTTTTAGAGAGCACGTAAAACATCCAACTTAAAAATCTCTTAATTTGACAGCTATGTCCTTATTTTAGGTTATCATTAATTCAAAATAATATCATTCGTTCATCTGAATTCATTACCTCTCTTTCATTGGTCACAAAAATGAAAAGGATAGCTGGATTTTAAAATTAGAATTAGAGCATGACATCCCGAATCCCGATTCGATAAAGCCAATCTAGTAAAAACCAAACTACAGAAAATAAATTCAATGCAAAAAAGTATGTCTTTTGAGATGCTGATTATTTTGAGTTATTTCTTATCTTATGATACAAAATTTGAAAGTCCATATGAATGTAACTATTTATGTTTGGAATGAAAGCGTTTAATGCTGTTGACCCCGTAAGGTATGTATAATTATGGACATGTGTGCGTGCATGCATGTATGTATGTTTGAAATGGAGCCTTAAAAATTTTATTACCTAGCCCTTCGCGCGACAGTACATTATATATTATTCCCACAGGAGTAATTGCTATAGTATTTAAAAGTGACATCATTAAATATAGATAAAGGTTCCACTGGTCCCTTTGTAAGAATTAGATTTAATGTGATGGGCCACTTTGTTTGACTTTTTGGAACTAGAAATTAGTCTATTTCAATATATATTTATGAAAAAAATATAGATTATTTTTGAAAATGTACATGATATTAAATAAATAGCTAAAAAATAAATTTACTAGTTGCAACAGAATTTATTACTAGATACTTTTATATAAGGCACTCTTTGAATATACATATTTAGTTTGATTGAGTCAAAATGTAGTATATCCCCTATTCACAAATGTTTTATAAGTATACATGTAGCATATTCCTTGGAAGCAGCAAGCTTTTCTCTAGCTCTCTATTGGTGATATTCTGCATCTTAATAAAAAAAAAGTTAAAAATATAGTGTAAAAATAACACAACTTAGTAAATGATTTTGCGCTAATTTAAAATATTGTAAGCAAATTAATTGGGCATTCTAGCTGCCTTATAAGCAAATACATCGGATATTCTGTGGAAGACTACAACGTTATCAGTTTACACACTATACTGATCTATGATTGGATCTGGTGCCATTTGTAAATAAGGGATTTGTCTAGAACGATTTACTTGAAAGGCAAACAAACTTTTCATAGATATTTTAAAGTTTAAAAAATTATACTAATATTAAGTTTTTAAGCGGCTACCCTATGTGAACACTAGCGCCACATCGATACACAATCATAACTTAGTGAAAACACAAAATATAACAAATCTCTACGATCAATTTAAAGTGTAGGTATTTTAGTACTTTTAGAAATAACTAATTTTATAATACCTTATACGCTGTAGTAAGAGATAGCAACAATTAAACATAATTTACTGAATTAAGCAATTCTAAAAAAACAACAAGAAAACAATTTGATCGTCCAGATTATTTATATTTTGTGTTTTCACTAAGTTATGTTTTTTTTTATCTACGTGGCGCTAGTGTTCACATAGGGTAGCGCCTTAAATGAATAAGGTTGTCTACCTTGCGCCTAATCAACTCAAAAGTAAGTTTCATTTTATTATTTACTCAGCAACAGCGTTTTTTGTTAATACATATTTTATATTATTTCCGCCATTTATCTCTCCTATTTGCTATCATTGATGAAATAATAAAATGAAAGGAATTAGCATAGTATATTGTGCGTGTATTGAAGTGCGAACAAACTTGTGGAATGCGCGTCGACGAGATTTTTTTTTATGAGGAAGCTTGATATACATAATATATCTATCTCGCTTTGTCATATAAGGACTTTATAGCGAGCACACCTTAGATTAGGAGTGCGACCGCGAAAGTCACTTTCACCCGAACTTGCATGGACAGATTGCCTGAATCACTAAGTGGGTCAACATTGGATGTTTTGTGTTGGATTAGAATGGTTCCAACCATTCTATCTCTAATTTTAATCAGCTCAGACGCGTCAAATCATTGCTTCAAATCGTCGTTAAACGTCAAATCTTCGTTTGATAATCGTCGTGCGTGCGTGAGTGATCCGAGCAATCAGTTCATGCCAAGTTGGATAAAGTAGGCCCAGAGGCCACGGAGCAAGAACCATAGAGGAGCCGTCCTAATACATCCGTCGCATCAAAAAACACATTTATTAAATAACTCGACTATTAAACAGACATGGAAAAATAATGAAATAATAGTCAATGCCAGCAGTTATTTAAAACACTCTTTAGTTTAAAAACAAAAACTTGAGTATCAAGAATGATTACAATTTTCATTTCAAATTCCATTTCTGAGTATTTTAGAGGTACTTGATTTAAAAGACGGGGTTCTCTAGCTCATAGCTTCAGAGCAGCTCCTCTACGTCCCTACTCCGTGAGTCGTCCGCACTACGTTGTGTGTGAGTGTGTATGTATGTGTGTGGGGGTGTGTGTGTGTGTGTGTATCAGTCGAAGTGTTCGTGGTAGAGCGTGTTGGTGTCGTCGTGCTTACCCGAGCCGCAGACGGACGCGTCGTCGCCCACGCTCAAGTCATCCTGGGAACTGCTCATGCGCGCTGCAACACAACCAACATTCGTAAACGCGAGCAAAGTTCGTTGAGTTAAAACCAGTGTTGGGCAAAATTTATTTGAAATACAAATAACAAAATAATTATTTCAAATAATTTATTTCAAATAATTATTTTCAACGGATATTATGATTTGTATTATGTACATATTTTATGTAATCCACTAACTTTATAATTCGATGGGCTATTGAGTTGAGAAGGTGAGCGCATAATCACGTGACACTCACAAACACGACGCGACAAGTAATATTGCATGTAAAGTTATTTATTATTATTACACACTCTTTGATCGTGGGATATTTTTAAAGTGCTGGCTTCTGTACTTGCATCGAAATGTTGATATTAATATGGATCTTCCTAGGATTTTCAATTTTGCTAAGCGGGGAGTGCCCCGCATTTCCGCTATTGTTTAATTTTTTCTCGCAAGATATTTTGTGCGAACTACAAATGTTTCTCCTGTTATTTATAATAAAACTCTGGATTTGAGGCATATCCACTTTATTCTTTTGCCTCTAGGTACCTAATTCCGACCTCTGATGATCATGCGTAATTGTTTATGTAATTAAAATAAACTTTTTAAATACTTTACTTGTAAAGTATTAGATCAATTACAAATAACAAACAATGTATTTGAAATAAAAAAATAATTGATTATTTGAAATAAAGTAATTCTCAAATAAATTAATTACAAATAATGTTATTTGAAATAAATGTATTTCAAATATTATTTGAAATAAAAAATTATTTAATTACGCCCAACACTGGTTAAAACAAAACGCCTTTTTCTTCGTCGTGTGGGTTGTAAGATAGACAACTAGTCTCACAAACCCTGGTATCAATGTTATAGAGCTAACAAAGAGTTTAGTAGTAACTTAAATATATAATCATCGAATAGGACCTATTCTGTCTCCTCATCACCCTAAAAGTTGTGTAATTAACTCGAGTAGATCAAGATCAACGGCCCGTTACAGTCCACTGCTGGACTATGGGCCCCCTCCACTCCGCGTGTTTGGTTTTGCCATAATCTCCACGCTTGGCAGGCGGGTTGGAGATCGCAGATTACAAGGTTACTGTATCAGAGAGCGCTGCTGCCCGTTCCCTGTTCAACGTGTAGTCCCTAAGTCGCCTCTTACGACACCCACGGGAAGAGTAGGGGTTGGTGACAAATGTATTCTACTCTGCCATCACAACACGGCTAACAACAACATATTTTTTTGTATTTTTTGGGTGGCGTTAACTCGAGTAATTTAGCTCTAAAATCTGAGCATTTCGGCTTATTTTATTATATACGAAATATAAAACTAAACTTTATTTTGAATTTTGAGTGTCACTGTAAAATGCTGCTGAGCAAAGTCGGTAACCTTCGGCGAATACCACGGTTCGTGTGGGCGGTCGACCTATGTGATGACGCTACGTTTGATCATCATCAACAGCTCTAACACGTCCCCAGTGGCTCGAGCCTACTCTGAATTAGGGCGATTAGACCTTAGTCGACCACGCTGGCCCAGTGCGGGTTGGTCGACTTCACACACAACCTTTGAATTTCTTCGCAACAGTGTGTAGGTTTCATCACGATGTTTTCCTTCACCGTAAGAGCGTCGAATAAACGTTATAAATATAAACTCACTTTTAACAAATAAGAAGATTTCATAATTATAATTTTACTATTGTATCACTCTCAGCATCAGCTATAAAAACAACGTCCGCACCCACCGGTGGACGGCAGGTAAGCACGTCAAAGCTCCACGGCCAAGCTCGTATGAAGTTTCTATCGCTCTCTTTTTAAACTAGGTAGTTAAAAAGAGAACGAATATTTTCTAAAAAGAATCACATCGCCAGCACCAAACTACATGGCACATTGACCAACGAGGCCCGATGCTACAGTACATATGAATTCGAAATTCGAAAACATCCCGGACGGGAGGCAGCGGCCCTATCCACTCGACCACCGACGCTACGTTTGATAATAGTTGCTAATGTATACCTCTGGTCTGCGCGCGTCCATTCATATTCCGGTAGAGAGCTGTCTCTAGATACTGCAGTCCGTTGTTGTTGACGATGTTGAACCCGCACAAGCGCTCGATCTGCTTCCATCGGTGCATGCGCTCCTGGTAACAACAACATAGCTATTAGCATGTAACACACCCTGACTCATACATAATAAAGGCTGTAACATATAGATCGGTCAGTATGGGAAAGTCTGAAACCAGCCGTAGCCCAGGTGGTAGTGTATCTGCCTCCAACGCACAGGGCCGCGGGTTCGATTCCCGCCCAGGGCAAACATTCGTGTGATGAGCACTTGTGTTTGCCTTGTGTCTGGTTGTTGATTATATAAGTATGTATTTATCTAATTATGTAATGTATATCAGCTATCTGGTACCAGATGGCCGTGTGTGAAGATGTCCCCACATATTTATTTATTTATAAGACATACGAAGATCTGTTCTTAGGAACCATGTCATTGATTTTAGTAACAAGAAATACAACATGCCTATGAGGCGTCCTCAGACGGGCTCGGACCTCGGCCCCAGACGTTGCTATTACAAAAAAATAAGATAATAACATCATTTGAGAACGACTGGACACATTTAGCATTATTGCTGTAGTCCAAAAAAAGTCCTTCGGAAAAGAAAACTCGAAAATGTGATCCTTTTTAAGGAAGTTTTAGGGTTTTACTTTTAGATATTAATTAAAACCTTTATTCAAGAATGAGATGACTTGCAGACAGACATGGCGCTGTAGAGAGCGAGCTACCATAGGTAAAACATTATAAGTCGCGACTGTCGCGCCAGCCAGTTTTAAATAAATGTGCCTGTATGTATAATGAAATAAAGATAATAGATTATTAACTTTTGGATGTTCATCTCTTAGTATCGTCATTGGCCCCGATTCACAACTGTCACGCTCTAATCCTTAATTTAAGTTAGTCTGTCCTTTTTACCTTTTAAAGATTGAAAAGGGACAGGAGATGGCCATTCTAATATTAGAGCTGTCAAATATCGAATTTGAACCTTATGCCCGTGTCGATTGCACAATTTTAGAGAGCACTTAAAACATGCGACTTAAAAATCTCTTAAACTGACTAGCTATGCCCTTATTTTAGGTTATCATTCGTTCAAATTAATATAATTCGTTCATCACCTCTCTTTCATTGGTCAAAAAAACGAAAAGGATAGCTGGATTTTAAAATTAGAATTAGAGCATGACATCCCGAATCGAGGCCATTACATTGTGTGTGTTTATTCAAGTTACCTGTAATTCCTGTGTGACTTCGTTGAGGGCGGTCCTCGCTTCGACGATGGATCGGTCGACGTCATCAATGGACTTGCCGTGCGTCGACACGAACGCACCTACCAAACTCGATCGCTTCTTGCGCAGTTTTTCGCACTGAAGACATAAATAAGGATGTTTTAAGCGATATGTCTATAACTAATATAACTATATACATAATAGTTATTTCTGAAATTGATACATATACGTATGTACGCCATAGAAATTTGATGCATTCTAAACATAAATACTCAAAACTTGTAATACCCGATATATATTTAAATATTCCGCCTAATGTAGGCTCAAGCTCCTCGGTGGGGACGTATATGCTTTTGATGAATATAAATTATATTTAATTAAAAAAATATATAAAATTAGAGAGGTGTTTAAATTATTTTTTAGTAGATGTGTATTAAATGAGAAGGTAACCTTAGTAACTTTATTTTCTACACTGTTCAGCGCCTCAATAGATTTTAATGAAAGACATGCAGAGCTGGGAAATTGGAAAAGGAAAGAAAACGTAAACGTAGAAACCGCGCAAAAATAATTCACACTCACTAAAAATCCGAAAATCACGAACAACCACGATTCGAGAAAACAGATAAAGCATGATATAATTTTTCTAATTTATTTATTATTTTTATTTTTTATTTAATATATATTTATTTTTTAGACAATTAATTTATTTTTTTACTATATAGAAATAAGAAAACCATTTTGAGATTTAATTGGTTTTACACTATATTTTCGTACTTTTAACGGAAAAAAAAGAAGAGAGAGAGAGTTTTAATCTTTTAAGATTAAGTTAAAAATCCAAAGAACCAAATGACCCATTTGTCTTTGTGACGTCATATTGTACACAAATCTAAGTTTTTACAAAAACCTTGTACAATGACGTTTGAGGATTTGGTATTATAGTCATCGCACTGGGAGAATGCCGTCCTGAAGTGTATCACGTGACTATTTTTAGTGATGTAGCACAAAATATTCAGTAATGAAAATATAAAAAAATCGATATTAATTACTTAGTTTTCAAAATCGATTTGTATGATTAGTTTTTTTTAGCTTATAATCACACAACAATAGATTAATAGCTCTTAACGTTAAGTCTCAACTGGACCTACCATGCTAATTGAAATACCGCAGTTGTCATTTCTTATTATTTCACTTTGGGCAATTTCAAACAAATATTAAATTACACATAATTCTTTATTTTTTACCTTATCAGATTCGGTTTAACTCATTGAAAATTTGATATTAAATATCTAAGTATGTATTACCATACCAATTATTTTAAGTCTATACGATTATTCGAATATTTTTCGGATATTTCGGAATCGAAATGGAACAGCGGACCGTAAGCGGACCCAACGGGCTAACCTTGCATCGACGTTCATTCATAACTTCATCTCGGGAAACACGTTGAAATAATTGATAAATTTATTATTTTGTATTTGATAAAGTGTTTCGTTATATAAAAATATAAATTGTACGCGAAATGCTATTTTATGTGACCAGGCTTCATGGAGCGTTAGTTCAAGGTTAGTGTACATCACATAAAAATGGTCACGTGATAAACTTCAGGACGGCATTCTCCCAGTGCGATGACTATAGAAATGGTAAAATTTCGTATTTTGTCGTCAATCAAATCCAAGAGTATGGTTGTCCGTCGGTCGGTCGTATGACGTCACACGGTAAAAAATTTAAAAGTCACTAATTTATTTACTAAATAAAAATACGGCAAATAATCCGTGACAAAACCTTTTGTCGTTTTTTTTTTACATTCTTGCTTTGCAGTTGCACATCACAATACGTTTCGTCAACTCTATTATTTAAGTCTTATTCAAGTAGGAGGAATTTTAATAACAAAGGAGACTTCATAATAAACATTGCAAACATCGTAAAGGGATATGTTCGCATATTAGAAGTAAACACCGTAAAATGCATATTCAAATTCAATACTTGAAGTTGAGTCATATTTATTTATTTATTTTAATTGGACGTATAACGTATGAATTATATTCTTCACATCACGCAAGTTGAAAAAAATGTGTGGCAATTTGTAAGACATTTATTCGAGACTAGTTTAAGACATTTAACTAGTAACGAGGCATTCGTCCTCTTTCCCGTTTTATGACTGGCAACCTTTCTTGCTGGCAGTTTTATCTTTCTTTTGAAATACTTTTTCAAATTTAGATTTCTTACGTTTCGAATTTGTCTTTTTTCTGCTAAATTCTTCACTTCATGTCCCGATCTCCGATAGTAAACTCCTAAAGCTTATCTACTATTTTTCCATGTCAGTTTTATAATATATAATATACATTTCTTCTGACTGTGCCCTGGAAATTGCCACACTTTATTGTATTATTATTCTACAACACTCTTCATGTGGTGTTCAGCAGCTTGTGGCGGCTGCTGTGCCACAAACTAGTCTCGAATAACCATCAATCCTTTTGGGATCGAGCGACTTGCAACCTGTTCTTCATTTCACTTGTGAAGGAACATACCGTCGGTAGTCTATTGACTATGCTGGGCGCCTTACACTACTAGACAAACTCCTAGAAGACCAGTGAAGAATACTCACAGCTTCCCTAGCGACCTGCAGCTGCATCTCAGCCTGCTGCTTCTTGCGTAAGTACGACCTGTTCTCCACTTCATGAGTCAGTTGGAGCCACTGCTGCAATCCTTGTGGAGGCGCCCAGCATCTGTCTTCTAACTCGCCTTCTGCGCGACGCAATTCTGCACGTAGCATCTGGAAATAACAATTGTTAAGTAACAAAAACAGCTAAATACAAATTAAAGATATTTCAATGTATAGGCGGAAATAGGACCAAGGACTTCACTTCACTGTCAATAATTAAGGGGTCTATACTCATTATCACTAAAAAGAATTACACAACTGCTCCATCAAAAGGAGTGTTATGTTTTTAGTTTTCCTGATTTGTTCAGACTCTGACGAGAAGGTATAGAGTCCAGTTAGCTTTTATTTCGACATAATAATGTCGCTTTTTTTAGCTGCTGCTCTGTTGCGGATGCGTTTTACAGTGACATGGTTATTGTTTGTTTTTCTTGGTCATCAGTTATCAAATCAAATCAACGGCCCGTTACAGTCCACTGCTGGACTATGAGCCTCCTCCACTTAAATAGAGGGTTTTGCCATAATCTCCACGCTTGGCAGGCGGGTTGGAGATCGCAGATTAAAAGGTTACTGTATCAGAGAGCGCTGCTGCCCGTTCCCTGTTCAACGTGTAGTCCCTAAGTCGCCTCTTACGACACCCACGGGAAGAGTAGGGGTTGGTGACAAATGTATTCTACTCTGCCGTCACCACACGGCATAGACAGTCCTAATTTAACGTTAACGCTAATTCTTACGTGTGCACAAACTGGCAGGTTCGCGCTGGATGCGGATGGCACACGACCGTGTGGAATGGCGCAGTAGAGAAGAGGTCTAGACCCAGCAGTGGGTGGATGTGGCTGAGAATGATGACGATATTCACAATCAATGGCAAAAAGTTCACTCACTTCAATTTCAGCTTTGAGCTGAGTGACTTCTAAGTCGGAAGACGCGGAGTTGAGGAGCGGTGTATCACCTGCCTCCCGGAGCCTTTTCTCTAAGTTTTTCTTCTCTGTGGTTGCACTTTCCTGTAATCAAAGAAGATAAAAGTAAATAAGAGATCATAAACTTACTTTAAGTTATTTAAAGTAAACCTTCTTGAACCAACCATTTACTTTTTGAACCTACCCAAATACTAATGAGACTAAAGGTGGCCGTTCAACCCTCAGGGGAATAAAAGACGATCGCTTAACGCGAGGCGACGCGCGTCAGAAATTTTTAGTTCGATCTGAGCGTCACTGACGATGCGTCAGACGAGCTGCAGTCCAAATTGAGCTATGAAATTGTACACTTAAGGTGGCTATTTGAAATGCAAATGTAAGAAATGCCAGCGTCAGTGGCGACACTGACGCTCGGTTCAAATAACCACCTTAAGTGTACAATTTCTTTTATTATTACAGCTCATTTTTAACTGCAGCTCAGTGTCAGTGACGCTCAGATCGAACGGCCTCTTTAAGGGTGACTAAGGTCAAACGTTCACAATAATCTTTCAATGTAATGCTTTTCTTTCAGACTGAAATTGCCCTACATGGCGAAAATAATTTCTAGTACAGGTAGGTATGATATAGTCTTTCATCCGAACCTAGTTAACCCGTGTCATTAAGCGCCATCTCCGCCTTGCGGAGATGTTCCATGTCGCAGAGCATCCTCTTCAGTTGGTTCCTAGGGCTACGGCTATACAACTGTCATCTACAGTCATATTATTCTAGTGTAAATCAGTGACTCACGAACCTGTGCTTGCTTTGCCGTCTCCAGAGCTTTTTGCATGTCATCAAGCGCCATCTCAGCTTTGCGGAGTTGTTCCATGTCCCGAAGCATCCTCTTCAGCTGGTCCCTGCTGGCGCGGCCAGCCCGGAGCGCCGCCCAGCCGCCGACGAGAGCGCCCATAAGCAGAGAAGCCAGGAGCCAGTCCTTCCATCTACTGCCTTCTGGGAGACACTCAGGGGGTTAGACATCTCGGATATGAATGGCGTCACGATCGGGTGGACCCAAAATTTTTGATTTATAAAAACTCAAAGAACCAAAATACGTTCGTTGTATACTTTTTAAAACTTTCACTGTAATCAACAAGATAAACCTTTCGTAATCATAATAATATTTTCGTTAGTTTGGTGTCAGTTTGTTAGTAATGTCAGTGGTGTTCGTTTTTTTATTATTTGGTTTGCCTTTGAGACATCCAAAAATATATTACAATCTAGCCTAAAGACTAATTAAATTTTAACTTAAGTAGATATTAGCTAAGAATGTGGTGGTGTGGTGGTTGGTGTCAGATGGCTTTTTTGTCATTTACTAAGAGCCGCTCTATATACTTTGTCTGAAAATTTGTGCTAACTATAGGTATCAATCAGGCTTGATGATGATAGGTATAGGCCATTACTGTTGCAGACTAATTTACTGTCCTAAACCGAATTGGACTCAATACATTTAGCCAAATCTAAAAGTGGTCAACTAGGTTAGGGTACAGTTGATTGTGGTATCATTTATTTCCAGTTTTCTTCCTCAATAGAATAACTACATCAACATCAACGGCCCGTTACAGTCCACTGCTGGACTATGAGCCTCCTCCACTTAAGTGAATAACTACATAGCATGTATTAATCACTGGTTTTCCAGTTTATACATAATGTTAAAAATATTGTGCTAAAAGTGCAAGCAAAGCGTGTTAGAAATAACAAAATATGGTTATCAATCTATGTGAATACAAAATAAAAACACTGCAACACACTGCATGAATCAAACTGAAAAGACAATACTTAATAAAGAAATTATCGTAAATTAAAACCACGCGATAACTAGTAACTAGTACCTACAGTAAAGTTATAAAATGTTAAACGGATATGCCATAAAATCAAAGTAAATTCTACTTAGTTTTTCATTCAATACAGTGAATAGGCTGATTCAATGGTTCAAAGTCAAGGTTGACCGACCATGTCATGAATGTATAGGAAAGGGTGCTAATCCGTGCAATTTAGAGGTAGTACTTAGCCGTGTGGTAACGGCAGAATAGAATACATTTGTCACCAACCCCTACTCTTCCCGTGGGTGTCATAAGAGGCGACTTAGGGACTACACATTGAACAGGGAACGGGCAGCAGCGCTCTCTGATACAGTAACATTTAATCTGCGATCTCCAACCCGCCTGCCAAGCGTGGAGATTATGGCAAAACCCTCCACTTAAGTGGAGGAGGCTCATAGTCCAGCAGTGGACTGTAACGGGCCGTTGATGATGATGATGTCATGAATGTATAGGAAAAGGTGCTAATCCGAGCAATTTATAGGTAGCACTTTGACACCCGCTTGCGATTGATTGATACGATTTCTTTCCACATCGCAAAGGGCATGATTTTCCGTTCCTTTTAGCTAAAGCAATCCCCGAGCTCGAGGGCTGAGGTGAGCTCTATTTTAAATAAACTTGTTTTTTTTTAATAAAATTGTATATCTAGTGTAAATGTACATATATGGGTACAGCGACTTTCCTAATACCCATAGATATCACAGGCAATTTTATCGGACACTACATTCACATGGTATTTATTGAATTCGTATTTATGTCTTATTTTTATGGTGTGGCTCATGTAAAGCCTATTTTCCGTAAATAACGGCTGGGACCATCGAGTTAACGTGCGTTCCGAAGCTCGGTATCATCCACATCATTTTAGTTTTCTGATAATCAGGTGATTCTTTTTTGGTGAGGCGGTTCTAACCAAATTGTGAAAATCTCACAAAATAACCGTTTCATTAGAATTCGAACTTAGAACATGGATGTTATCAGAGTTAAAAGCTCTAAGCTCGGCCACTTACATAAATATCTTCATAAGACAAAATAAAGTTTAAATCCAACAATACAATGCCATAACAATGTAATATGCTGTAATTTCGACAGCTACTCGTTTTTCTGCTTATTTCGCGCAATTTTCTTAAATACTGTAACGATTTTCCTGTTGACATTGGAGTGAATGCATTGAATAACATCATCATTCGCGTCTCGTTTCTAGCCAGCATTGACACCATTCATGTCATGACATTCCGTGGAAATACGGCTAAAATTAATGCTTAGGTGGATCTAACTACAGATTATTAATAATTACTAACTAGTACTGTCTGATTTGTCACGGAATCCGCTGATTAGCTAGTGTGGTTTTTGTATTACCAGTGCGACTCCGACTAATATTATAAATGTGAAAGTATCATAGGTGATATACGTCCCCACTGAGGGGCTCGAGCCTACCCTGAATTAGGGCGACTAGGCCTTAGTCGACCACGCTGGCCCAGTGCGGGTTCGACTTCATACACAACCTTTGAATTTCTTCGCAGGAGTATGCAGCTTCCATCACGATGTTTCCCTTCACCGAAAGAATGTATGACCACAAATAAAGAAAATAAAGAAAGTTATAAAAACTTCTTTTCGCTTTGCAAGCTTCGTTGCCTATCAAGTTATACATCTCAAATAAGTATCTAGAGAGGAAAACTCGCACTCACACAATAAGTTGCTAAGTTGCTAAGGCAGGTAGGTAAAAATAGTTTTGGTGGACTCCACATCATCACAAATCTGAACTATACTCGATTATACTAAAAAACGCGAAAAAAAAAAGGTCAATACACTACACAATAACTACCTACGCTTGAATGTCAACTTGGAAACAAATTCATAGTTTTTTCAACTGTATAAATACGTAGAATTCTGTCCATATACGTTATGAATTTAGTTTTCTTCGCAGTCTAAAAATTAGGATGGGATTACAAGGCTGCGCGAATCAAAATGTGGGTGGTATTATTATGTGTAGATTGCATCATGAGTCGTACATAGATAGACATTATAATGTCTATAGACCTCGTAAGTTTTTCAAAAGATAAGTAAAAGTATAAATTGTAATTTTAACGTAAACAGCTGATTGATTGATTGAATAAACATTTCTGATTTCTGAACTTCAGAGTGCATTCTAGGTCATAAGCGCTGACCTTGAATGCGATAGCTTATCTTTCTCTCTTTCTCACTCACTCTGTAAATGATGTAGACAGGCGCGAGTGAGATACCCATACCGACTTTGCCAAGCGCTCATAAAATACACCGTTGTGGGGTGGGGACTATATCGGCGCTGATTGCCATACTTCAAATAGGAATTAGACTCGACTTCAATGCAACTTTTTTGTAGTCTGGAAGAAATTGCTACCTTAGCCTATCTGTACACTCCTTCATCTATCTTTTATACTCTTAATCCTTGTGTGCAATAAAGTATATTCTCTTCTATCCTAGGACGGCCCTTGGCTAACTTCACGTAAATCTTGTATGGGTTACGTTGAGTTTTATATAGATTTGACAGATCGACGTCAAAAATTTGCTACCGCCTAGTCCTATTCTTATTTTAATAGCATTTTAGTGCGTTCTAAAGTTAGTTTCTACTTCACATGAAAATATTGATCAGATGAGTGCATTTTTGTTCAAAGATATTTTGGACCGCACCTAATCAGAACTAGCGTCCTATTAAACGTTGCTTTATAATAAAATTTCTTAGATGAATGGCGTATGAATTGTGTTTCCGTTGTGATTTCACCTTATTTTATTAGTTACATAAAAGAAGTACCTAATGTGCCAAAAGATCCTTGTCACACTATATTTATATTATCGGCGCCGATGGCCATACTTTTTTTATATTCATCTCTCCTCCACCAAAAATATTTACGCAGACTATAAATACCTAGTCGTCAAATTTAAATGAATGTGCTATGTGTATGTAATCTGTACTTACAAATGTATGCTATGACCATTTGAATAGGTTTTTGGAACCAATTGCTTCGTCACGGATTTTTCCTCGAGTATAAAGTTTTTTGTCAGATTTAATATTAAAGTGTTTCCTGTCATAAAGTAAACTAACATTATTATAATGACTGCAAAAACAACAGCAGTTAGTGTGACTTTAGTCTAACTCAAGTTAAAACTTGTGGCTCTGTGAGCTGTAGACCTCGCATTTATTTTTATTTTTTCTCCACAAAGATCCCCGCCCGACCCCTTGAAATTTATTTAACATCTTATTTTAATTTATTTAATTTATATTAATGTAATTTTTTTTTTATTTATTTCAGTTTATTTTATTTAGTAGTAGAGGAAAACAGCTTCAGCGGTAGACCTTGTAAGCTGGCAACCCCCATAACTACGTAATTTTTTTTTAATTTCGAAAAACTGACTCGACAAAAAAATTTGATTAATTTATCGAACCTGCTAACGAAATTTCACGAGAATCGGTTCAGAAACGCGACCTGTAGAGTGGAACGAACAGACAGATAGATATACAAAAGCAATTTTGACCAAGTTGAAACAGAGACGCTTTGCTCGCTCGGTCAATTACTGCAATAAAAGGTATAATCAGTTACTATTTATACCTTTTATTGTTAATCACCCATAAATACTTTTGATTTTCTTATAAATGTTAAACGTTTTATTAGATTTATAATTCCCGTAAAGCGTGTTAAACGTCTCCTACCACGCAAATGTAGGTGTAATTTTTACAAAGAACAAAATATCGTGATCAGTTGAGCAACGGAAAAATAAAGTATAGTAAACTTCGAAGTATGCTATGTTTTTGGGTGAAGTTATATTATTGTTTAATAACGCGATCTCATTTAAATGCTAAGCACGGTATATTTATTATTGTCTATTATTAATTTTATGAGGATAAGTACATCAGTGATTATACTAATATTGTGTACTGTGTTCACCATAATATCATAAACCACTGTCCCCAGCTGTGACAGACAACACCAATAAACATGACTGATGAAAACTATGTCTAAATAAAACTAACCCATCAAATTACCATCTTCGCCGAGGTCAACATATCGTCCGTTGAAGACCAGGTACACGGCGTAGGAAGCACCGATCACTGCCCAGCTCTCAAACACCATTTATATGACTTCCTACACATTTTCACCATTAGCCCTATACGTGAAGACATTTTTTTGTCATCGTCATGTGAAGTGCCGACTCTGACTGGCTTAGAAGCGCCTCAATTACGTGGGCGATGGGCTAACAAATTATCACAAAACACAATTCAATTAGGTACTTCTCAACCTATGGTTTGAATGGTTCAAGCTCATCTATAAGGAATTCTTTCATTTAAAATGTTTTATAAACACTCATTAACCGAGCATCGTACTACAATAGAATTAACTATAAAATATACTATTATAATTCTCAGTTCACTAAAACATCTTATTCATGTTGTAGACGAGCCATTAAGCCCATATAAAAATCCACAGCCACGATAATTTAGACACAGGTGATTATGATTTGTCACATATGAAACTAGCCAACAGAGTATAGAAACTCGTACAGGTCACAATACAAGTGCAACTTATGTTTGAATGGAGGCTAGCGGCGGCGGCGGTGAAGCCGCAATGATGTAAGCGTAGTGTGACCACGGTTACGCGAATTCCTGACACTGCGCGTGAACATTATCATCCCATTGATAATTGACCGGATTATGAGACTGACAGTGTTTTCCGTGTCAGGAAAATAAGGCGAATTCTAATTGAGTAATCGATACATAACATGCGGGAAAATTCTTATTTCAAATTAAAAGTGTTTTGTTTTATTTTAAAAGTAGTTTTACCGATGTGTTAGCAATTATTGACTGAATTAGAGTTTTATTACGTAATGAATAATCTAATGCTGAGTTTAAATATATAGACTCTTTATAAGCAGTAAAGCAGCATTTAATGTGTTATGGTGATCGTTTATTAAAATACCAACCTGAATGAATAATTTTGTTTTAAATAATTCTTAATATAGGTAATTTTATTCGAATGAATCTATTTTATTTATATCTCTTTGCCACGCCACAAAACTTGCGTTCTTCCGTGAAGACGAAATACTAAAAATAACTCCACATTATGAAAGCGCCTTATGAATTTTCTTCCAAATATTGTTGTGCAAATTATAAATCGGTTGAGTCTTCGAAACATGTCAAGCCGTGGAGACCATACTAAATGATTTAATAACACGGCTCGAACAGTAATAACCAGCGTGACAATACGTCCACCCTGAGCCAATGCCGCGGCCGAGTCTAACTGAGAAATGTTCAATATTTAGAACACTTGTTTCTAAGTTTGAACTTAGCGAAGTGCTTTAAATTAGATCCAGAATTGGCTGCAGCGAAGATCTTCATCGTGTGGGCTGTAAGGTCAACAACTGACCTCAGAAATCCTGGTGTCAGGGTCATAGAACCGCCAAAGGCCACTCACTCACATGGCTTGTGCCTTCTGAAGCACTAAAACGTCTTTCTTTTCAGACACTCAGGTGATTCAGTTCAGCCTGCAATGTTCGAACAAAACTGAAGAAAATCTCACAAAGATGAGATGAGATTTTTTCTTGACCGTGTCCCGTAATAAGCGGATTCAGAACAGGGACAGGGATTCGAACCCGGAACCACCGTAATGAGAGTCAAAATCTCGATTACTCGGCTACGGAGGCAGCGGAGATAAGTCTGTAATTTTTTTTAGAGGGTGTGAAGAACAAAATGAAGAATTAGCACAATCCATGATGTGAATAACAAATTATTTTTTCTTTATTTATTTAAAGACAACGAGAAATTATATCATATTATTATTCTTGTATTTTTTCCCTACAAAGTAGAAATGCATGAAGGTCGCGGAAAGCCGCTAGACGCGGACAGCACAGGACCAGTGAAGCTACTTGAAGAGTCTAGTCTAGGACGTCTTTCGTCAACTAATATAAAAAGAATAAGAAAGAAAGATAGAGAAGATAAAGATTAAAGAAAGATTAAGATAAGATTATGATTTAAGATTTTCGTGGTTGTGGTTGTGATAATTTTAGTGTAACATTACTACTTATTTTATGATGCGAGTTTGTGGGTTTATCGCAAGTTCATTTTAGCTTTAAAATTTAGTTTGTACTGGTGATAATTTCACGTCTTATGATTTAAATAAGACTATGAGATCATGTAAACTGACGTAAACTGCTTTATTTCTAGTCTATTAGGTCACTTTATATCTCCTATAGTTGTGGTCAGCTCGTTAGCGCTTGGTTTATACCGATAACATTGTCAGAGCTTTCAGGATCATGTAAAAAATCATTTAGTACCTAATGTAGCCTGGGAATTCACATTTAAAATCCACACCCTGAACTTTTACGCAACCACCGGCATTTAGCACTTACACACGACAAATAGAAAACGGAAGTATTCATATCAAGTCAAAAAGGGGTCGATCGAATACTATGTTTCTAAGTCATAATTTTAATAGTAAAACTAGCCATTAAAGTTTTGTCGATGGCCTACCAATTATTAAAATTATATTTTTGTATTTATTCAAATTTTAAACAATGAATCTACCTACATCTACCTATACAAACTTTGATTTAAATGCAAAATAATCTGAGCACACGCCATTAACATAAATATCTTTGCATCTACTTACAATTGTTTAATCTTAAAGATCGCGCTTTTGTTTCATAACTCTAAGAGTACTTATACAAAAACATTTTTTATTAGACGCCTCCACGTGTCGTCTTCAACAAGCGATTAGTCATTCCTTATTTATATATATGTCGTGGCCATATCGTAGAATTGACCACATCATGAAATTTACGATCATTTAGGTTAGGAAAAAACTGTAAACATCGATATTCATTGTTTAGGTACTTAAATATATCTATTACCGATTTCTCGAGATATCAACTCTTTTTTAGAAAGTATTTTTACGTGTATTATAATATTTCGTTACATAATAATTGGGTTAAGTCGGGGGTTTTGAGTTATTTTATTCTTTTTCGATGAGATTTTTACCGTCGTGGGTTTTTTTCAAACTTTTTAATTTTGCTTAATCATGAAATTTTGTGAGCAGGTTCGATAAATTAATCGATTTTTTTTTTCAAGTCAGTTTTTGGAAATTTTAAAAAATTACGGAATTATGAGGGTATTAAAAGTAAAAAAAAAAAACATAAATCAATCATTTAATTTAAAAAAAATACTTGCGAGGTCTACAGCTCACAGAGTCACTAGTTTAGTCATAGCCATTTTATCTTTAGGTAAGTTATGGGAAGTTTCTTCCATTTTCAAAAAGTGACTCTGCATATCAGCGCCACCAACCACCGTAATTCTAAATCTTCTAGCACGTTTTTAATGGGCGATTTTCTGACAGATCTTTAAAAAATAAAAATAATAGTTCTAATTAAGACGATAGATGGCGCCAGGTGTACTTCATGGATTCTCTTTTTTTTAATCCTTTTATGGCCCTAGGTGACTCGCCAGATTTCTTCGGATCCACGAATCGTCAACGCCATCTAGCAAAGATTAATGAACAATTTTTTTTTAATTGGCTGTCGGAATATCCCCCATAGACAGTTGCTACTTCATACTTCCTTAGAAAGATTTGCGCATTTACTACAGTAGAGCAGACTGAACCAGCACCAACATTGACAAGACTTCAATCAAAGCCGTGCAAAAACACGCTGATTATTTTTATCTAACAACAATATGCGGCATCTGTGTTGTAATTACGGTTGTTATACCGCACTGTGTAATGTCAAGGCGAAGATTAATAACCACTCTTACGCAGTTACGGTATGATAACAATGTAGAATACAACTAAATGTGAATTAGCGTTGCCAATGTCAATGTTACCGAATATTTCGTATTTTGAACAATTTTACTAACCATTTTATTGTGTAATAATAGGCCAGTCAATATCAACACAAAAAAGGACAAACATCGCAAACGCGCATTTAACTACGTATTTTTTATATGTTGTTAGGTCCCTTAAGGCATATTTTATTTAAAAAAGGAAACGCAAAAGATGCGACGACTGTGGAGTTTCTTCGATGAGCTCTTCTCCACAGATTTCGCCATTGTGTTAGTGAACTCACCCAAAAAAAATGTAATGACGGATCTAAGTGATGTAATAACATCCTATGGAAATAAATTATTTTGACTTTGACTTTGACTTAAGAGTAGTTAACACCCAAGTTTGCAACCCTGAAAACCCTGTGCTACCCAAAAACCTCGAAAAACTGCGAAAAACGCTGACCCAGGACAAGGTGAAGACCTTGGCATCAGTCATCACCTCTGTGAAAGTGTTCATCAAGAGAGTTGATGTTGATCCCCTATCCATATTCCAAAGAGTCTGCGTCACAAAACAATAAGATGAACAATTGAAGCAGTTCCAGGACCATTAGTTTAGCCAGTACGTGTCTTTGAATAGGACCCAAACACAAAATATACACTTTTATTTTTTTTTAAAGTCTATCTTTGACAAGCTGTATCTCTGCAACTAATGGACCTAGAGTGCTGGGGTTAAACTCAAATTGTAGAAAATCTAGTTAGCTTTATTAAATTATACGGCAAACATACTTGAAAAACGCTTCCTTAGGGTAGTTTTAAAAAAAAAAAAACTGAAACTGGGGGTATGTATGTATAAGGGGGACGTCTGCGAGGAGCGCAGACGGGTGACCTGCTCCATATATAGGAACTATTTCACCCTTAATCCCAGTTTTGATGGATGCTCCTTTCATGATAGCGCCGCATCAGCTCAGCCGTATCGCGTGATACTCACGGTAGGTGAGTTGTGTTAGGTCTATCCCTTGTTCTCTCCGCTTCTGGCATGGGGTGACCCAGTGGCCCCCGCGACTACTCAAGAAGAGCCAGCTTGGCAACGGCTATTGCTACTACCAGCCAGCCCCCCCGAGCGCCGCGTTAGTCCTGGTGCCCCCCACGCCTTAAGCTTCGAGAATACTGGGTTCCCCCACACGATTGTTCTCCCCCCGTGAGATCGCAATCGGCCGGGCCTGCCATCGCCCACCCTCGGAGCACCCATCGAAGGAGTACTGGTTTTACTGTAGCTCCTCCGTGATGGCCCCCTCAAATCTGCCTGTTGCTTTGCAGTATCTCAGTATGTCCTTGAATGACAGATTACTCAGTTCTTCCTTTCCGATGCTGTCTGTTCCTAGTATTTCCCATCTCGGTAGTGAGTACATCGGACATTCTGCCAGGAAGTGTAAGCTTGTTTCATCTTCGCCGCACTCTGGACATGTGGGGCTCTCTGCTCTCTTCATGATGCTGAGATGAGAAACTGGGGGTAGCACAGGGTTTTCAGGGTTGCAAACTTGGGTGTAAACTACTCTCAAGAAACCTAACAACATATAAAAAAATCGTAGATACATGCGCGTTTGCGATGTTTGATGTCGATTTTGACTGGCCTATAACTCCTAAAATTGAACTTGTTCACTGGTCCATTTCTATGAGACTGCTAAGCCACTCCTGTTTTAAAAGGTAAGGAGAGAGAACTTCCAGGAAGAAGAAAAATATTTGCTTGGTTCTTACTCGTTGCCCAACCCCGATCCCATCAATAGTTTAAAGATTGTACACAAAATTGTAGCGTTCATAGGCAGTCAGTTCACATTGAAACAGCGTTATAAAACTGATGATCCATTGCATTTTGAATCTCGTCGTCATAGTGGTCGTCGCTATGTCTCGCACAGCTTTTTAATCGCTTCAAATATTTTTTTACTTTTTAAAATGAAGACAAGATTAAAAATTCAACTATTATCAGGCCAGATGCGCATCGTTGCTCTATCAACTTAAATTGACGCTTAGGTAAGGGTAGGAAGTTCCACTCTCGTGTAAAGTGCTATTATTGTATCAAGTATATCATTCACATGACTATTAGAATCACGGAATATAAAACAAGAGTGGAAAGGACAAACGTCATTTTTTCTATGAGAACCAGTGTCGCCAAAATCACACATAGATAGCACTGTTTACATCACACACAGACTAAGACAATCGGGCATTTGACTAATCAGATCTGTTGTACTCGTTTCAAACAAGAACGTTATATTACTAAATGTAAATGTTACTTTACCATTAAACAAATAAAGTATATTTTCGCATGAGCTCAGATATACTCTCTACTTTCTTCACGTAGTTCAACGCTTCTGACCTAGATGGCGTACTACAAGATGCATACCAATACATACCTTATCCTAAAGAAAAAAGGAATAGTTTTTGCAAGCTCGGCGAACTAAACAAAACTATGCGGACCTACTCATAGTTATGACACACGCGCCCCGCCCACTTGTCCATTCCTCTCTTGTTTTATGTTCCGTGATTAAAATGCAAAAAGTGCAGGAGTCAAAAGGGTCACACTAGTCATGCTGTTAATATAAGTGAATTTACCTTTTGGGGGTCCGAAAAGCACCACGTCCATCGCTTTCAGGGCCAACTTCTGCTTGTGAATGGGGTCTTTGATGCCCAGGACGTTGCTCAAGTACTGCATGTTGCTGACTGCCAGCCTGATGAAGAGGAAGGATGCGTGAGATTTGAGTTATCTTGAATGAAAGAATGTGTAAGTTTTCAGGTTATGTTATATACAGGTAGCATAAAATATGTGGAGAACCGGTCGATTTTTCATATAATTTGCTGGACACCAATTAGCCAGAAAGGGAAAGAAGCTCCAATACAACAAACAGGTACGATATTATACCTGTCTCGTTTTTACTTACTGTAACACGCGTTAAACTTAACAAAACCAATTTTGACACATTTTATAAATTCCACCCAATCCCATTTAAGTATTCCTCTTCTTGTCTACGTAACGGTGTAACTAAGACATAATTGTTACACTGGTTCATCATCATCCATCAGCCTTTCATCATGCTTAAAAAGGCTTTCCTCTACCCTGCGGTTAATTAAATTACAGTAAAGTTATATGTTTTACATACATACATATAATCACGCTTTTCTATCTAAAAGGGTAAATAGAGTTTTTATTGGCATTACTGTTAGGTTCCGCTACAATACATACGCACCGAATAGGTTGCCAACTTGTCGCTTACATACATACCAACCCACACTGGGCCAGCGTGGCCTGATCTGATCACCTTCGAGCCACAAAGTAGGTAAAGCGGCGCGTGCTCGATCCTTTCGGTGAAGACTGGGGACTATATCATCATCATCATCATCAACAACACATATACGTCCCCACCGAGGGGGGACCATATAAACTAACAAAAATAGACCTAATGTCGCCTAGTTAATGACACTTACGAGATTATGTCTTCTAAGCCGGAAACCATAGGTCAATAATGATATGCATGTTATATTTAAATTAAAAGAAAAGCACTTAGAATAAGACAGCAATAGTAACAATAGAAGTTATCAGAAATACACTTATTTGCATACGTACAAGTGATTATAGGTATTTATGTTCTTTTTACGACTAGCCATAGAGTTGTTGGCAACGTAAATCATACTGGAAGAGTTAAATGGCTCTATAACAGCCAATAATAATCTATTTTTATCTGCATTTAATAGGTATATTAAGATTTTCAAGACACTTTGAACGGTCAGCGATATTATAGTTTTATCGACTCATCACAGCACCTTAGTTAGTACGGGTCGCGAGTTCGATTCCCGCCTAGGGCATACAAATTGTGATGAGCACTTAAATATATCTTTCAACCATAGTACAGAGAAACTTTGCTTGAATCTATCAATATTATTTTGGATCATATGACTGTATGCACCCACATATTTATTTATGATCAGGTGATGAGCAGGTCAACGCAAAAATTGATAAAAAATTACAGAAACTTTAGGATTCATGCAAAATCTTAGTCAAACTTTGCAGGAGACGAAAATTCGCGTAGCTAATTTTACTACTTATCTTTCTCTCGTATGATTACTCAATTATTCAGTATAAAGACACGCTGTTATTCCTTTGGGGTGAGCAGAGTGGTGGTACTCCAGGTTAAGACTGAAAGAATTCTTATCCGATAAAGGATCTAATTATAAAGTTAGTTAGAAGAGACTAACTAACAACCGGCTAAACCATTGAAACGATTCCTATGAAAATACGGTACAAAAAACTCCCACCAGGAAATGAACTTCCTTGGCCAACTTGGAAGGTGCTTAACAGGCTGCGTAACCAGGTTGGCCGATGCAAAGACAATCTGATCGGGTGGGGCTATACTGACTCCAGCAGCAATCGATGTAACTGTGGTGCGTCACCGCAGAACATGGCCCATCTTTTGGCGTGCCCAGCGAGTCCTACAAGATGCACAATAGAGGATCTCTATGAGGCCAGACCCAATGCAGTCCGAGTCGCTGAGCATTGGTCAAATACAATTTAGTTTGATGTTTGTGTTTATCGATTCGATAAGAAGACCGCGGGAAAATATTTTATTCACGGTGTAGTTTCAAGATTTCTAAAACAAACAGCGCCAGCTATGTAACGCGCTTAAAGTAATCCTCCCATGCTAAAAAATTACATGAGTGATGCAGTTATATTTGTTCTTCTATTCTTAGAAATATAAACTTTCGCACATCTATGCATGCTAATGTGTTTATAAAAAGCAAGATGGAATCCCAGATATTCTAATTCTAGTAGTTGAATACAAATATTCGGAGAGCGGTTTGTGCAAAAATCATAACATACCCGAAGATGTTATGTTTTTGCTGAAAGAAGTATAACCTCCCTGAAGCATCGCACACTAATATGAACGTTATTTCAGTAGTGCGTCAGTTCAGTAGTGTTTCAACTAAAGCGCGTTGAGTTGCTAATTTAGGGATAGGACCCGGCCACAAGCTATTCAACTCGATTAAGGTTTAGGGACTAATACGTACGCCAATTTAATTATGTCAATTTAATGCGATAGATCATTAACTATCAGAATGTGAATTGTTTGTTTTTCCTTTGTCCTCATAACGTAGGTTTATTAATTGCCAATTAATATCCTACTCTTAATACCCATCGACTCTTCCATCAGTTTGTTTAGCTGATGTATTTACTACAATACATACTCGTATAAAGCCAAAGTAGGTACTATTTCTTTTAGGATTTTATAAATCACTTTCGATTTTAAAACTAAACTTAGCACTGCGTATGCAATTAGTCTAATTTAAATTTCAGTTTTCCTTATTGTACAATTAAATCAATGTTATTCGAGCTGCTGGTTGTAGTTTATGAAATTTTGTGATAAGAATGTTACCTATCTACCTACAAAAATACATACTGTTAAAATTTTATTGATACAAAAAGTCCACTCGTCTAACACTGTGTTATAAATTTGTGTTCTCCTTATATTAGCCATTTGGTCGAGCCAGATTTCATGTTCTAATCTAAAGGGATATGAGCGTTGATCGATTAGTCTGTATATAAATCGTGTATCGTGTGATAACCTTCACATTACAATTAAAATACATTAAAAGTTTGTTTGGATATTTGTGTGACTGACTGTGACTCAATCACGCTCACACATGGTTAAACGAACAGATTTGAGCACGTAATAAAATGAAAACACGTATTTTTTTACCGAAGGAAAATAGCTAATACCCATGGAAATAATCAAAGCGCAGACGGACAGCTAATATTAAATAGTAAGCTGGGCCGCGCCCAGTGCCGTGGTTGTGACGTAGTACTAAGCCCAGTAAATTTAGTGAACTTGCTTTCTTGTTTGTGTTTTTTGAGGCAGGGCCCTATTTGAAAAATCGTTCTTGGGCCCCTTTTTTAACTCGCGTATCTCAAGTCTCGGAATATTACCAAATCAAAATAATTACAACCAACAGAAGAGTTTATCATTTAGCGACGTAACCAAGTAGATTTTACATATAATCAAGGAATAAAGCAAAAATAAATAATTAAAATCACCGAAAATGATTTCTAAATTATCATTGAAACGTAGAAAAAGAAGTAACCTGGGAAGAGTGGCGCCGGTGACTTTGTGCTGGAGGAACTGTTGCTTGTACTGAGGCAGATCGACCGATTGAGACAGCCACTCCACCGTCTGCTCCACAGTCCAGTTGTGCACCTGGAAGGAGGATACAAAAACATGTATTCACATTGATTGATCACAAACCAAAACTTAAATTCTTTACCGTACTAATAAAAATTATCGATGAATTCTAGATAATGTGAAGAGAAGACCCGATAGTTTCGTCAACTATTGAAAGATTGTGAACTAATAACGAAGTTAACGATACAACGCATTAAATTTTCGATAGTTTGCAATTTGTAATTTAACGATGACGACGACGTGTGGCTGTTAAATTCTGATATAAGTAGTTTGTACTCAAGGTGTAGTGTCACTCGTGTGTTTTGTTGCTGCTTGTTTTAGTAATCAACTTCTTAGTATTATTTTTGTAATAAGAAGTATCTTCAGGCTAGTGGCTAGATTTTCCAAGACTTCCGTTTTCAGCGAAGTTGCATACAAAATGGCTCTTACAGCCGAATTATTATGATTATAGGGAATTCTTAAATTAAAATGTATTTTGACTTTTATTTAATTTATTAATTGTATTGGATTGATATCTGAATGACTATGAATGATATTATATTTACTTGAAATATACAACAATTGCAATATTTTTTTATTTTTTTTAGATTTAGATATTTAGATTTAATACAATTGTACCTAAACATTTGTATGCTGACTCTAACGTTAGCAAAACATGTAAGCACTATCAACTATCACTATTTATGTCTGTTACTACCTATCTTAACCATGTTTTAAGCAAATAAATGAATTATGAATTGCCAACATTTCCCTCGTCATTAAACAGTCGAACTTGGATGAAAAAAGACAACACAACATAGTTTACCTCCGAGCGAAGCCACGCCTCCCAGAGCTCTTTGACGGAGATGTGCATGTCGTCATTGTGGTGGAAGGCACGTTGTCTCTTCTCATACCCGCTATCGTACTGAAGCTCCTCGCGCAAGAACTGGAAACCAGAATGAGAATTAGTTGGTGATTGAGGAACTTATTCGTTACAATCATAAAATATATATTTAAATGGAGTAACTGGCAGTTTGATAGGTCAACGCAGAGCATCTAGAAACTTGACAGAAGGTAGTTCTTAGGACCTAGGCAAGGACTAAGAAGAGATCACTAAGGGCAGCGGGGAAAAAGAGCATTGAAATTTGTATGAAACTGTCATTTTAAATGAAAACGCGAACGATATGTTACAGGCGAAATACTAGTCTAATATAAAAAAATATCATGAACCAACTACGAGTTCCCTTGTAGGAGTCGGTTTTGGTTACGTCATCAGGCGGGATTATTTGTAGCATAAACTACAAAAAAAAATCTGCTCGGGGAACTTATTAAAAGCGTTTAGTTGCAAGATTTAACTTACATACTATATACAATCGTAACGTGTTTTTTAATATCCAATTCAATTCAATTTTTAAATAAATGGCGTTCCCAAAATGATTTCGCCAGTATCAAGTGTTATTGTGTTAATTTAGTCGCTTTATTTTTAAACTGTGCAAAACTCGGAGGAAAAAGGTGCAAAATAATAGGCTTGTGTCAACTAACAATGAAATCAATGGATGAATGTTTCTAGACGTAACCGAAATAAAAATAATTCCACATAAAAAAAACCGAAATAATTCCACATAAAAATTAATGATTATTGTTATTTTTAAAAATTAAAATCAAATAAATACCCCCCTTGGCCCCTTCGCTGTGAACGTCAATCAGAACGTATTACGTCACATAGTGGTATGCCGCCATTGTTGTTTTGACGCTTGGTTAACTTTTTCATACAACAGCACGAGTGAACACAATCGTTTGCCACTATGTGACGTCATTCACGACGCCATGACACTTTCTTGTGTTTTTACGCCAGATTAAAAATATTTTCTTAAAACTTAAAATATGTGTTTTAAATATAATTTTTATCATGAAATATTATTTTTTTGGGGTAATACAGGTACTAAACTAACGAAATAAGCCATTTTTGAAATTTACGACACAGGCCTATTGTCAGAAATACATCAAGAACAAAATATCAAACTTCAAAATGTGTCATCTAAACAATCCATCAATATTTATAAATCATAATGCATATTTAATTACATTCACAGATTGGGTGGTACGTTTCGTAGAATCATCTATTTCAAGACCTTGTAAATGAATTTGACACTGAATTCACTGTGGATTATGTTATCATACAAACTAATTGCTCTTAGAAAAACAAACGGACAAACGGCCCATTATTTTTCTATTATGGAACTGTCGATCGTACCTATCTAACGACTAGACATATTTATTTAACAATAGCCTGGCATCTGTGACGCAAACCACACTTCAAGTTGATAAGCGTAGAATTAGCATGTAATAAAAATACTGCAGGCGATAAGAGTCCTAACTTCATAGATAGTTATTATAATAGTATTGATACCTAGATAGAGATATTCTTGAAAGAAAGCCTGGGAAAAGAATTATCATGGAAATATCACATAAAATAAGAATCACATCTATGGCTCGTCAATGATAACAATGTTAATGAACAGCTGTGTTATCATATCACAAAAACTTCCGGGATGCGCGTCTATAACTTACTTCACACACGTACCGTGTTCTTCATAAGGCAGAAGGAGATGACCAACACTGTTATTATACAACTGGGCGTGCGCAGACGCATGTCACCGTCAAAACAAAGTCTACTGGCACGTTGGCAGGAGCACTAGCGCTCGAACTATTCATCATCGATTAAAAATATAACGTGCGTCCGATACCTAAGGCTACTGAAGTATCAGTGACGACAATAGCGGGGTTCCGATGATTGATCGCTGATCACTTTCGGCGACAGAATTGTTCGGGCACGAATTTATATCGTCTACTAGACGAAGTTCTCTAGCGTCTGTGTAGAACGTTTACATAATTTATGTTGATTTCCATCTACTGTACAACTTCAAGGATCTTTAACACAGTAGTGTTTTGTTTCAGTTTGGTCCAGTTTAACGAGTGTTTAACTTCGATCAAATCTTGTTTTATTATCACGAGCTATTTCGGCATATCCTATCCGGACAGTACCATGTTTTAGTTATCCTACACATGACGACCGGCTATAATAAGAATTCAAATTGAATTGCAAATTTTCCACAAACATCAAATTTGTTCGAGTGTGTCGAAAAAAATTTCGTCAAGTCATTTCAGATAAAAACGCTAGTTAACCATAGCTACATTGTTTGCCTTTTTGTTCATTTTTTTCGTTCATCATCGACACCTGTTCATGAATAATAGGAAAACAAGATTGATATTTTCACTAGAAATTCTCGTAGCACTCATACAGGGGAAATTCGCATTTCAATATAGCCAGCAGATAATTCTGACAAGTTTTATTTATTTATTTTTCCCAATCTCTCTAAGGGGACGAAGAATTCGGAGGATAGGCTCCCGGAGTGTTAAGCACACACTTCAATTCAATTTTTTTAATAAATGGCGTGTTTAAATATACTTCACTTCATCCACATTAACTCTTTAATTCCCAGTGTCACTAGTAGGTTTATATATTTTTTTCTACCACACGGTGATTTTATTATTAAATTCCACTACCATTGTTGCAAAGCCAATAAATAAAACTATATATTTATTAAAATGGTACGGTAATGTCAGCACTACTTCTTGCGGTAAAGGAGATTGTGATGAAGAAGTTTTCACGAACACTCCGGAGGAACTGTCTGCAGTGCAATGTTTTGAATTTCTTTACAGCGACGACATAATACGATTTATAACAGATATACATACAGACATACAGATACATACACACACAGATACATACAGATGTACATGCTGTTGTTTTGGAGCTTACTAAAGAAACATTGCCGAAGCAATCATTTCTCAGCAGAAATGGTCTGATTCCTTATTCAATGAAATCATGGATAAAGTCAAGAAATTTTACGAACGTGACGATATAAGTAGACAGACACCGAACCGCAAGGATGTTATACTCATTAAAGACAGCACAGGTGGAAAGTCTGCTATTGCAAAAAGACACCTTGTTATGACAGTTTCAGAAGTATTTGCATTAAATTTTTCCAGCTCCGACCACTACATGTTAGAGTAATGTCAGAGATCCCGCATAACGTTTGCGTTTGCCTATACCACGGCAATTTTGGATATCTTATAGAATCATTTAAAAGTATCCAACCTGCGATACAGATACCCAGCCAGTTTCTACAAGAAATTTGCTGTGACTCCAATAATGAAGGATGCATGAATAATGAATGCGGATCTTGTTTTAATGTTTGGGATATACTGAACCTTAAATGTGATCGAAATCAACAGACGGTTGGCTGCAATTACAAAAAATAAAAGACACCAAAGAAAAGCTTGTCAGAGAAGTAGAGGAACACACAAAAAAGTTCAAGGTCCACTGTTTTCTAAAACAAATATTTCGAAGGTTGCAAGGCACACACATTGAACTCACAGACAAACGGGCCAAATTCAAGTAGATCGCCCAGCCATTATCAAGATGTACAATAAGTACATGGACGGGGTAAACCGTTTTGAAGAAAATATTGACTCCATGAGGGTGCTCTTCGCGGCAAAAAGTGATAGAAGATGCGAAGATTTAGTTCGAGAAATATACGCTTTTTTCAAGAATAGTTCCAAAAGACAGTGTCAGTTTGCGGAATTCCAGGAATTTCTAAAATTGAAACCACACAAAATGCTTCATCCATCTCGCTCTCGCTTGTTGCAGTTGTAGAAAGAATACTGGAACAGTGGGAAGTATTAAAACTCTTCTTCACAAAAAAGCTGAGCTGGCTCAGCGAGAAGCTTCTTTCAACAGAACTTATTTTCAACAACCTAAATGATCCATTTATCAAATTATATTACGATTTTCTGGCATAGATTTTGCCAAAATTTACTGACTTTAACCAATTTTTTCAAGCTGAAAGCGTAGGAATCTCGTCCCTCAATGAAAAAATCCGCGATGTATACAGAGACATACTTCTCTGTTTTTTAAAAAGAGATTACGTTATGAGGCATGAACCGAAATACCGTCCGCCCGTACCGTCTGTTCTGTTTATGAATCGAATCAATAAACTTCGAAAACAAAGAAATATGGTTAAAAAACGAGTAAATGTAAAAATACAACGTCATCACCCTGAATGATCTCAAAATGTTGAAGTTTCGAGACACAAACCGCAACTTAATAATTTTTGTATTGGTTGTCGTAAATTTCTGGTTACGAGTGCCAAAGAAATAAAAAAGCGTTATCGCATGAGTGATCCCCTATTGACAAAACTGCATATACTGCATCCCGCAAATCCTTTATCATCAAAATTTCGAGAAACTGTTCCTTCAATATTTCCTTTGATTGAATTACTACCTAGGGGTAGTACCCAAAGACAATGTGTGCTTAATGCAAGAAATTGATAATCAATGGAGAAATCTTCCAAACCAATTTAACGAATTAGATTTGGCTTTACCAGTTGACACATTTTGGAGCGAGATACACTTGTCCCAAGATTATAATCTTCAAAGTTCGCCTTAAATACTTTGTGTATGCACAATTGTGGGGTATGCCCCACTCTAATGCACAATGTGCACGAGCATTTAGCCAGTGTGAGAGGTGGTAAAATGAAGAAGAAAATGATGATTTTGGAATATTTTTCTTTTCCTAGTGAGGCAGCTAAAACTTTGGCCGCAGTGCAGTTGCGATCGTCAAAATCTAAAAAAAAAAAGTGGATAAAATCAGAAACGGAACTTTAGTCTCTCCATTTATTATAAATCACCATCCACATAATATATACACATGAGAAGACAAGGGATTGTTATGGCGGCACCATCAACAATAAGAAAATGGTTAGGACAAACTAATTGTGGAAAAATGTTTCAAATGGAACAATAGAAGAAAATTCTTTCGTGTTTTATCTTTCGATGAAATGTTTATAATGTCTTCATTGGAATACACTAGAAAATATGATCAAATAGAAGGGTTTATAGATTTTAGCAAAGGCGATAGGGCACCGCTTGTAGCCAAATATGTATTTGTGTTTATGATCGGAGGTCTCTAGTGGATGGAAACTACCAGTGGCATATTCCTTATCCACTGGAAATGTTGCTGCAGAAAAATTTATATTTTTTATTAAAATTATTATTAATAAATTGTTTGACATTGGGCGTCTACCTAAAGCTATTGTGTCAGATCAAATTTCCACAAATCAAAAAGCTCTAAAAAACTTTGGAATTTCTGCAGATTCTCCATATTATTATTGTAATGGAAGAAAAATATTTGTCTTATTTGATATACCTCATGCTCTAAAAAATACTTCATTAATTATTACTGCTCAAAAGAAACTCGATAGTTTATTTCATCCACATTCATCAAAAATTGCTCGTAGTAACACAAGGTGCTTACGTCATCACTCTCGCTGAGGTCGACGTTGCCGTTGGCGTCGTCGTCCAGCTGCCGATGGAGCTGCGTGATGGCTTCAAGTCCCGCGCGGTCCTGGAGACACGACGCGTCGTTGTGGCACGCCTCCACCAGAACTGGAACACAAAACGTGCTCCTTTAATATCTAAACCTTTAACGAAACGCAGCTGCAGTATATCAACGCAGCTGGGGAATTTTATTTTATTACTTAACATTTATTTACGTTTCAACTTCTGCTACACAAAAACTATTGTATTATACCTGTAGAACGAATGAAAACAGTTAATTAACAAGTACTCTGTACTTGATTATTTTGCCAAAATACGCTACATAGTGTACGGTAATAAAAACTGGAAGACACTTTTGTGAATATGGGCTTATTCAGAAGGGTTTTGTCTTCTTTGGCTGAATACATTGCTGGTGTACCAACTATTTCCCATCAACTGGCTGGTATTAATCGATCTATTGACGACGCGGAAATTGCTTGAGTTACTGCTAAGTGGATTTCCAGCTGAGTTTAAGCTGAGTTTCCAGCGAAATAGAGACAGAAAATCTGACGTCTAGAGTTGTACGTGCTCGTTTGTGGCAGGAAAAATCACGGAGGAAAAAGAAATGAAAGTACGAAGAAAGTAAAAAAAATATAGTCGGCGACGGCGACTACTGCAAGGAAGTTGGTCACAAAAAAAAATACTGTAAACTGAACAATGGCAAATGTCGCCGGGTACCTTTCAGAGAAGAAACACTGCTGGCTGCAGCTGTAACGGCTTATATTTACAATGATTTTCGATCGATATTAGTGACCAAATGGCTACATATGGCAGTGCTTTGAGGCGTTGTACTAAATGGTATCGTAAACTGTTCATTGAGGTATTATGGGGAACAAGCCTAGACAATGCCCATTTTCTCTATAACAATTATTCTACCAACAAGAAACTGACAATCACGGAATTTCGAGAGCAAGTTATCACAGGACTACTTGACAGACATTCTCAACCTGTAACAGAACCCGGACCATCAACTTCGATGCCAAGAAGAGCCCCAGGAAATGTGAAGCACTATTTTGTGAAGAATACAGTTGGAGAAAAGACAGTTCGCGGGCGTTGCACAGAATGTTACAAAAAATACGGAAGGAAAGGAATTGAAGTAAATGGAAAACTAGTACGAGCGTCACAAGTTATCACAAAATGTTCCATTTGTGATGTAATTATTTGCAAAACTTGTTTCAATAAAACCCACTAAATATACTAGATTTGCTATTCATAAAACCTTTGTTCCTTTTTTATTTTTTATAATAAAACTACAACATTCAAAATAATTGTACTATTTTATTTCTTCCCCATACATTTTTCTTAATATATTATAAAAAAAAATATTGATCCCAACCCCAATACACCAGAAAAATCCCCTAGGCCAGAGCAATATTTTCGTGGTATAAAATCTATGAAAAGTGTGCGCATTAACGATACACGAGGCAAAAGACCGGAATGGTGTTCGTGTATTGAAAAAGATACACAAGTGTATGTACAGTGTGTATCGAAAACGATACACATGGCGCCTAGCGTGTTAAGACTACATGACGATCATGGAAAACTATTTAAGGTAGCTGAAAATTACATATCGGATGTTACATTTGACCAAATTAAAGAGAAGTTAGCCACACCAGCTTTAGTAACTAAAGGCGATCGCATTTTTTATAAATTTAATGAGTCTGTGGATGTTTTTGAACAGTAGTTATAATATGTAAAAGTTGAATTGGTCAGTAATTAATAAAAGACGTTGACTAAACATAACTTTTATCTTTTTATTCAACTTGTCACACCCGTCACAATGATGTGTCACGCCCTTAATAACTAAATTAATACTTAATAACTACATTAATAACTAAAGAAATTTACTAGATTGTTCTTTGACACAAAAGATAATTTATTGAATATTTAAAAAATATTAATTATTTTTAAGCCAATTCAATACTTTTGCTAAACCATCGACATTTCTGACAGAGGTAACAAGTCATGCAATAGTTGAGGTCACACCCGACACAGGCCTTTAAAAATGGATATCTTCATTTTTAATAGCCCTATAAATTTCATTTTTATTGTAGATATACATAACATTAGGATCTACAGGATTATGCTATAGCTAACTGTAAAAATTATTTTCATTTAAAAGTTATACTTCAAAACAAAAGTTGAAATGTCACACCCGTCACCGCGGACTGACCCTTTTGTATAATCATACCACAATAAAAATACGTATAATAAGTTCTTTAATTTGAAATGTTGACAACCCTATTTTTCATTAAAATAATGGGAACCAAATACGGCAACCAAAATTCAGTTTGGTACCAAAGACAGCCATCTTTAACGAGCTTGGGTTCAATTACGGCAATCTATAAAATTTAGAATCTAAGATGGCAACCTTTGAAATTAAAATCATTCTGACTTAATCATGCCTCTTTTTAACCATAAAAATTACTATTATTGTCTATTCTAATACTCCAACCATTAACCTAAAACATGAGTATTATCATATAAGGCTCACAATTAACGATAAATCGTTTTTTGCCGGTTTTGATTTTATACGACTCAATTCGTTTACGAAGTAATTACGTTTATCTGTTTCTCACAAGTTTTAATTATCAAGGTTTTAACATGGATTCTCAACCCTCGGGTATGTACAGTAGGCAGCTCATCAGGCTATCCATTATACATAACCATAACTACGACGCGATATAGAGTGTTAGAAAGAAAGTCACCATGAAATAATTGGTAGAATTTTTAAGTTTTTTTTTTAATTAGCCAACGACGGATCAGACCAAAAAATGAAGGGCCAATAAAATTCATTTTGCCCTTAAGCGCGTGAGTAAGCCACGCCCACGCCTCGCTGCGCGTTCGCAGTCCTATCCCGAATCTGTTTAGTTACGTCAAAACACTTATTGACGTAAGACGAGTGCTGTGCTGTGAACGAACCTGTGACTTGAGTTCCGCCAAAAATGGCGCCTCCCTTTCTACACGGATGCATCAAAAACACCTTTATCTTCTGGGGGTGAAGGTGTTGGTGCTGCGTTCTTGCATAAAAATACAGGGTTTTTTAAACTGTTTAAATATGATAACATTGTATCAAATTATACTGCAGAAGCTTTGGCTATATTAGAGTGTATAAATTTTATAATTTGTAAGGAATTTAAGGAATCGTTAGTTTTTACTGACTCATTAAGTTGTCTGAACTCGCTTTTATCGAACCCTTTTAATAAAAATTCGTTTTCTCCTCTATTACTTGAAATTAAAAATAGGCTGTTGGTTTGTTCCAACCAATCTCTTAAGGTTTCGTTGGCTTGGATTCCCGGTCATTCGGGAATCGAAGGTAACGAAGCGGTTGATGGGTTGGCCAAGCTAGCAGACTCACAGGGCAAACTTGATAAAAATTCTATATACACCCATGATTTACTCACTTCTTCTCGCTCTGTTCTTCTCCAAAGTTGGAGGGATTTGTGGTCAATCCCTCCAACAAAGGCAAACATTTCAAAAATCTTCAGCCTAATATTCCTTCGCGGCCGTGGTTTAGTAAAGTGATTTTGGACAAATGTACTTCTTCTATCATTTCTCGTCTCCGGTTCGGCCATTGTTGCTTGTCCGGCTCACTTGGCTAGACTTTCCATTCTTGATAATTCAGCTTGTGAATGTGGTTTAGGTTTAGGTGACATTGACCACATTCTCTTCACATGTTCGAAATATCAGTCAGTCTCATTGTATGATATTCTAATTTCATTGAAAGCTCCATTACCTGTAAATACTTCTTGCATATTGTCCCTTTCTAATAAATTGTACATAAAAAGTCTTTGGACATATTTAAAACATCATAATATTCGTCTGTAAATATACATTATCTTATTTACATTACTTATGTATATATTGTTAATAAATTATATTACCCGACGCTGGCAAAATGTCCCCAAAAATGGGTAGACGGTTGCTATAAGAAGAAGAAAAAAAAAACTTTTAGAAAATCAAATGCTGGTATATATTTTATCATTAGCTATGATTTTGTGATTTTTTGTGAGGAGAAATTAATTTTGTATTTATTTATTTTCAAGAATATGAGTTTCTCCATTTAGAAGCCATTGACAATTTATTTGTGCCTTTTCGGTTTCGATATGTTGGATTGTGTGATCGCATTTAGTTTTTTATAGTTCTTTGAAAAACTCTATAGAAGAGACACCGTGGTGTTCTAAATATTTATTAGGTAATTAATAACAATAACTTATTTGTCGTATTGTTTTAGCGAAAAACTGTGTATTTTTGGCTACGTCGATGGGAAGAGGCTGGGACGCTTGAAGCCCACCACCGTCAGCTTTATCAGCGAGCCACGACGGCTGAAGAGGATGCGGCCATAGTCGCTGCGCACTCCGCTAGTCCATTTTTAAGCACAAGAGTGTCCTCGTCCAACTATAATGTGAGTTTATTGTATTTTGCAATTACTTTTCATACTATACACACACACACACACACACTTTTTTCCGCCCATATTCTTTATGGAGCTCAATGCTGAACACACACTTATAATCATCCATAATCCGTTATAATGTTTCAACAAAACATAAAACCCGTCACGCGACCAAGGGTATGCCCTGAGTTTTTTATTACCAAATTAATTTACTTAATCCAATATTTTAAAATCTTATTCTAGTGTTCACTATTTCAAGTAGGTAAAGTAATGCAAAGTTTGGGATCACAGATTTTTTCTGTTTTTCCTGGGAGCTGGCTGATGCACCGCCTAAAAGCAGAGTAACCTTCATTTAATTTTTTGTGCTAAAAATCATTTCGGAGATAAAACTTTTATTACGCAAGCGAAGTTGCGGGCAGGTCGCTAGTCTGAAATAATAAAGCCATATTTTGTAGAAAGGCAGAGCGCGCATGCACCGCTCGCTAGAGCAGCGCACGAGGCTTGCGCTATAATATCAGGCGCGTACGCTAGATCCCTTGCACATTCTCAATTTAAAAAAATAATTACATTTATTTGTTTTAGATTTCCTTGGACACTGTGCGGCGCAGACTAAAAGAAGCGGGGAAGAAATGTCGCCGCCCGGCAAAAAAAAAATTACTGAGTCAACAGCATAAGGAGGCAAGAGTTTCATTTTGTCTAGAATATTATAATTTTGATTGGGAAAATAATATAGTTATTTTCGTGGACGAGAAGAACTTCCGTTCCGATAAGGACGGAAAGAAAATATTATGGCGCAACAGTAACGAAAGGTATGAAGAGATAAATACTCTGCCTAATCGAGCTAGTGGAAGAATTAGTCTCAACCTATGGGGGTGGATGAGCTCTATGGGGCCAGGCGAGTTAGTGGAGGTGAGCGGGCGCATGACTGGAGAGCAATATTTGGAAATATTGCGGGATGTATTGCTTCCCACCGTGCGCATCCACTACCCTGAGGGCATTATTTACTTGTGCCAAGATAACTGCCGAGTTCATACGTGCAGAGTTGTAGAGCAGTGGCTTGCGTCACAGGAGGACACTTGCAATATTTTATAGTTCAACAGTTGTAGTTATTTACAGTTATATGGTGGTTTTAGTCTGACAATTTTTTTTTTCGTAAAAGCAAATGTCATATGCTGGCTTGAACTAGACTTTTTAAAAAAGTATCGACGAGTAATCCTGCGCACTTTATTTTTTTTTAAAGAACATCTTATTGTGAATGTTAGCAAGTAATCAGTTCGTTCCCATATTCTCCCTTTTTTTTTAAACTTGTGTTTTTGCAGGTAGTCATTCAGCACATATTTCTTGGGGTGTGAAGATAAAAAGACGAGAACTATTTCAGGCTTTAAGAGATGAACAGTTTTTAAAATTTTCGACAGTTAAGTGTGTTGAAAGATTATTAATATACATAATAAACAAATTTAGTGTCAGTGCACTTTCTGAACCGAGTAGGAAGAAAATAAAAATCTTACTGAAGATGTTTGTTATGACAATTTTTAAGATATGGCGGGCGTGTCATCACATTTACGAGCGCTTTAATGACAAGAACTTGAAGTGGTTAGATGAAGACTTCCATCTACCTAACCTACAGCCATCACAGCTTGTGTCGTCAGCGCCAAAAAATAAGCCAGGTAGGCCAAGGAAATTGTTCGAAGAGTCAGAACGCACAAAACAAAGACATGTTAAGCCATTTGTGTCTAAGGTCAGTCCAGAAGAGCTTTTTTCTGCTGCAGAATCAGGTTTAGTTAAAGCAGGTAAGAGGGCCACAGCGCAAGTTTTAAAATTAGCTTTGCAATATACGCCGAAAAGATTGAAAAAAAATGAAGATGGTCCACGATAAGGAATTTTTCCCGACTATACAACCATATGGCTCTGAAGAAGCTTTGGCTCTTATAGTTGATATAGGCTTAACAAAGGAGGACTACATAACAATGAGACTTGGAGCAAAGAAAAGAGGAGGTGATATTTACCCCTCATATCAAAACATCACTGAAGCTAAAAAGAAATGTTATCCTTTGGACATAAAAATAAATGAAAATGAGGCAGTAGTCCCACTCCAGAGTCTCCTGGATCACACAGTAGAACGTTTGGTGCAAGTACAGACTGAAGTTATTGTGCAAAATATTACGGAAGACTGTGACATTATTGAAGTTTTCTACAAATGGGGCTTAGATGGTAGTGGAGGCCACAGCATTTACAAGCAGAATTTTAAAAATAATTCTGAGTATGCGGATTCATACATAATTTTATCTACGATTGTGCCCTTGGAGATGTCTGAAAACCGTTAAAAAAATAAGAAAATCTTTTGGGAAAATGCTACTCCATCATCCACCCGATATTGTCGTCCAATTGGATTTAGGTTGAAGAAAGAATCTGCCCAAAATAAGAAAGATGTGTACCACGATGTGAATACTCAAATACAAAATTTGGAGACTACAGTAGTAGTTTTAGATGCTAAAGAAATAAAAGTTAAGCATATTTCAATATGTACAATGCTGGATGGTAAGACTGTTAATATTTTAACAGAGACAGCAAGTTCGCAAGCATGCAATGTCTGTAAGGCTACGCCTAAATATTTAAATAACCTCGAAAAACTAAGTCACATGATAAGTGATGAAGATACCTTCAAATATGGAATTTGCGTTCTTCACGCGTATCTCCGATGCTATGAGTATTTGTTACACATCGCATATAAACTAGAACTACAGCAGTGGCAGGCTAGGGGTCGAGATGCAAAAGAAAAAGTTAAAGAAAAAGAAAAGAAGAAGTTTTGCGAATAAATGGGCCTTGTGGACAAGGCGGAGGCAATAGCAATGATGGCAACACGACACGGAGATTTTTTCATAATCCATCATTAGTTTCCCAAATAACTGGAATTGACGGTGACTTGATTGAAAGATTTTCCAACATTCTTTCAGTAATATCATGTGGTCATTATGTCAATGTAGACGTATTCAAAAAGTATTGCTTGGAAACTGCACACAGGGCAATAATACTATACGGTTGGTACAAGATGAGTGCTAGCGTTCATAAATTATTGCTTCATGGGGCAGATATTATTAAAAGTCTGCCTTTGCCAGTAGGGCAACTGTCGGAAGATGTTTTTGAGGCCAGCCATAAGGAATATAAAGAATTAAGGCAATATAATTCCAGGAAAACTTTTAGATGCAATACAAACCAGGACATATTTAACTGGATGCTTGTTAGCTCGGACCCTGTAATAAGTGAAAAAAGGAAAAAACCTAAAGCTCAAAAACATCCATACATAGAAATCATTTTAAGTATGCTCAGCCAGCCATCTTCTGTGGTGGTGATAAAAATGTCACTGATGACGGTAAAGAGTAAATATTTAAAATAAATATTTTGTAAAATGATTATAAAGTATAACTAATTAAACCAACAAGTACTTTTTGTCTAATTTTATATTTTAAAATGTCGAAGAGGGCCTTCCATAAATTACATGATACAATTTAGGGGGGGGGGGAGCACCTAGGAGCACGCAAGTGTCACTTTTCATAGTTTTCACTCAAAAAGAGTGTCACATCAGTGTAACTAGGAGAGAGGGGTCACGTGATTTATGGTTGGCCCCTAAAATAGTTCTGTAGTCAGTAAAATATAATTATAATTCATTTTTGAGCAATAAATTCAATAAAAAAGTAGTTTTATAATTTTGTCGTCGTAAATCACGCTTCCGTCCTTATGTGCGCCGGCCCGGCAAAATCACTTCCGAGCGAACAGCCGACGGGATAAAATCAAGAAAGGAAACTCCGACCGACCCCTACCCGAAGTCGACTCAGCTCAAGTTCAGACAAGAAAACACGAGCGTTTTATTTCAACGATCAAGCCCATCCATGCAATTGCGCCGCTTTCCTCAAGACTCGCCCAGCCCAATACCGCCGTATACCGGGAGCCCTGTTCTATGTTTCACAGTGTCTACAGTCCACTCCCGCCCCCGGTATACAGGTCCGTCGTGTACATTCGCTGGTCCTTCGAGCCGGATCAATAAGGAAGATGCCAGTAACGCGAAGTCAAAGCGGCACTACGTACACGTCAGAATCGACGGCGCGACGCGCGGTGCCAACGACCAGCACCGCCGCACCACATCCTGCAGCACACAGATTCGCCCGCATCACCTTTGGATGTCGTCGCCGCGTCCACGTCTGCATCAACAAACGACCCGATCACCGTTTTTGGGAACCCGTCGTCGAACTTAGGACCTTCGTCGGCTGCTCAACAGCTGCACGTCGCAGCTGAGCATAGAAGTCGGACCCCGCGAGCACAACGTCGCACAATTCAGGACAAGTGCGTCGCCTCGCGCGGTTGGAACTGAAGGAACGGATGGCCGAACTACAAGGGCTGCCATTTATGTATCCGGAACTGGCCACTTACATAAACAATATTTAAAAAGAAATTATAACATTTAAAAATAGAACTCTTTGGCTGTAAAATAAAGTTTGTTTCATTGTATTTACATTGTGGCGCCATTTTTAAAATTCATTGTCAATCATCACCATGGATTTGACTCGTGAAAATTTTCGTGCTATGATTTATTACGACTTTCGGCGTGGATTAACTCAAAAACAGTGCATGGATCAACTTTTGTCGACTTTTGGGGAGGAAGCCCCATCGAAAACCACTGTGTATCACTGGTTCAGTGAGTTTAATCGTGGTCGTCGTATGCTTGCGGACGATTTTAAAGAAGGTCGCCCTAAATCGGCTGTTGTACCACAAAATATTGATGCTGTGCGCGAACTAATAATGCAAGACCGTCATGTCTAGGCAGGTCCGTAGGCACTAGTATGACGAGTATTTATAAAATATTACACGAACATTTGGCTGTAAAAAAAATTTGTTCTCGTTGGATCCCGCACAACTTAACAGTTGAACAAAAACAGGCTCGTGTTGATTGGTGCAAAAAAATGATAGAAAAATACAAATGTGGTACATCAAAAGCTGTTCATAATATCTACACAGGAGACGAATCTTGGATATATGCGTATGATCTCGAAACTAAACAGCAGTCAACGGTTTGGGTGTTCCAAAATGAGCCAAACCCAACTAAAGTTGTTCGTGCAAAAAGCACTTGGAAGCAAATGGTTGCCTGCTTTTTTGGTATTAGTGGACATGTGGCTACAGTACCACTAGAGAATCGTAAAACGGTTAATTCTGAATGGTACACCACCATTAGCTTGCCAGAAGTCTTTGGAGAAATACGCAAGAACAATCGACAACGAAGAATAATCCTTCACCACGATAACGCCAGCTGTCACACCTCGGCCGCAACAACGGAGTATTTAAATAGTCAAATGACCGAATTGACGGGTCATCCGCCGTACAGTCCCGACTTGGCACCCAACGACTTTTATTTATTCCCAAGCGTGAAGAACAAATTACGTGGACACCGATTTTCGACCCGGGAAGAAGCCGTTGATGCTTTCAAAATGCACGTTTTGGAGATACCCGATACAGAATGGAAAAAATGCTACGAAAGTTGGTTTCAACGTATGAAAAAATGCATCGATCATCACGGGGAATATTTTGAAAAGCAATAAAAGTGTATTTGGTTATAGATGTTTGTTATTTTTTGTTATTCCGGATACATAAATTATTGTTCTTTATTATCTATATAAGTATGCATTTATCTATTTATGTAATGTATATCAGCTGTCTGGTACCCATAGTACAAGCTCTGCTTAGTTTGGGATCAAATGGCGGTGTGTGCAGATTTCCCCACATATTTATTATTATTATTAATATTATTTATATTTTATTGTTAACTTTAATGGTACCTACCTACTATACGACTAAAATGGAAGAGCGGTGTCTCCTAACACAGGCATCTTAAGCCTACAAGGAGACACCGGCCACTAGCTAATAATGTACTGTTATTTAAAGAAATAAAGAATTTTGAATTTTGAATAAATAGCAGCCCTCGTAGAATACAAGGAAATCCAAGCCGCTGCGAAATTAGAGAAGGCAAGGTTGGAAAAAATGATGGCCGAAATGGAATCGGATTCATCGGCCGACGAGATAGAGGAAGACACAAGAATGACTGCACAGAAATTGGACATGTGGTTTGAGAAGCAACCCGCCCCCGCGCCGCATGCCGCGGCAGATGTCCGGGGGAGGAGCCCCCTCCCGCTGCCTCGCCCCTCTGCGAGGCCCGAAGGTGAAGAACACGTCGAACGAGGACAGGATGCACGTGTTATCACGTCGCACGAGCAACGGGCCGCCTGGAAAGGCTCGCCTGCGCGTTCACGAAGAGCCACCGCAACCATAGAAGCCGTCAGTCCAAGAGGGAGTGCTGTCAACCACCATCGAGCAAGCCGCCGCTACGGAGGGCACGCGTCCGCACCGACGAGCCTACCTCAAGATCGCCCTAGTTACATTGAGCGGTCCGAAAGGTAGCCACGACGCCTACGCATTACTCGACGAAGGCAGCACCGTCTCCATCATAGACACGGAGCTTGCGGAGGCACTCGGCCTGGACGGCCCGAACAAAACCATGACGATGCAAGGGATAAACGGCAGCGAGATCACACACGACTACAGCAAGCGGGTATCAGCGAAGATCAAAGGCAAATACGAAGATGAAGAATTCGAACTGCGGGACGCGCGCACAATGAACAAACACTTTGCACTGGAGTCGCTAGGCATCGAAGCCAGAAAACAAGGCAGCGACCCCGAACAGCAGGCGCTCAACATACTCGAGGAGAAGAGTCGACGCCTGCCCGATGGGAGATATGAAACGGGACTTCTGTGGCGGGACGAAAACGCGAAGATACCAAACAACTATGAAAACACGATGAAGCGCCTAAGCCAATTATTAATTAATTATATCAAAAGAAAACCCTTCTAAAACAATATTTGCAGTCGAATTCAAAGGTTGGCAGCAGTTATACAGAAACTGTTAAAAAAACCACGTCATATTTTATTCGCCATATGAAGGACATACAACAATTAAAAAAAACGCCAGTGGAAAGTTATACGAAACCTACATTCATCGAGAAGGATACTAAGAGCACGTGGCGAATTGCCAGGAACAAGTCAATCTAGCTCCTCTAGTAAATCAACATGTTCATCAACATTGACTTTACAGAACACTGAACCAGAAATCACTGAATCAGGTAAAATATAGTGTGGTTATAACTGTTATAAGAGTGTGATTACCCCACAAAGGTGGTAAAGAGGTGTACATCACATCATGATAACAGAACTTGCTTTTATTTTAGAGCAGATGAGACTTGTGCAGAAAAGATAAACTGGCTTAGAAATTCTATGGAACCTTGGCATATGGTTGAAACATACTGGCAAGCTACTGCTGACGTAAGATTGAATTGGTAATTGGTAATTTAATGTTCCATACTAGGGTACAATAGGTCTAGCTACTCATCCTGCACAACACTGTGTTGCTGTTATATTTGCCTCCCTTAAAAAATAGCCATAGTAATTTTTAACAGCTTCTTCAAGATACTGCGCATCTGTATCCAGATGCAAAAAATAACCAATATTTCGATTTCCTGTTGAGAAGAGACAAGATAATTAAACTCGCATTGACTAAGTGCAACAAAATTAAAGACAAAGTCATCAAACAAAATTACATCGCATTGGTTAAAGGTAAGAATTGCATTTATTATAATTCTTACCAAGCGAACAAAGCGAGCGAATATGTTTGGATGGGTCGGGTAGGCACTCGTCAGTTTCTTCAATAGCAAAAAGGGAAATATTTTTTGCATGTATTATTTTTTTCATATAAGATCATAGATCACTCACGTGTCTCTCCGTCTGTCTCGACGCATAGGTGAGGTTTTATCGACTAAGAAACGTTAAAACTTTTAGCATAGTCATACGTGACGCGCTCAAGCAAAGTTAACCAAAAAGTGTCGCTAGCGCGAATCGAGCTGATAGAGTGATTTTTCTATACCTTAGTACTGATTCTGTATGTGAATTACTTATGAGGTACTTATATTCCAATAATAGTGTACATTTTTTTTATAGGATGAAAACATTGTCGAAGAGAAGCCGCACAGTTGTACGCCAGATTTCGCCCGTAACGAGCGTGCTAAACTTTTGGAAGAATGTAAAAAAAATATAACCGAACCCGACTTTCCTGCTGTGCCAAGCACATATTTTTTTTTTTATTTGTTATATTTGGTTTGCCTTTAAGACATCCAAAATAAATATTACAATCTAGCCTAAAGACTAATGAGTAATTAAATTTTAACTTAAATTGCTAAGTAGATGTTAGCTAAGAATGTGTCCATCAACACTTTTCTTATTGTCTCTATTAAGGGGAAGACACTTTGTTCGTGTGTTCTTTACGGGAAGCACTGACTGCACTACATTACACTAATGTTTACTAAACTCAAAGGGTTTTGTCCTTTTCAGTCTTCTCACTATGTCCGTGGTGTCGAGGAGCTGGATAGCCTCAACGTTCACGTGATGATGAAGTCTTAGTTCGTGAGCTTCGGCATATTTTTTAATAACACTGTCAACTTTATTCACTTTTAAATCTCGATGAAGGTCGTCATTTCTTATGTACCAAGGAGCATTTACGATACCCCTTAGTACTTTATTTTGAAATCTTTGTATCATCTGAACGTTGCTTTGTTTGGTACAAGCCCATAGCTGAATACCGTAAGTCCACACAGGCATGAGGATTTGTTTGTATAGAAGAACTTTATTGTGTACTGATAGTGAAGAATACTTTCCAATTAGCCAGTACATATTTCTATAGCGTAACTCCAGCTCATCACGTTTCTTTTTGACATGAGCCTTCCAGCGAAGTTTTGCATCTAATGTCATGCCAAGATATTTGGCTGTATTTTCGTACGGTATGACATTGTTACCTATGTATATCGGATAATAGTTCGGCCTTTTATTTGTGAAATCTACATGAATAGATTTGGATTGGTTAAGTTTTATTCGCCATTTTTTTGTCCACTCGTAGATGGTATTTACAGCTGTTTGAACTTTTTCCACTGCTACTTCTTGTGTGACACCTGTAGCCAATATGGCTGTGTCATCTGCAAATGTTGCAACGGTGTTGTCTTCTAGTTCTGGCATATCGCAGGTGTATAAAAGGTACAAGACAGGTCCTAGTACGCTCCCTTGAGGTACGCCAGCTTTGATTTGCTTAAGTTCTGAGTATGCATCATCCTGTCTTACTCTAAACATTCGCAATGTTAGATAGGACTCGAAGACTTCTGCAAATTGTTTGGGAAGCATTTTTCTAAGCTTGTGATTAAGCCCATCATGCCACACTTTATCAAATGCTTGCGCTACGTCCAAAAAAACTGTAGAACAAACTTTCTTCTCTTCTAGAGCTTTTTCAATTATGTTTGTAATTCTGTGTACTTGGTCAATAGTGGAATGCTTTTCTCTAAAACCAAACTGGTAGTCGGGGATCAGATTTTTTTCTTCTATAATCGGTTTTAACCGTTTAAGTAGTAATTTTTCGAATAGCTTAGACATGATAGGCAATAGAGAGATCTGTCTGTATGACGTTGCTTCGTTCGGTGGCTTACCAGGTTTAGGTATCATGATGACTTCAGCAACTTTCCACACGTCTGGTACATGTTTCAGTCTGAACGTAGCATTGATAAGTGTAGTGAGCTTTACTATGGCCTTCCTTGGCAGGTTTCGAAGAACTTCTCCAGTGATTAGGTCGTAAGCTGGTGTTTTTTTGAGACTGAGATGTTTTATTTCAATTTGTATCTCTTTTGGTGTTACAAGTTTGATATCTCGATCTTCAGGCGTCGTTTCATCAAACCGTACTTCGCTCACGTTTTCTTCGTTGGGTTGAAAGATATTCTCAAGATGTTGTGCAAACCTTGTAGCTTTCTGCTCATTGCTAATAGCCCACCGTCCATTAATTTTTTTAATGGGTGGAATATGCATGATTGGCTTTTTTAAGCCTTTTGTAGTTTTCCACAACGAGTAATCTTTTGAACGATCACTTGTGAGTTGAGTGAGGTAAGTATCCATAGTTTCGTCTCGAAACTTCTGAATCTCTTTCTTGAGTTGCTTTGCGAGATTATTAAACAGCTGTTTGTCTTGTGGAAATCTAGTCCTTTGCCATTTCTTTCTCTGCGATCTCTTTTTAGCTATAAGATCTCTAATTTCTGAAGGGTAGTAGTTACCTTTAGTTCTTTTTTTATAAACAGGTGTATTTTTCCAGGCACATTGTTGTATATTTGTTATAAATTTACGTAAATCTAATTCAAGTTGTTGTGGATTCCTTAATGGTACATTTAAATTAATAGCTGCGTCTAAGTCTTGTCTGAAACTTTCCCAATCTGTTCTTTTATTAACTAAGGTGGGATAATTTTCTTTCTGCAAGATTGACTCACTTAAGGTTAATAATATTGGTGAGTGATCCGAGCTCATATCATATCCTTCCTCAATTTGAAGTAGATTAAATGATATATTTTTTACGATGAAAAAGTTAATTAAGTCTGGTATTTTTTTAGGGTCAGTGGGCCAATATGTTGGTTTCCCTGTTGAAATTACATTACATTTCATTTCTTTAAGTGCAGATAATAGTTCTCTACCTTTGGTTGTGGTCAACCTAGATCCCCAGTAGGTGTGTTTAGCATTAAAATCACCTCCTAGTATGAATCTATTGCCAAGTTCATTTAGAAAGCTCTTGTACTGATCTGCTTTCAGTGAATACTTTGGTGGGCTGTATATAGCGGCTATAGTGACAGGACAGTTTTTTGTTTTTACACAAACAGCGACAGCTTGTATACTTTGTTCTTCGCATTTATGTACTTCGTATTGTAATATGTCTTCCTTTATAATAACAGAACTACCTCCTCTAGCAGTATTATCTGGGTGTAGTGCATGGTAAGATTTGTAACCTTAAATTTTGATATAAGATTCTCTAGTGAAGTGTGATTCTGATATAAGACACACATCAATACTTTCTGTATGAAGGACTGCCTGCAGTTCATTTTGATGTTGCAGAAGCCCATTTGCGTTCCACTCCATAATTTTTAGTAGTCTAGTCATTGTTTATTTTTTAAGGTAGCTGTTTTGGTGCTATCTTATCTTCCAGTTTCTTTAATCTTTCATCAAATGAGGTTAAAAGATTCAGGATCTTATTAATCTTCTCATCTGTGTTCGAGCTTAGTGACTGTGTTCGTAACTGAGCTCCTTGTGTTATTTGAGCGTAGGAGACATTTTTAGTGACCAGATTTTGCTGGTTGCCACTAACTCTTGAGGTTGTACTTGTAACCTTGACGGTAGGAGGCAAATCCTTCTTTTTGGTTTGATTGTTTTTAATATTCTGCAATTCTTTAGCCACAATACAGCCTCTGTAGTTAGCAGGGTGAGGTAGACCGCAGTGAACACATTTTGGCTTTTCTTCTGCTGGCTTCTTGCAATCTTTGGTAAGGTGCTTTCCCGTACACTTAACACACCTAGGCTCTTTAGAGCAATACTTTTGGGTATGACCATAAGCCTGACACCTTTTACATTGCGGGATCAGTTTAGTCGATTTTAATGGTTGCACATCGACCTTGCAACCCAATATGGATTTAATATCATAAATCTTATTGATATCCTCATCTTTATGAAAAGAGAGCATAAACATGTTCAGAGGTGCCTTTTTTCTCCAGCTCAGCTTGTTAACGGCCTCTTGAATTTTGTATCCTTTCGAAATCAGGTCTTCAATTATACGCTCTGACAGACACGAGGAATGCAAATTTTTTGCCATCACCCGAATGGGTCTGTCTTGTTTGTTCTCATAAGAGTACCAGTGGCATTTGTTTTGCAATAAGAGATTGGTAATAGCTCTATAGGAATCATCATTATGAGAATTTATCTTAACATTTTCTCCGTTCATCATTTTAACAATGAACGTGTCTTATTTTACGTTCGTTGAAAGAAGATCGTAGAACTGCTGGTAGTTTTTAATATTTTCAACTATTATGGGTGGTGGTAGAGGTATTTTCTTTTCTTTAGGTTTTTCGCTGGAGCCTTGAGGGGGTGAAGGAGATGGTGATGTATTTAGTTTCCTTTTCTTCCTGCTTATTTTTCTTACCCACTCAGTTTCTTTCGCAAGCTCTTCTTCGTCAGTTTCGTATTGAATTTGTTCAGAAGGCGTCTTGGGATTAACATCTTCCTTGGTTTCAGATTTTTTCTCATGGATATGTTTTAGCTGATGCTGAAGTCCTTCGATATGCTTTTTGTGTTCGATTACCAAGCTTTGAAGTTTTTCTCGTTCTCTCTGTTCTTCTAAATAGTACGAGTATAGCACCTTTTCTGTTTCAGTTTTTATTTTTATGTGTGCTGAAGCCATTTAAAAAAAAATATATAGCTTCGCCTTAACGTTTGTTTACAAAATTTGCAGTCTCTACGTGATTCACTATCGATAACTGTGTCATCGCGGCGAACGCGGATGGCAGGGCGCAGCTGAGTAGGCTGCTGCGTCAGCGCCTTACTCGAGCGCGGTTATTGCTAGCGTGTTAGCAACGCGACTGATCTCAACGGAAACCGATCGAACACTCGATCGAGCACATATAATAAAGCAATTGTAAAAGCGCAAGTCTTGTGAGGATTACACCATATAGAGATGCCTCAGTTTAATAACATTAAAACAACGTTATACAGACACAGAAATAAGGAGGCGGGAATAAAAAAAATGGCATGCACTGATGCAAAAGAAGTGGAGGTACCGCCAGATTACCAAGACTTTCTTCTCGCTGATTATGAACATGAAGGTACACGTATAATTATATTTTGTTAAAAAAAACAGACAATTAGTGAGACAAATCAAAGACTATTACTCAGACGGCACTTTTAAAAGCTGCCTTTCATGTTTCAAGCAATTGTACGTGATTCATGGTGATTTGGGCAGCAATTCAGAAGCCACTAATATAGTGCCTTTAATGTATTGGCTGATGAATAAAATGACATACAAAGCATACGTCACGTTATTCAATTTGATAAAAAGTCAACTTCCTGATTGGAACTAGGAAACCAAGAATCAAGAATGAAAATAGGTGGTCCTGGTAAAATAGCGCAAACTGACGAATCAAAGTTTGGAAAATGGAAGTATAACCGAGGATGACATATTGAAGGCCACTGGCATGACAGGTCGGGGGAAATATTGGTGCCACTAATTCAAAAACATGTGCAGGAAGTTTCCATCATCCATACTGATTAGTGGAGAGCCCGTCTTAGCCTTCCCGACCATGGATATGTCCACAAATCCTATACGCATTTAGTCGAGGACTGTCTTATGAGCAAACGCAAAATGAACTTTCGAGCGAAGAAGAAACAGTGATTTCTGCTAAAACTGTGGCAGATTGGTATAGCTATTGCAGAGAAACAATTGTGGTTTATGAACTAGGAAACCAAGAATCAAGAATGAAAATAGGTGGTCCTGGTAAAATAACGCAAATTGACGAATCAAAGTTTGGAAAAAAGAAGTATAACCGAGGATGACATATTGAAGGCCACTGGCATGATAGGTCGGGGAAAATATTGGTGCCACTAATTCAAAAACATGTGCAGGAAGGCTCCATCATTCATACTGATTAGTGGAGAGCCTATCTTAGCCTTCCTGACCATGGATATGTTGTTTTTTTTTTTTTTACAGTAGGTACTATTTCTGCACACCCTATTCATCCTTTTGTTTTTCTTTTTCGCCCAATGGTTGCCTGGAAGAAATCGCTTAAAGCGATGAGGCCGCCAATTGCCTTTTCCTGTATCGTCTGTGTTTGTATGAGTGTTTTTATGTGCAATAAAGGATATTTGATTTGATTTGATTTTATTTTATTTGATATGTCCACAAACGAGTTAACCATAGCGATCCTGTGAAAAGGTTTGCGGCACCTGACAGAACACAAACCCAGCGCATAGAGAGTCAATGGCGTAGATTAAAAAAAGCTTTTAGGCAAGAACATAATAAAAAAGATTTCACTGATTAGCTCATAGAATATTCATGGAGAAGAAAAATTAGAGTCAATCATTTAGATCCATACGAAGAGCTAATAAATGCTAATGTATAATAAACATAAAGTTTTTAGTTTTAAGTTAGTTTAGTTCATTTGATATGTGAACATATTAAACATTTATTTAAATTATCTTATGTATTCCAATACTGAACCTAGTTAATTAAAAAACAACCTAACACAAATAGTAGTTGCTCGGTTAGGGTAGAAAACGTATGTGGAAAACGTCCGTGTGTGTGTGGACTTGTGGACGGCTCGCGGCTCAGAAAGAGAGATAGAACGCTATAAGTATGTGTGTGAAAGAAAGAGATAGATAATTGATTTGATCAGACAGCACACTACCACGGGTAGCGCGCGCTGGTCGAGTTACTACCGTGGAAGCAAAAATGTACTTTATACAAATGAAATAGAACGCATTATAATAAAACATGAATTCGGAGACCACGCATGCCGCGGATTTTTTAAAATTGCACTATTGTTTGTTTACTTATTATTATTACAATTCATTACTTTTCATTACTCCTGTGACGCGTAATAGATTCTCTCAGATAAAACAAGTGTCAATTATTAGTTTGATGAGGTGTTTTCTTATTTTTACTTCTTGTAAATATTGTAAATATTATAATGTAAGTAGGGTCGGTAGTCATACAATGAGCCAGCCAGCTACAATGAACCATCTAAATTTCTCTAAAACGCGACGTTGCCAGATCGTGCGTATACCGGCGAGTAAGTCGCAACGTCATCCCCCTCCCGCTCCCTAGTCAGCCCAGCGATTCCTTGTGCGGCGGTTGTATGCGGACCATTTTAGTGAAAAACTACTCCAAAAATAAGTATTTTTGACAGTTTACTTTGATTTTTAATAGTTTGGTGAAAGTTGATATCGTTACTTTAGTGTTTGCATCTTATCACACATATATTTGGCTTGTAAAGTACGCAAAGGACATGCATCAACCTTAGTTTAGAAACAGCTAAAATTGAGGTTATGTAAAAAAAACGTGGTGTGTCTCAGATTGAACCATTCTAAGGTGGTCTACAATGAACCTGGTTCAGTCAGTACGCCCTACTGGCTCATAGTGTACTCTCTTTTAAAAAGTCATATAGTGTGTTATTGATACTTACTTGTACTTTCCAAGTTATTTTTATTTCAGTGTTGAATCCGCATGGTAATTGTAATTTTGTCATATTGTTTCAGTATGGCACGACAGAAAGTAATTGTAAGAAAAAAAGGCAATCATTCTGCTGAAAATATGCTTAAAGCATTGAAGTTACATCGAAAAGGCATGAGTATTAGAAAAGCGGCCAAAGAATGTGATATCGCATATCCAACTTTGCGGCGCTATGTTACAAAAAATCTGAACGTCCCAGTCGAGAATCTCGCTGAAAAAAGGTTGACGCCAAACTACGAAAATCATTTAATATTCACACATGAACAAGAAGCAGAATTGAAAAAATACATTGTCGACTGTGCTCTACGATTCTATGGACTTTCAGTTAAAAAATGTCGGAAAGTGGCCTACCAAATGGCAATAATGAATCAAATACCCATCCCAGATAGTTGGAAAATTCATAAAATGGCAGGAAAATAATGGTTTCGTTCATTTAAAAAACGACACCCCAATCTTTCTATAAAAAAACCTGAGAGTTGCAGTCTCGCTCGTGCCACTGCATTTAACCGTGAAACTGTAAAAACATTTTTTGACAATTTGAAAACTGCCTTGGAACGGCACCCCTCTTTTGGAAAAGGTTGTCGAGTTTATAATCTTGATGAAACAGCAACTACAACCGAAAGCCATCGAAAGTAGTAGCACCAAAAGGAAAACAAAATATTGGAAAAATTACGAGCGGGGAGAGGGGGACACTTGTCACAACCTGTGCCATTGTTTGTGCATCCGGTCAAGCACTGCCGCCTGTTCTAGTTTTTCCACGTCAAAATTTCAAAGATTTGATGTTGCATGGTGCCCCACCTGGAACACTTGGACTCGCCAATAAATCGGGCTGGATGACCTCAGAACTATTCTTAGAAGTTATGAAACATTTTATTAGTCAAACAAATGCAAGTCTTGAGAATCCAGCTCTTTTGATTCTAGATAACCACGAATCGCATTTAGCGATCGAGGCGTTGGATCTTGCCAAATCATCTGGAGTTACAATCTTGACATTACATCCACACACAACAGCAAAACTACAGCCTCTAGATGTAGGCTTGAATGGTCCTTTTAAAGTTTTTTATAACAATGCTGTTGATTCTTGGCTGTTAAGAAACCCTGGAAAACCTATGACAATTTATAACGTGGCTGAGTGTGTTGGTGCTGCATATAGCAGGGCTATGACACCTGTAAACATAGCTGCAGCATTTAAGAAATGTGGAATATTTCCGTACAATCGTGACATTTTTACTGACATAGACTTTTTACCGTCAGAAGTTACAGATAGACCTCAACTTGTCGAACAGAGAGAGCAAGTAACAACACTTGCACAGGATTCTGATGCTACTGACTGTGATGATCTTGAAAAAACACCAAGTCCAACAGTTTTTGACATAGCCTACAAGACGCCTGAGAAGTTACCAGTTTCAGATGAATCAAAAAATGCTCCCACACTGACTCTGCGAAGATCTGTAACACCCGACAAGCAAAGTTTTGAAAAAGAGAACACATTGCCAACAGCAATAAAAACACCAGCATCTTCTAAAATGGAACATTTTATTTCACCTCAGCAGTTTATGCCTCCGTTAAAAGCTGGACCGCGATCTAACACCCGCAAAAAGAGAAAGTCAGGAAAAAGTAGAATAGCGACAGATACGCCCGAGAAAAATGAACTCATGATGGATCGACAAAAGAAACAAATAAAAAAAACTGGAGCTCAAGGAATAAAACGTGATCTTACAGAAAAGAAAAAAGAATCTAAAGTTCCGAAGAAAAAGAAAGCAAAACATGAGGTTTCAAAGGAATCAAGCTCGGAAGATGAACTAGAAGAAGTTATACTCTTGAGTGAAACAGATATTAGTGAAGATTATGACTCTGTTACTGTTATCAGAGATAACTTCCAGAAACTACCCCGAAAGCCTACAGAGGGTGATTACGTCCTTGTTTTATTTGATTTAAAGAAGACTAAAGTGTTTTATGTTGCAAAAGTAATTGAAGAAAGTGACTCTAACTGTTATGGTGTTTCGTATATGAGAGTGAAAATCAAAGAAAGGATGAAGTTTGTGATGCCATTGGAACCGGATATGGCAGAAGTAAAACTTGCTGATATAAAAATGATTTTACCACCACCACAAATCAACGGGACCAAAAACCGCAGTTCTTTCTACATTTTTCCTGTTCGTGTTGCACCTACTATAAATTTGCGTTGAAAAAAAGATGTTTGTTTTAGATTTTTCTATTTTCTATTTTTTTCTGGAGATTCAGGCTCGCACATTTTGTAGCATTTATTTAAGAATATTTAAAGGCAATTTAAATGTTCTATGTTTTTGATTGATTTAATAATAAAAAAAAAAGTTTTACCCACCTAAATTATAGATGGTGATATGATTAAGATTAATGTTCCTAGTTTAAACGTGCTGTGATCTAGGTAGGCATTGAACTGATTATTGTAACAGAGTAACTAAGTATTATGTTCGTAATAATTATTAAGTATAAAAAAGGTTCCTATAATTTAAGGAATAAAAAGTTAAGAAAGATTATTAGATGCTCAAGATATATTCCTAGTTGAACGGACTGTGATTTACTGAATAAAACTGATAGTTAACTAAAAAGAAGTTTTCTGTAATAACTGATTTTTTAAGTATCTTGTTTCACAATAAAAATAATTAAAAAAACTTTTTTTTTTATTTACTATGCTTGTATTTTGAATAATTGTTTAATTAACATGCACAAAAGAGGGTGGTTCATTATGGAAAATACCCCGGTTCAATGCATATTGCTACACAATGAACCAAATGCCATTTAAAAAATAAAATTAATATTACCCCTGATATAGATACATTTTGGTGAAAGTTTAAGTGTACGTAAAAAGTTAGATAAATTCCCTTACTTTTGGTAAAAAACTACACGACAAAAAATCAAAAACAGAGAAAATACAGGCTCTCAAAATTTACCTGGTTCATTGTACCACAACCCACCCTAAATAGTGTATTTGAATGAAAATTGAACAGTAATTAATAGTGAGTGTACCAAATAATAAAGTGGCACAACATCTGCTAGGAAAAGAAGTGTGCTTTGGGACCATTTTGAATCTGAACTCGAAGTTAAAAAGGCAAAATGCTGTTATTGTTCGCAAGTTTTGTCTCTCCCAAGTGGCAATGTTGGAAATTTGGGAAGACATTTGAGAACTAAACATCCAACAGTTCCACAGTCTCTTGACCCATATAAATACTACTGTGGCAAAAGTTAAACAAATCGTCATGATCGTAGAACACTGACGGTTTTAAAAAAAATCCAAAAATGACTTTTTGCTATTTTTGGATATTAAAAAATAGGAACTATTAGGATTACTAAAAAAATTTTTTTTTTTAAGTAGAAGTGGTTTTACACAGTCGGTATACAGGCGGATTTGAGCGACAGGTATATCCACGGAGACAAATACAAAGAGGAGGTGCCACAAGCAACTTAGGCCCGTCTCATAGCGGACTAAGTACTCTTACTACTAGCTATTAACCACCAGGCGTCGCTTCTGTCAGTGTTACTTTGGATTTTATGGATACGACACGAATATGACTTGGTTTGATTACAACCATTTTAATTGAAATTAGTGACGCAAAAATTATGAGCTGTATTGTATCGTGCAACAGTACGAGTAATACAACTATTACTAACAAAAAAAAGACATAATTCCACTCGTATGTATTTTTTTAATGCAATTTTTAATGCTCGTAATTTATTCCTTCGAGAAAGTTCGGCGATAGCCATCTATCGCCAAGTAGAATAACTTCTTGACTGTAGAAGGTTATAATATGACCTGTTTCATTCATGCTCATTCATTCATGTTTTTTATATAGTAAGCTGGGTGGCCAGATATGGAATCTAAAAAAATATATTTGTATAAAATATTTATTTTTGTAGCATACAATTAAATAATGCAGATAATATTGATGAACTTACTCAATATTTATAATTGAATACATGGCATCAAAATATCACATTTTGGACAAGGATGTTTCCTTATACTTGGTAGTAATAATAATAATAAATCTTTATTTGTGAACATAGACTCCTCTTTATTTGTAAGTAAGTGATGATGATAAAGGACTTACGTGAAATCCCGTGTCAAAATTGAACAGATCTTTTTATATATATTCTTTATTGCACACTTAAATTGACAGGATAATTAAGAGATCTTCTTATCAGATCTTTTTATGTCTTATAGTTTCAGAGTTACCCATACTGACCCATCTAAATGGTCCATCCTGTATATCACAATTGCTCATATATTATAAGGTAATCCTAAAAACGACTACATAATACAAAAAAGAAGAGAGATCAATTTTTAAAAAATGGTCTGAATTTTGTAACGAAGTTATATCGACCGGCCCCTTGAAGGGGCACATAGCTAGCAATACCTGCCGTGAGCACACCACATTCCTATGCAGCGTCGCGGGCGCGCGGTGCGATACGAGGGCGGCGACGCTTGTACCGGACGAACCGAGCGAGACAGTCGCCGCGTGCGCCGCCAAAACCAGCCACTGCATCGCGCGACACCCTGCCCCGCGCGCCAGCTAGTATATAAGCCCATGTTTCCCCACCCCTCCAAGATTCCGAGCACCGCGACTGACCTCTCCGGACGTATAGCTTTCCCCGCGATCCCGTCGTTTAAAATCCCGAGTCGAAATTAGTCTAAGTCCATAAATCTTGCTCGCGTTTGTGTTACAACCGTACGTAAATCAACTTAGCTTTACAAATCGAATGGTTTAGTGTGAATAGCAAACGTTACAATCAGTTTAACCTGCCGCCCACGCGTTCAATTCCTAGTGTTCAGGTATTTATTTTAGCATTCTACTGGTAGTCCTATCACCGCCTTAGACCGACCTACTTCATACCTCGACTTTGACAGAACACCAGACCTGACTACCCCTCCTGCTATCCTGACTACCCTTCCCGGCATACCCCCACCGTGTCCTTCGGGTGGCGCGGCGGGCCTGCTATCCTAACTACCCCTAGCATACCCCCACCGTGCCCTTCAGGTGGCGCGGCGGGCCTGCTGACAAACTCCTGCTGACCGACCTGGACATATTTGCCAACAGTACACATCCAGTATTCATAACCACCACATCACACCACACCAGAGGTCTCGGCCTGACATCCAGAAACACTGCACGGAGGGTGACTTGCCCTGCCACATCGCTGTTGCGCTCACACTTACAGAGACGGCTCTCGCTGCTCTCTTGCACCCCGTTACGTTTGTGCGGGCTTACTGTCCAAGGTGGTGTTAGTTCTTATGCCAGTGCTAAAATCCTGAAGGTTTTTATAAAGTCACGTACAGTACACCAACAGTACCCAGAACAGAACATTACACCACGCTGAAGGCATACGCCTTCCACACCCAGTAACACAGAACGGACCAGCTTCCTCGGAGGCTGGCCATCATCGTTTTAACGCCTACACTTACGGGAGCGACTCTGGTCTTCCTTTGCACCCCGTTACGTTTGTGCGGGCCTACTGTCCAGGTGGTATCCGGTCATTCGTCAGTGCTAAAATCCTGAAGGCTTTTATAAAGTCACGTACAGTACTCCAACAGTATCCAGAACAGAACATTACACCACGCTGAAGGCATACGCCTTCCACACCCAGTAACACAGAACGGACCAGCTTCCTCGGAGGCTGGCCATCATCGTTTTAACGCCTACACTTACAGGAACGACCTTGGTCTTCCTTTGCACCCCGTTACGTTTGTGCGGGCCTACTCGACGAGACGTACGCACGTGGAATGTGGTGAACTCCCGGATAGTGTGACAACTGTGTTCAAAGACCCATCTGGTCTCCCCTGAAAGTGTTATTTTGATCAAGTAGCGAATCCTTGTTCCCCTTCAGGATACGTGGGTTATCAACGCTAGTTTAAGTGAGTGTAACGTAGAGTAGTGATTACACGTAAGTACCATTAAACCATTCAACTGTTTATTTCCGTGCTTTTATTTGAGACTGTGAGTTGGAGACCCTGAGTAATTCTCATACTACCCCTTTCGATAGGGGTTAATGTCGATGGCAAGCTCTACCACTGGGCAACCCCGTCACATTTGGCGCCCAACGTAAATAACGCTCAGGATAGTCTCTTTATAATATTATTAAAACTCACTTTCATGTTGTCTTATCATGTGGTCGTGTAATAAACTATACCCGTGTTTTTTATATTGTTTTACCCGCAATCTTTGTGTGTTAACGATTTATACAATCCTAACTAAATGTCCAGTCCGTTATATACACTTGAAAAAGATTTTCTTATAAATGAATCGCGAAAACGACATTTGCCAACCGAGGGCCTAACTAAACGACAACTGTTAATAAATTTAAAACAGTACCTGCTCGATATTTCATTGATAAGCCGTCGGGATCAGCCAGGTACATCTAAACAAATAGATAAAAACGATCAGGCGCTTGAAAAAATATTATCCTGTACACCGATAAGCTCAGACTCAGAGACAGACACAGACAACACGACAAATTCCCATCCCCAAAATAAAATTGAAAATAAATTAATACAGTCCCCGCACGACGCGTTTCAAACACCGAAAACATCCCCGAAAAATAAAGACAAAATGGACGACGATGACAAGGTGCTCGAGTCGTCAAAAACCAGTACAAACTTCAGTAACCTAATTTCCTCATGGAATTTGTATTTCGATACAAACAACGATCCCATCGAGTTCCTCGAGCGCCTCGAGGAATTAGCAACAACGTGCGACGTAGAAAAGGAAAAACTACTCCCGTCACTACCAAGATTATTCAGAGGAAAAGCCATGCTATGGCATCGCAACAATGTCGACACGTGGACAACGTGGGATAAATTCATTGAAGTATTCAAGCTCTATTTTTACCCGCCAAACTACGAACCAGACCTGATCGGTAGAATTATAGAAAGAAAACAGAGATATAATGAAAAATTCGTAGATTACCTGACGGACATACAAACACTAGCTAGGCGGTATGGAAACTTGTCGCCAAGCGAAACAGTCAACCGTGTTTATGAAAATATGACCGCAAATTATAAATATTACATACAAAAACAAGACTTCGCTACAATCAGCGATCTCATACAATTAGCCGGCGAATATGAGAAAATAACCAGTGAACGACGCAATTACTACAAAAAGACAAAACCGCCAGAACAATATAACACACAGAACACTATGAATGGAAAAGAGGCGAGAAGACAGACAAAATACATGGCAAATTATGACAGAGTAAAGTGTTGTTGGAGCTGCGGAAAAGCAGGACACTCCTACACCAACTGCAGGAGCGAAAAGAAAATGTTCTGTAGTGGCTGCGGAAAAATGGGAGTGCTAAGTCGAAATTGTTGTAAAAGACAAAACCCAGGAAATTACAACAAAACCAGCACAATAAATACAGGAAAAAGGGAAGACAACAGAATATTTATCAAAGTGAACATTTGTGGGAAACAGTGGAAGGCGTTAATCGATACCGGCTCGACGGCCTCCTACATAAACGACACCGTGTATGAAGTTTGTAAGGAAAACATGGTGCACGAGACTAAAAGGGAAAAGAAAATAACTCTGGCTGACGGTTCTTATGTGAAAATACAACACGGCGTACACCCAGAAATCACAATAAACAACATAAAAATAAAGCACCAGTTAATGGTAATACCAAACGCATCAACAATAATAATCGGAATGGACATAATAAAAAGAATAGGTTGGGAAAACATACACCAACAACAGGAAAATCCGACAGACGAACAAAAAGAGACAGACAAAGAAGAACCTTCAACCAACCAACAAGACAGAGAACTAGAAAAGTTATTAGAAGAAGAATTAGAAAAGTGCGAAAAGGCACCGAAAGGGAATACTTGGGTGAAGCATGAAATAAAGTTAAAACATAAAGAACCAATAAAACAACGTTACTATCCAAGGAACCCAATAATGCAAGAAAAGATCAATAAACACGTAGATAAAATGCTAAAGGAAGGAATTGTAGAAAAATCAACCAGCCCATACAGCTCCCCAATAGTATTAGCAAAAAAAGAAAACGGCGAAGATCGTTTTTGTATAGACTTCAGAAAAATAAACGAAATTACAATAAAAGACGCGTACCCCTTACCACAAATAGACGACACTTTGGAAAAACTAAGAAATTCAAAGTACTTTTCAAAACTAGATTTAAAAAACGGATATTGGAATGTAAAATTGACAGAGACAAGTAAACCAGTGACAGCATTCACAGTACCAGGAAGAGGACTATACCAATTTAAAGTAATGCCTTTTGGCTTACATTCAAGCGGAGCGACTTTCCAACGCCTACTAGACATGGTTATAAGTCCAATCGAACCAAACGCATATGTATATCTCGATGACATAATAGTTTGCTCAAAAACATTCCAAGAACATCTTAAGCACCTAAGAGAGGTTTTCAAAAGAATAAGAGACGCGGGCCTACAGATAAACAGAGAAAAATGTGATTTCTGCAAGCAAGAAGTAGAATACTTGGGCCACGTGGTAAATAAACACGGCATAAAAATGAATGAGAACAAGGTAAAATCAATCAACCAACTGAAGGCACCAACAAACGTCAAAGAAACAAGAAGGTTTATCGGTATGACGTCATGGTATAGGAAATTCGTACCAAACTACGCAGAAATAATTGCACCGTTAACGGAACTGTTAAAAAAAAGGGAAAAAGTTCACATGGGGAGACAAGCAAGAAGAAGCGGTACAACAATTGAAACAAGTACTAACACAAGACCCGATATTAATACGAGCTGACTTCACGAAGCCATTTATCTTGCAAACTGACGCGAGCGAAATAGGCCTTGGAGCGGTCTTAATACAGGAACATGGAAAAGAACCGAGAGTAATAATGTATATAAGCAGGACGCTAAACCCAGCAGAAACTAGATACACGACATCAGAGAAAGAATGCCTGGCAGTAGTTTGGGCTATAAAGAAAATGAGAGCATTCCTTGAAGGTTACCAGTTCACAGTTCAAACGGACCATCAGGCACTTCAGTGGTTAAACAATCTAAAAAATCCAACCGGACGTCTAGCCAGATGGGCACTGGAACTTCAACAGTACGACTTCAAAATCGAATATAGAAGCGGAAAACAAAACCAGATAGCAGACGAGCTTTCCAGAAACCCAGTGAATGTAACAACTAGAGAAAAAGAGGACTGGTACGATAAACAATACGACGAGACAAGCAAAAACCCAAACAGAGTAAGAGAATACCGCATAAGAGAAGGAAAATTATACAAAAAAGAACAACAAATAAACTACGGGACAAAATTACAACCAGGCACGGAATGGAAATTATGTGTCAAAACAAACGAAAAAAAACAGATATTAGAAGAAAACCACGATGTGCCAAACGCAGGACATTTAGGAATTACAAAAACACTGCATAGAATAGCACAAAGATACTACTGGCCAGGTATGTACAAAGATACATCCGAATACATCAGGAAATGTATGAAGTGCCAAACACACAAACCGTCACAAAAAGGAAAGCCGGGGAAAATGTATACAAAAAATGCGACAGAACCATGGCAAGTAGTAACGACTGACCTAATCGGCCCATTACCACGGTCAACGAAAGGGTTCAATTACATAATAGTGTTCCATGATAAGTTCTCAAAATGGACAGAAATACGACCCTTGCGAACGGCAACTGCAACAAGTGCAGCAAAAGCACTCAAGGAATGTGTAGTAATGCGTTATGGACGACCAGAAGAATTAATAAGTGATAATGGACGACAATTTACAAGTAAGAAATTTGAAGAAGAGCTAGAAAAAATGGGTATAAAACACAGGTATACAGCCCCATACACCCCTCAAGAAAATGCGACAGAAAGAGTAAACAAAACGTTAGAAACAATGATAGCAACTTATATAACAGACAACCACAAAAAGTGGGACGAATACCTACCAGAGTTAAATTACGCACTAAATACTTCAAAACATGAATCAACAAAATATACGCCTGCCTTTATACTTTTTGGAAGAGAACTAAAAAATCCAGGGGACAAGAATGAATTCCCAACCACGGCGATGAAACAAGGAACGAAGCTGGAAGAATTATACAAACTAGTCCGTGAAAATCAAAACCACGCTTCAAACAAACAAAAAAAATATTACGACGAAAAGAGGAGGCAATGGGAACTAAAAGTAGGCGACATGGTACTACGGAAAGATTTCCCGTTATCAAATGCAGAAAAGAATTTCGCGGCAAAGTTGGCACCAAAATATTCTGGCCCTTACAAGGTAATAGAAAAAAAATCACCCGTAATATACCTATTACAACACTGTGCAAACACAAAGAAAATCAGCACAGCACATATAAAAGACTTAAAAGTCTACCACCAATAAGAAAAAAAAAAAGAAACCAAGAACCAACCCAGAGAAAAAAAAAAAAGAGGAAAAAAAAAAAACCACGGACACACACTCACTTAAACGATTATGACCAGAGGGGATAATATTATAGTAAGAAAAAAAAAAAAAACGCACTAGCGCCAAGAGTAATGGAAAATGCACAAAGATTTAATTTTTGATCGCAGCAAGCCAGTCACATGAGAACGCTCGGCGAAAGTAGACGCCATGAAACAAGCAAGGAAGCCGGTCGCGGTGGTGAGTCCGCAAAGGAGCGAACCCACAGAACCGATACTAATTGTAATAAGCACCGACGAGGAATTAGACTCCGATGACGACGACCCAGTAAGATACTGGCCAGTACCAGAAGAAGCATGGATGGAAGACGAATCGGCTGCAGCAATAAGGGAATGGGACAGCCAGGAACCAGAACAGACAAACCCAAGCACACCGAACAACACCGAGGAAGGAGAGGAGGAACGCCAAGCCGCCACTCAAGACCAACCCCAGGAAGTAAACCAGGAAACCAGCGGCGAGGTAGCAAGCCAACCAGCCGAAGAACGACACGACCCGTCGTCACGGAAAAGATCGAAGAGGAAAAGATCTGGGAGAAAGCGTCCACGAAAACGTTACCAAAAACGTGAAGTGCAAAGTATGGAAGAGAGAAGTTAGGTGAGAAGGAAGAAAGGAAGAGAAGAGCTAGTGTTAAGTTTTTGTTTTTTTTGTAACACAGAAGTAATTGTTATTTTTTGGTGAGAAGGAAGAAAGGAAGAGAAGAGCTAGTGTTAAGTTTTGTTTTTTTTTGTAACACAGAAGTAATTGTTATTTTTTTTGGTAAAACATTTTAATTTCAATAATAAAATAAAAGAAGAAGAGTTATTTTTTGTAGTGTCGTTAAAGATGTGTTTAATTTATTTATTATTAAGGATAGAAAATTAAAAACACATATAATCCTTGAACTAAAAAAAAAAAAAAAAAAAAGAGGGTAAGTAGAAAATAAATGTAAAGTGGGTAATAAAATATAAAACAACAAATACCAACCACATAAATGTATAATAAATCAACCAGTGTAATTTGAAAAAGTAAAAGTAAGGAATAGTAATATAAGAAAAAAGCAGAGAAAGTAAAATAATATCGATCTTGGACGGGAGTCGAACCCGCGTCTCCCGAGTTGTACGGACTGTGAGTGGGCGCGTTGCCGGCGGGGCCACCAGGCATTGTACAAGATCGATGAAATTTTATTACTGTTTTTTTGGCATGAATACTCGGAGTGCAAAACATTTGACCAATTATAAATGATAGTCCTACTTAACATTTACTTAGCTAGTAATAAGTTTTCCGTACCGTTTGTATCACTATGTAAAACCAAGTACAAATACAAAACGAAAAACGGAAAAATAAGGGAAAACACAGCGACATCTATTGAGTTACCCCAGAACTATTACACTAACTATACAAGTCACCGATGTTGCGCGTTCCTCGGGCGCAATTACATTATAGCACTAGTTCAGGTGGGTTTTAATAGATGGCAGGGTAGTGATAAGAAAAAACAACAATAGAAAAATCAATACCAGCTAAACTTGTATAAGGACAAGTCATGTAAAATATAAACAAATATTAATCCTAGCTCATAAATATTTAGATTTATAAGTTAGAAAAATAAGTAATAACACAAACACAGATACCTGAAATAGCGCCTGATATTTTTGTAACAACGATAGGTTTCTTTAACATTGGTCCATGTCATTGCTTCGCATTGTTAAAAAGACACTTTTTTATATTTAATTAAGTACTTTCTTTTTGCCACGTAACCAAGACATTATGAATAATTATGTAAGATGTAATTACCATTATTCCTGTATAAGACAATTAAACCGTAACCAGAAATATTTTTGTATTACATACAACTAGTGTTAAGAGGTTAATTAAGTTCTAAATTGAGCCAAGTGGAATAAGTAGTAGATAATTTAGATATAGGTGACGTGGACAAGTGGCTAACGTTCTACATAATAACTAGTTTCCTATAAATATATATTTTTTTAACATCGCGTATAGCATGAGTCCTGATAGACGGTAGTAACTTAACCACTTGACAAATAGTTAATAAGACAGACAGTATAAAGAGTAAGTTTAGCTAATAGATTATTAACTGTAGATTAATTACCTGTAAGTAAAATAAAAATTAAAACCTAGACAACCAACTAAACCAGTTAATTACCCTGTACTTTTATCCAGTATATCTTCAAAGACAACCAGAAAAGTAACCGATACTTTTAACCAGAAAAACCAGTAATACATGTTCAAGTAGGTAATACCAGAAATCCAGTAAAAACAATAATATAACCAGATACCTACCTGATAAAGCTGTAACCTGTAAAATTATTTTCCTGTATGTATAAATTTCAGAAAAACCTGTAAAGACAATTATAAACCAGTAAGTAAGAAAATAATTAACCAGAAAAAATTGTAATTGTTAGCACACGTATTTCAGTGAACCGGTGGACTAGTGATTTTTTCTATACGAAAAAATCTCCCGAAGGAAGGGGGGAATGTAACGAAGTTATATCGACCGGCCCCTTGAAGGGGCACATAGCTAGCAATACCTGCCGTGAGCACACCACATTCCTATGCAGCGTCGCGGGCGCGCGGTGCGATACGAGGGCGGCGACGCTTGTACCGGACGAACCGAGCGAGACAGTCGCCGCGTGCGCCGCCAAAACCAGCCACTGCATCGCGCGACACCCTGCCCCGCGCGCCAGCTAGTATATAAGCCCATGTTTCCCCACCCCTCCAAGATTCCGAGCACCGCGACTGACCTCTCCGGACGTATAGCTTTCCCCGCGATCCCGTCGTTTAAAATCCCGAGTCGAAATTAGTCTAAGTCCATAAATCTTGCTCGCGTTTGTGTTACAACCGTACGTAAATCAACTTAGCTTTACAAATCGAATGGTTTAGTGTGAATAGCAAACGTTACAATCAGTTTAACCTGCCGCCCACGCGTTCAATTCCTAGTGTTCAGGTATTTATTTTAGCATTCTACTGGTAGTCCTATCACCGCCTTAGACCGACCTACTTCATACCTCGACTTTGACAGAACACCAGACCTGACTACCCCTCCTGCTATCCTGACTACCCTTCCCGGCATACCCCCACCGTGTCCTTCGGGTGGCGCGGCGGGCCTGCTATCCTAACTACCCCTAGCATACCCCCACCGTGCCCTTCAGGTGGCGCGGCGGGCCTGCTGACAAACTCCTGCTGACCGACCTGGACATATTTGCCAACAGTACACATCCAGTATTCATAACCACCACATCACACCACACCAGAGGTCTCGGCCTGACATCCAGAAACACTGCACGGAGGGTGACTTGCCCTGCCACATCGCTGTTGCGCTCACACTTACAGAGACGGCTCTCGCTGCTCTCTTGCACCCCGTTACGTTTGTGCGGGCTTACTGTCCAAGGTGGTGTTAGTTCTTATGCCAGTGCTAAAATCCTGAAGGTTTTTATAAAGTCACGTACAGTACACCAACAGTACCCAGAACAGAACATTACACCACGCTGAAGGCATACGCCTTCCACACCCAGTAACACAGAACGGACCAGCTTCCTCGGAGGCTGGCCATCATCGTTTTAACGCCTACACTTACGGGAGCGACTCTGGTCTTCCTTTGCACCCCGTTACGTTTGTGCGGGCCTACTGTCCAGGTGGTATCCGGTCATTCGTCAGTGCTAAAATCCTGAAGGCTTTTATAAAGTCACGTACAGTACTCCAACAGTATCCAGAACAGAACATTACACCACGCTGAAGGCATACGCCTTCCACACCCAGTAACACAGAACGGACCAGCTTCCTCGGAGGCTGGCCATCATCGTTTTAACGCCTACACTTACAGGAACGACCTTGGTCTTCCTTTGCACCCCGTTACGTTTGTGCGGGCCTACTCGACGAGACGTACGCACGTGGAATGTGGTGAACTCCCGGATAGTGTGACAACTGTGTTCAAAGACCCATCTGGTCTCCCCTGAAAGTGTTATTTTGATCAAGTAGCGAATCCTTGTTCCCCTTCAGGATACGTGGGTTATCAACGCTAGTTTAAGTGAGTGTAACGTAGAGTAGTGATTACACGTAAGTACCATTAAACCATTCAACTGTTTATTTCCGTGCTTTTATTTGAGACTGTGAGTTGGAGACCCTGAGTAATTCTCATACTACCCCTTTCGATAGGGGTTAATGTCGATGGCAAGCTCTACCACTGGGCAACCCCGTCACAATTTTTTGTTTTTTCCACTTGCCTGGCAACATTATACAGCGTAACGAACTAGCGAACAGAACCATCTTGTGTGTAATAGCAAAATTAAGTTCGGTTCATTAGTGTCTAGCTGCAAAGCTAGTTTTGCTATTGACCGCTAGATGGTTAGCAGAACTTCATCTCCCCGCACCCCCTCCCAATGGCGACCCCCGCTATCATATAGAAAACGTCTTAGGGTCTAGACAGACGGTCTGCAATCCAACTGCAATCCGACTGCCAAATGGCAGTTCAGATGCAGTTTGAATGCAGTTGGCTCGACTGCAATCAAACTGCACGTCGACGGGCAGTTGGCGTGCAGTTTGATTGCAGTCTGAGTGCAGTTACAATGACTGCACACCGACTGCAATAAAACTGCACGTTGACGGGCAGTTGGCGTGCAGTTTCATTGCAGTCGCGTCAATTGCATTCAAACTGCACCTGAACTGCGATGCGAGGTAACTCAAATGTTCAAAGATTTTTATAGAGTATACAAAATCAGTGCCATTACCACACCACTACCGCCCCCCGCCACCGCACGCACTCGTTCCTGCCCCGCTCACCCGTGCCTGCCCCGCGAGTGCCCGCGCATCTAATGTTTGTTCGTTCAGTGACAGAGAGATCATTAGAGAGTGCGTACGTGTCGTTCGTTCGTTAATCAAATAAAAATGGCCAGCGAAGAAGAAGACAATGTTTTGAATGATACCGAGTCGTTTGATACTGATGCATTTATAAGTGCCATAAAATCGTCACCCTGTATTTGGAACTACAAGGTTGAATCTTATAGTAACAAAGTGGAAAAAAGCAAAGCATGGGCCACTATTTGCGAAATGTTTACGCCGGGCTTTGAAGAAAAGAGTAAGAAGGAGAAGAATAACATTGGTAAGTAAACTCAATTAATATTTTATTAATATAATACTATAAATCAAAAACTATAATAACAGTTTGACATATTAAATCATATTCATTTGCCATTCGAGTTTGCCTTCATTCATAAAATAATCAGTAAAAAAAAATCTTATACCTTCGGGTGAACTACGGTTTCTTTCATCACTGTCTATTATTATATTTTCTAATGGTTGTGTCAAAGTATCTTCAAAATTATACCCATCTCTTTCTCGTACAAAGTTATGCAAAACACAACAAGCTTTTATTATTTCTTTCGCATACTTTGGTTTATGGTCGATAGGTCTGTGAAAAATACGCCATTTGTTTGCGAGAATTCCAAATGAACATTCAATAAATCTCCTGGCCCGTGATAGACGATAATTAAAAATTCTTTTTGCAACACTTAACTGTTTGCCTGCGTAAGGGCGCATTACACTTTTAGAAATTGAAAAGGCTTCATCGCCTACAAAAATATACGGCACTGAATTTTCAGGTGCCGGGATTTTTAATGTTTTTTGCTGAAGTTTTTCATACAAAATGCTTTCTTCAAATATTGTAGAATCAGAACATCTTCCATAAGAACCTATGTCAACAAATGTAAACATGTAATTGCTGTCGCAAGTGGCTAGTAATATCATTGAGAAGTATTTTTTGTAGTTGTAATATGAGGAACCAGTGTTTCGAGGTTTTTTTAGCCTTATGTGCTTACCATCAATAGCACCGAGACAATATGGAAAGTTTGCTCTATTATTAAAACCTTTTGCTATGTTTTTCCACTTGTCTTCAGTCAGTTCTGGCATAACTATATCTTTTAAGGAAATCCATATGTTGCTACACACATCTATGATTATCTCTCTTATTGTGCTTACTCCATGTCGATAAGCCCAGTGCAAATCATCAATAGAACATCCACTTGCTAAATATCTGAAAAAAAATCACACTAATTGTTTAAAAAATATTATTTTCAGCTTTACAACTTCAAAAGAAGTGGAAACTACTACGAGATAATTTTACTCGATATGAAAAGAAAATTAACATGATGAAAAGTGGATCAGCGAGTTCCAACTTAAGACCGTGCACATATCATCAACAGTTACTTTTTTTGAAAGACCTACAAGATAGAGGCGAAAGATCGTCCAATTTGGATTCCACCCCTGAAGAGCCCCCAAGTGTAGAAAAAAATACGAAAAAAAAGACTATTAGTAAACGTAAGTCCCAAAATTCAGAAGACGAGCTGATCGAAAAGTTAACTAAAAGAGTCAATAAGAAAATAAATGACGATGAAGAAGAAAGAGATGAAGACCGATTATTCCTTCTTTCTTTGTGTAAAGACTTTAAAAGGATTCCGGATCATTTTAAACTGGAAGCTAAGGCTGATTTTATAAATACAATAAAAAAATATACAGCCCAATATAATGTACCAGGACCGCCATATCAGTCTATCAATGATTTCAGAGGTTATTTTACTTCAAATGTGAACTACAACACGGCCTCGACTTCAAATGTACCTCCTATCCAACAGGAGACTTTCAGTCGACCAGCAACTACAGAATCCCAATATAGTAATATTGCCTCACCTGACAATTACAGCGATGATGGTAGCACGACGTACTTAAAGGAGATATTTTGATAACTTTTTTAATTTACAAATTTCGCAATAATGTAACTATTTCATGTAATTTAATTCATAACTCCTAGCTACTTCATTATTACCTAACGGTGTTTTAAAGAATTATTTTGTAAGAACTTTGTAAGAATTTTCATTTTTTTTACTGTAGAACTTTTAAAGTTTTTTTGAGAAGAAAGAATTAATTGTTGTGCTCTTGACTGTACACTGTAAAACTAAGTTAAAGATAGGCAGAAGATTAAAAATTCGTAATAACGTTTTTGGTTTTGTTTAAATATGTGAACTGCTTACCTCAAAGTGATTGCAATCCTCTCTTCTGCTGATATACTTTTTCTCATTGTGGTATCTTGTCGGCATATTTTATTTTTTAAGATGTCTGTTAATTCATCAAAACTCTTTCTAGACATTCGAAAATATTTGTGAAAACATTTTTCCTGTGTTCTGATTTTTGGTATTAAAGTATAAAAATCACCTTCGTGTTTGTATTGTAATATTAATTGAACCCATGTCTCCCGATTTTTAGCTTTTTTGGCTTTACGAGTACGACGACGGCGAAGTAAAAGAAACAGCAAAGCTTCGTCATATCTCATCATAAAATTATTTGACAACACGTGTATACTCTTATAAATTCCGGCGAGCACTGATTTTGTATACTCTATAAAAATCTTTGTCGCATCGCAGTTCAGGTGCAGTTTGAATGCAATTGACGCGACTGCAATGAAACTGCACGCCAACTGCCCGTCAACGTGCAGTTTTATTGCAGTCGGTGTGCAGTCATTGTAACTGCACTCAGACTGCAATCAAACTGCACGCCAACTGCCCGTCGACGTGCAGTTTGATTGCAGTCGAGCCAACTGCATTCAAACTGCATCTGAACTGCCATTTGGCAGTCGGATTGCAGTTGGATTGCAGACCGTCTGTCTAGACCCTTAGGGCAGCTCCTCTTTGTATTTGTCTCCGTGGGTATATCTATCCGTCGACATTCTATGCGCGGGACTTCCCCAATGCGGGAGGGGTCCGGTCCCGCACCCGGCGGGCCCGCGCAATCGTCAGTTTTCGGTGAACTCGCTCGCATATTGAGCACAATTTCAATTGTTTTACTCATTAATAACTGCGTTCATTAAACATTCTTTTGTTTATGATTTATCATTGTAATAATGTTAAAACGAATGTTAAAATGAAATCTGGACGGTGTAGACTAATGGTAAAACTAGTTGAAGAGCAGTCTCGAGCAGAGAAAATTGCACGAGCGACGGATTTTAACCAAGTTTATGGGAATTCTGACGAGGATTGCATACCAGGAACTCCAGGTAAGTAAATAAATAAATTAGAATTGTATGTATTATTCTATTATTGCCAAAATTTCACAATAATTAATTAAAACGCTGGTTGTGATTATCCGCCAATCTTCTACGGAAAAGTGATAAACACACACACACACTGATACATACATTACTTAATCTCTCACAAACATGTTTATTTAATTTAGTGTAATTTAAGTTGTACTTACCTGTCATCCTCCTGGTCCGGTGTTGGAGAGGCTGGCAATCTGTCATACAGGATATCCTAGTACAGATGCCAGTCTCTCACATAGATCATATTTAACTGTACGTCTTATATTAATATTCATTTAATGTTTTTTTTTTCTTTTTTATCTATGTGAGAGAAGAATAATAAATATTTCTATTTTCTATTTTCTAATTTTAAATTTTAATTTAGCTAAAAATATTTCATAAATCTATACTAAAATCATAATTGTTTTGTTTTTATAGGTTTTATAACGAGTACTGATGTTGTAATGTACATAATTATAATACATTTTTCTACGGACATGACGTGAGTGACGGTCGATCACAACCGACGATATTCTGCGAACTTTCTTTCATATCTAAATGTCGTTTGTGCACTTCCCACACTGTTCTTGGATTCAAATACAGTTCCGTCTTTGTTCTTTTCAAAAAGTCACTGTTTTAGTTTATTTTCAAAATTATTTGTCATGTTAGTAAAAATAACATTTAATTAGATGTTGCTTTTGAAAATAAAACGTTATTTCGCTCTTTTACAACTGAGTAAAATTTTCACCAAAAGTATTTACCTTCTTGCTGTCATTTTGTTAATGTTTTACATGTGCCTAACTGTTTGTACGTTACTTTTGTGTGCAATAAAGTGTTTTTACTTTTACTTAAGTTTAGATAATACTAAAAAAATATTAAATATTTTCTTTTTCAGAATGTTGTTCTCCGTTACCACCAGAAGCGTACAAAACAATTGAACAAATGAATAAAATTTGTAAGGACGTTTTTGAAGATGACATGCATGAAACAAATAAAGAAAATACGGACCTAAACATACAATCACCTATTTCCGTTTTGAGAGAAGATCATTTTATGCCCGTAGATCGGAACGAGTCTCCATATTTACCTACAGCAGATAATCAGCAATGCGATGAATCCTTAATTATGACCTTAGTCCCAACTCCGATGAATACTTCTACTTTGATCTCAGATTTGTCTCCTTTCCCTCAACCGATACCCCCAACACCCCAGCACTTGACAATAATATACAAACTCCCATACCATCACCAGTGAAAAATCACACTGCGTTATTATGCAACGACGTATTTTGTCCCAGTCACGACTGCGCTGATTATGACTGCCCATCAATCAACACAGTTGTATCTTCATGTCAGTCGTCTCCAGCAGCTCCCGCTATTCGATGCAGGGGTAAAAAACGTCTCCGAAACTATGATGACTGGGAAGAAGTTAAAAGAAAACGACTAAAAAATGAAGGCAAAGCATACCGTTCTAAAAAAGGCAATAATATTATAGCAAAAACTATGAAGAGACCTTGCACTTGTAGATATAAATGTGATACGAAATTGACTTTAGAAGAAAGAAAAGATGCTTTTGAAAAGTTTTGGAAATTAGGCGATCGGAAGAAACAATGGCTTCATGTAGCAAACTATACCACTAAAGACAAAAAGAAAAGGGGTCTTCAAAGAGTTTAAAAGCATAATCGACAGTTTACATACAAGTATTATTTGCCAAAGGATAACTCCAGGATAGAAGTTTGTAAAACCATGTTTTTGAACACTTATGCGATTACTGAAAGATTAGTACGTACAGCTTGGGATAAATACGACGGAAGTACTTCGGTAGAAAAAGACATGAGAGGAAAGCATAAAAATCACAGCAAGGTTATTGATGATGAAATGATAATGTCGGTTTGTGCTCATGTTAATTCGTTTGTGCCCGTAGAGTCTCACTATAATAGGGCACCTTCAAAAAGACTGTATTTAGATGGAAGCTTGAGCATCGCCAGGATGATCAATTTATACAAAGAATGGGCCGAACTTAGCAGTTATTCTAATAAAGCTTCTAACCTTAGGCAATACCGCGATATCGTTAATACTCACTTTAATTTAAGCTTTCATGTACCCAAAAAGGATACTTGTGATCAATGTCATAGTTTCAAACATACGGAAAATCCATCTGACGAACTTAAAGAACAATATGCAAAACACCAAAATAGCAAAATTTTACCCAGGAACATGAAAAATAAAGATAAAAGTGACGCAATTGATGGTCAGATTGTTTGCGCCACCTTCGATTTTCAAAAGGTTTTAACGTGGACACGTCATGGGCAAATGAGCGTATTATATTATAAGCGTAAACTCTCCTGTTATAATTTTACAATATATGACATGGGTAACAAACGGGGTTATTGTTACATGTGGGACGAAGGAGTGGCTAAACGGGGGGCAAATGAAGTAGCCAGTTGCCTCTACGACTTTATAAGAAAAAATGTGTTGAAAGGTGTAAAAGAATTCCGTTTCTGGTCTGACAATTGTGCAGGCCAGAATCGAAATCGAATAGTGTTCTATATGTATGCTCATGCTGCCAAAGAATTTGATGTGACCATAATACGTAGATTTCTGGAAAAGGGACACACACAGAATGAGGGAGACTCTGTTCACAGTGTAATTGAAAGGGCTGCTGAACATAAAATAATTTACACACCTGAAGAATGGAAATTGCTTGTACGTTGGGCTAAGGTAACCGGTGATCCTTATGAAGTCATAGATGTAAATCGGTCTCTGATTTTTGATTTCAAAGATCACTTGAAAAATAAGAACTGGTTTAAAAATACAGATAACAATAAAATTACATGGACGGGCATCAAAGAAGTTTGTGTCGAAGGAACTCAGAGTAATAAGATCCGATATAAGTATGCCTTAAGTGATGAATATAAGACGGTTGTCCTTCGAAAGGAGACTAGAAATTATAATACCCCAATCTTATGTGAAGCATACTCTGACCCAATTCCAATCAGTAATGATAAATACAACGATCTTATAAGTCTTTGCGATTCTGGGGTAATACCTAACAAGTACCATAATTTTTTCAAAATTTTAACTTATCGACGAAATAATCCTGACAATCAGGATGAATCCGAATAACTTAAGGTAACGGCATTATTTCTGTTTCGATCTCATTATTTTTATTTTAGTTTCTATGAGTCATAACGTTTTTTGTAAGTTGCTGCTAAGTTGAGATGTACCTACTAGTATTTCTCACATATTATAAGTGTCATAATTTAATTAATGTTAAAAGATTTTTAATGTTAAAACGTAGCTTTTAAGTTTGAAAAATACAAATTATTCAGTGCTAACTGTAACCTAAGCTCTAAGAATTCTTGTTATTGCTGATTAATGTCTGAAAAAAGCTAAAAAATTATTCACTGTTGATTATTACCTAAACTTATTCAAAGAACTATTTCAAGTTTATTTCTGTTAAATAGTAGAGATTACTGAGATTAAAGATTACTGATTTTGTACTTAAAAATATGACTTTTATTTTACAACCTTATAACATCCGACAAAATATTTTTCCATAAGTTGATAGAACATAAATGTATAAGTTAATACCACCTTAGGTGTCTTATTTGGTAAACAAACCACTCACCTCGACAAAATCTCAAGTTTACGTGCTAATCACAATATAGAATTAGCCCAAAATATTAATACACCTGAAACAAACACTTATCAAGCATTCACTCACAAATTCTGTTAGAATTAATCATCGAAAACCTAAGTTTTTCGCAAAATTATCAATAAATCGCTCTAACCTCAAACCATATTTCGATCGGGTATCTCTACATTATCTTTGGATTTTAGAGATGAGGTATATCACGCACTCATACACAATTCAATTATTTAATCGGAATAGACAAAGGGCGTATTCCGAGTCCTTTCAGCGCCGACAGCGATCACAAAAGCAAAAAAAGTATGAGTTTTGACAGCTGACAGTAATTCGGAACGCGATTACGGGTGTTTTAATCGATTTCAGCGCGTCTCGGAACGCAGGGTAGTTGAATATTTAAAAATATAAGTAGACAGAGAAAAATAGATTACACAAATAAGTGGTCAGACGTGACGTTTCTATCCATTGCAATTAAAAAATGTATGTTAAATGTTATAATGAATGAATCACGGGCGCGTTCCGATACACGCTTTAGTGTCTTTCGAATCAAACAGTCAGCGCCGTCAGCGATCAGATTGTATGGGTTTCGCCTGCTGACAGTAATCCGGTACGCGCTTTGAGTGCTCTAAAATCGACTTCAGCACGTCTCGGAACGCAAAGCACATCGATTCCTTTATTTGCGCGACCGCTTATATCAGGGCTGCCAGGTGAAAAGTTTAAATAATATATCGTCTTTTTATTACCATTATACTTTTATTCATTTACCTAGTTTATATTCATTCATACTCACTCATATTTATTTTTAGGTCATTCATAGGTCAATCAATCAATCGTTCAATTGCTTGCTACAGCAATTGACGTGTTTTATGGAAATAGGACATAATTTAAGGGAAATCTATGGCCTACGACAATAGTTTTTTTATTTATTTTATTTGCCATGCCACCAAAAATGGCAGTAAAAAAATTGTCGCTGGCAACACTGCGTTCAGTGGTCAAATGGTCATTCGTTTCTTACGCTTCGGTTCGGATGTCTGTCGTGTGTTACGGGTTATTTTGTCTCGTCTTGACTCGATCAAAGTCGAATAACGTGCGCGCGCACTTCTAGCAAGTCGCACTCACGCGCCGCGCCGCCCACCCCGAGTCGAGTCAACTCGAGTTGGCTACCATTTCAACTCGACCTACTCTAGACAAAGCGAGTTAGCCCATCGCTACAATAAATACGTCAATGATGACAAATTAGAGTAAGAGATATACGAAGTAGGATATTCCGAAATGCTTGTAATCACCAATTACAATTAATCACCAATTCAATTACATCAATGAAATCTATTATTTGGAAGCACTATTTTGTGTCTATGGTTACCTGATCGCCATGTTTGTTTACCAAATAAGACACCCAAGGTGATACTAACCTTAGTCACATCCGTCTTTTTATCAAGAAAAATTTCCTTAGAACAACGACGTATAATTCCATGCGACGGTTCAGGACCCGAAGTAAAACGTAGCATGTGATTTTTCTAGAAAACTATCAAAATATTTGAAATCATTTGTAATATGTCTTAAAGAAGACTGTTTTTTATAGATATTTGTAAATTTTCATAAGCTAATTTTTTGTATTATGGAAGATATGACAAAAAAACTGTTAGTTTTATTTTAAACGGCTGTCCTGAAAAGTTTGACATACCGCAGATCCGTCACTGTTCTACGATCATGACGAAATAGTTGAGTTTATTAAACGCAGCGCGACGGCACAACACAAATTAAGAGAAATTCAGAAGCAGTTAAATGTCCCGGAACTGAAATTAAAACAAGAAGTTCAAACGCGCTGGAATTCCACTTATGACATGCTGACAAGAATAGTAGCAATAAAGGATGGAGTCCGATACATAAACTTGAAACACTTTTGATCGATTCACGCGATCTCGAATTATCGCCACATCGATTCACAAAATATTGAAATCTCGCAAACTCGATTCATATGTTAGCGAATGAACGTGAAATCGAATTTTTTGTTGTTGAAACAAGTGACGGCGAATAAATGTAATATCGATAATTGCGAGTGCGAACATGAAGTCGAATATCGTTAACTAGTGGTAACTTCTGGAATAAATATTTAAAACTACCATATCGAGGGTTAACTATAGTTATCTTGAAAGGGTTGGTTAAAATTAGATTATTCAGTTTTTGTTGGTAAAAACGTACTTAGTAATAAAAAACAAATGAACAAAAATTGTATTTATTTCAAAATTGTGTTTTATCAAAAAATATTACTATGTATTGTTTAATTCATAATAACAACCAGCAAGTAGAAAATAGTACCTGCCTACCTTACGTAATATGACATTGATTGGATTTTTATACTTTAATCGAAACATTTGTAAATAACGAAAACACAATACAAAATTTCTTAACAAATATTAATCAAACCAAACCTAAAACAATATAATATAGGTATATGGAATGCTATAATACTTGATTTGTATCAAAAATAAAACAATATTGATTTGTGTACTTCTTAAAAATTGGTATTGGTACTACGTCGGGCAAATTTGACCCCATTATAATTAAATCAAAACAATTGATAATATACAAGTATACTGCACTAACAAGTGACAGTCTCCACATAGGTTGTTTATGTACTATAGGATGAGCTTTGAAAGATGATACTTTTTAATATTATTTAATTATTTATTAAGTAAAATTACATACTGTTCTATGATAAAATAAGAGGTGAAGTTACTTTGTTTTTATTTGTTAACTGTAATAATTTTTAAACTGAATATTATAAAAAAAGTTGAATATTATAAAAAAAATCTTCATACGAGAATTTCGAAGCTGTCAGAACTCATCCTATAGTAACCCGGGTATAGTGATAGAGTACATACACAGGCCATGAATGCCTACAATTTATATATTCAAAACGAAACGATTTGTATATTATACAAAAATAATCTCATTTTCTAAGTTTTGTCTCTTCTAATTTTGTTTACTTCATGAAACAAAAATAAGAAAGGCCGCTTAGAAATGATAAGGTATCTAAAGTGTCCTTTTTCATTAAATGGCTAATAATTTTGTCCTCTTTCGTACATTTTTTTTAGATCTCTCTGTAGTTTGTGTAGCTGTTGTTATCCTTTGAATAACAAGTTCCATGTGAAGTTGTTCTTTGTTAAATTCTTCTTTGGTTTTGTGTATGGTTCTATATACCTATATTATATTGTTTTAGGTTTGGTTTGATTAATATTTGTTAAGAAATTTTGTATTGTGTTTTTGTTATTTACAAATGTTTCGATTAAAGTATAAAGATCCAATCAATGTCATATTACGTAAGGTAGGCAGGTACTATTTTCTACTTGCTGGTTGTTATTATGAATTAATAGAATAGATTCGTAGTAGTTGTAATGCTATTTTTTTTTGGATAATTTTAGAGAGAATTATGGGGAAGAATAATAAAATTAGTTGATACAAAAAGTACATACTGAAATCTTGTTAATTTTAGATACTTAACATTTTTAAAATTAGAATATTTGTGCAAAGGTTTGGTGTTGGGCGGGGTCAGATTTTCAACTTGTAATTAATTTTAAAAGTGATTAAAGTTTAGGGCTAGTTTACCACTGAAATAGTACATTGAGACGTTTCGTGACAGAATGGACACTCAAAGAAAGAGGAGTAGAAAGGTTTATGTAAAGTTGTAAAGTTGGGAGATTTGAAAGGGTTTTGATTATTATATTATAAAAAAAATATTTATTGTGATGAGAGAATTAGGAAGAGCATGGAGGGTCACAGTGTTGCAATGATATTCAGTCAGTGGAATAAGTTTATTAGTTTTTAACCCTTTACACCACACTTATTAAACAATACATAGTAATATTTTTTGATAAAACACAATTTTGAAATAAATACAATTTTTGTTCATTTGTTTTTTATTACAAAGTACGTTTTTTACCAACAAAAACTGAATAATCTAATTTTAACTAACCCTTTCAAGATAACTATAGTTAATCCTCGATATGGTAGTTTTAAATATTTATTCCAGAAGTTACCACTAGTTAACGATATTCGACTTCATGTTCGCACTCGCAATTATCGATATTACATTTATTCGCCGTCACTTGTTTCAACAACAAAAAATTCGATTTCACGTTCATTCGCTAACATATGAATCGAGTTTGCGAGATTTCAATATTTTGTGAATCGATGTGGCGATAATTCGAGATCGCGTGAATCGATCAAAAGTGTTTCAAGTTTATGTATCGGACTCTAAAGGATGCCGTTATAACAACATTGGCGCTACTGCGGAGCGATTTGGCGTTAAGTACCGAAGACTGGCAAATTATTGAGGAGGCAACACCAGTTCTAAAAATATTTTACAACATTACGACGGAGATATGCGCTGAAAAAAATGTGATACTGTCAAAAGTTGTGCCATTAAACAAAATAATGTCAAATTTCGTTAAAGGCTTGTTGAGAGCACCACCCAGTACTCGTCTTCCACAAACAACAGCTCTGTTAGTCTCTAGACCATCAGATTGATAGGCGATTCTCCCATTTAGAGATGCACGCAATGTACGCAGAGGCAACTATTTTGGCTCCACGTTTCTAGCAACGGGGTTTCAAAAAATTAAAGGAATTTTTCTACTGCTCTGAGCGCTCTTATGCAAAAAGTAGGGCGCACCGCGCCACAGCAGGACATAAATCCGCAGCCGTCCACATCTACTGAAGCTGTTTCTACAGATGTACCATCAACCAATTCAATCTGGGAAGAGTTTGATCGAGAAATTGCGTTATTGCGACCGGAAAATTATATTGCCGCAGGAATTGTAGAGATTGACCGTTACCTGCAAGAACCCATGTTACCGCGTCAAGAAAATCCTTTACACGGAAAGAAATTATTTCAACAAATATTACTTGAATGCATGGTAAATATCATTCTAGTTTAAAGAAACAGACTTAAGTTAAATAAACCAGATTGACTTTTAACCACAAATAGTCTTATTTTAATAAATACCAAAATATTATGGTCAACACTCGTAAACAGTACTTTTTTTTTTATAAGTACATTTTATTATAGTTGAGAGAAAATTTCATTAACTGTGAAGTTTACCTACTTTTTTTGTTTGTTGTTGCTAGCTGTCAATTAAACAATAGAATATTTATGTTGTCTATAAAAGAACACAAAGTAATAAAAACTTGTTTTAGTTGTTTAAAGGAGCTAGATTCATTTATATTATTGTTTACCAGATTATTTTTATCGTTATCATAATTATTTTTTTGTGTAACATGTACGGTACGGAGTACGGTATATGAAACGGAACGTTGTTTACGTTTGCCAAATAATATTGTTGGTTGGCAACATTGACTGGCCTGCCGCCATGTTTTTTCTTTCCAATTTCTTTCGGCGTCCGTCTTGCGCGAGAGTTGTGAAAAAAATTAATAAAATTGTTTTGAGGCTGTTTACAAGTGGTTTCCAAGTGGTTTCCAATGGACAAAGACATAGAAAAACTTTTGGAGTCGTGGCAACTGGCGGAATACATTCCCATTTTTGCCGGTAAGTTTACTTATTACATAGTACCTTTAGTTTTTTAAAGGAATGAACATGTTAAATTAGGCATATTTATTATGTCTAGTTATTCTATCATTAGCAAGGTGGATGAGGCGAAGATGTGTCAGGCAGAGAGGATGATGTAAATTAATAGGTACCTTGATAATTATATCAATGCCTACCTACATAATCTAGAAAATTCAATGTGAAAGCGACTGAGTTATTAGCAACATTAAAAACTGTCAACACCAGAGTGTGGTTTCGTCAGTTTAGTAGTTACTGATGCAAGTAACTACTAAACTACTAAGCAAGTAAAACACATATATCACCTAGAAATTTGTGCAGGTACCTACATGTTTTTTTTACATTTACATAAAGTATATACCTACATAGTGTTGTTTTTTTTTTTTTTTTTTTTCAGAAAACAAAATAACATTAGACACGCTTAATATCCTGGATTCGGAGGTCATTAAAGAACTTATTGGACCTGTAGGGGACCGCGTAAAGTTTCAAAAAAATCTCACCCAGTGGATTTATTTAACAAACTCTCTAGAAGTAAGTGTTAAGTACCTACCTACCTGTCTACCAACTAATGTCATCAACAGCTCATACACGTCCCCACTGAGGGGTTCGAGCCTACCCTGAATTAGGGCGACCAGGCCTTAGTCAACCACGCTGGCCCAGTGCGGGTTGGTCAACTTTATACACAACCTTTGACTTTCTTCGCAGGAGTGTGCAGGTTTCATTCATCACGATGTTTTCCTTCACCTTCCAACTATGTAATATGTAGTAATAAGAAGGCACAGAGAAGATATCATATTATACAATTGTATCATGTTGTGGTAGCTTAGCTTTAAGTATGTGTACTTCTTTGTTTGTATGTAATTTTGATGTGTGTACTGTTTGTTGGCAAATAAAAGAGTTAATATCTATCTATATACTATTATGGGTTTTGGGGTTAGACTAGTTTGTCTGTAATCATTATTATCTAAAGGGAGACTGGGCCGAGTTGTAAATGGTTTTTGCTGTTTTACAGTTTTAAGCTTCTGCTGTAATTATATTTGTAATATAACTGTGTCGATATTTTCCACTGTATTATTATAAAGTAACTTATAATACTATCTAAACAGGGTTGTGGCAACTTTGTAACCAAACTGAGACATGCAACTCCATCGGAATTTGAAAATATATTTGGACCAAACCTAAAGCCGGTAACTACCATTTTTTAATATTATTATTTCATTACAGGATGAGCAGTATGGTGGCATCAAAGGAATACAGCGTATCCTATTCTCTTTCAGTAAATGCTCAAGAGATTAAATTTACTTGCCACATCCATTCCATGTGAACGCGTTTTTTCAAAAGCAGGATACACGCTAACAGATCGCAGATCTAGATTAACTACGAAAAAATTGGAACAATTGGTATTTATCAATTCAAATGCTCACTTACTATCCCCTGATTACTTTAAATAGTGTACAAAGTTATGTTCTGTATATTTATTTAATTAATGGCAATCCTATCCATAGTGTCACTCTATTTCCTTGTATTCTTGACAAATAGGTTTGACGTACGATTTGACGTATTTCCCACAAAAACTTGAATTTTACAGTGTTTTTAGCCAAAAATTATTATTAAAAATATTTTAACAAGCATAAACTAAGGTATCAGACATTTAACCCTGAAACCAGTGTGAAGAAACGCAACAAATAGTGATGATAAAATTACACACAGTGCGCTCAACAAAAATTGGATTTTACCCAACAAATGTAAGTATTCAACAGGATTATTATTAAATTTCTAATCTATTCTTAACACTAAACTTGTCTTTTTGTAATATATTCAGTATTCAGTTTTTCTTCAATGAAAATCCCCCATTCTGACAATGAAAGTAACCAAACTTTTCTCACACAATACTAGCAAAATAAAACTACTTCAGCTACATTTGGAAACGTCCTAGACTATAATAAAAGTCCATCCTTAGGCCTTTTACTAGTTTTTTAACAAAAAATACCCTATTTTAAATACAAAATTTACTTTTCAACAACAAAAGTAAACAAACTATTTATATCAAGGCGATAGATGGCACTTTTCGTGCATCCCGCGTTCTCGGCCGACCAATTTGGCTAGACTCATAGGGTGCGGGCCGGGGCGCGGGCTGAGTGTGGTGTGCGAGCGCGGGAAGAGGCGTCATTCATTCGGTGGAAACAACGAAGGAAACATTTTGTTTTATGCGTGCGTGACGCGTGTGAAGGATTTGGTGGCGGCAATGATATTATATACAAGAGGTGTAGATACGCCACCAACGCACGAAACGCGTGCCGTGAATTGGTCCTAATTGTGACCACTGCAGTCAGTCGAGCTGTGACCTGTCATTGTGAGCGCACGTGTCGACTACCTATTAAAAAAAAGTTAAGTGTTTTTTGATCACACGTGTGTGCAAATAAAATTGACGCGGTAAGTGTTTTTTGATCACACGTGTGTACAAAAAACATTATGGTTAGTAGACGGTCGCTGATCTATGGTCTTAGTAAGGACTACCGCACACTGGCTTTTTGTATCGGTTTATTGATGAATTGTTGCCATTATAATGCTAGTTTTTGCCGGTTCTAGTAACCGAATATCGCAAAAAATTAAAAGTCTTGTCCTTTGTCTCGGCCATTGTCTGCCATCTTGTTCGTTCGAGTTCATTGTTGTGTTCTTTTCTAAATGTATTCCGCAAGAAAACGGTAAGTAAATATCATAAATTTTACATAGAATTACTAGGAATTGTGTGTAGATCGTACTAAAGTAAAAACATGTGAAAGAAAAGCAAAATTTCTTGGAAATAAAGTGATGAAACTTTAGAACAGCAAAATTTTACTCGCTGCCCGTGCCGTGTTTGACATAATATTTGCTCTAGTTTTGCTATTATTTCCATGTTTTTATTATTAGAATGCAGGATATTTATTTAGAACTCATTTCCATAAAGAATTTCCGCATGTTATTTCTAAAATAAGGTTTTATCGTGTTTGTAATCGAAAACCGTTGGGAAATACCGGCCGCGGTACAAAAAGTAGCGACAGCAAAACAAGTCATACGAAACTCAAAAATTTTCATACATATTTGAAATCGAATAAATGTTCTTCATATTTTGCTTCTCGTTTACCAACAAAATAAAACTGATTTATTGTATGTTTTTTATTTTATTGTATGTTTTATTTTGTTGGTAAACGAGAAGCAAAATATGAAGAACATTTATTCGATTTCGAACATTTATTCGATTATATATATATATATATTTATATTTAAAATGCGAATTTATCCAATAAAGCTAGAATTTTATAAAATTTATTTATTTATGCTTGTATCAGCTCATCATCGTCAGCTCATCATCATCAGCTCATCATCATCATTTTAGACAAATTTAAATATATATATATACAAATTAAAATTTATTCGAAAATTGGTAAATTTTATAAAATTGGTTACTTAGCTACCCAACAAACATTTGACAGGTCGCCACAACGTGCCGAATTTAACTAAGTTAGTCGTAAATACGTCGCTATCACATCGACACGACCGAGAATAGGCCCATTTTATACGAATCAATGTCATAATAGAGTCACGTAGCGGTCGTATAAATCACTATATGGTTGTATAGTGGTCGTATTGACGTCGTGAGATCCACTTTTCATCGAGTATTGGTGTTTACTACCGCCGCTTTACGGCATTTTATTAAATAATAGTGTTTATCTACACTCATGTCGTAAATCCTTCATTTACTTATCAGAAACGCTAAGCAAATGATATACCTTTCGATGGAGCCGTGACTAAGGATCCATACAAATTTCATTTCGTTATCGCAAAGTTGTAACAAAATGAAGTTTTTTTTTTTTTAATTTTTACGCAGATGCTTGCTATTTGAGCACACTAGCGTGTTTCGGAACGCAACCTTGGCGGCGCGCATGCGCGGTGCGATATTACTGCAAATTTATTTTCGCGCCATTAACGTTTGTATTTTTCCTTATGCAGTTTGTATAATATGTAATTCGTTATTCGTTGTAATAAGTAAGTCGTTATTACAAGTTTTTTTACTAAAAACCCAGTAAAATGTCTGAAACTGATAGTGATATAGACGAAAATTTGACACCCCCGGATATTCTTGAAACAGCAACTAAAATGACAAATAATCTTCTCCCAGAAAAATCAAGGAAGATATACGAAAAAACCTATGAAGAATTCATGGATTGGAGAATGAAGAAAAACACTACATCATATTCTGAAAATGTCTTACTTGCGTAGAGAGAAGAGATGAGAAGAGATGCCAGAAAAACTAAAATCTCCAACTTTGTGGACTAAATTCTCAATGCTCAAAAGTACATTGGGAATTCATCACAACATTGACATGACAAAATATTCAAAGCTAATTGCTTTCCTCAAAAGAAAATCAGAGGGATACAAAGGGAAAAAGTCGAAAACCTTTTCACCTGACCAGATAAAAACGTTTATGAGCGAAGCACCCGATAAGCTATATCTTTTTTCAAAGGTAGGCAGATACTTATTGTTTATTATGATTGTTTAATGTTATTGACACTACTTATCTACATAAACCTTATTTATTCATAATATTGTTACAGACTGCACTCATCTTTGGAATAATGGGTGCGTGCCGAAGACAAGAGTTATACAATCTTCAGTTTAAAGATGTACAAGTGTTTGAAATCACCATTTTAGTCAATATTTACAACACTAAAACAAAGATAAGCCGCTCTTTCTCTATAACGGGCTGTTATTACGAAGTATGTAAAAAATACATAGAACTACGCCCAAATCCCTGCAGCAGCCCTTATTTTTTTCTAAACTTCCAAGCTGGAAAATGTACCACACAAAGAATCGGCATTAATAAGTTTGGTTATCTTGGAAAAGTGATTGCAAATTATCTAGATCTTCCCAATCCAGAATTATTTACGGGGCACTGCTTTCGCAGGACGTCTGCGACATTGTTAGTGGACTCTGGTGGAGATATAACAACTTTAAAAAGACATGGTGGATGGAAATCTACGACTGTAGCAGAGGGATATATTGATGAGTCAATAGCCAACAAGATTCAAGTGTCGAATCAAATACTGAATTCCATCGAAAAAAATACATTGAATATAAATATCCCATCTACATCTACTATAAATGCTCGAGAAGGATCGGTTCCATCCGCAAATATAACCTTTAATAATTGTACCATACAAAATGTCAATAATTATTACAATAAACAATGATTACTTTATTTTGTCTTTAATTTAAATTTGTTGTATGAGTGTAGATAAACTATTGTATGCAACTGTACATAATTAGTATTTAACACTCGTGTATACTTTTATGAAACTCGCTGCGCTCGTTTCATAAACCACACTCGTGTTAAATACCCCTCATTATGCAACAGTTGCATAAATAGCTATTATCACGACTTTATTATGAAATAGAAATAGAAATAGAAATGTATTTATTTGTACAGATTTTTGGTACATTAACATGGTGTTATAAATAAATTTGAATCACAAAAATCTGCCCATTACAGGGCGTACAAATATAACCAATTACTAAAATATACCTAGATCCACAACAATATTATTAAAAAAATTATATATGTATAAAAAACTAATAAAATAAAATGTCAATTATTAAATTCGTAATGTCAATAATGAAATAAGTCATAATATAACCAATTTAACATTTAGATAAATTACAAATCAATCAAATCTTATAGTCATAAAACTCCTTAAGGGAATAAAAACATCTATCACACAGCCAGTTGAATAATTTTCTTTTAAATATAGGGAAAGGTAAGTTTGTTATTACGTCTGGTAAAATATTGTATATTCTTACGACCATTCTAGGACAGTTTTTATCATATAAGGAGCTTTTTCCACGTGGTAGCACCAGTTTATTTGGGTACCTAGTGTTAAATTGAACGACCTGCCTTTTAGTTTTAAATAGATACATGTGTTTCCTTACAAAGCACGCCACTTCAAATATATATAATGATGGTAAAGGCAGAATTCTTAATTTACGGAAAAGTGGGCGACAAGTATCGAGAGGTGCAGCCCTGCAAAGTGCCCGTATGCAACGCTTTTGTATAACAAATGCATCATACAAATTTCTGGAATTGCCCCATAGCACCAAACCATACCGTAAAACGGACGCAACATAGCCGTGATAAGCCATAAGGGCTGTGTCAATATCTGAAATACTGCGAATTCTATACAAGGCATACACGAATCTACTTATTCGGTTGCATACATTTGCAATATGAGAGATCCATGTACAATGCTCGTCAAGAGTTATGCCGAGGAAAGTAGCTTCTGCGACTTCCACCAAATTACGACCACTACATTTAATGTTAAGATTTAATTTCTCCATTTTCCAATTTCGATATATAGTGTACTTTGTTTTATTGATATTAACCTGTAAATTATTAAATTGCAGCCAATCATACATTAAATCAATAGAGTTGTTTATTTCTGTTTCAAATTTATGAAATTTTGAAATTTTGTTTATTAAGTGTTAGTTATGAAATTTTGTTGTTAAGTGATTAGATAAATAATGACGGATGGAATATTTATTGTGTTGGAAATTCCTAATTGAAAAGGTAAGAAATAGCCATTTTGTTTATTTATCTATGTGTAACATCTTTGAAACTCATGTTCAAGTACATAAATGTTGGGAAATTAATGATATCGAGTAATATGAGCTAGTTTTATCGATATAATTAATGCGCCTTATGAATTCTTTAAAATCAGCAATATTTTTACCAAAATTTTAACGAACGTGTTAACAGTCACCTTTAATAATAATACAACATCTAAACGACTTTTAATCTGTATTATCAGCCAGTTTATCAAAATCAGAGTTCCTTATTAAAGTAAATCTGTGTATAAAAACCATTTTCACTACAAAATTAAAATATCAGTGATTTATTTATAGGTGGTTTCAGCGATAATTAAAAATGATATGTGATTAATGGATATCGATAAGTTTTTAACAAAATCAGATTTTATCAAATTGATATATAGGAGTTTGAGATGGCCATGGATATCTACACATTTCATACGAGCGGATCGTTGTATCGGTTGCGGATTTCTGATAATTAACGACGAAACCAAACCTACACATTTTGTACTCACTGAGGCAAATGTTAAATATATGCTAAATTTTGTTTTTTTCTGGTGCCCACACTGCACTTCCTTTGCTATATATATATATGATCATTACCCAGAGGACGAATGTGAATATTGTAATTAAAAAAGATTTTGTTTTACAAAAAATTTCATGATCGATCTGTCAACTACAAATTTAATCTTGTTGGTAAGTGGTCACAATTCGATTTTAAAACCAACTCATTTAAATATAATCCTGTCAATTTCAAATTTTCGAAAAAAAAGAGACAGGCGAAACAACAACTAAATTCTCTCAAATCGCAAAAACGTCTGAAAAACTGCTGTCGCGTGCTGTCGGTTATTTGGCTGGATTAAATTTGACAGCACAAAATTTCGTTGTTGATCTTTTGTCTCTTTCATTATCCAGATGAGAAAGTAACAGAACTAGATTCTTAAATACGCCACGTTGGCTTTAAAATCGAATTGATGCTATGTCTAGGTGTATTATATTGTTATCTTATTACTTGAACTTAAGCTTTACTTGTTAAGTAGGTATATTAACAAAAGATTGGATAAAAGTGATTAAGTGTGAGTTACACGTTCCTCCTAAATATTATACCTATTAGGTGGTTCGATCAATTCTTATCTTTTAAAAACATAGTTCGATGAGTGGCGTTATTTTCGTTTATTGGCTGTGTGTGTCTTTCTGCAAGCTAGTCCTTCCCTCGTCGCCCCCCTCCTCACGAGTGGTGCCATGCGTACGGCGCCGCGCCGGCTCAACGCTCACTTTGTTTTGAATTGCCGGTGAGTGTTGGTGTCGTGTCGCCGCGCCGCGCTGTCATATGCTTGTTTACGTTGACTCGCGGGCGCGTTCACGAAATATCAAACATATTATTTCGTTGATGTTTAAAAATCATTTATGACCATACATCTATTTCAGACGAGTAAAGAAAAATGCCATTCAAAATAATTGAAACAATTGAACGCGGAAGACGATTAATTACAACAGTTCCTTCAATATGGGAAAGTGATGGAAATTTATATTGGCCAACCAAAAATGTGACTTCATTGAAGAAATATGAAAAGTCCGTACCTAAATCCGACTGGAAGTGTTTATCTTGCATACTATTACGGGATAATATATTAGATTATAAAACTGCAGAACATGAGATCGCTATGATGTCTGATGCCACAGATACAGACGACAAGGAAAATGAGCATCTACGGAAAAAAACTTCAGGCGCATTAAATTTGAACAATTTGGCAATGGAATGTATACAGGTAATTTGATTTTTCTTTAAAAGGAAATGATTACTTTATTATTGAGTGTAGATATGTCGTAAAAATTGTGAAAAGTCAAGATACTAAAAAGAGAAAAAATACCTCTGTTTTTTTCATTGCAATATTGGTTGCAATATCAAAGCAAATTATAAACAAAGAGAATGTTTATCGTTATCTGATCTTACTCAAGACGACTGTACTTTAGCTCAGGTATCAAAAAGTCAATCTGTTCCAACTTTAAGCACAGTATATAGTTTTGGTGATGTATCATCCAAAGTAACCACAGAATCGACTTCTAATATCAGCAAACAAAAGTCTCTTTCGATGTCGGACTTGACCTGTGATACCATAGGTCGAATTACTGTCGTTAGATGGCAATCGTTATCTTTATTTGAAGAAAATACTGCTTATGATTGTGATCGCACACTTTTCGAGCTTTACAAAATCTCTGAGCTGAGAAAGTCAAATTCATCTTCGGAAGTACAAGACGAATGGCATGAAAGTATCGATTGTTTAGAGGATCTCAATAACTCGAATAAAGACAGAAAGCGACAGAAAAAAGCTAATGAATCTGCCTGGAAAAAAAATACTAGCAAAAGACAGCGAATGTTGGGTGAGGAGTATCTAGGCTACAGCAAAATGGAACAGAATGTTATAAGACCTGCCCGGGAGATGGGAGAAAGATGCAATTCAGATTTTTGCAGAAGAAGTAAATTCAGAGGATTTGATAGACTGACTGAGGAGTCCAGACTGGAAATACATCAACACTTTTGGAAACGCTTAAACGCTTAAACTGGGACCAGCGTAAGGTGTATGTGGCAAATTATGTAAAACGCACCGATACTGGCCGTAAAAGTAAATCATCGGCAGATTCCAGACGTGGCCAAACACTGTTTTATTTTTTACCTCTTACACGAGACGGTAATGAAAGAATTCAAGTTTGTCGTGAGATGTTTTTGAACACATTATCATTGGGTTCCTTTACCGTTCAATCCTGGACTAAAGAAGTAGACTATGGAATGGTGACCAACAAAGAAACAGCTATGGCTTCGAAAAATAAAGAACGTAGAGTAGATGTTGATAGGAAAGCCTTGACAGCAAATAATTTTCTGGACAACATCCCGAAACTGCCTTGTCATTATGCAAGGAAGGAGACAACAAAACTTTTTCTTGAGCCATCGTACCACAATCTTAGACAACTATTAAATGATTATAAAGCTTATTGCCAAGACAACGAGGAACCACAAGTGAGTAGATACACCTTCGAGAAAATGTTTCATGAGAAAAACCTCTCTCTGTATACGCTAAAAAAAGATATGTGTGATACGTGTTCTGCACACAAGGCTGGGAACGTAAATGAAGTCGACTATCAAGCGCATATTTCAAAAAAAGCCAGAGCTAGACTTGAGAAAGAAAACGACAAGAAAGCTGCAGAATCTAAAGACCTCATAGTGCTCACAGTTGATTTAGAGGCTGTGAAAGTTTGTCCGTATCTTACTGCAAGTGCTCTATATTTTAAGACAAAGCTTACTTGCCACAATTACACTGTATATGATTTGACCACTCATGATTGCTGCTGTTACTGGTTTGATGAGACTGCCACTGACCTTACAGCGAACACCTTCACTTTTTTCCTCGTAGACTATTTGGAAAAAAAATGCATACCACGGAACTTGCCTATTATTGTATACTCTTATGGTTGCACTTACCAGAACAGAAATGCTATTTTAAGTAATGCACTACTCAACCTGAGCATGCGCCACGGAATTACTATTACACAGAAATATTTAGAACCAGGCCACACACAAATGGAATGTGATTCTGTTCATGCAGCCATTGAAAGAAGACTCAAAAATCGCGAAATCCACCTTCCATCGGATTACATCTCCATTACAAAAGAAGCACGACGAACTAAACCATATGAAGCAGTTCTGGTGGAACATGATTTCTTCAAAGACTTTTGTAAGGATACAAACTTATACTACAAAAGCATTCGTCCTGGTAAAACGGCAGGCGATCCTCAAGTCACCGATGTCAGAGCCATATTTTACGAACCGAATGGGGAAATTAAAGTGAAACTTCATTTCGATGATGAGTGGACCGATTTGCCTCAGCGACCAAGACGAATATCGCCAATGTACAACCAGTTACGTTTTGAAAAAATCCCTTTAAAATTGACAAAGTTCAATCACTTGCAGCAGTTAAAGGTAGTTTTACCAAGAGACTGTCACCCTTTTTATGATAATTTACCACATGAGTAGTTTGTTTGTAATAAGTTCATAATGCTGATTCTAATGACTAATTGATCTTAGTTCATTATTTTTATTAATGTCTTTTTTATTCTGCATTTTAAAGGTAGTTTTACCAAGAGACTGTCACTTTTTTTATGATAATTTACCACATGAGTAGTTTGTTTGTAATAAGTTCATAATGCTGATTCTAATGACTAATTGATCTTAGTTCATTATTTTTATGTCTTTTTATTCTGCCTTTTTCGAAAAAAAATTGAAATACTAATAATAGGTAGTGTAGCGTTAAAAAAAAGAAGCTAGCTAGCCTGTGGTTGACAACCACAGGCGAAACGTGAAATTTAGGTGTACAAAGAAAGATTTAGTTGAATTTGTCCGAACGGTATAATATAAATTTAAAAGGGCCTAGAAATTGCCAAAGTACCAAAAAGATGAGCCGAGTGTCGGGTCCTGAGGGGACTCCGTCGATATAGTGTCGCTGAACTAGTGTTGTGTTGTGGTGTATCGATGCAGGAAGGTGTAAAAAACCGCGGAGTACCCCGGAGAGTAATTGCCAAACGGGAACCAAAAAAGGGAGGGCCAGAGCAACCTAAACGGCCTTTTTAGAATTTGGAAAAAAAAATAGAAAGAATTTGGCAAGATCCGCATACAAAATTACAAAACTGATACAAAAAACAGGCTAAAAAAAATCCGCGAGATGGGCCGTATCCCAGGGGGGACGCCGGTGCGCGGGTCTGCGGCACTCAGCTGGTACAGGCGCGGACGCACACAACGCAGGGATCCAGGCACGTCCGATGCCTGGTGGCCTCAGGTGTCCGGAACCACAGCGAGAGATCGTGAAAGGCACAGAGGGACCCTCGTGTGTGTGTCGCAGAGGCCGGAAATACACTGTAAAGATTGACAAAGAAATAATCGCCATCCAACCAAGACAAGGAAAGAGAAAAGTGCGTCGATAAAAACCAGGAGGAAGACAACACAAGATTTACCCGGCTAGTCCAAACGGGATATGTGTCCAAGGCTTATCGCACCATACGGGAATGATCCCGGGCAAAATCCGATTGAATAGAATTGAATATTTACTAACAAAGCGACTCACGTTTTGGAGATCGATTCAAGAAAAAATCGCTCCTATCAATATGACACTTCGGAAAACAATCAACAATTTAGAAAAAGGTCAAACCAAGAAAATTTGAAATTTGAAAATGTGACATAAAAACCGGCCAAAAGAAAAAAGAATCATCAAAAGGTTATTAAAAAACCTGCAGTAATGCTGCAGTAGGTACTAGGGTGGTCCTTATTTTTCGACTCTTGAATTATCCCCGGGGCATTTTCTCATTCGATTATATACCTCTAAATATGAAATTAGCTTTTTTGTTTTTTTTTGGTTAAGATTTAGAGGTCGCTACCAGCTGTCAAAATTTTTGTGTTTATATTGTTTTATTTAAGTGTTTATATCACATTTTACGTGCAAATGAACATCGCATAGATAGAATAAACAATCGCTTCTTGTCCCCTTTTCCCCTCAACCCCTCTTCTGTACCGACGCGTCGAGATTTAGCCCGCCCCGCACTTCAGTTCTAATAAGTCATCAACGAGGGCGCACGTGTTTTGTTTGTGTAACGTGTTTCAACTTGCAATGGCATCTACAAGTAGCGGACTGAGTAAATCTACTAGAAATCAAAGTAAGATTTCGCTTATCGGTCAATTATTATCCGAATTAAGCCAATCAACGCTGCCATCCATCGGTGAAGTTCTGCGTTTTTTTCTTTTACTACAAAAATGAAGAGAAGAAAAGCATACGTGAATCTGCGACTTTGGCGGCTTGCGGCTAGCTTGTGGGAAAAAGTTTGTATACCAACTCAATTAAAAAAACATGTCATCAGTAAAATTGAAAAACTATTCAAAGAATGGCAGAATCTAAAAAAAAATTAAGAAAATAAGAAAAAACGTTCTGACGTATTAAAGAAAAAAGAAGAAAACTGGCAACAAAAATTAGAAGATTTTATTTGATATTGCTCATCGTGATGCATTAAATATTATGACTATAGAAGAAGACAAGCAGTTTTTATTAGCAGTGCGACAAAATCGATGCCAGTTTTTAATTGGTTCAGTGGACAGAAAAAGTATAAACAAATGTAAGAAAATAAAACAGAAAGAAGAACGCCATGAGAAATTGCGCCAGCGTGAAAACAAACATATCTCGGCTTTAACAGAAAAGTGCTCTTTTTCTGCATTATCAGTTCTTTCATCGTCGTCGTCGGCCACCACCAGTATAGAAGCAACTTCATCGGACTCCGAATGCATATCACAATTGTCAGAAATGCAACCACCTCAGAAACGAGCTCGAAAAGACATTATTAACAGCCAATTAGCTTCCAGTCTTGATGTCTCTAAATTGAGTGACAGACAAGCGACTAGGGTCGTGACATCTACTTTGAAAAGTGCAGGCTGTGATCCATCAGAATTTAATGTCAATAGATCTTCTATTCGTCGACAGCGTATGAAAAATCGCAAAGCTGTTGCGGAATCTCTCATACACGAGTTTAAACCCAATTCGTCATTGACAATCCATTGGGACGGTAAACTGATAGAAGACATTACGGGGCATAAAACTGTAGATCGGCTGCCAATCTTGGTATCAGAACATGGAGTTGATCAACTGCTTGCAGTTCCAAAATTGGAACGTGGAACAAGCGAAGCATGTGCGTCAGCTGTCTACGAAGCTATAATTTCATGGAATTTGAGCGATCAGGTAAAATGTTTGTGTTTTGACACTACTGCTGTAAATACCGGCTTAAGAAGTGGAGTATGCGTTCTTTTGGAGCGAAAAATGGATAAAAATATGCTTTGGTTTGCTTGTCGTCACCACATAATGGAAATTATGTTGTCAGCTGTAGTGGATCAATTGCTTGCCCCATCTAGTGGTCCTGATATACAATTATTTAAAAGATTTAAGAACAATTGGAACTGCATTGACCAAAGCGACTTCAAAACAATAACAGATGACCCTGAGGCAAGAATTCTTGCAGAAGTGGCCGCAGACAGGATTTCTTTTGCCAAAAAGCAACTACAAGTACATCAACCTCGAGATGACTACAGAGAACTGTTGAATCTCACTATCATTTTCTTAGGAGGTATTCCTGAAAAAGGCATTTTATTTAGGAGACCTGCTGGTCTACATCGAGCTAGATGGATGGCAAGAGCCTTGTACTGTCTGAAAATTTATATATTTGGGTCATTCTATACATTTAAGAAATTTATGTTCGCATGTTATATCTCTGAAAATATATGTCATAGGTAATATATTTTTTTGATATAAATAAAAGTGCTACTTACTCTATAGATTATTTAAAAAAATATTATTTTATTAACACGATTTAACTTATTTTTCAAGTCGACAGCATGTGATATATCACGTTCTGTCGACTGTTCGTATACGCTCGAGTTAAATTCGGACTCAATTATAAAATAAATGAAAGCTGCTTGTACCACGGTTGCTAATGTATTAATTACATTACAACCTTGACTTAAACATTTCCTAAAAACCACAAAAATAGAGCAAATAATTTAAAAGTTGTAGCTAATTCTACAAGCGTTATAAAAAAAAATCACATCTGTCGACAGCTAAAGTTTCATACTTTTTGGATTAAAAATATATATTTTTGTACGTCTATTTGATATTAAAATGGCAACACTGTAGGCACTTGTCATCTCGCTCAGTGAGAACTCCTTTATGGAAAACTTATTTAGAGAAAATTAAAATTGAATAGTGGTTCTACACGGTTGTCGGAGATAAAGCATCACTTCGGAAATTGAATACGAAAAGGTTAGTAAAATGTTACAAATATTTGGACGGTGTGGCTTTGTTGAAATGAATGTCTGCCATGAATTCACCTCATTGAACGACCTAACCTAAAAATCATGTGCGAGTAAACTATGTTTTAAAAGAAATCGTCACTTCTGTCTATGTCACGCCTGTCGACAGGTTTGTCGACAGAAGTGATGTTGTTAGACAGAAGTGACGTTTTTGTGTTTAAGGGATTCTACCTAGATTCTACATCAAGCGAGTAGCTTTGCGTGAGGTTGGACTTCACTTGGTGTGGACGTGCTTTCAAGACAGGCTGCTCGCTTGGTGTGGATTCCTTATCTACATATGCTTAAGCTTTGATTTTTAACAATAGATAACATTTTTTTTATTTGCCTTGCATGATTAACTAACGCAAAATTTTGTCTATAGATGCCAAAGAAGAAGATGTCAGAAAAAGAAAAGAAAGAGAAACGTAAACAACAACAAAGGGAATGGGTAAGAAAAAAAAGAGCGAGATTAACTGAAGATAATTTGGAAGAACGAAGAAAAAGTGACAGAGAAAGGTACAAAAAAAGAAGGAGGCAGGATTAATTAAAAAAATTAATGAGCTTACTCCGCGAACTCAAAAAATGATTCGTAAGCAATGGCGAGAACGTGCCCAAAAGCATCGTGATAGAGTAAAGCAGTTAAAAGAAGCAGAAAAGAAAGTATTAAACAATACGCCACCTTCTTCTTTAGTAGAACATGGCTCTCGATCCTCAAGATCTACCTTGGGTCGCCAGATTGCAGAGAGAAATAGAAGGAGAGCAAGAACAGAGAATAACTATTTAAGGGAAAGAATCTTGCAATTAGAAAACCGCTTAGCTAGATACAGAATGAGATTGTTGCGAAAAGACCCTTCAAGTAACAAAATTTCAATTGAAGTTCGAGAGGGAATTGCAGCAAAGAAAAAGAAGAAGTTAATAGATTTGAAAGAGACAGTTCGAATTTTTTTAGAGCAGGATGACGTGAGTAGATTGACTTCAGGGAAAAAGGAAACAATCACGAGAAAGAAAATAAAAAAACAAATTCGTTTATTGAATGATACAATGCTAAATTTGTACAAGAAGTTTAAAGAAGACACTGGAATCCGAATGTCATATGCTTTGTTTTGTAGGAATCGTCCCTTCTGGGTATTGATTCCTGACGTCAGAAGAAGAGAAACTTGCCTTTGTGTCACTCATGCTAATATGCAGTTAATGGTAATAAGCTTAAATAGGGCAAAAATCTTGAGTTTCAGCACTTCTAATGAGTTGGTCAAGAGTATTTGTTGCAATGGACGACTTCAGGTAAACTGCTTAAACAGAGACTGTCATGATTGCAAAGAAAAACCTGTCAATTTAAACGATTTTGATCCTGAGGATCCTATAACTTATGAAAGGTGGGTGAAAAAGTAACAATTACTATAAAAAATGTCCCCAAAATATCCCAGAAGACTGTCAAAGAATCAATCACTGTCAATAAAGCTGAACTGGTCAAAATATTGCAAGATAAGCTACTTGGATTTATGAGTCATATAGCCACAATCATAAACCAATATAAGACTGTCACAAACATCAAGAAAACTTTATCAGAGGACGAAGCTTTACTTCATATCGACTTTGCTGAGAATTATGTGTGCAAATATTCTGAAGAAGTCCAATCAACACATTTTGCAGGGTCAAAACCACAAATATCCTTACATACTTCAGTCCTATACTTACATGGTCAAGAAAATGATTGTATCCAAAGTTTGTGTTCCGTTTCTGAAAATTTAAGGTATGATCCTATTATGATTTGCGCTCACCTTAAACCAGTTCTTGATTATATAAAAGTCAAAGTCCCAAACATTAAAACAATGCATTTCCAAAGTGATGGCCCTACAACACAATACAAAAATAAGTCCATGTTTTTTTTGATTGCAAAATACATAGCATGTGAGCTGAGGACTGACAATATTATATGGCACTTTAGCGAAAGCGGGCACGGTAAAGGGGCCCCCGATGGTGTCGGCGCTTGCATCAAAAGACAAGCAGATGCATTTTAAAGGAACGATGGCAATTCGACAACTTACTTGGAGCAAATCTGACCCAGACTTTATCCACGCGCGTAAATTGAGCTGCGGCATTTGCGAACCAGATAAAATCTGCCCTCATAGCGAGATGGGACTAATATACTTGACATATAAAAATGATTTACACGATTCTTGCACACCAAAGTCTCTCGAACAATTAAACTCTCCGTCGAGAAGCCCAAATCCCGATTTTCTTGAAAGTGATGTAAGGTCTCCATCACTTTTGCGTGATGAATCTCGCCTACACTCCCCAAATCCAATAGACAATGAATGTATGACACCAAAATCCTCTCCAGAACTTTTGAAAACATCTGCACCACCAAACACATGCAATAATTACAAGGCTCTAGACTTCTACAAAATGTGTTATGGGAGTGATGACAGCGAAGATGAAGTCAACCAATCAGTTCAACGACGTCCGTTAAAAGAAATGAATGAGGCCTGCGACATGGAGTCTCCTGTAAAAAAAGTTAATCGACGTTTGCGTAAACTGTCATCATCATCATCAGGGGAAAACATATTTTGATTATTGGCGACAAAAGTGACATAATTTCTGTTGACATTTTTTGGTGTTTTTTTTTCTCTACTTAGAGATTGATTATATTTAAAAAAATGGTATAGATGGGAGTTATTAAGTTTGATTATGTTTATAGAGGTACGTTTTGTTTTTTTTTATAATAGTTGCACATTATAGTAAAGACATGGTCACTTCTGTTGACACCGACGTCTATGTCTATGTCTATGTCTAAAAAACGTTAAGTGTACTTTTTTTAATAAATAATTAATATTGATCTCTGACACTAATTTTCTGATGTTCCTAAGTTACCAAAGCATGCTTTGATGTAAGAATACTCATTAAAATATAATTTTTGAAAACATTTTTTTTATTTTGCTCTCTGGTAGAATGACCCATTTAAGCATCAGTTTAAGCTAACGAAGAAGGACGAAAAGTCTGTGAGAGAAATATGCATTTTCACGGTGATGATTTATGTTAAATATTGGTTTCAAGCCTCTACCCAGGTAGAGTCTACCGCATGGTCAGCACCAAGAAACGACTTGCAATTATTAAAAGACCTTAAAGCTTTTGAAAGCTTTAACAAAAATATAGCTATTGTTGCGCTGAAAAAGATTGTAAATCATCTGTGGTATTTGTCAGAAGAGCTAGTTTCGCTTGCATTTTTCGATGACGAACTTTCAGTTCAAGAGAAGAAAAAAATGGTAGAAGCACTGAAAATTGAAGGCACAAAAGATTTCTTAAAAAGAACAAAACTTGATATCTCACATATCCCCAAAAAAAATATAGAAAACTTCGTGAGTGGTAATTCCTTAAGATTCTTCCAGATCCTAGGTATCTCATCAAATTTTTTGAAAAAAGATGTGGAAACTTGGAACGAGGACACTGATTATGTTGCTGCCAAAAATATCGTTCATTCTTTGCGAGTAGTGAACGACATAGCTGAGCGCGGTGTTGCTTTAATGGAGGAATATAATAAATTAATTACATTCAATGAAGAACAAAAGCAATATTTGCTTTTGTTGGTAAAAGAGTATAGGAAAATGTACCCTAATACTAACAAGTCAACTCTTATATCTTAAAAATAATTGATTCAAATGTGTACATAATATCTTAGTTCATAGCAACAACAATATTTTGTAATATTTTTATTTCTTGGCTATAAAAATAAATGAATCTAACAAATACAGATTTTGTGTTTTTACTTAAAATTCAAACCTTGGTAGCGACCCCTAAATGTCTTTTAAAAAAATTAATAAAAATAATGAAAGACTTCCTTATGGTATATATTCAAATTACGTGGTGCCCCGCAAAATAAAAGAAAAATTTTTTTTTCGTAGGAATAAGGACCGCCCTAGTAGGTACTCTATTTTATTATGTTGGATTACAAATTTGGTAATGCAAAAATGTCGTTTTATTTAAATAATTTACATAATTTCATTCTATTCTTAAAAATACGCTTATATGTTAATTAATTGTATTTTTGAATAGTTTTCAGTTTCTTCATTCCTTTATAATATCTCCTAACTTGAACTTAATTTTAAATTCGTTAATAGAAATACCTCCTATCTTACAAAATCATGTATAATTTGGTTATTCAGTACATATTATTTTTTCTTAAAAAACATTAGGTTTCTGATGCTTCAGAGAATAGTTTACGAAGAGAAATAAAGCAATTGATAGGAATTTGAAGAAATATTTACAAGTGGAAAAACCGTCTAACATCAAAACTTTCAACACAACACAGAAATCAATAGCTTCTATCTTATACTAACTTTGAATCCTCTATATCTACTAAATTAAAATAAGTTTAAAAAAATTGCTATTGAAGTAACAAAACTACCTTCAGAAAACGAGATCGCGCTAAAGTTAGAAACAAAAAAGTTATTCAGTTTTTTCCTCTTCCTGTAAAGTTAGGTACAGACCTAACTTTACAGGAAGAAGTCGACATACTAATCCAGATATGAGCTGTTGATGATGATGAATCCAGATAATATTTATTTTATCATAGGCCTCTTACTAGTTTTTTAACAAAAAATACCCTATTTTAAATACAAAATTTACTTTCCAACAACAAAAGTAAATAAACTATTTATATCAAGGCGATAGATGGCACTTTTCGTGCATCCCGCGTTCCCGGCCGACCAATTTGGCTAGACTCGGAGGGTGCGGGCCGGGGCGCGGGCGAGTGTGGTGTGCGAGCGCGGGAAGAGGCGTCATTCATTCGGTGGAAACAACGAAGGAAACATTTTGTTTTATGCGTGCGTGACGCGTGTGAAGGATTTGGTGGCGGCAATGATATTATATACAAGAGGTGTAGATACGCCACCAACGCACGAAACGCGTGCCGTGAATTGGTCCTAATTGTGACCACTGCAGTCAGTCGAGCTGTGACCTGTCATTGTGAGCGCACGAGTCGACTACCTACTAAAAAAAAGTTAAGTGTTTTTTGATCACACGCGTGTGCAAATAAAATTGACGCGTTAAGTGTTTTTTGGGGTTCGTAGCAACTGCTTCCATTCGCAACTCCCCCCTGATAACAAATAGCAACCGAATTTTCAATGTAATGTTGGGAAGAAAAGTGTTACTTTTAGACTTATTTGTATTTTTTTCATTAACACACAATAATTATAATGATTCTGATACTAAATTAGAATCTAACATGCCCGTTTTGACTTTAAATAAATTTGCAAGGTAGCTAGTCAATGCAATGAAATTACCACGTGAACTACATAGTTTAGCGCATTTGGTTACATAGAGAACAATGGAATAGATAAGACTCAGTAGACAAGCAATGCCTCTGTTGTGCATGAATGAGTCACTCAGTCCAGCGAGCTTCATATCAATGCTATTCCTGCTTTACCTATATTGTTAAAATTCCAGTTATTAATAACAATAGAAAAAAGGACAAAACAATATTTCTATCTCTTTTTCAAGTAGATTCGTCCATGTAACCTGCAATAGCATTGATATGATCAAAAGGGTGTTAGTCGTTTGGTCACAATGTCGGGTGAAGGTCCTTCTTAGGGACTAGCAATATTAAATTATCAGTTAATAAACAACCAAAGGGGATTAACACTACTACATGCTGGGCATGCATACAATCTGCACAGAAACAACAAATTTTCCGAAGTTTGGGTATGCAATAATAAAAAAAGTAAAAAGTGTGGTGGTTCCGTAAAATTGAACAAGCAAGTGAACTGTGTGCAAATACAAATATTATACTTCACTGGTTCTTCCGAAAGATTATTTACTAGTAGTAGCGTCCTCGTACTACCGTTGTCACAACTCTATAAAGCCAAAATCGAAACTGGCAACACTACTATCACTCGTTTCCGGTTCCTAATGTCATTGTTTTTCTTTGTGCACCGAAGTCACTACTTGTTTTTATGAAACATGAAGGATTCAGAGATTAAACAACTTATTAATCATTTACAACGGAAGTTAAAGAAGCGTTCGCCGTCTTCGTCCCCGTCGGATTCTGCGGATAAATCGGCTAAATCACGTAGCCCGAGCGTCTCGTCGACGCGGCCGAAAAAACGTCCAAGTCGCCGAAGATGTCGTGTTATTTTCGATGACTCGTCAGAAACTAATGAAGACGGAAAGGCAAACAACGACAGTTAGTATTTACCTGCCTGTTTATAGTAAAAAGTGGAATATTTTTCATAACCTCAAAGTTGCAAGTGTTGTCTGGATGGCACACGCAACTATCTATAAGCATTACAAGCGACGACTGGATGTTCCGCGTAATGTCTTACCATACCATCAAGAACCTTGATGCATATTATGCACGGAATTGCAAGTACTGTCTGCATGGCGTACGCAATTACCAAACATTTTCTCTGCATTGAAAGTGTGTACTGGATGTCACTCATAATGACAAATAATTCCTTTCCAACTATCACAGAACGTCCAAAACGTGATGGAATGCATGTCTAATCAGTGTGTTCTTTTCCTTTTTTTCAGTTGAAAGAAGTGAGGGTTGCGTTGTTGTGGATAACGATATTGAGGAGGTGTTTGGAGAAGACCCCACACTGCAAAAAGAATTTGGTGAGGATATCCACCCACATGTGGCAGTGCGGTGGACAAATATTTTACAAAAAGGTATAAATAATCGTGCAGATATTATTAAAAAGCATTTAACGCCAGCAAATTGTAATTTTATTCTGGCTCCCAAGTTAAATGATGAAATCAAGGGAGCAGCTCAGGACACAGCTGTGAAAAGAGATAGTAAATTAAAACAAAAACAAAAACAACTTGGTGTCGGCATTACTTGTATTGGAAAGGCAATTAATGAAGCATTTAAGATTGACAACAAGGATATAAGAAAACAAATTTTGCAACACCTTGGAGATGCTGGCCAAATTTTAACAGACTTACATTACCAAGATACCATGACTAGACGCTCCCTTTTAAATCATGGATTAAATTAAATAAGCAAGGAGGCTGCCAAAGATTTGCCACGTGACCGGTGGCTCTACAGTGAGGTTTTGCAAGACAAGTTAAAGGCTGCAAAGTCATGTAGTAAATCAGCAGCCGATATCAAGATTAAACAGCCAAAGCCAACACCATCACGACCAAGACTGGAAGCGAGGGCACCCATTAGCACTCCAGAAGCTTTAAACTGGAGGGGCTCGTCTCGCCGGCCGGCACAGAACACATGACGGCGGGATCGTACCAGCGGCGACCAACAGCGACAGCAGCGGGCCCGTCAGTCCCCCGCAGGGCGCAGATGAGCCAGCGCCGACCACCAGCGAAGCGGTTTTAGATGTACAGGTAACCTCACACGGTGGACGTTTAAAACATTTTTATTTGAAGTGGTGTAGTTTAACCAAGGACCGCACTGTGCTTTCATGGATCAAAGGTTACTGTATTCCATTTAGTCAGCCAGTTCATCAGGCTGTACCGCTAGTCACCTTGCCTCGCAATGACCTTGAGGACATGTATTTTACTCAAGAGATTGATCGGTTTACTTCTATTGGTGTTTTAAAGAAATGTTCACCTTGTAAAAATCAATTTATTTCCAAGATATTTTTATTAGACAAACCTAATGGCAGTAAGAGGATGATTCTTAATTTAAAACCTCTTAACAAGTTTATAAATACTTCCCATTTTAAACTAGAGGATTATCGCTCTGCCATTAGGTTAATGACAAGAGGTTGTTATATGTGCTCTTTAGACCTGAAGGATGCCTATTTTCTTGTAAATATTTCTAAGAACTACAGGAAATATTTAAGATTTCAATATAAGAACGAGCTCTATGAATATACAGCTTTGCCTTTTGGTCTAAATGTTGCACCATATGTTTTCACCAAACTTATGAAACCAGTCATGCAGTATCTCCGTAGACTTGGTCACTTATCTGTCTATTATTTAGATGATCTTTGTTTATTTGGTAATACTTATGAAGATTGTTTAAATAATTTAAATGAAACAAAGAATCTTTTAAATTCCTTAGGATTCATTATTAATTATGAGAAAAGTGTACTAAATCCTAGCAGATCTTGTAAATTTTTAGGATTTATATTAAATTCTGAAGATTTTACAATTTCACTTCCAGATGAAAAGAGAGCCAGAATTAAATCAGAAATGTTGCATCTAAGCACCCTTAACCTCCTGAGACCCTGAGTACTCATACGATGACATAAACTTAAAAAAAATCGTGAATGAACGTATAGGGACAAATTTAAATTTGGCGCAGTTTGGTGAAAAGCAAGGAATGTTGCCATAAAAAAAAAATACTTGGGGTTGTTTTTGAACGCACATCTGTCATGGCGACAGTGACAGCGTAACCGAGAGGTATCATCATGCCACGACGTGAGTTTTTATATTTTATATCTATTGAAATCTATACGTATTCCTTTATTTTTTGTTAATTATTATAAAAATTAGGTAAACATATTATTTAACTATAATTAGAAACCAGTATTTCAAACGAAATATCAATATAACCATGTAGGCACATATTTTTATTTCTATGTCATCATCTGATCACATCCGTTCTTTACTGCATCTTTTTATTTTTTATTATGTCATCACATAAAGACACTAGTTCTCAATTTAGTGTTTTTTTTTAGCCTTACAGGACGAAATTATTTTGCAACTGCTCGATGAATCCGATGGCGAAGCATTGTCGGACAGTGAAAATGAAGACCCAGTTATACCAAATCATTTTGGCGAGGAATCCAGTTCGGACGACGAAGAAAATGCCAGCGATACTGTACCAATACAGGCAGAAAATGCATCTTCATGTGACGAGGAGACTGCAAGTTCAAGTACTCCTCGGTTACTACCTGTGGCAATTATTAGTGGTCGAGGAAGAGCAAGAGCTAGAGGAGGAAGAATAATGGGAAGGGGGAGGGGAAGAGCTTTAGGAAGGGGGAGAGGAAGAGGAAATAACTCATCAGTATCGATTACACCTTCATCTCGAGGTCGGAGACGTAGTCGTGGTCTCCAGCAGCGCCGATGCGATCAATACAACCAAAAATGGTCCAATATTTCGTTTACACCCGACATTAGAGGTTTACAGCAACCAGCATATTTGACTTATGATCGCACGGAATGGAAGCCAATTGATTTTATAGAAGAATACATAGATGATGATTTAATGCAAACAATTGTTACGGCTACAAACAGGACAGTTTTAGCTCGATCCGGAAATAGTTTGTGCTTTACATTGAAGGAATGTAAAATATTCATTGGAATGAATTTTATAATGTCTTTTCTACGATTTCCAAAAATACGCATGTATTGGAGTCAAAAGTGGCGTGTTCCAATAATCGCAAAGTCAATGGCTAGAGATAGGTTTTTTAAAATACGATCCTCACTAAAAGTCCTGTACGATGATGATTTGAGCCCCAAAGAAAAGAAACAAGATAAAATCTGGAAGGTACGTCCTCTTCTTGAACGTATACTGAAAGGGTGTCACAAACAAGACCGCACCGTTGATATGAGTATAGACGAGATGATGGTACCATTTTCTGGTCAATGCGGTATTAGAGTATATTTGCCGAACAAACCAAACCCATTGGGACTGAAAGTACTTGTACTAGCCAATCCTAATGGAGTTGTTTGTGATATGATAGTTTACCAATGCGAAACTACCTTCCCCACGGAACTGACTGAGCGTTATAGTGTCGGTGAGTGCTCGATATTGTTCTTGACACGGTCTTTGGTACCTGGGCACATAATACACTGTGACCGGTACTTTACCACAATAAAGCTAGTGGACACGATGCTAGAAAACGGATTCTACGTCGTTGGAACTATTATGGCCAATAGAATACCTAGGCATATTCCCTTGATACCGGATAAGGAATTAATGGCCAAGGGACGCGGTACAACCTTTACTACAGTTCGAGATGACAACAAGCTGGCGATTACTAAATGGCAAGACAATAAACCAGTGTACATGCTTTCTTCTTGCTATGCTTCTGAAAAAACAGACACCTGCCGACGGTGGTCTAAAAAAAATAAAAGATACGAGACTGTGATACGCCCCGAAGTTGTCAGAGAATACAATCAGTCCATGGGTGGAGTCGATTTGGCAGATCGTATGTTATCTGATTGCCCAGCTCGAGCGAGAACCAAGAAGTGGACGGTTCGTTTCATATTCCACATGTTGGATTTAGCTGTTACTAACTCTTGGTTTGTGTATCGCAAAGAAAGTATAAAAAAAGGCGTGGCTCGAAAAAAAATTATGCAACTGCAGGAGTTCAAAATGAACCTAGGCCACTATTTTATCGAAGCCAATGACGTGTCCAGTGATAGTACATATTCAGAATCCGAAGGAGTACTAGAACCAAAACACAAAAGAAGGAAGGTAGCTATCGTACCACTTCCGTCAGACACCAGAAGATCTCAAAAAGCCGATCCTATGCCGACAAAGACTTCTTTTCAAAACAGATGTCGCTTGCCAGGCTGCAAACAAAAAAGCAGGACCAAGTGTTCAAAATGTAACATTTATTTGTGCAACACTTTAGATCGCAACTGCTATAAAGATTTCCATAAGTACTAGTTTTTTCTTTCTAATTTCAGAATTGTTTTTAATTTTCAGTGCTAATGAGAGTGTTGATTTATTTGTATCTTTTATTACTTGGTGAGATAGATATCGAAATCTCTGTTTTGTATCGAAAAGTCTGTTTTGTGCCATAAATAGCAATAACCTAGTGATTGTTAATTTACAAAGACTGATAATAAAGTTAATAACATGTTTACACTTGCTTTATTTGATTTCAATTTCCTCATTTAACAGAATACAATACCGATCTTTTATGACCTCATATAAGGCCTAGCGCCTAGCGACCTCATATGAGTACAATTATTTTTTGGTAGAGCCTTGTCTTATGAAATTCTAGAAAATGTGTTTTTTATTAAGATATCACAAAAAAAAAATGTCTGGGTCTCAGGAGGTTAAATCATGTTCTATTAGAGCTTTTGCTCGAGTCTTAGGTTTGCTCAGCTCAGCTTGTCCTGCGGTGGCTTATGGATGGTCCCATACAAAATTATTTGAACGAGTTAAATATTTAAATTTATTAATTGATGATGATTATGATAAATCTCTTATTATACCAGATTACTTAAAAGATGATTTTAGTTGGTGGTTGTCAAAAATAGACAGTACTATAACATTATTCGAGAAAATAATTTTGTATTAGAAATATATTCAGATGCATCCTTGACAGGCTGGGGTGCAACATGTGGTATCAAAAGTGCCAATGGACAGTGGTCAGACGTCGAGTCTATGAAACACATAAATGAATTGGAACTTATTGCTGCGTTTTTTGCCTTAAAAATATTTATGAAGCATATTCATAATTCAGAAATTCTAATTCGTGTTGATAATAAGACAGCCATTTCATACATTAATCGAATGGGGGGTGTCCAGTACCCTCATCTCAATAAGGTAGCACGTGACATTTGGGACCTATGCGAGTTAAACAATAATTTTGTTTTTGCATCTTATGTATCATCAGCTGACAACATAGCTGATGTTGAGTCTCGAAAAATATATTCAGATACTGAATGGGAACTCAAAGAGTCTGCATTTGGAAAAATAGTCAGTTGTTTTTCAATTCCAGATATTGATCTCTTTGCTAGTAGATTGAATAATAAGTGTATTAGATATGCATCATGGCACATGGATCCTGAAGCTTATGTTATTGATGCATTTACAGTTAACTGGAGTAGATATTTCTTCTATGCCTTCCCACCGTTCTCTTTAATGTTGAAAGTTTTATCGAAAATTATATCTGACAATGCGACAGGAATAGTAGTTGCTCCTCACTGGCCCAATCAGCCTTGGTTTCCCTTGTATAATAAATTATGCATTTCAAAAATTATTATTTTAAATGCCTGTCCTGACTTACTGTCATCTCCTTCCAGAGAATCACACCCCCTGCACCGAACGCTGTCTTTGATGGCAGGAGTTTTGTGCGGGAGGCGTTCTTGAAGAGAGGAGCACCTACCGAAGCTATAGATATTCTTTTTGAGTCTTTGTCAAAAAACACTTTTAAACAGTATCAGTCTGCTTTAAAGGAGTGGTATAATTTTTGTAAACAAGAAAACCATGATTGTTATAATGCTTCAGTCTACGTTATTTTAAAATTTTTAACAATTATTAATAATAAGGGTGCAAGATATGGAACTTTGAATTGTTATCGTTCAGCACTCTCTTTAATTCTAGGTAAACAGATGGAAAATAATTTGATTTCTAGATTTTTAAAAGGCAGTTTTAGAATGGCTCCTCCACTGCCTAGGTATAATTATACATGGGATCCATCAATAGTTTTAGATAAGTTAGGAACTCTGTACCCCAATAATCAGATAACTCTGCAGCTGCTGTCAAAGAAGTTAGTCACATTGCTTGCTTTAGTGACAGCCCACAGAGTACAAACACTTTCTTGTATAAAATTGTGTAATATTCAGACTAAAGAATCTAGAATATTAATTAAAATAACTGATCTTGTGAAGACTTCAAGTGTAAATAGATCTCAACCTCTTCTAGTTCTGCCCTTTTTCCAAGACAAACCTGAGATTTGCCCAGCAAAAACACTTCTAGATTATATAAGAAGGACAGAATTGTTACGTGGAAATAATAATTATCTATTTATTAGTTTTAAGAAACCCCATACGAGGGTGACCTCGCAAAGCCTAAGTAGGTGGATTAAAAATACTTTGGAAGAGAGCGGAGTGGACACGGAAGTGTTCAGTGCGCACAGCACCCGGCACGCTTCCACGTCGGCGGCGAGCCGGCGCGGGGTCAACCTGCAGCTGGTCCGGCGCGCCGCCGGCTGGAGCGGCGCCTCTCGGGTGTTCGCTCTCTTCTACAACAGGCCGGTGGTCGAGGACTCCCTCCACGATACTTTTGCTAGAGCTATTGTTGATTAGTGTTAAATGACCCAGTAACAATACTAGTTACTTTGTGATTATTTAATTAATGAGACTGAATTATTAATTAGAGTTTGTTGTTTTAAAAAAAAATAGATAACTTTTACAAATTAAAGTTATTTTTTTTCTTATACGTAATGCAATTTATTTTCATACTCTGAACATCTACAAGTAAATAATCTTTCGGAAGAACCAGTGAAGTATAATTAACCATTAAAAGAGACTTACCTGTAAGGGAAGTTCAATGGTAATTATACGAGCTGGTTCTTCCGAAAGATTATAACAGATAAACCCACCCTACCCTTCAGTCCTTGTGTGTAGGTCTCTTGGCCTGAATACCCTAGCTTCTTAAATGAAAATAAATTGAGGGTAGCTCTTAACGAAATGACATTAGGAACCGGAAACGAGCGAGAGTAGTGTTGCCAGTTTCCATTTCGGCTTTTTAGAGTTGTGACAACGGTAGTACGAGGACGCTACTACAAGTAAATAATCTTTCGGAAGAACCAGCTCGTATAATTACCATTGAACTTCCCTTACAGGTAAGTCTCTTTTAATGGTTAAAAACATATTCAAGAGTGCGTGCCTGACTTTTCTAAAAATGAACTAAATGTGGTGTTGGACAAAATAAAAGAGGAAGTTTGCAACAATTATAGTTCAGTGCAAAAAATTTATGAAGCGGGTGTGTTAGCATTAAAAAACAAAATTCCGGACGAAGATGTTCCTTCTTTGTATAGTGTTTTTTTGTCTTTAATTTAAATTTGTTGTATGAGTGTAGATAAACTATTGTATGCAACTGTACATAATTAGTATTTAACACTCGTGTATACTTTTATTCGTGTTAAATACCCCTCATTATGCAACAGTTGCATAAATAGCTATTTAAGAATGTGACAGATGTCATAGTTCCCGAAAAATTTCAACCATTTGTATTAATTGACTATTCCGAAAACGAAAACAGAATAATCGTATTTTGTTCAGAGAAAGCTTTGGGTGATGTTAAGAATATAAGCATTACCTTTGTGATGGCACTTTTGATAGTTGCCCAATACCTTTTAAGCAAATTTTTACACTCCACGGAGATATTGGAAAAGATGCAGATGGAACAAATATTGTGCCGATATTTTATGTGCTCTTGGTTAACAAAGAAACGAGTACTTATGAAATCATGTTTTCAAAAATAAAAGAAGCTTTACCTGACTTTGAGCCAACAAAATTTACTGTTGACTTTGAAACTGCAACTATGAAAGCAATCAACAAGATTTTTCCTCAAGCTGAAACTCACGGCTGTTACGTACACTTTCAAAGAAGTGTATATCGAAAAGCACAATCGTTGAAATTGTTAGACAACGAAGAAACCACAAATTACGTTAAAATGTGCGTAAGCTTAGCGTTTCTTCCGGAGGAAGATATGGAAGATGGATGGTTGGTGGTCATGGAAAACGGGTAAGCAAGTTATAACCTTCGTCGTAAAGATTAAATAATTCATTGATAGTGGAAGCGTAACGTAAGATCTAAAAATGTTTTTAATTTTTAGGTTCTCAGAGGAAAATATAACGAAATTTAACGACTATTATACTTCATGCTTCGTCCTCAAGATTGGTACCTAGAAAATAAATAAGAAAATTCACACATGTAGTAACGCATAGGTGCTACCACTCGATGCACTTAGTTGAGGGTAGAATGTTGTTTACATTCTTTTCCTCTTTTTTTTTTGAGGGTATGTCTATCCCGCCCAGCTCCTCGGCTCGGTGTCGCCCGGTTTTCATTCGCTTTTTAGTGCCCGACCACTCGAGTTGCGGAAATTACTTTAAGAGTTTACTTAAAAATATATATTTTGGAAAATACAATTTATTGGTGATATTTATAATATTTTAGTGAATCTCTTGTGAAAATTATAAGATGCCAAAAAGAAAGCGTGCTGACTCCCCAGATTTGGAGTCAATTTGTAGGAAAATAAAATTGCTGGAACGACAAGTTCGTGAAAAATGCAGCGCGAGGAAACGACATCGGACGAGAATCATCGTGTCGTCATCGTCATCGTCGTCGTCGTCTTCGCGAGAACCCTCACCTGATGCGCGGGATTCACAAACAAGAGGTACCTACATAATTTGCTATACTTTATGCATTACGCAACTTCGTTAGATACCTACCTACCTAGGTTTTTGACGAAAAAAGTGTATATTTTAAATTACTTATTATAGACGTATAGGGAAGCCTGCGAGGCTGTCTTGCCAAACATGAAGGCCAAGTTAGACCAGCGCTTACCGACGAATGATTTATTAGTGGCTGCAACGTTACTAGACTGCAGATTTCAAGCTATTGACGAAGTAGACAAGTATTTAACACTACACTGAATGGATTGAGTATCATTCCTTGCTAGCTACACCCGTTGCGTGGTTAAAAAAGAACATTTGTGTACTCCATCCCCCACAACAACGGTAACGAACACTGTTCAGGCCGAATTTGCTTCGTCTTCTCGACTCTTCCAACTCTCCTTAAAATATGGAGCTAGCACTGGTAGCTGTTCTGCTGAAGACCGAAGCAGTGATTTCATCGAAACAGAGTGTTGGAAATACTTTGCTGGGATTCCCTCTGGGATACCCTCGAGATTATTCTACGAATGACATAGATATACTAAAATACTGGAAAGACCGGCAATCGTCTTTCCCTTATTTATCTACTTTAGCCAAAGGTATTTTGTGTGTTCCAGCGACAAGCACACCCAACGAACGTGTATTTTCGGTAGCTGGCCTAACAATCACAGCAAAACGATCACGTCTATCTGGGACCAATGTCAATAAAATTATTTTTATACATGACAATTACGAAAAGTGTAAAAATTCTGTTCAAGATATTAATTAGGTAAATAAGGAAGGACTTGTGTCTCTTATGCGAGAACCTTTATATTTTTGTTGATTTTTTAAATATTTTAATTAGTCTTAAAAAACTGTTAATAAGATATGGGTATTACTTGGTATTACCCTATGTTTTTCTTTACTCACGTACTTTATTGTTTTAGTCGTGATTGCATTACCTAACCTACGTAATGCAACATTATTCTTGTGCCATCCACCCATACTTGATTATTACTCTCAATTTCATTAAATTTTGATGCCAATGAATGTTGTTTTAATTCATTGAAGTTTTGATTTTTGACGCCGTATACGCCGCCGCCGGCCATTTTTGACCTCTACGCCGCCGCCGAAGATGTTGGCATCGGCGCACATGTCTACTCGATAGAAGCACAGTATGTTATTTGGCCCTAGTAGCGGTCATCCTCATTTAACGTGGTTTTTAGAGAGATAACATTAAAACAAATCGTATTTAGAAACTTTTTTTTTTATCTATCTTAGTTTTAAAGAAATTCGGGAAATCGAGAAAAAGTCATAGAAACCATATAAATATATTATCTCATAAATTAGCACAAAATTATCATTCAATCCTTTACGGTATGATGGGAAAAGCACTAAAAACATGAATAAGTTAACTACAGTGTAAATAATCATACCCTTATGGATGATATCATTACTTTTTTGTAATATCAAGATAATTATTTTCTAACGAATATCTACATGGTCGCATTTCTTTTCAGTGCTAAATTGTTACTTACAATACTAACTACCCACAACACAAAAATCAGATGCTACGGATGCAAGACTCTATAAATATTTAATCTCAAAGTTTGGGAGTCAGGGTTGTCAGTCACACGCTAGTGCCTGTCAGTTTTCAACGAGCAAAGTTTTTATGTTGTTGCCCTTTAAAAACTGACAGGTACTTATTGATTACAAGTGATTAACAATTTAAATTATATTCATTTTTAAAATATGTTTATGAGTTGCAAAAGCTGGTTTAAAATTATGTAAAGAATCGAAAATTTAAATGCTTCTACTTTTCTAATGATTGATATTTAAAAGTCAAAGTTCTTTATTTCTTCGAAGTATATTCTCATAGAATACTTTATAATGTCAAGCTGAATGTTCGGACAAACGAATATTTTATCTGTAATCAAAATCTAGAGTGACTTATGACTCGTATCTTCGATGAAGGTTATTATGTGGAATTGGGAAGGGGTCCACCCTCGTCAGGCAATTGCCAAAACCCCAATTCCTATACATAGTATCTGGAGAAGCGGGGGTGAGGTGTCATGGAGCCGTCAAAGACCCATGGCACTGCTTTGTCTCAGCAGAAATTGACCCATTCTGCTTCATGTCCTTCTGGGCCCTAGTAATTTTCCTACATAAGATCCGGAACCGTCGACTTCTTCATCTATCACTCCATTAAGTACATCGTCATCATATGATAATCTCAGTGACCGTCAAAAACGTCGTGCAAGAAAACAGCTCGAGGAATCGCTTGAGGAAGAACCCCAACCAAAAATTATCAGAGCTGTATCTAAAGTTTTAACTGATACTGAAATCAAAGAAAAGTTAAAAAAAAGTTCTGCTCAAGAATTAGAATTTGTAATAAACGAATGCTTGAAAAGTCCAAGTAGGTCTAAAAAGATTGCGACCTCAATAAAAACTAGAGAAGAACCCAGACCTTACACACCAGATGAAGCCCTCAGTTTAATAATTGATAGGAAATTGACTGTAGATGATTATACTTTCATGCGAAGTGATTTAAGAGAAAGAGGATTTCAAGCTTATCCCCCATACTATAAAGTAAGTTTAGCAAAAAAAATGTGTTATCCGGAAGAAGACATAAACGTTACAGATAGAGAAGCAAGTGTATCATTTCAAGGCCTGCTGACACACATTTCGTCGAATCGTTAAATTTCGCGATGAATTCATTTCGGAATATTGTAGACAAAAACAGATAGACACCGTTCAATGTATCTTTGAGGGATCTTGGGGGTTTGACGGAACTACGGGACAGGCGCTTTATAAACAAAAGTTTTCAGATGATGATGATAGTGAGGATAATGAAAATTGTTTGTTTGTCACAACATACATCCCATTATATTTAAAAACAACTGACGGATTTGTGTTGTGGTCAAATCCGACTCCACAGTCCTTTAGATTCTGTCGTCCTTTGAAGATCCAATACAAAAAAGAAACCATAGAATTAATTCACCAAGAGAAAACACGGGTAGAGCATGAAATACAAAATTTAACACCAATACATCGTCGCCTTAGGGTGGATTCGACCAAACACAAAGATACACCGGAGTAACTATCCCCAGCATAATTTTACTCCACCAATTTATTCTCGGATAACTGCTTTTGCATTTTACCATTGTACTCCAGGTATAACAATACCTCAGATAGCTACTCCGGAGTAAGCGAATGAACTGTGAATGAATGGATAAACCGACCAAACGCAGTGTACAGTCTTTATGTACGCAGGGTTATACGAATGCAATGACAACTTTATTTTGCGTAATAATATCAAACGTCAAAAGTGACAACGATTTTCAGCGTGTTATTTTTATTATTTCAAGTCATCGTCCCCTTTCGTTTCGTGTGTTTTGTTACGTTTTTAATAAGTTAAAGTGATATCAAAAGTTAAAATGACTGAAAAAGTCCGCAAGCGTAGTCCCAACTGGCTGCCGCAGGAAAAAATATTGCTTCTGAACCTAGTAGAAGAACATTTTGCCGTGGTGGAAATTAAGAAGACAGATGGGGTTACAATGATGCAAAAACTTGCGGATTGGTCCTTGATTTCGGAAAAATATAACAGCCAGACAGCTCACAGCACCCGTACAGCTGAAAATCTGAAATCACAGTGGGAGAGTTTGAAGAAGGCCGCAAAAAAAGAAGAAGCAAACAGCAGGATGCAACATATAAAAACAGGTTAGTAGCACCTAGCAGTATCTACAATGCTTTTACAATTTCATACCTACATGTTTTGCCACAAACCTATATAGTGTTAGATATTAATAACTGTTTTCTTTATTTTCTAGGCGGTGGACCTATGAAGCCTAAAAAGGAAGACCCCATTCACGATAGGATTCTTGCGTTGATAGAAACTACCGCTATAGGTCTATTCAACCCTTATGATTGTGACAGTGTGGTACCAATTAAAAGTGGTACCATTACTTTCCCTGAATTTTTGTGGTCTTAGGGCTTTGTAATTTTTCCTAAATATGTATATTCAACTCACACACCTCTGCTAGGTAGGTACAGTTTTATAATAACAAAAAAAATATATACTGATTTTAGAATCTCTATTTTGAAATCGATTAAAAACTTTTTGTGTCAACCCTATTTCCATAGAAATCTTTAAAAAACTTAACAATAGCTAATCTCAGAGATCTCGCTAGATATACGCTTAATATTTTGCCAGTTTGTAGATACGCTAATTAAACTTAATTTAATATAAAGTTTCGGGTACACAGTCTAATATACAGAATAAACTTATTCTGTATATTAGACTGTGTACCCGAAACCAGCACTCCTGGCTTAATTATCTGCCTAGCAGAAGGGTCAGGTAGCATCTTCAATGTTTTACTCCATCTATTTCCAAACTGTAAAGGTAACAACACCTTACAAGATGACACAGTAGAGATCAAACTAAACTTTCTCAACATATTCCCACCTTCCCTGGTTGGTGATGCCTGCATTCCAGAAGACAGGATCATAGGACTTGAAGAATTATGTATAGGCGAAACTGACATCACACAGCCTCAATTTGTCGAGAAATTCTACACACTAGTGCAAAGACAACAAATGAAAATAAAGATATTTTCAATGGATGCTGAACTGAAAGAAGATATGACCAACAGTGACAAACTTGTTATTTATTTACCTCTCATTGTTCCGTTGCTATCTTTAGACGGTGTCTTTGTGAATAAAATGTTTTTAAACAGTCCTGAAGATTCAGAGATTATAATTAACACAGTCAACAGCTTTGGACTACATTGTTCCATAGTCAAACCACCTGGTAGCCATCCACATAATGGAGAGTGTTACGTAGTCGGCTCCCATCAAGAAATGGGGAACAAAGACGTTGAGGGAGAAACATATTGCCTGGATTATCAAGTTTTAGAAGGAAGGAATGAAATCTTATCTGTAAGAGAATATCGAATTTCTTATCTGAAACATCTGAAAGAGCAGGCATGGTCATTAGATGAATACCTGTATAAAGTTCCATGCATGGACCACACACGAGACCCCACATATCGGATTGACCAAGTAGGGGCCTAGATGCTGCAAGCTGGTCATCTTATCAATTTAACACTGGCGTTACTCGCTGTTTCTTTGGATGTGACACTGATCGACGAAGACACTAACCCCGTCCGGGTTAGATTCTGATCACGCGAGTGCTTGACGAATCTTATATTACTTCTGGTAGGAATGTCGATATGTAATAATATCATTGAAGTAGTAGATTTGCTTGATACGTTATCAGTGACAAGATGTAATATAGACATTGTCAGAAAAAGGCATTTGACACTCTCACTCTCACGCGTCACAATGAAAGAAGAGCACACTAGGGTTGTTGGGGTATTAGGGAATATTTTCAAGATATTATGAAGTCTGCCATTTTGAGACTTAAGGGAAAAAGAGCAACATTACTTCCGAAATACACATCTACCGAAATAACACAACCACGCAGAACAGCAAGGGCTATGATATTCGGAACGAGAGGGGAACGCGAATGCCAAGAGGCCAAGGCCGCCCGATGCCGGGCCCGCCCGTCCCCAAGAAGAACTTCCACGAGAATAAGACCAGGCAAAGCTACAACAAGAAGCGTATGGAGCAACATAGGTTTAAAACCGGTATGCAGACTCAGCGCGACAATCAAGAAGAGATCAAGAAAGAGCTATTAGTCAATCAACATGTGTTTCAACAAACAAAAAATAAAACTCAATAAAGAACAAATCAAACGCGGCATCGTTGCCAGTTAACTTCCATTTGTCCCCACTCATTGAGATCAATTACTGTGGAACCAGTTGAGCGATTTGACATGAAGATGTGACGGATCGCCATCCAAGGCGCAATTTAGACAGGGGACGCGCGATGAGCGTCTTTTTATTTCATGCTAATGTGCTGAACTTCAAAACAATAGATTTTGTTAGATTTTTATCGTTAATCGGATCAGTTTACGAGTATTTTAAAAGTATCAGAATCCAAAATTAAAATACAGAATGCTGATTTGTACCTAAGTTGTATTTGGTAAGAGGCACGCACCATCTCTAACCAGTATTCTACATTATAGGGTCGCATTTGTTCTGATAAATATTTGGTGTATTATATCTAAAAAATATATATTTTTGCTTTATAATTGTTAGATACCAGACTAATATTTTGGTGGCTCGATAACGTGTTATCGAGTCACTGTCCTATTTTCCAATAAGCATTGGTTACTTCAAAAAGACTTAACCCAACCACCGATGCTTCGTTATCGATTTGTGTAAGCGTTGGTTAACGGACTTTTATTCCCTTTGAAGATAGGCCAATTCTACTAAATAATTGCTGCTGCTCGTTTATGCTTGTCGTGGAGGAGCAGTGCAGTGCAAATAGACGCAATCTACAAAAATTTCCTGCACTAGAACTACACGACTACTGCACCTCAACTATGCAAATCCTGCAATCACCCTGCAATATAACTGATACGGGTAATGTTACCATACACATCAAATTTCTACCAAGAGAGCCACAGAGACTTGACGCTGGCTGGCAGGCGCAAATCTGAAGATAACGGCGTCTGATGGGCACAAGTCCACCGATTGTGGACGGAGTTTCTTTCAATTTAAACGCAATATATACTCCATAAACGTCGGCGAGGTCAGCCAAGGAATGGACCAAAGTAAGTCTATATATAATATATCGCCATACTTTGTGAAGGAGATGGACTTCAGTCAGTTTCTCAATTACAAGTCGTACAACAAAAAAAATATAACAAACAAAAATAAAGGCGAAGAAGGAATTATGAAATGGCTTACTATTAAATGACTCCAGTCATAGACGCGAAGGACCTGCGTACATTTATTACAAAACACAATTTTTTGTCTTTACTTCAGATCTTGCTTGTAGTAACCATTTTTTTTTTCAGTGTACTGTGGTTTTAACATTTATCATAAATTATCGTTATAGTTATCGTTAATATTTTATTATTTTCATTGTTTTGACTTTATAATATTTTTGGATATTGTTATTGTTTTGTTTATCTTGTGTGACATTATGACGCGTTAGTGTTTTACATTTAGTGGATTATTATTTTCAAATTTTAATCATTTTTTTATTAACATTTATGTTAATAGATTATTATTGTTATTTTTAAATAATTTTATAAAACATGTACACTTTTTAACATTTTAATGGATTGTTTTGTATGTATAAAAATAAGATTGTTGTTGTATGATTTTGATAGGCAATATTATTATTGATTTATTTTCTTCCATTTGATTTAATTTTCAGTTTTGGTAATTGTACTTACCTACTTAATTATGTTTTTGATTGATTTTGTGTAAAATTATTTCTAACACAATGTATATTGTTAGCGAATGAATAAATGAAATATACATTTTTGCAGTTCTACACGATTATAAGACCCAGCTCAACAAAAAAATAAAAGCAATCAAAGCGTCTTTGATGCAGACCAGGGGAGGCCAGGGAAACGACATTGTTTTGTCTTCCTTGGACACCAGATTAGCTGCTGTACTTGGCCACCAGCTTGGTGAAAGGCCGTCCAATCTGGACCAGACGAGACAGTTGCCACTAGTTAGCGATTTAGTTAATATAATTAGAAAAGGTTTGTGTGTTGTAACTTTTTAATGTAGCTAATGTATATTTATTATCATACAGAAACAGAAATATTACCTTCATACACATACACATTCATCATCATACTCAGCCCACATCAACCCACTGCTGGGTATAGGCCTCTTCTCTATAGCGCCAATTCTCACGGTCCTGTGCCAGCCTCATCCAGTGAGATCCCGTCATTTTGACGATATCGTCTGACCATCGGGCTGGTGGTCTACACATTAGATGGTAATAACTAATAATATAATTATGTACAGGCGCATATCCAGCTCTCTAAAAAGGTTGCGGTCATGGCCAATGTCAAATGGTACGTGATCCTATTATGACGTTGGTTCGTTATGAGAATAACATGCTAACTACATAATTAAACTAACTAATATTAGCAAGTTAACAACCTAATACAAACAGATTGAAACAAAAATTAGAGTTCACCAATTGATGATAATTATACTGGCCGTCGGTCGGTATTATGTACAAGAGATACTACTCGTATATAGTAAAAAATCCAGTATTTTACAAGTTTTATTGCAGTTTAACTATTTGCTTGTAATAAATATATATATATATGAATGAATGAATGAATGAATGAATGAATATATATATATATTATATTTATTTCAGGTATGAATATTCTGTAATTTCATACCTAATTGATTTTGTGATTTTCAGCTAAGCAATATACAAATAATACAATGAGAAATATTTTATAAGCTGATGCAGTTTTGATAGATCGGTTCAAACCGATGCTACTAGATGCTTAAAACCTGAAACAAACTATTATTCTGAAATTCGGAACGTAACACTGGGTGCAAATAAGTGAACATTTCTAAAGCCCAACAATCTTGGTGATTTAGTTTTGGTTGAATAAAAATCACCGATCGTAGATCGCTATGTCGCTGCGATAGACAAATAATGAAATTACTTACGAGTAACACTTTTGAAAATTTATGACTGCAAAAACCAATCCTACAACGATAGAGGAGTTAGAGTAGATCTGACTAAAAGGTCTTCAAAAATAATTAAGAGACAAAACAAAACAAAGGAGCAAAAATACGCAAGAATGTGAAGTTGAGCGCATCATCGTCGTAGCGATTCTACGTGAAAACTCATCGCAAGTCCAATATCAAGATTGTAAAATTATTTGAAACAAATGAAATAATTAGTCATTGTACCCATTGTAGTTGTTTACGTTTTGCTTAAAGGTTCCGCGGAAGACCAGCGTTATGGAAAGCGCTTTATGTGTCTTCCATAAAACTTTGCTGAGCTGGAACATGTATAAAAAAATTAACTTTATGTGATTTTCTATCTGACCTAGCCCAAATACTGTATTTAAAATAGATTTGTACCTGATTTGCTGATTGACTTATCAGACAGTCCAAAGTACATCCTAGTCATTATTCGAACTATGTACCTAAACAATAGATACTTAAAACTATTAAATAAATAGTTATTCATAAACAGACATAATACAACGTCAATATTAAAGTATGTAGTAAAAAAAACTGTTTGAGCTTGAGATTACAGATGTTATAAAAGAAATGATAGTGACTGACGAATCATCACGAGACTGCACCAATTTAGCTATAGGGGCAATTAATAGAATAAATCAAACGATCGGCGCGGGCGCCGCCGCGTGCCAAGCGGGCCGTTTACGTTTATGATGAATTGTCGCTTCGTCACCCCTTGTAAACGACATGTACCTATAGATTTCAAAATTGAAGAACATTTACGTTTATGATGAATTGTCGCTTCGTCACCCCTTGTAAACGACATGTACCTATAGATTTCAAAATTGAAGAACATTTCTTGAGGATTGCTAGTATGCATGAATGTCCCAATTCTTCGAGCAGGAAAAATGTGATGTATCATCGAAAAGAGGACGAAATGGAATATCTCAAGACGTAAAGAAGGTGTTATTGATCCAAGATGGGAAACTAAAATATTCTGATGTATACTCATCTGACAGTGTATGTGACGACAACATCCCAGCAGCCCAATTCTGACATAAAAACGAGTAAATTTTTTGGCCAATTTCGTACTCGTCCCACCAGCCCCGAAATAAATGAAACCCAAAAAGTAAGTTTAAAAGACATAAAAAACGGAGGGTTCATTCTTGTCATATTGGAGGTAGAAGGAAAGAAAGATAAAAACAAATTGTACATAAGGCAAACGCTGGTATTTTCGACAGTGTCCCAGTAGTCGTCAAAATATATTAAAACTACTCTAATTATTTACTACCAAAATTAATTCAATAGATTTTTATGGCAACATAGTTCAAAGAGGCCGAAAACACTTCAAAATGGAAACAGAACAAGGCCAAACGTCTTCGTAATGGCGGTCAGACTTACTCCTCCGTATCTCAGAAAAAGATTCCAGCTCGCTGTCTACAACCACCATGTTCGGAGAAGTACAAACTTAAATGCGCCAATTACATTTCCAAGGATACTAGATATCAACTATTTAAATTCTATTGGGGGTTGAGTGACTTGTCCAAGCAAAGGGCTTTCATTAAATCGTCCACATGGACCATGTGGTGGATGTCAAACCAAGGTATCAATATACTAATGCAGAAAATCCCCGAAAGCCAAACAAAGCATATTATTTCACTATTGATAATCAACAAATTAGAGTTTGCAAAACTTTTTTCAAAGCTACATTGAACATTTCGGACCGAATGATATTCGCTACATAACAAAAAACTAATGAAAATAACTTTTTAGAAGAAGACTTACGCGGAAAACATGAAAGTCATGAAAAAATTAATCCAGATTTAATAAAAGACATCCGAGACCACATAAACTCCATCCCTCGAATGGAATCGCATTATGTGAGAGCTACTACCTCAAAAGAATACATACACGGAGGAAAGACAATCAATTGAATCAAATTCTAAACAATAAAGATATAGGAAATTACATGAACTATTACAACATATTTACAAAACAGTTCAATATATCTTTTTTTCAGCCTAAAAAATACATGTGTGATCTATGTTTGTCTTACGAGAATTCAACTGTTGACCAGAAAATAGAGCTTAAAGAAAAATATGACCAACATAAGATACTAAGTAGGAATGAAAAGGAGTCACATCGAAAAAACATTACTGCTAATAACAAAGACGTAATTTCTATTATAAGTCCAAACTCAATAGTTATAACCTGACAGTGACTGAGTTATCTAATCTAGATAAAAAAGGCGCCTATGACATTGTAATAGCTATTGTTGGACTGAATCTGATGCAAAGCGCGGAGCTATTGAAATAGGTACATGCGTTTGGAAATATTTGGAGGAAGTTAGTAAGGACACGAGGGATCCACTAAACATAATATTTTATTCTGACAATTGTGCCGGTCAGGATAAAATACGTTTATTATGACGATGTACACGTATGCCGTTCATCTTTTCAATATTCAAAGCATCACACATAAATTTCTGATCCGAGGGCATATTACGCAGAATGAGGCAGATAACATACACAGTTTAATAGAAAAAGAAGTAAAAAAACCTTAAATCTGGCCCAATATACACACCAGTTCAATACATAATGGATTGGATTGATTTGACGTGTATCCAAATCCATAAAAAGGCAAATGTCATACTCTTTCAAAGAGAATATTATATTTTTTTTTATAATAAAAAATGGCGTTGCCGAACAGTACCTAGTGAAAATTGTGTCTCATGGCTCCTCTTCACAAATAGTCATGATGGGCGATCAAAGACAATCAAATTAGTGTAGAGGGCATAAATGTCTGTGATCGGCCATCATGGCGTATGATAGTGTGTATTCGCCACAGTGTCGGTACATCAAAGGATAAATGGCACCATGATTGTGTGAGCGTCCACACAATCGCCGATTGCTCAGTACGTTACGTCAAAATTTGTGTCTGTGGCGTGGAGAAATTTCAAAGACCTTTACCTCATTGAGAAAAGTGTATGATAGTTTTAACGCCTCGTACGTTGCTGGTTTAATGTAAGGGGCGTGACCGCCGCTAAACTGTTGTTACCCATTATGAGTCTGTTTTTAGAGTTTTATAATATCAATGTGAATAAACCTGGCTTTTAATTTATTTTCTTTGTATAACCGCATTATTTAATTTTTTTAAAAGTGAGAACGGACTGATACTTACAATGTTTTATTTATGTGAATTTTTGTTCACGAATTAATATAAAGTAATAGTTAATTTTGAATTTAAATAGTAATAATGAATGAATAATTACTTATATATTTATTTAATCGCTAGGTTACTTACTATATCATTGTAAACTTAATATCATGGTGTTAGAAAATTTAAGTTTACATACATATCTACTGCAAAAATAATGGTTGGGTGGACGAATGAAGAAACTTTTAAGTTAATTGAACTTTATCAAAAAGAAGTTTGCATATGGCATCCAAAAAATAAGCATCATAAAGATAAAATAAATGTAGGTAAAAGTACTTTGTCAGGGAGTCGTCTCTTGGCTTTTATTTGTTACTTTTATATATATCCAGCTATATACTAATGTTAATTATACTTATGTTAATAATAAAAAATATTGCCGCAGCCGCGACCACCTCGATATCCGTCAGTACATAACAGTAGACAGTCAGTAAATGAATGTTCACCATTGTGTGGAGAGTAGCCCGATCACGGTGGCGATGATGGGCGATCATTGACGGGCCATCATGACCATTTGTGAAGAGGAGGCATCATAAATTCGCCACTAAACACAACACACGATAATAATATATCTTGGCGTCTAATCTCACCACACATCCCATTCCATTAAACCCACCGAGGGGCTCGAGCCTACCATGAATTAGGCCTCAATTGACCACGCTGGCCCAGTGCGGATTGATCGACTTCACACAAAACCTTTGAATTTCTTCGCAAGAGTGTGTAGGTTTAACCACGATGTTTTCCTTCACCGTAAGAGCAGCTGCAACAGCAACGTAAATATGAATTCGAAATTCTAAAACACGTCATGGTTCGTGGTGGGGACCACAGACGCTCTCTTAATATTGTACACAGTTAATAAAAAATAATAACTATGTACAAGATACTATAGAGATCTAGCTACTAAGAAACAAGATTTTACATGGAATTCACGATAAAAAAGTTCAGGAATCATTGTTAATGGGAGCATGACCGACCAGAGCTTGCAAAAGGTAGCTCATTTGTGTAGAACGCCGGAGGCTTTTGCCGTAGGTCAAGATCATGAATGCATGTGTTAGAGAGGACCAAGTAAAGAAACAAACCACCACTAGGAAATGTGCTGCTAATGCTGTTTCCCCAACGCTTTCGCATGTAACTATTCCTCGACGTCAGTTTAACCAAACAGTGGTTTCAGTTGTGAGGCTTTTTAGTACTTTCATAAATACATTCATCAAACTATAAATTAGTGGACGGGTAGACTATGTTCACTTACTTTTCTTAACTTACCGAAAAATACCATGGGCTTAGATTGGTATGATACTTAGGTCTATTCTCTCATTCATTTCCTGCAGTTGCAGTTAAAATAATAAATTTTAATAAGTAGGTATTTGTTTTTTTTTATGTACACCATTATATTTTATTTCCAAAGGTTATTCAGGTCATAACTGTAAAAACAAGCGATTTTTGTGTGCACAGCACATACAATCTGATAGTAATGTTTTCACAAAAAATATGTACACTACTTTTGTTTCTTTGATTTTATACCTTGTGGTTGAACACAATAGAACATTTTTAGCATGTCTCATTGTGCAACTAATGATCCTTTTTTGGTATGGAAGCCAAATGGTCAAATGGAGCCATCTTGTTAGTGTAAAGATTATTTGATAGATCAGAAAAGGAAGAAGTTAGTTTGTACAAAATACACAAACTTTAAATCTTAAAATATTTAACTAGTGGCTCTGTGAGCTGTAGACCTCGCGAGTCTGATTATGTTTTCATATTTATTTTAATTTTTGCACAAATATTCCCGACCCCTTGATTATTTTAATTTCTTTTTTTTATTTTATTTTATTTATTTATTTTATATTTTTTTTATTGGTAGAGGAAAACAGCAACAAAAAAAATTGATTAATTAATCGAACCTGCTCACAAAATTTCACGAGAATCGGTTGAGAAACGCGACCTGTAGAGTGAAACAAACAAACAAACAGATGGACATACAAAAGCAAATTTGGCCAAGCTGAAGCAGAGACGCTTCGCTCGCTCGGTCAATTACGGTTTGTAGGTAAGGAATTAAAATGTGAGCAGGAAGAAAATGAATTAAAAATACATTAAACTTATAAAGCATGTTATCATGCGTAATGGGTAAATAATGAAAACAATGAATCAAATGGAAACATTTGGCCTATAAACTAAATTTAAACACAATGATATAACAAGATTTTTCTGGTACCTAGAATAGAAAGAAAAAACTATTAGAAACAAATACTCAAGACCAGACCAGACCAAGCTACCAAGTAAATTATAAAGAAAATGCATTAGAAATAGTTATTTGTTGGGTAAGATATCTTAACTTATAGAATTATATCGAATATAAGAGAACTCTTGTACATTTTTAAGTAATATTTCCGTAGGTAACTAGTAGTAAATAGTTAATGATTTCCTTGCCGGAACAGGTGAACAATAATCAATATGTCATGCGTTCATTCATACCCAGTAATCAATATGTCATTATTTATGCAAATAATTCTAAAGATCTGGAAGAAATACTTTCTAAAATTCTAAATTGAAAGTGTGTGAACCAACTAGTTTAAAAAGAAATAAAAAGAAATGTAAAATGACATGAGATATGTCTAAAATATATATGAAAGATAGAGAAACTATAGACTGTCAACTGCTATTAATTCTAGACAGACAGGAAAAAGAAAAGAAATTGAGCAAAGAATCTGCAAAGCTTGGAAGAAATATTGGAGTCTCAATCAAGTTCATAGCAACCTGGCAAAAAAAAAGGTTTTTTTTAACACCTCTATCCTACCAGTTTGGATCACAAACTTGGACCTTAACAGGATGAAATTGTCTAATTGCGAATACCTTTGCGAATGGCTTTGTTTACATTTGTTTAAGTACCTATTTATTGTAATCTGTGCTGTTGGTGGTCTGAAAAAAAAAAAGAAATATGGATAAAATGTTGCAGTCTGATCACTCCAAAGCAACATTAAGACAACAATACTAATAGGTATAAATATATACTCACAGTTATTAGCCAAAATATCAAAAATATAAAAATTCTGTCAAAACTCAATTGTTGGATAGGATCACGACTTTGTACAGGATCAGGGCACATTCTTAGAAATGAACAGATTGTTCAATTGCAAGAAACCAGTATAGGAGATGTGCAATACAAAACACTTAAAGCCATAATTTCTTTTTACAATTTTTTTGGGATGTTCAAGGGCTCAAAATCAAAGTTTGAAAAATTATTACTAAAAAAATAATACTCATATGGTTTATTTATAGCTCAGTCAACTTCAGACAGATACACCTGACCCTAATAGTAATAGTCAAATTTCTTTGAATGTAGGTAGTAGTAGTACCTACAAGAGATTTTAAATTCGCTTCGGCCGCCTACGTAACTACAGTTGACTCCGCAGACGAACTCGAACTAGTGTGGAGGGAGCTGGCTGTTGAAGATAATGGTTCTTGGCAGGCTAAGTTACATGAAATGACCAACCTATCAATATGTTCAGGGGCAATTCCACGCAAAAGTCTCCAGAAATGAAAAATATAAAAAACTGATTTTGGTATTAAAAACACTTAAGTATGGTGGCAGCACTATTGTTCTTTTAAGTTTTTATAATTGCAACAATGTTTTAGATTTTTTTTTTTCGAGTAACACTGTCACTTTCGATATGGCTTTGTGAGTAACAGCTGCTAGTGGATTTTGAGGTGGAGTTTCAAAAGCATTTTTACGATAAGTACTTCAAATTATTGATAAGAATTGCTACGTACAGATCAATTAAACTATGAATTACAGATAAATTGTCTGTAATTCATGTAAACACTGGGTTTATAAGAGATATTTGATTTGTAAGACCACAGTGTTGAGGTGTAGTGTCGGTCACAAAATAAACAGATTTTTCTCTCTTTAAGATAAATCCATTGTTTGTCACAAAGAAAGGTATTTTTTCCTACTTGACAGGATTACTTAAACTATGCCGATGTTAAACAATTGTTATCTTATTTTATAATCAATAAATTTAAGGAAACATTTAGGTAGTGTCAGTCACATTGTAGTGTCAGTCACGCAGTACATAGAGTCAGTCTTGGCCTATATTCATAGTAAAATATGGCTTTTTGTTTGTGTTTTTTTCTGATATATGACCAAAAGAGCTGCAAAAAGGAAGAGAAAGCAGAGGGAGAAGCTGAAAGCTATAGGATTAAGTTTTAGTTTCCAATATTTTATTTTTATTTTTTTGAGAATATTTTTATTTTGAATGTGTTGGTTTCCATTTTTTATGATATTGAGAATAATTTTACTTTGGTTTAAGTGTTGAACATGAACATGAACAGCCCGTTACAGTCCACTGCTGGACTATAAGCCTCCTCCACTTAAGTGGAGGGTTTTGCCATAATCTCCACGCTTGGCAGGCGGGTTGGAGATCGCAGATTAAAAGGTTACTGTATCAGAGAGCGCTGCTGCCCGTTCCCTGTTCAACGTGTAGTCACTAAGTCGCCTCTTACCACACCCACGGGAAGAGTACGGGTTGGTGACAAATGTATTCTACTCTGCCGTCACCACACGTTTAAGTGTTGGTTTCCAACTATTTTTAACATTATATTATTGATTTTCAGCATGTTGCAATTTTGTTGAAAAAATGCATTTTTGGAGTTTATTACAATTTGTTATGTATAAAACATAGTACTTAAAAGTTCATATTTTAAGACCAGTGATTTAATTTCTAAGTTTCTATTTAAATATACACCTATTTCACTCTTCAAAGTGACAGTAGTGTCGGTCACGTTTTGGGCTGTAGTGTCAGTCACATTTTGTTTTCTCAATAAATAATTTTCTAAAAAACAAAAGATTATTATTTTACCTTTTTACAATAATATGTTTCATGTTCTTTGGGCAAAAATATATTTTTATTGAAAATGCTGGTAAAGAGGAAGATTTTTGAAGTTTAAAAACACTCGAAAGCGACTTCCTTTTGCATGTAGTGTCAGTCACGTTTACATTTTAGTAAATTTATAAATAATATTTTGCAATGTGATAGATCGTAATTTTTTTCTACAGGGAATAATTGGTTTATCTGCATTAAAACTATACTTAAATTGAAACTAAGTTTTAAACTTTATTTGTAATATAAGATAAAACAAACCGAAAATTGCATCAGATGTAGTGTCAGTCACATTATGGAATTGCCCTCAGTACAAAAATCTTTTGTGTATTTGGTATAAAAAGTTTATTATAATGCAAAAAAAGTCTGTGCAAAATTAATTTTTGTATGGCTACTGTTAAAAGAATACAGTGTAAATTATACACACTTGAACAAAGTTTGTACTAGCCCATAGAATTGTTATTTTATCATATTGTATGTCTATAATAATATTATTACAGCTACGGCTTACCTACAGTTTGTAAGTATTGCAGTTTGACATTTAAAATAAAAAGAGCAAAGAATAATTATTTTTATATAGCAGTTGAAGGAGCCTTAATTTGTGAAAAATAAGTACTTAAGTACTTATGCTGAAGTAAAAACTTTCTAAAAATAACACAGTGTAAGTCTCAACAACTGACCTCCGACCGCTAAGGTCTCGCGTCTGCCGATAAAGAAACCAGATGTTTATACTTAAGGTCAAATAAAAAGTATAACCTTAAACTCTACGGTCAACAAGTATTGTCTCACAAAACGCCTTCGTACAAAGCGAAAAACGCTAACATCGCGAACCGGATGAAGGGCGCTAACAGGTGTCACGAAAAAAATATCAAGTCAGTGCTGTAAAAAACTTACTGTGATCATTGGACGCTTGCACAGCCGCCGAGTCGCTCAGGTACGAACCACTCCGAGACGGTCCCCACTGGTGTCTTCTACCACCTTCTCTAGACTCTGTCCTCTCCACATCATCTCCATTGCACAGATGAAGAACACATACGCACCAACATAACACAAAACCGATACGCATCGTAATCTCTCAATGACACTATTGCACCCGCACGCTACAATAAAACACCACTGCCGCTAAATCACACACTATACACATTCTAAACGATTATTCTAAAAGGATACTCAGTTCTTAAGGCCACATTGCAAGTTTATCAAAAAACATAAAAACTACGGATTTTTACCTATATCACAGAAAGAAAATCCAGCGAGGTCGAAAAACGTTGCTTGACTGACGTTAATTAATTTCTATTGGTAGCACTACATGCACTCTATCTTCTCTATGGCTGAATACGATACCTCTCTCATGCGTCCACTACACTACTCACGAAGTTGATCGAAGTAAGCCGAGGACGAGAGTATAGAGAGGCACTTCGTGCAACTTCGGGCTTCACTTTTACACCAATTTGACACTTCGTGAGACTTCGTCGAAGAACTTCGGACGAGAGTGTAGTGGGCGCTTTACACCAATTTGACACTTCGTGAGACTTCGTCGAAGAACTTCGGACGAGAGTGTAGTGGGCGCTTCACACATTTGGATTTCTTTCCCTGCGTTCCGAGACGCGCTGAAATCGATTAAATCACCCGTAATCGCGTTCCAAATTACTGTCAGCTGTCAAAACTCATATGTTTTTTTGCTTTTCTGATCGCTGACAGCGCTGAAAGTCTGATTCAGAATGCGCCCGATTTCATCATATTATACTTGTCTTTGTCATTCGTTCAGCTCATTCATTCATCAAGTAGGTAGAGGGTCATGCGCGCCATCTAGTGACATTTAGTGAAAACGTACTCAAAGTCAAATAAGGCGTAATTTTTTATTAGATTAAATATTTTAATGGTAAATTATTTCAACATGCCACATTAAACAAAATATATATTTTTTTGTTATATACGTTGCATAAAGTTTTAATTTTAAAAATTTTAGGCACTATGGAAATTAATCAATAGTTGTGACGTCACACGACTACCAAAATATGTCAAATGACCTTGCTAGTTTGTAAACAATCCTTTGATACAATTTATCGTATTTCCTTGTTGTGTTTCATAATTTGCTTGATCTAGTGTCGATACTGCAATTCCATTGCAAATATGAATATTGACTTTGAAACGATGGCGGTCTTGGAGGAGGAGTCCCAGAATGTGAGTTAAGAATGTGCTTTGTTTCTAAATCTGGTCCTATTTTACCTAAGTTTTAAAGGGTATTTAGGAATCTATTTTATCTATGATCATATAATTTAACCTCATACATGATTAAAATATTTGGTAATCATATTAATTTTATCTGATTTAACTTCCTATTCTATTTTAATCTTGACACCATTTCCTACTAGTCACACAATCACTGCTCGTCCACCTACCTATACTTGTATTGCACAACGAATTTTAGATTTTAGAATTAAGTGTTTACACTTTAAAATTACACAAAACAAAATTGCAAATGTAAAAGCCAAAAATATTTATGATTTACTGCTTTTTTATGCTTTCTGGAACTCGGTGATTGATAAGATAAATGAAACAATAAGTATGTTACCAGGTCACAAGGAGGCATGCATATTTAATACTGTATTTTATATGTATATAAACATACAGAGTGGGTTAGTATAAATAAAAACTGCTGACTAAAACAAAGACCTATATTCACTGATTAAGCCTAGGCTTAGTCTTTTTTGCTCTATTAATTTACAATCAGTTAGATACTTATTAGAGTTTTCTTTTGGAAGTAGATATCCTCAGTGCATTTTTCACGAGTAATTTTATGGTTAGTAACTTATTGCGAAAAATAGCGGTTATATCACATGTAAATATAGTTTATAATAGATTTTAGCACGCCTCTTGTAATATTGTGTCTTCTAAAGTTAGTAAGTGACCAACAAAGTATGAACATGCTACATTTTAGACAATTGATTATTTATTAGTCCTATTTTTATGTCCTATTATTATATTATATTCATATTATTCTTCTCTAATTGTAGGTATATATTTATATTTACTTAAGTTTGATTCTTTGAGTAGTATATTGCTCCGCTGAAAGTATAATACAGCATGGTGATACAATATTAACACAGTATTCAGCGGAGCAAGTACAGCACTAGTTTTTTCTGGTTAGAAGAGCAGTATTATATTATGAAAAACAAAATTGCAAAATTATTTACTTGTACACTTTCGTCATTCTTCAACTTTCCTTGCGCTATTTCCGCACCTTAAAGTTGTCTGAAAGACATTGCTATCAGCAATAAGACCGCCTTTTGACTCATTTTATACAAGACTTTTCTTTATATTAACTGTGGCTTGAAATTTTGGTTTGATGCCTACTAATGAGGTTCATCTTAGGGGGTATCACTGCTTCTAACTGTTGAAATATTTTTTGATCAAATCTATTAAAGACAAACCAAATCATCAACTTTGAAGTAGGGTAAAAGTAATAATATTAATTGCAATGAATAGTTGTAAAAAATAAGAATTTACCTATATTTTATTTATTTAATGAAATATGTTCTTGTTCAGTCTGTAGATGTTTGAGCTAAGCAGTTTAAAAAGAAATACAATATAATTTAAATAAAACAGCCCAGACAAAAATATATTGTTTTAATCAGCAGCAGCACCATCTAGCAGCATTAGCATGTAATCATCAGAAACACAAGTATTATAGAATAGTAAACACTTTGAAGATACATCCACAGATGGCGTTGGTTGTTAACAATAAGTACCTAAATATGCAAATGCAAATTGCAAGAGAAAAATAAGATAATTGTCTAAGACCTTCCTAAGTATTTGTAAAATTAAGTATGTAGTTAGTGTAATGTGATATGTGACGTCATATTGACTTAGACATTCTAATTTTAAGTGAACTGTATCTTAGATATTTTATACAAAGAATGGCCCTTATGCAGAATAGGCTCAAGCCCCTCGGTGGAGATTTGTATTAATAGAAATCAAATCAAATCACACACCACACACTGCCCTAGAGGCTGAGTATGTGATCCCCGCCGGAGAGGGGGAGAGGAGCGCACTACAGTAATGCGCTTTTTCTGCCTTTGGAAACTTCCCGCGATTCTTCTTCGTCCTAGCGTTTTCCCGGCCTAGTGCTGGGGTCCGCTTCCCTACTTAATCTTCTCCACTTTGCCCGGTCTTCGGCATCCTTAGGTGTGAGATGTTCTCTTCCATATCCGCTTTCACAACGTCCATCCAGCGCTTTTTAGGCCAACCACGTGATCTAGGGCCCTGGACAGTGAGGTCGAGGCATCTTTTTCCTACATAGTCTGACGGTCTGCGGCTTATATGGCCATACCATCGGAGGCGACTTTCTTGAGGCTTATCCGCTACGTCACGGACTCCGAGACTGCCACGGATGTGTTCGTTACGAATTCGATCTAATCGCCTAACGTAATTATAAAAAAAAAAATATGGCGTTTTCATCTTTTTGAATTTAGAATTCGAAAACAAAAGAATGATATTTGATTGGTCGACTAGTTTTATTGTAGCACTTGTAGCGTCTGTTCAAAGGTGACACGCACGTCACTTGTAAAAATGGATATATCAAAGGAAAATATGCGTGCGATAATTTTCTACAACTTTCAAAGGGGATTAACGCGACTTCTGTGTTTTCAGGAGATCACTCCTGTGTTTAGTGATGCAGCACCATGTCATAGGACTGTAGAACGCTGGTATTTAGAATTTCAACGTGGGCACTGTAGCCTCAGTGACAAGTCACGTGAAGGTCGTCCAAAAACCGCCATGACGCAAGAGAATGTCGAAGCAGTGCGGCAGCTAATCGTCGAAGATGGCCATGTGACATACCGTGAAATAGAGGCATCCGTGGGCATTTAAGGACTTCTATCCAAAAATCCTGCACGAAGAACTCGGCGTAAAAAAGTTGATCTCTCGTTGGATACCACATTTGCTTAGCGATGACCAAAAAGCAGCCCGTGTTAGATGGTGTCGCAAAACTCTGCAGCGATTTAAAACACGTTTATGATATGGTTAGTGGTGACGAGTATTGGGTATATGGTTACGATCCAGATTCCAAGCAGCATTAACTGTCTGGGTGAAGATCCAGACATCTTGGAAGCAAGATGAGCCAAAACCAACCAAAGTCATACGCTCACGGAGCACTTAAAAAAAAATGGTTGCCTCGTTTGTGGCAAAGGGTGGTCATGGTCACGTTGACACTATTGTACTAGAAGATCGCAGGACGGTTAACGCTGACTGGTATACCACTGTTTGTTTGCCACAAGTCATCACAGAATTTCGAAAAAACTACTCAAGACGTCGTATGATACTGCACCACCAAGACAATGCAAGCTCGCACACCGCCGCGCCGGCCAAACTTTGACGTTTTTGAGCAGCCAAAATGTCGAAATTTTAGATCACCCGCCTTACAGCCCTGACTTGAGCCCTAACGATTTCTTTACGTACCCCAAAATCAAGCAAAGTCTTCGTGGTCAACGTTTCAGCTCACCCGAAGAAGCTGTTGACGCATACAAATCGGCCATTTTGACTACCCCCACTTCGGAGTGGAATAAATGTTTTAAAAACTGGTTCGAACGTATGGAAAAGTGTTCGCGGAGAATTCTTCGAAAAACAATAAATGGTAACAATATATTAGACTGTTTATACTTATTTCAAACGACAAAACTTAAAAGGCAGCCCTAGTATTACTGGAAAAACAAAACTTTCTTGCTGAATTTCTCCTGTTCTATCGAAGACCCCTTGATATTAAAACATGAATCAAGAGGTATTATTGTGTTATGTATTATTTTCATGTATTCCGAGCGTAATACAGCCGAGGGCGCCGCTGGATGGAATGGACGAGGCGATTTATCGTAATAATTTTAATCAAACGACTTACATTAGATTTTATTAATCAATTCGTGAGGTACATTGAACAAGCAAGCAAAGTATTGTCACTAGTTTTTTCAGTCTAGCTCGAGCGGCTCCGCTAGATATAAACACATGGCCTCGGACCATTCAGTTAATGCTTGCAGTTAAATTAATAACATACAAACTCACCGGATCTACTCTTTACACAGCAACACTTACTCACTTTCTTCCTTGAGGACTAATGAGGACTCGTGCACACTACTCGTCCACAAAACCACGACTGCCTCGCATTCCCGCCACCCTACTTGCTTCGTTATACCCCTTGGGTTTCTTTAGTGCCTCTCTTTTTTTTTGTGATAATCTCGAAGATTCCGTGAACGGTCAAATTTTATGACTTGCACATGTGCTGGGCAGGCACTTTAACTTGTTTCTTAAAATGCCATTCTAACAAACCCTCATAAATTTTAGTAGGTGAAATTGTCACAAGTTCAGTTCGCTGAAGTATTTTTTAAATACCAAAATATTTGCTGGCTAAGTCATGCAGTTACAAATAAAAGAGGTTTCTCTCAAACAAGTATTTAATTGTCGCTATAAAATTGGAAATCGGATAGAGCTAGAGGTAATTAAAAATTATTGTATATATTTAAAATATCATTATATAATAGGTATGTACATTATTTGTTTGCGTGTGTTCCTTCCTTGTTTGTTTGCTAGTTGAGGACGTCCGGCATTCATGCAATGTCCCCGTAGCCTAGTCGGTAGTACGCCTGCCTTCGAAGCACAGGGTCGCGGGTTCGATTCCCGCCCAGGGCAAACATTCGTGTGATGAGCACTTGTGTTTGCCTTGTCTGGATGTTGTTTATTTATCTATTTATGTAATGTATATCAGCTGTTGGAGCGGCTAAGACAGAATTTCTGAATCTTGAAAGGGCACAGCGTGGACTGATCAATGTTATGTACTGTCAAAAAAAGAAGATTCTCTACTGTTTGTATACAATCTTACTAAATTGGCTTCAGTTAGGAAACTTTACATAAGTCACACTGTGCTAAAAATACACAAGAACTTACCGTATGAACCTAGCACTATTAACAGAAGGAGGCAATATACTGCTGCCAATTTACCTAGGACTAACACGTTATTTGCCAGTAGACAATACTCTAGACGTTCAGCTCAGCTTTACAACATACAAGAACTAAAAATATTCTCTATGAATTGCTTTGATTGTAAAAAAGCTGTGACAAATTGGCTCCTTCCTAAATCTTACGATCAAATCGAAGATTTATTGACGGTTCCGTAGCCTAGTTGGTAGTACACCTGCCTTGGAAGCATAGGGTAGCGGGTTTTTATCACGCCCTGGGCGAACTTTCGTGTGATGAGCACTTATGTCTCGATGTTGTTTATTTATTTATCTATATAATTATGTAATTATCCATATACGTAATGCATATCAGCTAACTGATTCCCATTGTACAAACTTTGTTTGGTTTGGGATCAGATGGCCGTGTGTGAGATGCCCCCACATATTTACATATTATTATATAGCCTGGTATAATTATATAGCCTCAACTGTTTGCACTCCTAGCGTCTAATACAATACCTTATGATCCAATCACATACACACATATACACTCATTTACTCTTACATACCCTCACACATTACATTCACCACTCACCAACACACTCGACATATACCCACACTCTACACACTCATAAACTCGACACACACACCCATCCCTTTAATATTGAAGTTTTCTGGTTCTTATTTCTTTTTTTTACTCTTTAATCGTTAATGTGTTAAGCTTCCTCGGAAGAGCGATACCTCCTGACACAGGCTTTTCTTAGCCTAAAAGGAGGTATCACCCCTAATTATAAGATTAATTTGTTAAAAGAAATAAATATATTTTTTTTTTGTTTGATACCCATAGTACAAGCTCTGCTTAGTTTGGGATCAAATGGCCGTGTGTGAAAATGTCCCCAAATATCATTATTATTATAATGTGCCCCAGGCAATCAAGATAATTCGTTGGCCTCAGGGTACAAACAATAACAAGACAATGATTAATATCAATACTTCTCAACTAGTTTCTAATTGTCTCGGAAAACTGCGTCGGCGAGAAATGGGGATTCAGCAGTAAATTTTTGTTCTTACATATTTAATTTTTTTTCATTTCGTACTTTCACGACGGCCCAGCTAGCAAGGGCAGCCATGACTAAACTAGCTATCGTAATTTTTGTGTTTTATAAGTGAGTTCCTAATTAATTTCGGTTCTTTTATGAGTCTCGGCTACAAAGAATATTTGTATTGTATTGTATGACATGTCCCCTTGTCACCCACATGTGATTTACACATGTTTGGAACTCCTAAATACTTTATTTTTTATTTTATTTATTTAAGTATTTAATTAATACAGTTACATAGTTTTAGTATACATAATTGAAAGGCCAATAACAGTTATCCACGATCTAAACAACAGAGTATTAATAAAAGAAAATTAAGTTAACCACGGAAAGCAGACGCCACGCCACGCAGCTAAAATGTTACGCAGCAAGCAGCAAAATAAATAACGCACTATCATAAGGCAGTGAGCGCGGTGTAAGTTTTACGCGTTGTTGTAGGATGATGTAAGATTGTGTGAGGGTGAAGGTGTAAGGTGTAAGGTGTGAGTGTAGGGCTAGGCACCTACGATCACGTTGATCTTGGGATCGGACCACTAGGCAGGATGTGTGTTAGTGGAGGGAATGTGAATGTGTGTGAGTGTGTGGGTGAGTAGATATACACAATGGTTACTCATATTCAAAAGGCGAGCAACGGCTAAGAATTATAAATAAAGTGAAAGTATTAAAAAGTACCATTTCTGAGAAGAGAACATTGCGATTACAGTTTAAAATAACTACAAATATTCCTTTATCGAATCGTTTGTTCCTCAGTACTCTCGGTACCTACATCAAACGTAACTACTAGTAAACATAAATACGCAGTAGCAACACGACGACGCAGCGTTGCAAAATGACACGTAATGTAAGCAAGTTTATATTTTTACATGTGTAACGGAACGCAGTGCGAGGTGTGTAAACTTGCCTCATCAATTATCCGTCTCGTTCGCTCGCATACTCGGGAATGCTCGCTCTCTCTCTCTATCATATTCCCGCGTTTTGACAGTGACGCTAGCGCCGCCGTGTCATTCTGACCACGGACGTCATCCATTTTTTCTTACCTCTCGCGTTGGAACCCGATACCCATCTTTCTAGAAAATGTTTGTTAACTAGATTAGAAATCTCCAAATAAACAGATTCAACTTCATTACACATGTATTTTACGGTGTATTTTTTAGCATTATTTATTCGTAGTGTTCCAAAGAACGAGATAGCGTCAAGTTGACATGCCTTCTGATAGCGGCCCTGTTTATTTCATTGAAAAAATAAAATTAAAATAATTTTTTTTTAAACCGATACATAGATACCTGGGCTGATTGATAACTGGCCGAAACGACGAACTTAAAAAAATGATACGCAAAAAAAAAAAATTACATTATATTTTGGCATCTTTTTGAAAATAGAACGCCAAATTTGAATTTAATCGAACTGGTGGAATTTGTTTGATAGGACGTAGAACTTTCTCTGTCGTAAATTTTCTTAACAATGGAAAGCAACGAAATTCGTGCGGTGATAAAGTTTTACGTTTTAAAACAGAAAACAGCAACCCAGATTAAAACCAAGCTAGACAGTGTTTTAGGTAATTCTGCTCCTGCATTGAGTACAATTCACACCTAGGTAACTGATTTTAAACGTGGAAGACAGAGCTGCGAAGACGCCCACAGGTCTGGCCGTTCAAATGAAGTCACGAATCCGGACATGATCAAAAAAAATCACAAAATTGTATTGAATGATCGGCGCTTGAAGTTGCGAGAGATAGCAGAGATGGTGAGCATTTCATCTGAATGCGTTTTTAATATTTTGCACCAACATTTGGGAATGAAAAAGCTTTGCGCGCGATGGGTGCCGCGTTTGCTCACTGTTGACCAAAAGCAACGTCGAGTGGACGATTCATCGGAGTGTTTGGCGCTGTTTAACCGAGATCCTAACGAGTTTTCGCGGCGTTATGTAACAGTCGATGAAACCTGGATACATCATTATACTCCCGAGACAAAAGAACAATCTAAGCAGTGGACTGAGAGCGGAAGACCTGCGCCGAAGAAAGCAAAAACGGTTTTGTCGGCCGGCAAAGTGATGGCGACTGTTTTTTGGGATGCTCGAGGGATTATTTTAGTGGATTATCTGCAAAAAGGAAAAACAATAAATGGAGAGCACTACGCAAGCTTGCTGCAAAAATTAAGTGAAGAAATCCAGAAAAAACGACCACATTTGGCCAAGAAAAAAGTTTTGTTCCACCATGACAACGCACCTGCACACACGTCAATGGTTGCAGTCGCCAAACTCCACGAATTGCGGTTCGAATTGCTACCGCATCCACCCTATTCCCCGGATCTGGCCCCGTGTGACTTCCACTTATTTCCAAACCTAAAGAAATGGTTAGGTGGCCAGAGATTTTCATCAAATGAAGAAGTCATTGTTGCTGTGGACGAGTATTTTGAGGGGTTGGAGAAAACATTTTATCAAACTGGTGTAACGGCATTGGAGAAGCGCTGGACTAAATGCATCGAGGTAGAAGGAAACCACGTTGAGAAATAAATTTATTTTAAATAGATTTTTAAAGTTTTTCTTTGTCGTTTCGGAAACTTATCAATCAGCCCTCGTAAATCAGTAATGCTAAGCTACTATAATAAGTAATATATTTTTTTCTCTTTGATTGTTATATTGAAAAATACACAGTATAAAACTATGTGTATGATTCATGTATGATTGCATTTACCAGACAAAAAAAAATCATGTATTTAACAGGAAAGATACAAAGTTAAAAAAAAAAATGTATCTTTTGCTATTTTCAACGCTGCACGCGGCCCCCGGGCGCATGTAATCCATCATGCTAAAATCAATAACTCCATTGCAGCGGCGTAGTTCCTCCCTGGAACCCTCTCGATGCAATTCTCCACCTATCTCCCTTTTGATAGAGTCCAATGCAACAGGTCGCTATGAAATCAATACATGTATAAATAGCCGGGCCGGGAACCTAGGCCATCACTACCTACAGACAGGGTCTTAATAGTAATAGTTTATTTGCTAGAGAATACATGTTATTTTACAAAGGTCTTATCGTAACAATTACAGAATCAATGTTTTCTGCCGACAACACTCAGCATGCAAAAATATTAAGATTTGCAACGATTTAACACAAAGAAATTCGTAATAATTAAAAAAATATGTCATAATTATCATGTATAAGTAAATTATAATAAATAGTAAGATAGTCACATTTTCTTTATACACTAAAATTCCATAAATTCCTTAACACTATAAAATTTGCTATTATTCAGCCATTGCATAAGACATACATAATACTTTTTGGAATCTTATTGAATACTTTGTGTTGTTGAATGTGTAATGTTTTATTAATTTTCACAAAACATTTTTTTATACATGTTTCGTTTTGTTCGTCACCCACCATCAATCACTATTACTTCTTTAATAACTAAATGTACCTATTGTCCTCACATGGCCAACTACCACCCTCTACCTTTGTTTCTTTGAATTACAGATTCTCAAAAGGTCATACGAGTAAAGTTTTAATTTTATTAGAACCGTATTTGTATCGTGAAATGTCCTGAATCTAATTATCAGATCTGACATATTAATAATGGATTTGTTTAGTAGTTTGATACTTAACTTAAAAACAGTTTTATTGAATACACAGACCGTTATGTTAAAAAACTGGCCGGATATCCCATCTTCGTAAGGCCGGATTTTCATACGAATGTGTAGGTAGTTATAGTTGGGTTACTGTAGGATGGGCTCTGAATTTTAAAAACTTTTTAATATTATTTCGTTTATCTATTTATTTATTAAGTAAAATTACATACTGTTTAATGATAAAATAAGAGGTGAAGTTACTTTATTTTTAATTATTAGTTAATATGGTTTTTAAACTGAATATTATAAAAAAAAGTAGTTAACGTCGTATGAAGAATTTTGAACCTGTCAGAACTCATCCTAAAATAACCCAACTATATTGCACAAACCTTGCCGCCGTCTTTGGTTAAGATATTTGCAATGCAATTCTTATGCATTTATCTGATAAAATAAAGGTGAATAAGTCCTTGTATAGGTAGGTGGGCTGCATGACCTAGGACAGCATCTGCGCAGTTAGGTGCAACGCAAGCGGATGCCACTCCACTGCAACATGGCATTCTCATTCTCGACTCGCTTCTCGATAACAGCTCGCGAGCGTTTCCTTCAGATAGTCCACTGGGATTGGTCAGGAGATTCACCAAGTGTCCAGAGCTACATTTTCGAGGTTTGCCTCCAGTTTTTATCCGTGTTTGAAACTCTTTGTCTTACTTCTTAGTGCTTCTGATTGTATATGCAGTCGTGCGAGTTATCAAGTGTGTAGTGCCCAGGATTTTTTTTTCAGGTGTGTTTTTATTCTTATTTTATTCAATACGCTGTGCTTGATAATAAGGAAGTAAAGTGTCATTTATGGTACTAGTGCGATTATAAGCGAAGATCATCAGAATAAAGCTACTTATCTCAATTTTTACCGTAAAGATTTATGAATAAATAAAAACAAAGCTAAGAATTTTAAAATATATTATGAAATTCTTTTTAGCTAAGATGTCGTAGAGGCAGAATGTTCGAGAGCCTTTGCTCAATAATTTAAAAGACAACTCTACGCATGCGCAACCCATAGTCCAATTAAGCTTTGACGCTATGTTGCATTGAGTTTCTTGTTGCACTGATTGTTATAAGAAATGAAATAAATAAATCACACCAATTATGTATTAACAAAAGTGAAAGTATGTTTCGATGTTTGTTCCGCTCTCACTCACTTTAACTTCTGTTACTGAACACATTTGGATGTTTGGAATGGAGGTAGTTTAAAAATCCTTTCACGGAAAAAGTCTTATTCCCACGGAAAGAAACTTACACTACGCGACCGTAGCCGGCGGCGTACAGCTAGTGTCAGCTAGTAGGTAATAAATTATGTAAAATATCTGTGAACTATACAATAATATAATAACTAAGCTTAATATTCACAACTTTTACATAAAAATTTCAGTAGATACTAAATTGTTGATTGAAATTGTTCAAGCTGCTTCTAGTTTATCACAGGTTTAAATGTTTCACTCGTTTATTAGCTAAATAACCGGCTAAGCACGTGTCGGGCCACGCAATGTGTAGGGTTCCGTAGTTTTCCAATACTACTTTATTTTTTAAGACAGTTAACATTCATCAAAATATTTTTCTATGATATTAGGGTACCAAATTTATTACTTGTACAAGTACATATTATGAGTTTAAATCTTCATATACACTACTACTGTGAATTTTTCCACAAGAGCAGAGCCGATATCGTTTATTTAGTGTACCTAGCGTAAATTGCATAAAGGTGAAACTAGCAATCCTGAAAACCAAATAACTTCAATTATAGTAGGGTGTGTGTGTGTTTTTTTTGTCATGCTGTTGAACTTTAACTATTATACAAACTGTAGTTAGGTATTCAGCAGTATTTAAAAAAAAAAGACAGAACAGCTTAGTTTAGTTCTGATGCTGTGAAATAGTGCAAACAAAAAGGTAGTGTTTGGACATAAAGTTACAGACAAGGTGTCTCTACTTCTAAGGCCTAGTCGGCCTAGTTCCGAAGCCGTCTGGTCAACGCTATGCATAAGCTCTTCATTATTTACAACTTGGCCAGACGTTTCACACCGCGCCAATAGTAACAACACAACTACAGCGCGTATATAAAACTGTCCATATCGCTGTTACTGAGTGCAGCGAAACGATAAGGTCATTTTGCCCAAGGTGGGGAGTAGTACAATAACGTTGCGACACCCCGTACATCGACCGCCTGGTTCCATTCTGGTCCTGCGTCGGTAGCGTTATCACCGCAATCGAAAGAAACAAGCTGTTTCGTTCTGGCCATCAAAAGAGTTTGTTTTTAAAAAAGAAAGAAGCCGGCACGGCCCTGTGCCGGTCTGTCTGCGCAACGCATTCGCTTCGCAACGCAGTGTGTGCCGAGCGATTACCCAGAGCGGACACGGACGCTTGTACCGCTAAAAAACGTAAGTAAAACTGCGCTATCTACTATAATCCTATGAGAAACTCCCTTTTATATATCAACTGTTTAAAATTTTCCACGGAAAAAGTATATTTGGAAGTGCATTTGTGCAGTGGCGTATTCAGGTTGTGAAATTGACAGTTACTACGCCGCAAAATGTGTTGTTGGAATACGACGCAGTTGTTGGTATCGGCCGGTTAGTTGCTAACCGAGGGCGAGGAAACTGCGTATGTGTATTTGTTTACATTGCAATCTTGTTGCATTTATCAACCGGCACTTTATTTGTCTTAGTTTTTTTTTTTATTATAATTTCGTAAAAATATACCTATGTATATAGTGTAGCGGATATAACTTGCTTTTGCAGATGCCGGCAAGCTAGTTTGCACTCGAATGTAAAACCCTTAGTACCTTCATAAATATTTATGTAAATAACTTTTAAGTCGTTGCTGAATTATGTGTTTATAAGTTACGTAGTATTTTTTTTACTTATTATTTATTTATGCTTACAGAAGACGCGCAAATTGTTTACGAACTTCGTATCTAAATAACTCGTTATCTCAACGACTATTTCGGCGAATCAACAAAAAAACATGATTGAGTAATGAAGATTATTTAACAACAGCTGGCACTCCTAAATATTTATCATTATCAGTAAACTAACCAGCATATAAAGAAAGCAAAGTGTTTCAAATGCCCAACACGTTTACTATTTCTTTTTTAAATAATTCAAAGTTAACCGAGCTTTAAGATACAATATAAAATTCTAACTTAAAAATAATAATTGCATTAAAAAAACTAATGAATGTTACACCAAACGTCACACGTATCCCCTTGGAAACTCGACGCGCAATACGCCACCACCGCCGCGACGACATATTACTAATTCAGTAGCTAGGAACTACGAAACAAGCAACGGTAATGATTCCAAAATATTTGAAGCATTTTCTGCTAATCTCACCTACCTATCTATTTTCTTTCTTGATTTTTTAATTTGCCTAAAGCGAACTCTAAATAATTGAATAATTTGTTGTTATGTTATGCATCCATGAATTTTCATTTCAGTTCAATCACAGCTAGTCTTTCAGTACCTCATAATATTTTCTTGACCATCGTATCGTATTACTAAAATTATGTAGTGTTGTCCTAACTTTATAATTCACCCCATAAAATGCTCACCACACACCATAATATTTATTTGTACTAAAGTAGTTTTCATCCTAATCAATGAAGTTGTTGCCTCGCACTCATACGATATATTTTTTCTTAGATACCCCATAAAATAACTAACTTAAGTACACTTTTAAAAATTAAACGCAGTTGCCCAGTAACAAAGTCAGCCACTTGAAAATATGTGACTCATTCGCACATAATAATATCTAGCTAGAGTCGTATGGTTCACAATACTTCATCATCAAGGACGTTTAGTAAATACGCAGTAAGGAGCGTCGCCCTGGGCCTAAATCCGGATCGACTGTCGGAAGTCGTTCGTTATTAATATTATCCGAAATATTCGGGTTAGTACCGGTTCTCAGATATTTCTTTCTGTTAGTTTAGGACAAGGTTCAGGGTATGATCTTTTCGTTAGACCTTAGTATCTCAATGTAGATTTTTTTTAAATAATGACTTTCCGATGTGACCTTATGTTGAACAAGCAACACTTATGAATGAGTCTTTAGTTATATTAAAACTATAATACCTGTATATTAGTTCTGTTTTATCCAGCCAGGCTATGTAGATCCTACACCATACGGCCACGTATGGCTGGGATATGGCCTCTGAAATCATGGTGTCTAGAAAAACAATATAGGTAATTAAATCCACAATTATTAAAAAAATTAAAAAAGGAATTTACCTGAACCTGCGGTTAATGTTTTTTCTCGAAAAGTTGCGGCTTTTACGCATAATTAAATTAAAACTTTTTAAAATTTATTTATTGGTACTGATATTTAAAAACAACGCAATTTATACATGCATAACAAAACTTATATCTGCAGCAGCAGAGAGAGGTCGTTGACACGAGCACCTCATTGCGAATACATTCCTCAATAAATGGTCGCAAAGACCTTCGCTACTTGCTAACAATAATATGCTTAAGATGAAAGCTTAAGGTTCAAAATGCGGGACGTTTTGATAAAGACCAATAAAATGTTGGCAGCGTGAACATTATTGTTTGAATGCAATGATTACTTCGAAAAAATAAGTTCTTGCTTTTTTTATCCGACTGCTCAGGTTTTTCGAGTTTATGGTTTAGACTTTAGAGTAAACTTGCAAATGAACTACAAAGATAGAAAACTACAAGCAGAAAAAATATATTTTATTTTAGCTTTGAAAGATCACGGTTGACATTAGTCGTGAAGTCAATGATGCCGATGATCTTCGGTCCCTTTTCAATTAAAAATGATAGAAAGTGACAGGACTAATTTTAGTTTAGTTTAGTTGGGCGTATGCCGAATCGACACTATTGTTCACAAACGCAGAGGCATAATATTATAATATTCATTCACAATATGTTCCTTCATGAACTGATATTAATTCAAAAAAATCAAGTTTACAATTTTTTCTCGCAGTCGCGTTTTTTTCACCAATTTATTTTTTTAAATAGACATGTAGACGTAATGTAATGATAATGTAATGATAATGTATGATGCGGTAATAATATAAGATCATGTAACAAACATTACTTACGCAGCTGTTCTTTCAACGCTATAATGTCAGATCTTAGTAATAAGCCGAAATTATGAGACATTTTGCCACTTGGGATGTGGGTATAAATAAACGATATAAGGCAATGAATTAATAGAACATACTTTTCAATACAACTTGCTCGAAAATTGAACTTACGACGGACGGCAGTAAACTGTACGGTAATATGCAAACCAATGTTGAGTTTAGAACATTTATTCGGTAACTGACAATAGAATATAAAAACAAAAGATATCAAAATTGTAAATTCAAAATATTATCAAAAAAGAACATATTCACCGGCCAGTCACAATCATACAAGTTCTAACAGAAATATTGCTAGCCAGCATCATTTGAATAACAAAAATTAAATTGAATCGATTCTTACAAAGGATGAAGTACTTATATTTTTTTGTTTTAACGAATTAAATATGTATCAAAAATATTATCAGCGTGTATCGTAATGTACTATTTTTGCACTCTAAGGATAAAAAGAACATTATTATTATTTATTTATAATTAAATATAACTTTACAGCATACCTAGCCAAAACGTTACATTCAAAACATATTATCATTAACAATCAATCGATAGATACTAAATTGATATATTTAATTTCACAATAGTTAACTAACTATAGTTAACATAACAATAGCCATGAAAGAAATAGCAAGTGTACAGATAGGTAGGCGGTCTGCTTCACAGCAGTTTCTTCCAGGCATCCTTTACTGTTATAATTTTAGATTTCAGATTTCACAATATTTCAGATTATTTTTTTATTAGTTTTTCGCCTTAGTAGGTACGGTTACGTTTTAAGTGGGATCATTTATAATCAAGTGCACTTATGCTTTAAATTAAGTAATTATTAATATGTAAAACTTAATATTTTTCGGTCTTCGCTGTTCGCTGTTGTGGATGAAGTATACGACACTTACCTCCAACAACGTTATAATTACAAAATATTTCAAAGTATGTGGATCCATTTATGAACGCGACGACTGTCCCCGGTGCCTTGAATTACGACAGACTGACTTGAAAAAAAAAAACAGGATTATTTAAAAGCAATCTAGGGCTCAATTCTTAAGTAGGTTTTGTTCGTTCATTTATTTAGGTATGACCTATTTACAAGAAAGACTTTTGTTGAATACGCTATTGATCTGCCCATTAAGCATTTAAATTGCAGATGTCTATTGTGCCCAACGAATTATCTATAGTCAGTTCGTTGATTGTGCCATACTAAATGCATGTCAAATCAAACACCATTGTCTTCACAACTTCACAAGATGCGTTTCATACATTGTACGGTATAGCCATTAGTAATTACGAAATAAAAACTCATTAGAGAATAGAATTATATCCGAATTTGCTCAACTTTGTCTTTGTATGACATTGTTAAACAGAAACAAAAGAATCCTTTTTCACTTGACCAGCTTCGAAAAATTGCTTTTCATATCTTTTAATATTTTATTTAAAAAAGGAAACGCAAAAGATGCGACGACTGTGGAGTTTCTTCGGTGAGCTCTTCTCCACAGATTCCGCCATTGTGTTAGTGAACTCACCCAAAAAAATGTAATGACGGATCTAAGTGATGCAATAACATCCTATGGAAATAAATAATTTTGACTTTGACTAAAAACAAGCGGGGGGGAAAAAACATTTGATTTTGAATAGTAAAATATTCTTTAATTACGATTAAAAATAGTGATCTTTCATCTGTTTATATAATAATCATTTTCTTACGTTTCTCGGTTGGTTTAGATCTGCCCCTTACATCCTATACATAGCACAAGGCGTAACATAGTTGTTCTCAATTGCGGAAAAGGACTTATTTCTGCATACCTTTTAACGTTCACGGCTGTTTGTATTAGACGGTAAAAGCATGGCGAACATCCTGCTTTCAGCCGTACTGATGGAAATATCTGTGTTTGTTTTAGGAGTCCGGCGGCGGAGGTGTGTACGGCTCGGCGGGGGCGGTGGAGGGCGGAGAGCGGCGCGAGGGGGGCAAGCGCGGGCGCCGGCCTGGGCGCAAGGCGCAGGTTGACAAGCAGGACATGAAGGCCAAGCTGGGTAAGCTCTCTTACTCCTTCAATCGTTTAGTGCCACATAGGCTATCGCCTGGCAAGGAATGGTCCCAGAAACATAAAGATTAGCGTACCTTCGTTGCGTTCGAAACTACAATGCTAAACATGGTTTTTTGTGGCTTGGTTCCTGAGAGCCAACTGAAGCTCTGCCCTTTGCGGATAGAAGCATGACCATATGTATGTATTTCAGCTGAAAAACGTCCGTTGCTGCACATATAGGCCTCCTCTCCCCAGGAGCTCTACAATGACTGGTCTGGTTCTGCACTGCCCGTATCCAGAAGATTCCCAAACCTTTCACCAGATCGTCAGTCCACCTCGTGAGGGCCCTGTCTAATGCCCACGCTGCGGATCAATACTTAATCAATGTTTACACTTTCAATCTTATTTCAAATAAAAAATATTCTTTAATGGACATGAAAAAATATGCTTACTATAAAGCAAAGCTTGCTTATACGTGCTTATGATGTATTATCGTTGCAGAGCGCAGCCGCCAATCGGCGCGCGAGTGCCGTGCGCGGAAGAAGCTGCGCTACCAATATCTGGAGGAGCTGGTGTCGGACCGTGAACGGTCTGTCTTGGCGCTTCGCAAAGAGCTGGAGAAGGTACCCATTCAATCAATATCTTCAATTGTTATCTTATTTTACTGGAGATGGCGGGATGGCTCGACTCTTTTTCATTTGATTTTTGTACTTATTTCAATCTTTATCTTCCACTAAAATTGTCACAATTTTCGGGTTTGTTACCACGGTTATATTTAATATTGTTACCTCGATATGTCGGAACGGTTGCACGCTCCATGGTCACGAGTAGAAAAAAACAAACCCGAAAATTGTGACAACCACGAAAATCTTAAAACATATACATATCTTTATCTTCCAGTTTTACAAGTGGAACTTGGAGTTAGACCAAGGCATAATGCCTGAGGGTCTGGAGGCCATTCTGCAGGAGATACGTGCCGTGAAGCAGGAAGAACCCAAACCCTTTTAACTTCACTAGCAGTATGAAGGTACCCCCTTATCCTGATATCAACCATCAAATATATTCGGATTATTCTATTTCAATAGATATATTCAAATCAGGTTTAAAAATTCGTTATAAATAAAAACATGTAAGTATTTTTAAGGAGATGTTTTTGTATTTATATCACGGTTTTAACAATAATCATATGTATTTTTTATTGTCATTGATTAAATAATGTGCCACACTTGTAAAAGTTAGCAATAGCAACTAAGTCTCATAGTCAGCCAAAACACAATCTATCGAAATTCATTCAACTTGAGGTGTATGTTGTACTCTTTCTACTAGAATAGGTACGTCACTGAAGGAACGCCTCTCTTCCTAACTTATTTATATTTGGCTATAGTAGAAAGAGAATAATATACTTACAGCTTTCAATTGTGATTGGTGGATTCAATTTCAGACTAGAATCCTGTCTCTAATGTTCACTCGTTCATTTCATGTTTCATCTCACACACGTTTAAAGAAAAGAGATGGATAATGTACATTGTCATTGCTAAATTGACAATTATAATATGTAGTGTCAACTTCATAACTCTGATCATACATTATGCTATTTTTATAATAAATTTTGGAATATTAAGAAAGTAACTTTCATATGTCCTATAGTTTCTATTTTTATATAATTAAGGCGTAAGTGGCTAATTAAAAGTGTTTATTTAATATTATTTTTATATGACTAGGGATAATAATATTGGTTATGTGTCTTATGTTTCTAAAGAACAACGGTTTTGGTTACATTACAATCAACAAAAAATAATAACGTACCTACGAATAATTTAAACATGAAAGTATACACATTTCTTATATTTTTTTATGTACGTTAGTTAGTTGGTGGGCTCCCGTTTCCGCAATTAGACTCTAAATTGGTCCGTTTTACGTTCGGTTTTGGCTGGTTACTCCAACCAGCCCAGCTCCTTCCAGAAGCTCAGAAGCCTCCTGGGACTGTCACAGGCTTCGCGGAGCGACCCCACATTTTATGTACGATATAAAATTGATAAATTCCAAAGTTTGAATACCTTAATAAATGAATGTATAGTGTTGAAATTTAAATAAAATAATAACATAACTTGCGGATACTATTTCGAAATATTTTTTGTGCCTTTTTATATACGAGTTAAACAAAATTATTCCATTAACACATTTTTTTCTATTTAAATTAGCTTTAATTTGAAGTAAGCAATAAGATACTTATAGTTTTAGTTATTTGTTTTACTTAACTAACATAAGTTTTGATACATCCTTATAAACTTTAGTCTAAAAGGAAAGATAGAATAGAATAGATAGAATTCGCCTTTACTAAAAAATCAGTTATCTAAAGTAAAACAACAAAATCGTTCATATTATTGAGTATTTGTCGAATTTTATTAATAGTTTATTGTTATGAATAACAAATACAATTTTTGCAAGACGGTAAAAAAATATGCTATTCAAATCTAAGCCAACTAAACTTTCAAAGAAAATTTTATCTTTCCTTCTAAAATGCAGTAAAATAAAGATTATAATCAACAAGCTATCAAAGATGGCTACTCGTCAACTGGGTGATAATGATAAAATCATACGTTAGCATTAATTTTAAACTCGGCATAGTTCAGTTTTTATTTAATTACGCAAAAGATGATGTTTTACGAACCACGCAATCTATCTCAACATCTTTTTCCATATTTTCACTGTCAAATGAAGAACTTTACGTATGTTCACCGTGTGTAAAAGAATGTAATTATGTTTACATTTTTTTTATTTTATCTTTTGTGAACCTTTATACTGTTATTAAGTGTTTAGTTTTTACAATAATACCTTACTGTATCCAACGGATTGACTGATTCGTTGTCTGTATTGTTTAGGTTAGATACTGTCAAATTTTGAAAACCATTAGTGATAATATTATGAACCCGAAGGTCAGTAATTTAGATTTTTTAATTTTTGTACATAATACCTTACTTTTTATGAAAAGTTATCAAAAGTACCTAAGTTTTATGAATTTCTTATATATAGTATGTTCTTATTATTCAAACATAGTTTTAAATTAATTTAGATTATTTTACCTAAGTATACTTCCTGCGTTCAATTATTAGTTTTATTATTTTATTTTTAGTCGATTATTTTTTTGTTTTGGTTGAATTGTCGTTATTTTAGGTAAACTTTCTATAACAGATTTTATGTCGATGCATTCGCGTCCCCTCACGTTATGTGTACGGGTGAAACTAAGTGTACTACATTAATACGCGTACAATGATATTATTAACAACCAAAAATATTAAATAACAATTGTATGTTCAGCAAAGTATCATCAACAGCTCATATACGTCCCCACCGAGGGGCTCGAGCCTACCCTGAATTAGGGCGATTAGGCCTTAGTCGACCACGCTGGCCCAGTGCGGGTTGGTCGACTTCACACACAACCTTAGGAGTGTGCAAGTTTCATCACGGGCAGCGGCCTTAGCCACTAAACCACCGAGCAAGGTATATCAATTTAATAATTTTAGAAATCAATATCATATCAATTAAGAATTATAGCAAACTTATTAGAGAAATCACACGACTACCCTTCTCTGTCCTATCTGCCTATCAACATACCTTGTAACTGCAAAGGAGCACAATACATTATGTTCGTTCATTTTGCAATGGTTTCAGCGAATTATTTCTATAGTTTATTCCTCATTTAGGCTTAGTATATTTTCATTTTAACAATAAATTAGTTAACATCGAATAATTTCACTTTGTTGTAAAAAGTGAAACTAAATAAAAAGTCTTCTATATTTAAGTAAATTGACAAATGTAGGGTGTTAAAAATTAGTTCCAAATATTTTAAGGGTAGGTTATATCGTTGATAAGAATTACATTCCACAATAAGTTTAAAAACTAAAACCCGACTACGAAAAAAACAAGCTCTAAAAGGCATGAAACAAGAAAATATCTTCAAAGTCAAAGTCAAAAATTATTTATTTCCATAAGATGTTATTACATCACTTAGTTCCGTCATTACATTTTTTGGGTGAGTTCACTAACATAATGGCGGAATCTTCAAATTCTTACCTATCTATTATTGAGTTATTTATTTAATATCCAATAAGTAAACAACTTATATATGTTTCAATCATAGGTATTAGTGATGTTCAGAGGATAGCCGTGGTCGGATGCTACCTTATCTGGCTTGCTTATTTTTAGGGTAGGTGGCATGCGACCACGGCTAACCAGCGGACAATCAAGACGCTTCTAACGATACCTTATTTATTGTTCAATTGTGATAGATAGTTTAGAAGATATGCGGGAACAGATGAACATACCTACATACATAGCGGCTACAATCATAACCCTCCTTTTTGCTTCGCCGTAGTCGGGTAAAAAAATATAATTGGTATGAAATTACATTTTTAAATTAATTAACAATTCACTCCAGCTCACTCCACAAGTCATATCGGGAATCCCTAGATCTATGACTTTGGGCAATGTAAATAATCATCCTATACTGTCACTCAATACAAAGATATGATTTTTATTTTACTATAGTTTGTATTTTTATCGCCATACATTATAATTATTTTATAATAAAATGTAATGTTTACATGTAGCTACCCTTAAAATATTTGTAGTAAATATTTAATCGTCGGGGACGCAATGTATATCATTCAAATGTGTGGGTCAACGCCTCTATTATAAGGTAAGGTAAGGTAGGTAGGTTTCTAGGTATATAATACAGATAGTTTTAAGATAGTATTTTAATGTTAGGTTATGGTTACAACTACTATGATTGGCACTTTGGCGAACAATAAAAAAAACAGCTATAATAAATTATTAAAGTATTTTTTTAACATAACACGGTTTAAACGCACTGAAAAGTATAAAATAATTTTGATTGTGATTTTTATTTCTGTAGTACTCTTGTAGGACTTTAAACGTAAAACGTGGGGTGCATGTAACATAAATACGTCCACAACTGTGTTTTTCAAAAACTATAGATTAGAATTATAAGCTTTGCAGGTATTTAAAAGAAATGGATTCATAATAAATTATTTTGGCTTTTTAGCCCAGTGTGTGTAAAATTTTGCAAGATGACCTGAACACCACGTAGGACTTAATTGCTAAGACTAAAAAGCCCAAGCACGACGAGATTATGTTGCGACGTTGAGATTACCTTCCTGGTAAATCTTCTATTGATTTATCCGTTTCCAGAAGCTCAGATGTTACTGGTTGGGGCTTTGTATTGGAGGGGTGTGGTATCAAACGGTATCTCGTACCCTTGTACCCACTGCAGAATTACCGGGTCAGTAGTAATGCTGGTCCAACAATTAAAAATTTAGTTAATGTCACCTGCATGTGCTTGATTCATCAGTGTTTGGTTTATGCATTCCGGTATCGTGATTGTGTGGCCTTCCCTCTCTCGGAGAGCGGTTTTGGTGTTGTTGGTAGGCTCGCTTTTGACGGGCTCGGTGATGTTCTGCAGTCTGTTGGCTCTTGGGTGGCCCACCACGACCAGTCGTCTTCATTATTTTGGATGGTGGGCCATTTTTGTTTCCCGGGACTGGCTTGGTAATGACAGGCTTCTTAATATGAGCTACTGATTGTTTTAGATGGTTGTTGCTTTTGATAGCTTCAGCTAAATTTTCTCCATAAAGTAAAGTGTCTCCTTTTGTCTTTACCACTAGTTGTAAAAAAAAAAACTAACGATGGAGAAATGAGTTTTGTTCTCGGTTTGGTAATGGATGTTCGCTAAAGTTTTTGTAGCATCAGCAAGTTCCGAGAGGGTTTTGTGTTTATCAACCACATTATTTTGAATTTGCCTATCATGGCAGTGGCTATAGGCCCACCTGTTTCTGGGCTACCTCGATGCCTTAGTCCCTTAGCTTAAGAGCTCCAGAGAGATTATATTGTGTCGCTGAAAAGTTCCTATGGTCATCTTCTGGCTTCATCATGATACCCTGGACATCACAAAGGACCAAATAACTAGTCAAGACAATTCCAACTAGCCCACGCACAGAGAGATTATATTGTGTCGCTGAAAAGTTCCTATGGTCATCTTCTGGCTTCATCATGAGACCTTGGACATCACGTACGACTAAAGATCTTGTCAAGACAAATCCAACGAACCCGTACACGAGGTAATGTTGTGTATTTGAGGAGTTCATTTCGGTGATTATTGTCCGAAATGAACTCCGTATGTTATTTATATAGATACTTGTGGCTCTGTGAGCTGTATGTCTCTTTATATTTATTTTTATTTTTTCTCCACAAAGATCCCCGACCCCTTGAAATTTATTTAACATTTTATTTTAATTTAATTGATTAAGAAATGTGACCTGTAGAGGAAAACAGCTTCAGCGGTAGACCTTCTAAGCTGGAAACCCCCATAACTCCATCATTTTTTTTAAATTTCCCAAAACTGACTCGACAAAAAAAATTGATTAATTTATCCAACCTGCTCACAAAATTTCACGAGAATCGGTTCAGAAACGCGACCTGTAGAGTGGAACAAACAGACAGACATACAAAAGCAATTTTGCCCAAGTTGAAACAAAGACGCTTCGCTCGCTCGGTCAACTATACCAATTATTATGATATTATTACACAAAAAGGTACTAATTTGTTTAAATAGCCAAAGTTCCAATCATGGCGGGTGTCAATTATAATTAATTGTATATAGTACGGTGTTCGGCAAACAATTTGGATAACAAGTGGTGCAGCGTAAAAGAAAGATCACACAAAATTGGTTTTTCATACATCTGTAATATAATTAATGTATGAAACAGACACCCCGTCTCCCGCTAGTTATTCAGGATCTTTGCCGGCCTCGATGTAAGGGAAAGTAGAATCTAACGAGTACTAAAATATTTGCCTTTTCGCCCAAGGGACTTACTTTTTTACAACACCGTCAAGGCACTAGTAACATTTTAGTTATAAGGAGAGGTATTTTTGTACAAAGTTTATTATTGCCCTGTGCGATGTTGTAAAGAAGAGCTAATATTTGTCGGCAATCCGCCTCTATTTTTTTGTTACTGAATTCGATTTCATTATTTTATTACTGTTTGCGATGTTACTACATAAGATTGTAAATAATAATCTTATAATTCAAATTGGGTACAAAAAAAAACTAAATGTAGTTTGTAAGTCTATTACTTATGTAGGAAATGTTATGTCGGATTGCAATATATAAATAATTAAGGCAGTTGTACAGGAGTATAATGCAACTCGACATAATGTTTGTTTTTATTAAAAATACTAATTACAACCGCAGAAAAATCCACCTCAATTAGGTAATAAGGGTTATTTAAGGTAAACACAGCATCCGGCCTCAAGGCAGACACAAGGCTCATTACACGAATGCTTGCCCTGTGCTGGAAGGGAACCCGGGACCATCTGCTTCGTAGCAGGCATACTAGTTGGTAGTAACCAACCAACTAGGCTCCGCTCCGGAGCCGTTATCCAGGGCGTGTACATATTATATTATTACTACTATCTGTTGAGCTAAAGAAACTTGAACTAAAATTAACTTCTATGCTTTCTTTAGCTCAAAACGACAGTTTTTAGTCTCTATAGTTAGGTATCATGAAATCTAATTGTTATATTTGGTTTTCAATGATCGACTGCATGGTTAAATACTAATATTCAGTTCCGTTAAGCTATAAATATTTCTTTAGCAAACATTTCTTTAACGTATCTGCATGAATTTTGACACAAAATAGTAGATTTTACAACAAGTGCACAAAACGAACCATTTTTGGTTGTGGACGAGTTATAAACTCTGCTTTTTACTTCGATTGCGAGGAAATAAAACAGTAGTAAGCAAATTGAAGAAATTAATAAACGCACGAAAAAATAAGAGCTGTTTCTCGCCGCTTTATTTTTTAAATCTTACGACATTGATATTAGGCTTGGGCTGCAGACCTATACAGCCTACTATTAAATTAATTTTGCAACAATAATTTTCTTAAATTAATTAAATAACCTACCGTACTTGAAATAAAATTATAATATTTTTTATGTCTTAAAAACAACATAAGGAAAATAAATTAAAGTAAATATTATAAAATAACAAATTCTATCTATGAACTTCTTATTGTGTTTGGCTGTATGGCTCATTTTCTTTGCCTTAATATAGATACATTTATGAGTAGATACGTTAATGCACTTGTGCACAAAATTCGATTTTGTGCAGCCTATATCCTGCACAAATAAGCACTTTCAGAGCATGAGAAGTGAAAAATAAATTTTGGAAGTTTAGATTTTTATTTACATTACACCACCTTAGATTGAAACGTGCATTATCGGGTTTCATGAAATCGGGCAGGTTTGGTGAGACGCGACCACCGCGGCAAGATCGAAGTTTCATTGGATTTTTTGGCAGCAAAATGCTTTCTTGGCGATAGTCTTAACTACTGAAAATATAACTATTTTATTATTCCAAAAACAGTCATTGCATTCATTGACTGTTTTTGGATCATATACAGCAATATAAATAAAGAAAATGTTACTTCCCAAACGCCACAAATATTATTTAAACTATTATTTTCGTTCATCAACATTCATATAAAATTTTCCTTACAATTTAGTTGATTGTTTACGCAATTCTCTCGTTCCATTCTTATACCTGTACAATGTAAATATAAAGTAGATAAATATAAATTTGACTCAGGGATCAGATGGTAGTGTGTGAGATCATCATCATCTCGGCCGAAAGTCGTCCACTGCTGGACAAAGGCCTCCCCCAAGGGGGAACGGTCCTGCGCTGATTGCATCCACACCTAGGTTCCCAGCCTTGGCGTGTGAGATGTTTCCACATATTTATATAGGTATAGAGATATATACTTAGATATATACTTTAGGCGAGCTGACCGGGTAATAAATATGTAGTGTGTAAATAGGAATATGTTTTATGCTAACTTAGTATGTCTTTTTAAGTGCCTTATATTTAAATTTCATTATTTGAATTAATCATTCGAAATCAAATCCGATAATGTTGACAATGTTTTTATTTTTGCAATGACCTACATATTTTTCTTTCTAGGAGGCTAAATTATTCAACATGTTGGCTAAATAATGCAAAACCATTCAGGTGGTAACTTAGCCTATGAAACTTAACATCTTTTGATTTCGGTAAAACTCTAGAACAAAAGCTGTTCAGTTTCAGGGCCTGAACAACCACCCGAGAGGTTTTGTGCTATTTAATTTATACATTTTAAAGTAAGAATAAATATTTTTATAAAAAAATAGTTATAGGAAATAGTGTTGCATTTTCGTAAGTAGCCTTTTAGTCTCCTAATATTATGTCTTTTGTTTTAACTGTGGAAAACTGAGGCGGGTCGCTGTACAGTAATCAAATGTAACTGTTGACATGTACAGTTAACATAAGATGTACAGTCAACATAGTTGTATAGTTTTATAAGGTATAGGAAATGTTATGTCGGATTGTAATATATAAATAATTAAGGCAGTTGTATATGGTTGTACATTATGTATGTATATAGATAGATATATAATGCAACTCGACATAATGTTTTTTTTTATAAATCAACTAATTACAACCGCAGATAAAATCCACCTCATTAGTTATAAGGTATTTGTAAATAACTGTAAATGAAGCTTGACGTAGTCTACCCTATTTTTTTAGGTAGTTAATTAAAGGCAAACTAACTTGATACGTCTTTTTTGTCAAAAACGCATTTATATAGTATCTCTTAGCTATTCGTGAATAAGACATAATACAAACTGTGACTTCGTTGAAGTTTATATACGGGATGTTTCAAAAATGCCCGTAGAGCAAATAAGGGGTTGGCCTGTCCATGAAACTGAATAAATATCCCCAAGGAAGATAAGTAGTCAGATGAAAAAAAATGCAAACAACAACATCAACGGCCCGTTACAGTGCACTGCTGGACTATGAATATAGTAATGTTAATGATATTTATAGTCCGTTGGTAAAAATGAAAACACGATGGAAATAATTTCATTCGATAAAATTATATCATAAAGTTCAGTCTTCCAAAATTTTTAAAATGTTTTAAATGATTATTAAAAGCCACGAACCAACTGAAATTTGTCTCTAAATGTTAACCATAATTAACTTCATCCGTTTAGGTAAATTTTCTTGATATTGATCCATTTTTAAATCAAAATTTTAAAAAATTGTTACTTGTCACTTACGCTAATAATTCCGAGCGACTTCAAATCTTGTCTCCTTCACTAATTCGCAGCAGTGGAGGGTTTTGCCATAATCTCCACGCTTGGCAGGCGGGTTGGAGATCGCAGATTAAAAGGTTACTGTATCAGAGAGCGCTGCTGCCCGTTCCCTGTTCAATGTGTAGTCCCTAAGTCGCCTCTTACGACACCCACGGGAAGAGTAGGGCTTGGTGACAAATGTATTCTACTCTGCCGTCACCACACGGCTAAGTAGTCAGATAAAAAAATGCATCTCTTAATAAACCGCTCAGCTAACTGCGAAAGAACAAGATATAAGCTCACTATTTTGTCGTCTGTCATCTTGTTCTTTGGGAGAAGATGTTCAGTTTTATGGACAAAACTCCCCCCTCTACGAATATTTTATAATACCCTGTATAGGTATTGGCTAAACGATACATCGTATTATAGAAATTAGTGGTGCCGAAAAATCGATAGTGTTACAATCGATGGTAAAACGCCAACAACAAGTACCATAATATTGCATAAACTATCGATAGTGATCTTTATTTTAAAGGTCGCTATCGATAGTATCGATACTATCGTTTTTACTTAAACTATCGATATTGGACTATCGAGCGGCAACGCTAATAGAAATGTGTTTTTCAATAAAATAAACTTATCAAAATTATTTACCATTCGTTAAGTACCTAAACAAATGAGGTATAGTTATTGCATTAGCATTTTGAAGTAAGTTAGTTGTAATGAATTGCATCCCCAGTGATGTCGAGTTATCCTATACCAGTGATATTTAAGGAATGCCAATGCCACGAACATGAAGTTGCAATCTAGCAGAAGCTTGTAGAATAACCCAAAAGAAGCGCCAACATGCGCCTAAACGACAAAAAAAAATCCCAAACCAAATCGAACCAAAACCCAAACCCCAAAAAAAAACCCACATCTTTACAAAATCGTTAGGACATAGTTTATTAGTTTTAGTTAAAGTTGTCGGTGTATGAACGTTTAAGTCGCTTGCAGTAGCCGGTGGGAATGTACTAAACTATTGTTTTTATTAAGTGGTCGCATTACTACGGAACAAATTAACCAACCAATTTATCCATTCGTCTACTATGATATATACATATTTTTTTTATGTATGAGAGATTGTAGCTTCATTGTTATTGATGGTTTAGTTGTAAGATTTAGGGCGACATCCAGAGACAATACTTAGCCAAATTATGCTCGCAAAAATATCTGAACAATAAAGCTTTAAAAACAGATTACCTACATTTAAAATCAAAGTGATATATTTTGTAAGTCTAAAAAGTCACCGACTTCGGCAACTTCGACTCGGCTAAGAACATTTTAAGTACGCCATTTGCCATTTCTAAGAATAGCCTAGTTTTCGTCTCTGAGTGTCGCTTAGTTTAGATACCTAGAATATTCGGTAAATTATTATTATGTAATCAATATTTTCAATTATTATTTATTTAAAACGGAAACACTCACGTAAAAATGGAAACTATGTCTTCCAACGTCACGCACCGTTACGTATCGCTCAATAATAAGATTTTCAATATTTTAAAATATTACATACAACATCTATTTTATTACGATACAACAAAGCTTCCAAAGATTCAATTTTTACGTGAGTGTTTCCGTATTAAATAAATAATAATATTACAACATCATTATTTCTTGCAATTTGGTTCGTAAAGCATCACTTCTTGTTTTAAATACATTTCGTTATCTTTAAAAATTCAACCAAAAATCGAAATCTTTGTATTAATACCTACTTAATTTTTTTAGCACAGTTACGTGTTTTTCTTCAACAAACGAAGATTGTTTTGTTTTCGCCGATTTGTTCTTTGAAGTTACATTTAAAAGCATGCGCAGTACGCAGTAGTTACTATATTAATATGTGTAATCACCGAATTAATAAACTGTTACTCTCTTACCTAGTTAACTCGACTATACCTATACTAAGTATATTATATTATGTGTCAGTAACATAATTAATTATCTATGTATGCGTTACAGATATTAGTTGATACCTATGTTATTTTTAGAAACGAAATTATAACTTAGAATGTTTTTACTAAAGGCATTTAGAGGTATAAAGGTCTTTTTTCACTATCCACGTTTTCAAAAATGTCTAGAAAGCTTTTTAGACTTATTTGAAATTAAATAATAGTTTTTTAGTGTTTAGTCTGTGCCATTATGTATTAATATTAATATTCTATTTTGGTTCGCATGTGTGTTAGATTTTGTAATAAAATCCCTTAAAACCCAATCGATTTGTTTTAATCATAAATTATGATATTATAAATTATCTTTTCCATTTCCTTACTAATCCTATTTATTACAAATGTGAAAGTCTATGCGACTCTGTCTGACACGGTTTCACGCTAAAATCCACTAAACTATTCAACCGATTTTGATGGAATTTGGTACAATGATAGTTTGATACCCAAAAGCGGACTTCTTTTTGCTGCGAGGAAATGACTTATTTCCACGGTGTATTAACATCTCGCACAGACACAACAGCAAATGTACTATTTAGCTTGATAAATGCTGATTTTTCTTACTTTAAGGAGTTGTAGTATTTTATAGCTTATGGTGTAACATCCAGGGAGACAAAATTATTGGAACAGCGCCATCTAACGTCGGTTACAAAAATAATTACATTTTCACGAGGTTTAGTTTAAGAGTAACGTTTCAATGGCGCGGCCATGACTTTGAAGTTCAGTACTTTCTAAAATATCAAGCCTTTGATGTTTTTTGTGCTTTCTACATTTTTTACAAAATAAAACCTGTCAGTCACAAAAAGAATTAAGACTTCTACGAGGTTTAGTTCAAGAGCAATGCGTGGCCGCGCGGTTCTTCGCGTTTCAACGTCGCGGCCACGTTTATACCCATATAACTTCCGAACAGTTACTTTTACAAATTTTTGGTTTTGAGCATTAGAGTTTTATATATTTCTACGAAAACGAAGTCGTTTTTCTTATTCTTCGTCGTGGCCGAGCAATCGAAACGGACACCATTCATAGATGGTGCTGAGAAACGGAAAATACACAAACAACGCGGGCGGGCGGACGGACTGCTAGCGCATCACATCACACTAATATCCATATATACCTAGGTATTTCGATGTTTGTTCCGCTTTCACGCCTAAAGTACTGGACGGATTTGGAATAGAGATAGTTTGTACCCTGGATTAACACAGGATATTTACGGGAAAGTCTTATTACCAAAAAAATATTACATAACGCGAGCGAGCGAGTAATAAAAGCGAAGAAAGTAACACTTGTCTGTATGCTTGTCAAGGGCTCACGGTTAAGCCACTGAACCGATTTGAATGTACTAAAAAAGCTTGCACTGCACCCATTATTGAAGTATTAATATTACTAACTGTAGTATTTAAAACGAAGAGCTGAACTCGTAAAGGACACACGACTTGACACGACCGATGCGTGCCAGTTTTTTAGCACAAAAAATAATAATATGTTGATTATCATATCAGTCGAAAGCCTTTAGCAGCTGGATAGTATGCGTACAGTTATCTACAAAATTACTTGACTCAGTATACCACTGCCCATTGCTAGAAAATAAAAACAAAAGAAAGCAGTAATTTGACCTCGTTTAGTAAGTAAGTAATTGACTCCCTCCTCACGTGTCAGCCAACTAGTTGGCAGTCTACCCTAGCTCACGGGAAAAAAGCCGGAAGCGACACGTCGTGGTTCAGAGATTTTTACGCACTTGTCTACATAACTGTAGCCAGTCTAAAGCTCGAGGAAAAGTCTAACAATATTTTAGGTTTATATTAGTATCAGAATAAATTACACTCGCAAAACGTTTAAGGCCTCTCTGATGGAACTATTTATAACTAAATGTGCAGAAAATTATCAATAAAATTATAATCAATAACAGATTTATATTTGTGAGATGTATCTAATATGCTGGGCTAATCGTTCATTAAAAAAATATATGAACAACAAGGTTGCGTGTTATCTTCTTCTTTACTAATCTTCTTAAAGCGCAAAACTTATCGACAACAGCGATATTAGTGTGGCTGTAGTCGCAAAAATAAAAAAACATACGACCTGCTACGACAGACAACGATGCCTCCGACCGCTAGTGACAACAACTGCTGACGACATCACTCGCTACTTTTAAATGAATCAAGTATTAAAAAAATCATAATTTCAATAAATAAGCATGAGACAAAAATTTTGTTACATAGTATGAACTAAAATGAAGCTGTTTATTCAAAGTACTCTTTCTACTCCTTGGGACAGAAAAGGGCTTTTACGTGCTCCTTGGTGATTGTAGGCTTACTGAAGATTTGAAACAATTTTTTACTGAGTCTATTTCTCTTTACACCAAAGTTCTTTTATGTTTAAGTCATTAGAGTTTGAAGGTTGGCTTTGATCTAACTGCGATGCTAGTATAAAACGTTATTGATCCGATTTTGCAGTGATGGTTGTACTAAATCTTTGGTGTAGCAACAGCGTAGGTATGTGTCACGAAGGACGCAAAGAATTTTCCTAATGATTTTTTTTAAATTTGCGTCTTTCGACTCGACTAATTTTGACTTTATTTATAAACCAAAAGAGCAAGCATCTTCATAAAACTAGTGGATAATGTTGAATAAAGTAATGTAGATTATTAAACTCGATGCGCTACGGCGCGGCGGCGTAGCAATCTGCTACGAGATCGTTACATAGCAAGAGTCCGCGCGCGATTTGAATGCATTCGTGACCATAACAGTCGCATACATTACAGCTACATTTGTGCTGTAACTACACAGGCCTCGGCGGTAAATATTGCACATAGGGTTTTGGAAAAAGAGTTATCTGTTAGTGCTACGTGCGAGAGAGACGACGCTCTACAAAGCCGAACACCCGATGTGCAGTATTTTCAGCCGGGAACTGTATGTTAAACAAACTGTGACACAAATTCTTTATACAGGGTGTAAATGACCGGTCTCCATAATCCTGATCCAGTGCTTTAAGTAAATCACAGATTTTATTGGCGATATACCCTTACTTGAACTTGGCACCCATTCACATGTATATGTCTTGGTAGAATCTTTATTACGGTATAACACTATGTGACTCAGGCTGGCTGGACAATTCTTCCAAATGAGCCGCATTTAAGTAGGTCAATACACAATTTTAGGTGACGGCTAATCACGCTTATTTCAGTTTATGTGACACTAGAGAACCCGAGATAATGGAACGCAAACGTGTCCAGCCAGCTTGAAAACCGCTTTTCGCATGGTCTCTCAATCTCCGAAAAGAAGGGATTCTAACTATTTCTTGCTTATTAATACTGCGTCACCTAAAATTGTGACAGGCATCCAGTTTGAATTTTTGAGATACGTACGTATAGCCATTTAGCTAAAAAACAACGAAAAGCGTGGTCAGCCAGCCTGAACTTACGTATTAAACTTCTGGCTGGCACCTCTGAATCTCGACAACGAAAGCGTTTTCGAACAAGGTTCTTTTACTAGCATTTAGTGACGGAATTTGTGACAGTCATAGCGTTTGTTTCATGGTGTCACATAAAGTCGTTTACGAGAAATCGATGAAAACTTGGTGCCAGCCAGCCTGATGTTCTGGCTGGCTGGCTCGTTGTATCTGCGCTGTCTGATGGTCTACGGCTTTCAAATTTTCTTCAACATTTAGTGACGGGGACGATTAAGATAACCTGTAAATGTGACGACGATCCCTCCCATAGTTTCAGAGATAATGATCATTGTTATTTTCCCATACAAATTTCTATAAATATTGCGTGGTGGCCATGATTTTACGTAAGTTAAGGAATTATTTTTTACAACTGACTAGTTGTCGCTCGCGGTTATGGCCCAGTTCTTTTCGATTATTCCTTTGGGAATATTATAATATTAAAATGAAATTTGTTCATCTCCTGAAAATGAAAAGGTTAGGACAGGTAGAATTAGAGCATTACTTCCTGAATCGGGGCTATAATATAATGTATTATGTATTTACAATCATATGATCACATTAACAATTTAATAGGTAATCACATATTATGTAGATATGTGATTACCTATTAAATTGTCAAGTAAGTAGTTACTTGACACTTATTCTATGTAAAACATGAAACAAATTCGTTGTTAATTTCAAAAGGGATTTTTGAAAAACACAAAATACCCATAAATGGGGCAAGTCAATGGGGATTATTGAAACAACCCATCCATCCGGACAAGGCCAATTTTATAAGGAAACAACATCGGTCCTTCTTTGTGAAACATTTTACAGAGATAACAAACAATTTTCAAATTGTTCTCGAGTTCTTTCAAACTATTTGTTTCAAAACATTATTACAATCGTGTTTCGTATCATCGGGCAAAACAACTGAAACGTGACCCGCTTTCCAAAATAATGTGGAAGGAAACGTAAACATAGATACAAAATGCTTTGCCAATAAATAATAGCGCCAGCAATACACAAATACCATCAGTATAGGAACAATTTCTATATTTCGAAATAACATAGGAGAAAAGATCAAGTTAGAATGCGATTAAAATGAGTACCTACCTACCTACCTATATAGGAGTAGACAGCCGCAATTTTTTATACACGGCCATCTGATCCCAAGCTATAGGTATCAGACAGCTGAAAAAAAAGACAAAAACAAAAAAAAAGTTAGACATAAGTGTATCTTATAGGTAGTGATTTGAATCCAAATAATGTAACATACTTACTTTTAATAGGAATTACAAAAACGAGTCGTTAAAATTATGAAACTGCTGTTGTATCTAGTGTTTTATTTTTTGTTTTTACGAATCGTGTGACTAGGATTCACAAGAGCCAGTATTTTTCATAGGCCCTATTAAAATTGTGACTTGACATTACATATCTATTAATTAAATGCAAGTAAGCTGTGATAAAATTTCTAGTGTTCTGTTTAATAGTAATTAGTACATTACTTACTTATTATACCGCAAAATTTTTAATACCCGATAAACTTTTAGAGATGAATGTACTCATGAATATGAACGACCTTTACTATGGGACTAACTCTGAAATTGCGAAAAAATTATCTACTTAATTATTCTTAGACAAAGAACATCGTTTTTGTTCATTAGACGTAAGTAAGTACATAGCTGAAAATAGTTAACAAATAACATGATTCCACAAAAATATCACAGGTTAAGTGATCCATCACATCAAAACTGTTTTTTATTTTGCACTGCACCAATTTATATTTTTCGATCACACCGCACTCACGTCGCACGTCACGCTCACTCACTGACCAAAAACGCAAATGAGTGCAAGCAGCGGCAGCCGCCAACATCAAAGTAGGCACATGTCTTGTTACTAGTAACTAATTCATAGAAAAGTTTAGTGATTGTAAACACTAATAACCGTAACTGTAATGAGAAATAATAATTTACTCTTGTGTGGAAAAACAAAACTCATTGTAATAACAAGTTCACGAATTATAGAAATAAGAAATGCCTTATTAAAAATTATAGTCCATGGTATTTCCTCAATTAACTAAAACTTATTTGTAATCTTTAATAAAATTTACCTCTTGATATTAGGACACTACTTACAAATTCAAGGAGAGTTTTATAATACATATAAAATTCTGCAATCCCAAGTACAGAATAATAATTCCGAAATTTAATAAAACCCGTTTGTAGGTATTACATTACGAAATTAATAAAATGTACTTAAAATTAAATTATTTTGTAATTTTTAATAAAAACACATAGATATTGATAAAATTTGATATATCCGCCTTTTAGAAATGTTGTTTTTAATTACGACAATATTTTTTTCTCAGTGTAGTTAGCCACGAGCCCGTTCTGTTCTTCCTACACGACTGCCCAAAAAACAAAAGGAGTGTAATGTGCCCAGGGTTCATGTATGTATGTATAAGTATGCTAGTTTTTAATTTTTTATTTATTCATTAAGAAAGACTTAATCTATTTTACATATTTACAAATTCGCCAAACTACAGAGTAGTTTGTTGGCGATTGCGCTCATCCATGCTATTATAATTATCGCTTGATAAACTTATACTATTATACTTACATTTAACTAACATGCATTTCTTTATTTTTTTCTTAACAGTAGGTACAGTTCTGTTCTTTTCGGACTCTAGTAGCATCGCCTACTTAGTTTCTTTACTGCACCATAATATCAACTTCTAAATGCCTGGACAGATTTGGAAGTATGGGGTATCGTTAGAATCCTAACACCGGCCCGAGACACTGGCTATATTTTTGTGCAGGGCGTCGTGTTTTTAATTTCTAGATGATTACACACTTATTATAATCGCATTGTAGTTTCTGCACAGTTATGTTTTGAGAGTTGATGAGGCCCCGATTCGACAAGTCCTGCTCTAATCATAATTTTAAATGAATGTAGCTGTCAATTTAAGAATTTATAAGTTTAATGTCTTTACGTCCGCTCAAATTGCGCAATAGACGTGTCCGTTCATTTTCTGTCTATTTATTTATATTTAAAGGACGGAGAAACAAAAAAATAAGAATTAGAGCAAAACTTCGCGAATTAACCCCGTCTAACTGTACAGGCGGCCAAAAAACTGGTATACCACCCTAATGTTCAATGTCATTTAAAATCGTAGAACAACAGAGATTATTTTTGTTAGCAGAGTATAAAACTTATTGAAACTAGGAAACCAAACAAAAAATGGTAGACTAATTTCTTGGCCGACTGTACATAGTAGAGATACGCGGTTTTCGCCGGCACGTCAAAGGATTTTGATATTTTTTAGAGATATAAGTTTTTGTTTAAAAAAATAAGGTGGACGACGACGGCGGCAAAAGCTTCCAACTGGTTCACAGTTCTTCTTTGTGTTCAGTATCGGGCACATCGAGCGAGTGGTGTTTGATGACGCTGGCGTAGTAGCGCGCCGACCGACGGGCTGTGCGCGGGCGCTGCGGGTCCGAGAAATCCACCTCGAAAAGACCGAATTTGGTCCTGTAAGAGAATTATAAATACAATAACAGAGCAACAGAACAGAGCAAACAGAGCAACAACAGAGAACAAAAGCACAGAATAGAGCAGAGCACACAAACAAACAAACAAACTTCACTGTGGTGGACTGACTTCTAAACTTATCATCATCTGTATTAATTCGAGCTATGAGTCACCTAATCCAGAAATTTATAAAAATTAAAAGTTTACATAATAGTGTTTAGGTATTCGATCACAGAAGGTGATCGAAGGTTTAGGTGAGTTTAGGTAATAGTGGTTAGGTAAAATTAATCAAATGATTCAGGTATCAGCGTTCTTTCAGACGACTCTACCACTATAAATGAAAATATCTAGCTAATTTTGTAAACGAAGAACGTCTGCGAAGATTTTCTCTACAAGGAAGAAGTATTTCACCCTTGCTCATCCCAGACGCCCCAAAACGAGCATCATCAGAAAGTCAAAGTCAAAATCATTTATTTCCATAGGATGTTATTACATCACTTAGATCCGTCATTACATTTTTTTGGGTGAGTTCACTAACACAAGAAGCTAACCAGTCCCGACTTCTAACAACAAAAACGATTGGAACCTTCATTGATTTGTACTGAGGTAACTAAATACGTTTTACTTAGTATAGTACTCACACGTATATGTGTTATACAATCTGCTAGGTAAAATAAAACTCTTACATGTATCCGTCCATCCACTCGAAGTTGTCGAGCAGCGTCCAGGCGGTGTAGCCGGTGACGTTGACTCCTTCTTTAATGGCATCCAGCACGGCCTCCAGGTACAGCTCGTAGAACTGCACCCGCTGGTCATCCACCAGCCCCGAGCCAGTCGGATACCCATTCTCCGTGATCAGGATCGGCACATTGCCGTACTGCTGTTTCAACCATACCAGCAGTTTCCGAAAACCAGATGGGTTTACCTTCAAATTAATAAAAACAAAATTAAGTTATGCAAATTTAAAATTACTTATTGTTGTACGACATCCGCTAGGCTTTAACCTACTGGAATGTCGGTAGGTACACTATTTACTCCACTTCTGTTTCAAACATAAAAAAATATACTAGAAGCCATTTAACTACCTATAATTTTTACCATACCTAGTTTCTAGTAAAAATACCTTTAGCCAGGAGTTATCGCCACTGGGCCACTCCGGGCGAACGTCCATCTTGACAGGAAGTTCAGACCATTCTGATATGGGCCATAAACCGGGCTCCGACCAGGGCTTGGGAGGAGCTGGCTTCACCACCCGCGACGTGTAGTGGTTGAGGCCGTAGAAGTCGAATGTGCCTTTGATGAAGTCGATCTCTTCCTGTTAAAAGAAAAACGTGAGGGTTAGTGACAAAATAACTAATTTGTAGAGCAGAAAAAAAGCAAAACATAAATCCTAGGAATACTTGAATCTGCTTTATGAAGATACTCATGCATGCGCTTGCGCAAGGCCAGTCATTGTAGATCACTGGAAGAAGCTATTGTCCAGCAGTGGACTTGTTTTCCCAAAAACAATACGCAAAAGCAAAAGCCTACATTACTGATAAAATCCTAATACTCTTTTGAACCTTGAGGTAAAAATATGATGTACTTCACTTTTTAACCTTCCATGTATTTTTCTTTTTTTGTACTGTGTACCTGTGTAAAGCTGGGCAGTCTGGAGCGCGGATATCCATCTCGCCTGCTGTTGTCCGCCACTAGGCGCTCCACGCTGGCTGGCCACCCACCAGCCCCGAAGACCGCGTGGGAGTACCGCCCCACCTGCATCTGCATCGCCAGCTCCGCCACTTCCGCATCCTCAGCCGAATCTGACTCGGCATCATACCACACCGCATGGTTCGCCATAGACACTTTGCCTGTTATCACAAAGAATGCTCTAGACTTTCTGAAGGTGGGAAGTCTGATTATATAGTCCGCCAGCCAAGTTTTACAGTGGGCGTAACTGCTGCAGTTCAGTTTGCTAAATTTTGGGTAGTGAATTCAAGGACCACAAGAAATGTGGTAAAGCTACTAATAAATGATGGTGGTCTAGTGGCTAGAGCCGCTGTCTCCCGTCCGGGAGACGCGGGTTCGATCCCCACCACGTTCCAATGTGTTTTCGAATTTCGAATTCATATGTACGTTTATTCGACGCTCTTACGGTGAAGGAATACATCGTGATGAAACCTGCACACTCCTGCGAAGAAATTCAAAGGTTGTGTGTGAAGTCGACCAACCCGCACTGGGCCAGCGTGGTCGACTAAGGCCTAATCGCCCTAATTCAGGGTAGGCTCGAGCCCCTCGGTGGGGACGTATATGAGCTGTTGATGTACATATAAATGAAGGCAAAAATAGCCTAGCTCCCCTCTCTTATATTTTATTATTACAAATCAAACTTGCACAAACAATCATAACATCGGGACTTCATAAACCACAGTGTACCTTGATTTTCCATTAGAAGGATGGCACGCCAATAGAAAAAAAATTCACCGATCATAAAATAATAAACATGTATTTATTTGAAAGACAACCATCATCATTATTATTTAATAAATCTTTCTCTGTGCGAATAATCCGTGTTAGGTTTTTGTATTTATATATGTAGGTAATTGTTTATATTTGTGTGTATTATAATTTAGTTATGTATTTATTAGTCTATATAATATTTATTATACTTTTTTAGGTTTTATTTTATGTAGGTAGGTTTATCATGTATGTATGTGTAGGTATATACGAGTATTATTCATTGAAATTGTTGTGCACGTTACTATCCGCTTCTTTTCTAAATTCTCACTTCCAAGGTCTGCTGTAAGACATTTCTTTATAAACAAGCAGTGCCTGTTGTGTCGTTTTTCTATGTGATCATTTTCTGTTAACTTTATTGTGTACTAATAAAATAAAATAAATGTAGTTAATATAATTTCTGCAAATAATAATACATTAATACACCTAATCTACCGCTTAAAAATTTGAAGGATTCTATTTTCGAGATTAGCCCTTGAATTTTTTAACAAAGAGATTCGTATATTTATCCTCCTCTGTGAAATATACAGACTCCTACCATAATACTGCTCCTACTTAGAAATTCCAAAAGAATATGATTCGCAGTCATTGGTAGAACGTAAATATACCCATATACTTTACATTATATTTGGAGACTTATAATTAGCATTACGTTGCGTTGTTTACTGAACTCTGTGTGTGTGTATTGTTAACATTAATAAACGTCTTTTCTTCTTCTTCTTCTTCATTATAATAAGACTTATAATTAATTTGTATACATAACGTAAAATTCAGCTGTTAGTATTCCTAAAAATGAATATTTAAATAAATAAATTACGGTATTACTGTCACACCCTACCCTGTGATCGTACCGTTATAATTGGAGCGAAACTCGGTGTCATAGATCCTGTATGCCTTCGCGTGGGCGAGCAGCAAGTTCCGTGCGCATAAGTGAGGAGCCACCTCGGAGTCATATATGCCTGGAGCCATGATGCCGCTGACGTATGCTGTGTCACACACGATTATGGGCTCGTTGATAGTGATCCACACCTAAAAGGAATGGGTTCTCATCATCGTCTTCGGGTGGATCAAACCCTGGTGTCAGTTTTAAAAGCCAGCAAACTGCCTAGTAATAATAGCCGGGACCACGAAAGCACAGGTAGTATTTTTGAAAGTAAACATTTAGATGAAGATTCTGTAATCGCTAAAGTCCTTACTTTCAGAAGTACAACATTCTTCCTTTACCCTGTTTGTATATTTTGAGATATGTTTGTTTGTATACAAAAATCATCATCTTTTTCAACTCCAAAAATATATAACTAAAAGAGCTATTCGCTCACAATATATAAAAAAACTATACCGACCACCAATAAGATTAACATTAGTTTCAAAAAATTCGTACATGATGTGTATTGATATATTTAATAAGCTACCCGATTCTTTTAAAAATTACACAGATGGTATAAATATCAGTCCGTTTTTGGAAATTAAAAAAATTACGGAGTTAGACAGCTCACAGAGCCACTAGCATATTTTTGGTAGGGATGTGTCGGTGCTGTATGTCAATATGTCGTGCTTCTGCTGTATGCCTCGGAATCATACCTTCAAGCTGGTGGAAAGTTCTTGAACAAATTAAAATCTATGAAATATGTTCTGTGTGTAAACGTTTCCTGCTAATTAGCAAAGTTTAACGTATTTCTTGGCATTCATTACAACTGATAGGTTTTTTTAGAATTATTAACTTGTTCTTAATTTGAGTTTTTTCCTTGTTGAAGGAAATGTACGTATATAAGTTGCCTGCCCTTGTGGAACGTTCTCGTGTGATTTTAGGACGTTTTGTATGAATAAGATATTTTTCGCGGTAAAAAGTGACTTAGAGAAGGTTCTCCTCAAGCCCGAGTAAAAATATAGTATTCTTTAGGCTTATTTTAAACCAAAATCGTGGTAATAACCTGGTAGATATGTGTGTTATTAATAATTAACAACCGCGAAAACCTATAGTGTGTGTGTGTGTGTGTGTGTGTGTGTAAATGAGTGTGTTTTATAGCAATAATCTCTTTCAAGTTCTCTATGCTCTTTCCTTCAAATTCTTCAGTGTAGTTCCATTATTAGACGATACATGCCTTGACACGATCACCGTACAGGTTGTATGCAACACGAGCATAGTCCGTGAACCATTCGGCTATCAACGGGTTGGTCCAACCACCTGTTAAATAAGAATACACAATAGATTTGTTAACCGTTGTTTAAAAGACCAGAGCTGGTGAAACTGACCTTAGGGACTAGGGACTCTGATAAAATTTACAAAAACATAACAGGTAGTTCAATTACAAAAAGCTGAGAAAGATCCAGCGATGAGTCTTCTTATTTGTAACTAATGGTAACTCAATCAAGGGGATTCCATATTTAAAAAAAATGTTTTGAGGCTTGATTCATTAAAGGATTTTTTCACAGGTTCGTTGTCGTCATCTTAGGAGACAACACACACATATTAAGTTGGTATTCACTCAAGAACTGGCTACTTATCATCGCCTCTGTAAACAGATGCATCTGCCGGTTTCTCAAACTTAAGGAGCTAGACCCTGTGAAACTCTTGCCTAGGTCTTGCAGGCGCTGCGGCAGGTCCCAGTGGTAGAGGGTGACGACCGGCTCAACTCCTCGCGCGACCAGCCCGTCGATCAGGTCGTTGTAGTACCGCGACCCTTCTTCGCTGATCTTGTCCGCAAACCCGCTTGGCAACAAGCGCGGCCATGATATCGAGAACCTGCACGCGTTACGACAGAATAGTAAGGTCCCTTTCAATAGAATTCGGCAATAATGTAAACAAGATAATTTTTTGACACTAACTTTCCTTTTGACTTTTATGAGTAAAAAAATAATATGGCAGTTTTACAAATTATTGAAAGTTTTGTCGTCCGAGTATTTTTTATTAAAATAACTATCATAAAGAAGGGGGGCGAAATGGTTGTAAGAAGAATTTATGGTTCCTTGAAATGTTAATATGACCAGGATTGATACTGAAATGTAAGTAATTACGGAGTAAAATCATGTTTAAATTGGTTTGTTTACAATATTGCCGGATTCTATTGAAAGGGACATTAGATTTATGGCAAGGGCGCAAAGTTATGTTTTTACGGCAAGGGCTCTAGGGGATTTAAAATTCATCGCCCGTGGAAAAAATATTTGCGACCGTTATTCTAAATTTCGTCCCCTCTATGAGAAAAAATATTACAAAATGCTTTTAGCTACAACTCATACGAGAGTACCTATAATGATTTGCCCCTACTTTAACATGTTCAGGTATTAACATGTTTTGAAAACACATACATTAACGCACAATTTTTTTGAATGATGATCCGCTCTATGGGAGGGATTATTTTTTAAATTCAGCCAGATGCCACCCATCTTTGATTTAAAGATATTACTACTACATATAATCATGTTCATTACGTTATTGTATTATGTATGTGTATCATTCGTTCAAATTGATTGATAATGAATGAATGAATGACATGTTTTGTTTGAGGTGTACGAGTATGAAATGAATATAAATACTGAATTGTATTGAATCAGCTAGATCAGTGAAGATAAGTCCTTAAACCACGCTTTTTGACTCTATTAATAATTTTTATTTTTTTATTTGTTATATTTGGTTTGCCTTTAAGACATCCAAAATAAATATTACAATCTAGCCTAAAGACTAATGAGTAATTAAATTTTAACTTAAATTGCTAAGTCCTATTAATAAAATGATTAATTAATCAACTGAGTTTTAATCTAATATGGGCACAATGATGATGATGATGATGTATATTTAGAAGAAAAACAAGATTTGGTATAGCTAACTATAGATAGATAGGTAAGCATCAATGATTAAGAAAACTGTTTTATTTAGGATAGACACATAGACAGACACAGTCGCAGACATACTTTTGAACTAAATTTTACTTCACTTTTTCTTCTTTCTTTCCGTGAAGGAAATCAAATAAGGAAACTTGATGCGCGCTGATGAACAAGTATTTTTTATCAAGATGACAATCAATCAGCCTATGCAGTCCACTGCTCGACGTAGGCCTCCCCAAGGGCTCGCCAAAGCGCACGATCACCCGCTTTCCTCATCCAGCCACCACCAGCGACATTTCCTCAGGTCATCAGTCCACCTGGCAGCATAGAGGAAGTAAACCTGGCAGGGGGGCGTCCCACACTACGTTTCCCGAGACGCGGTCTCCATGAAAAGAACTCCTTAAAGATAGATTACCACCTCGAAAACATGGTCAAATAGACTCAATCAATCAGCCTCTTTCCACAGCAATGGATGATATCTCTGCTACCAACAAAATTACGCAATATGCTTTAGATAATTGCCGGGACCAATCAATGAGCATTCCGAAGCACTATTGACACTTTTATTATCAATAATCTCACAAATTAATTTTGTTTTCCGGAACTTCAGGAACTAAAACCGAGTGATCTCCGACGGCTCCGTAGACCGGCGTCGTAGTGTTTTTGCTTCCGACGCACAGGGTCGCGGGTTCGAATCCCGCCCAGGGCAAACATTCGTGTGATGAGCACTTGTGTTTGCCTTGTGTCTGGTTGTTATTTATCTACACATATATAAGTATGTATTTATCTATTTATGTAAAGTATGTCAGCTGTCTGGTACCCATAGTACAAGCTCTGCTTAGTTAGGCATCAGATGGCCGTGTGTGAAGATGTCTCCACATATTTATTTATTTATTGACCGAGCGAGCGACGCGTCTCTGTTTCAGCTTGGCCAAAATTGCTTTTGTATGTCTATCTGTCTGTCTGTCCATCTGTCTGTTTGTTCCACTCTACAGGTCGCGTGAAATTTTGTGAGCAGGTTCGATAAATTAATAAATTGATTTTCTTCAAATTTTTTAAAAATGACGGAGTTATGGGGGTTGCAAGCTTACAAGGTCTACCGCTGAGGCTGTTTTCCTCTGCAGGTCACATTTCTCAACCAATAAAAATAATTTTAAAAATATAAAAAAGTAAAAAAAATAGATATAATAAAAAAATGAGATACTTAAATAAATTTCAAGGAGTCGGAGATGTTTGTGGAGAAGAGAGTTGATGATGTTAGAGTTGATGTGACCGTTTATAAAGACTCGCGAGGTCTACAGCTCACAGAGTCACTAGTCTAGGTCACGGGCTACCAGGATGTGTAGACTGAAGTGATGATGATTCCTTACCTGTAGAAATGCAAGCCAAGTTGTGCAGCCAGGTCGACGTCAGTTTGCCACTGGTTGAACGAGTCGCAGGCGACGTCGCCCGATGCACCCTCCTTGATCAGCTCGGGGCGCGAGTGACACATGCGGTCCCATATGCTCTCACTCTTGTCTGAAGATCATAATAATTCCAACATTTCTGATAAATTTGTTACCTAATCTTCTTTTTTTATCAAGTCGATAACAGACACACTACTCGACCAATGTTCAACAAATCGATGTTACAGTAATAGGTAGGAAACAACATAGTCACTTCTTTTAACTCAACTTTATCATTGACCGCCGTGTGGACGGCAGAGTAGAATACATTTGTCATCAACCCCTACTCTTCCCGTGGGTGTCGTAAGAGGCGTCTACACATTGAACAGGGAACGGGCAGCAGCGCTCTCTGATACAGTAACCTTTGAATCTCCAACCCGCCTGCCAAGCGTGGAGATTATGGCAAAACCCTCCACTTAAGTGGAGGAGGCTCATAGTCCAGCATTGGACTGCAACGGGCCGTTGATTTGATTTGATTTATCATTGACCGAGAGAGCGCGACGCCCTAGCGAAGCGTCTCCGTTTCAGCTTGGCCTAAAATTGCTTTTGTATATCTATCTGTCTGTTTCTTCCACTCTACAGGTCGCGGTTCTCAACCGATTCCCGTAGAATTTTGTGAGCAGATTCGATAAATTAATCGATTTTTATTGTAGGGCCAGTTTTAGGCATTTTAAAAAAAATACGTAGTTATGAGGGTTGAAAACGTAAAAAAAACATAAATCAGCCATTTCAAGAAAGATATATATTCGCGAGGTCTACAGCTCACAGAGCACTAATTCTAGTATTTCTAAGTCTTAAGATTTCCACACAAATAATTATAAATATATTTGCAACATAGAGGTTGCTCAATTAATGTTGTTCCGTTTCCATAATATCGGTTTAATTAAACACCCTAAAATACACCGAGTAGAAATAAAATTTGACTTACCTGTGTGGTTCCAAGCACCCTCGACCTGGTACGCGGCGCTGGCGGCCCCGAACCTGAACCCTGGGGGAAAGTCGCGAGCCTTGCCAGCCGCTACTCCCGCCACACTGTCAAATTTATAACAGTAGTACCTGTCACACTAAGACCTTTCAAAGTTCAGATCAGACTGATCCTTCGAAATAATAATGTGTAAATTCGAAATAACAAATCATATTCAATTTTCGAAATTCAAAAGTCTTATTTGTTGCCGAATCTGTTCTAAGTATTTGTACCTTATTTCACTGAAACCTCTCAAGTAAGCAAAAAAAAAAAATATATGGTCATATTTAAAACAAAATAAGCGTGAAACTACAATAATTTAATAAAAGATTCTACATATAATCAACCTCACATTAAATTATTAATCTTTATAACATGGTCATGATCATACCATATAAATAAATACAATCGCCACATGCTGAATTGCGACGGCCTTCGCCTGCGACGTTGTACTGAACACTAATTAAATTTAAACCAGTCAATAATAAAATTGCACACTGCTCTAAAAAAATCTTCGTCATCATGACCGATAACGTGCTATGTGGGGTCGGTCTTGTCTTGTTGTACCTAAAACTAATACTCCTACAGACTAATACCGGTATTACGAATCTGTTATTTTCTACGAACGTATTCGATTCGCATCTAAAACGAACGTGGTTGACGATACGCTCTCCGATTGGTGGATTTGACAATATTCTGAAATGATGAATCATGAAGCTATGGTATAAAAAAGTTTTTTATGATTCACCCTTTTCAGCTAATCAAACATAAAATAAGTGTCTGGATTTGTATCCTATGAATTAGGTACTCTACCTACTTTTCCAACATTATCTGATACAGGTATACCAATGGTATGATAATGATGATGAACTCACCAGTTTACCAACGTATTCCTAAAGTGAAGATGGAGAAAAGAAAAAAAATATGTTTATTTATTAACATTAAAACTGAACAGACAGACAAAGAAAAATTAATAAATAAATTAACTCAAATAATGAAACAAGTAAACAAATAAACTAACTAAAAAAAACGGCTACTGTAACGTTTTATTAATAATTTATAGGTATCCGTATGTACGACCTACCGAAATTATATTTCCTGAAACAAGCCTATGAAGGAGTTATTCAAATAAAAAAAATAACCAGCTCCTGTTGTGTCTTGCTTGTTTATCAACTTCTGTGTTCTGTAAAATTGATGTGTAGTACTTATGTAGTCTTATTAAATAATAGAATAACATGTGTGCATGCGCATGTTTAGGTTAAGTGATTGTGTAGGTTACTTAGTTATAGGATAGGTACATAAATTTTAATATTATGAGCGTTTCACTCGCCATCAAAATATTACAGTTTGGCGAGATTGTAGTATTTACCTATTTTTATGTACCAAATTGATATCAATAAAAAAAAGTTGGTTACCCATAAATATAGGAAATATGGAAGGTACTGTGAATTTATGTTCATATCGTCACCCTTTTCCTTATTTACAATACACGTGGTCCAGCATAGTCTATACGAGCTCTTATACCTATTTTATTCTGATAATTTGATAAGATATGATTAATTAAGTCATTTATTGGAGGACACGCCAGTTGAGATTATACCGTTATTCAAGATAGCAACATCATAAACAACCTCTTGTTGTTGTAATATACAGTAAGAATTTATATTTTTGGTCCTAGGATATTTCCCTGTTCGTGAATTTACCATATTTTATAAAAACAAAATTGTTTACAAAACGAATTTATAGTTTTTTTTTATGTGCATCTGAAGTTCGGAAGCTTTGCACTCGATGGTTACCGCATGACTTAACGGAGTACCAGAAACGACTGCGTGTTTAACGGAGGACAGTCATTGGTTGTCTATAATATCGTGACAGGTGATGAAACCTGGGTGTACTGCTTTGAACCCGAAAGAAAAAGTCAGTCGGCAGAGTGGGTCTTTCCTTTTGAAGATTTTCCGACGAAAGCTAAGAAAAGTCGAAGCATTGGCAAAAAAATGGTTGCTTCTTTTTTCGGCAAATCAGGACAACTACAGTATCGCTTGAAGATCAAAGGACAGTGACTGCAAATTGGTACGTCAACACTTGCTTGCCCAGAGTCTTATAAAAAGTTCGCGAAAAGGATCCTCGAAGCAATGTCCTCCATAACCACGATAACGCAGCCTCACATTCCGCTAAGGTAACAGAAGCCTATTTGAAGGCATTCGCCTTAAAGCCCAGACTTCGCACCCTGCGACTTCTTTTCGTTTCCAAAAATTAAAGACAAACTTAGAGGCACACGTTTTACGAGCTCTGAATCGGCGGTGAGTGCGTTCCATGAAGCTATTGAAGAGGTCCCTAAGGAAGACTGGTCCAACTGCTTTGTAAAGTGGTTTCAGCAAATACTTTGAAAAACAATAAATGTATCGTAAGTCTTATTTTTCAGAATCCAGAAACTTTCAGTATGCCCTTACTATGACTTTCGTACTCTAAATTAAAAAAGGCTGTCGCGCTCATATCCTTGGTGGGGTGAGCAGAACATCAGTTGTTGTTGACTATATTTAAAAATTGGGTTTCCATTAGCTCCGATTCAAGAAGTTATGCTCTATTTCTAATTTTAAAATCCAGCTATCCTTTCGTTTTTATGACCAATGAAAGAGAGGTGATGAAATTCTGATGAACGAATGATATTAATCCTAAAATAAGGGCATAGCTGTCGGATTAAGAGATTTTCAAGTCGCATGTTTTACGTGCTCTCTAAAATTGTGCCATCATCGTCACGGCCATAAAGTTCAAATTTGATGTTTGTCAGCTCTAATATTAGGGTGGCCGTAAGTAGGTGAAAAGGACGGACGAACTAAAATTAAGGATTAGAGCGTGACGGTGAGAATTAGCCTCATTGTTAGGTAGTGAATTATGAGCATACATACAGAGCGAGACCAAAAACAGTGTTGTATTGTATGTATATGATATTTATTTTTGATGTGTTATCAAAATTAACTACATATGCTCATGCGGCAATAAAACTGATTAGATTACGCAAATATGCACAAAAGACACGTTTGTTGTGCGTGCAGCACTAATTTATACCTACGCTACCGTAGGTGGTCTATTTGCCAATTTGGTTCCCTTTGTACGCTTTTTATGCAAATTCGGGAATAAAGATTGCAAACAGCAAAGATTTCGTTGTTTCTCTATACAAAACCCAAACTATTCTATCTGCGCGTGTTTTTTATTTGTGAGAGCGTCGTCGGTGGTCTAGTGGCTAGGCCCGCTGCCTCCCGTCCGGGAGACTCGGGTTCGATCCCCACCACGTACCAATGTGTTTTCGAATTCATATATACGTTTATTCGACGCTCTTACGAAAACATCGTGATGAAACCATTCAAGGGTTGTGTGTGAAGTCGACCAATCCGCACTGGGCCAGCGTGGTCGACTAATGCCTAATCGCCCTAATTCAGGGTAGGCTCGAGCCCCTCGGTGGGGACGTATATGAGTTGTTGATGAATGAGATTTACTCATTGATATAAAGTCAAAGTCAAAAATTATTTATTTCCATAGGATGTTATTACATCACAGTCACTTAGATCCGTCATTACATTTTTTTGGGTGAGTTCACTAACACAATGGCGGAATCTGTGGAGAAGAGCTCACCGAAGAAACTCCACAGTCGTCGCATCTTTTGCGTTTCCTTTTTTAAATAAAAATAAAGCTTATTGGTGTCGATTCGGCATACGCCCAACTAAACTAAACTTAAAATTAGTCCTGTCACTTTCTATAATTTTTAATTGAAAAGGGACCAAAGATTATCTGTTTTGTTTTTGTCTTTGATTTCACAACTAACTGTCAATTTTAGTGGCTTTTCTTCGTCATGGTGTTAGGTAGGCACTAAAACAAGACTAAATTTGACAGTTAGTCGTCGTGAAGTCATAGACAAAAACAAAACCGATGATCTTCGGTCCCTTTTCAATTAAAAATGATAGAAAGTGACAGGACTAATTTTAAATTTAGTTTAGTTGGGCATATGCCGAATCGACACCATTATATTTCGAAAAAGCCTGCTACTCAAAATCTATTCCCATGGACATCTGTCCTCTTAAGTAATCAGATATCCTATATAAACTTTTTTTATACAATTTCCGTTTTATAATTATTTTAAACTTGTCTAAAGGCATGTTTTTAATATCAGTAGGGACCTTATTGTAATGGCGTATACAAAAAAAATAATTAAAAAAATTAATAAAATAATTAATTAATTATTAATTTTTAATTATTTTGGCCTTTAAAAGAATTACTTATTTTATGTAGTCGGCTGACATAAGCAACCAATTAAAATTGTGTATATCACTGTGTTTGAAAATTACTTGTATTTCGTTTTACATACACAAGACTGTCATAGATATATTGAGAAATGTCAGAATATTGATTTCTTTAAACTTTTCCCTCAGTAACACTCTAGGCCCCAATCTATAAATTGCACGAACAGCCCGTTATCCCAACTATCCCATACCATGCCTATACTAAGAAGTACTAGAAATGGGTTTACTCGTGATACAACTCCTGCGAAGAAATTCAAAGGTTGCGTGTGAAGTCGACCAACCCGCACTGGGCCAGCGTGGTCGACCTTCATCAGGATGTTTTCCTTCACCGTAAGAGCGTCGAAGAAATGTACATATGAATTCGAAATTCAAAAACACATTGGTACGTGATGGGAATCGAACCCACATCTCCCGGACGGAAGGCAACGGCTCTAACCACTAGACCACCGACGCTCTTCCGAAAGTCTTCACTGAATATGACAAAAGACAAATAAAAATATATTTAATCACTAATAATTGACATAGTTGAAGGGCTTGACTTGAGTAGCACTATTTCTGTAGTCTTCCTAGGAAAACCTAGTAGGCTACGTCGAGTTGTCGTTTACATGGTTTATCTTACTATTCTGAATCTAGGGCGTGTGTCATACACGTAGGAATTAAAAAAAATTGTAATAAAATCGCACTAGTGCGGTAAAACGCATTTACCGCACAGTTTACTGCCTTCGTAAGTAAAATTTTCGAGCAAGGTGTATTGAAAATTAATTAATTTAATAGTTTACCATGATTTTTGTAAAAACCTTTTTAATAATATACAAAAATAATCCTTATTTTTTTATTCTTTCAATTTTTTCACATGATTATCACATATGTTTTATTTAAGTTCAATTTCAACTGGAAACTGGGACCCAGATAATTCGTTATCATAATCCTCTAAAATGTCTGTTTTGAGCTCCGGATGGCACGCCTTATGTTTCGCTAACAATTTAGCGGTTTTACATTTAGTGTTGCATATAGTGCACACATGTTTGAAGATGCCCAAGTGCGTTTGTTTCACGTGCCTGTTCAGCGCGTTTCTCTCTGGGTAAGACTTCGGGCACATTTCACAAGAGAACGGCCGAATAACGTGCCTCTTTTTGTGTTTCTCTAGATCCCTGACGTTGCTTTTACATATCGGACATTTCGTCCTTTCTTGTTTCACCGGATTGTGCACGTTTTTTTTATGTCTGTCTACTTGTGTTTTCTGCGTGAACGGCTTTTGGCAAATGTCGCACGAGTAACGTTTGACGCCGCTGTGGTTCTCTATGTGTCTCTTCAGGGAGTATTTGCAAGAGAACCCTCGGCCGCATATGTGACATATATTCGGCGAAGTGCCCTCTCTGTTATGTTTCATGACGTGAGCCTTGAATTTCCCTCGGTGGTCGAAAATCTCCGGGCAACCTTTGCACGCGTAAACGGTTGTGTTTATATCGATGGTCGGGTCGATCTTCCGACATTCGTGGTTTATGTTGTGTTTTCTGAAAGCCTTCCAGTCGCTGTATCTGGCCGGGCATTCCTTACAAATGTAAGGTTTGTTGCCGTCGTGTTTGCTCGAAATGTGATTCTTCAAATGTTTATTCGCCGTGAACGTCTTGTCGCATTGCGTGCAAGGGAATTTGCGCAGCTTCAAATGTACCGTCTCCACGTGATTTCTCAAGTTGGACTTATCGTTGAAACCGTTCCCGCACATTTCACAAAACACTTTCTTGCTCAAACCGTTGTGCCACAGCAGATGTTTCCTCAGAGTAGTTCTGTACGCGAAATTCTTATGGCAAATGTCACAAATGAACATACACTGGCGGATGTGTACGTGATTCTCGTGGTCTTGTTGGGTTCGTTTCAAGCGGAATTCTTTGTCGCAATATCTGCATTTGACTTTGTCCGAGCCGTGCGTTTCCATGTGGTTGTAAATGCCGTCGATGTGTTTGAATTCGATTTGGCAATGAGTGCAAATGTAGGGGACTTCCAGGGCGGGGGAAGGGTGCATCTTCTTAAAGTGCCCGATGAGAAGTCTTGTTGAGCTAAAGGACGACTCGCATTGGTTGCAAGGAAATAGTTTATCTGGTTTCTCTAGTTTAGGTTTCTTGGTGTTCCGTTTTGCTGCAAAAAAGAAATGTGAAATTATAGACAACAGGCAGACACAAAGGTAGGTACACTGCGACACATGTATGCCAATTGTTTTTAGCAGAATTTGGAGTTACTTTGTTCTTACTTGTAACACCTTTTTGTAAACCCCTTTTTACAATTAAATATAATTGTAGGTATTTGTAAATTTTACAGCCAATCATCGCCCACAACTTTCTGTGGTTGATTACCGAATAAGACAAGATGTGAATAGGACAGGTTGCGAACGAGACGACTTGCTATTAATTCCCATCACTGCCGGTTGACCAATGGGTAAAGAATTTATTTAATTTATATTTATTTTCCTTTCTTGTTGCACTAAATCTACCGATTGGTGGTAGGTTTTAGTGACTTCTAAGGTAGCTATTTCTTACGGACAACCTAGGGCGACCAAGTGGCCATTCTAAGCTATTCGATATAAATCAATGAATGAATATACTAAATAATAAAATAAATAAAATGATTGATCGTGCGTTTGTGTTGTACTATGGCAATCAGACGGCTGATGTATGTTCATAAATTATATAAATACTTAGTACTTGCTTATGATTAGCATCGTCCAGACGCAAGGCAAACCCAAGTGCTCATCACGCGAATGTTTGCCCTGGGCGGGAATCGAACCTGCGACCCTGAGCTTTTAGGCTACGGAATCGATGCGATGTCAGTTTACACTAAGGGCGCATTCTGAATCAGACTTTCAGGGCTGTCAGCGATCAGAAAAGCAAAAAAATGTATGGCTGACAGTGATTCGGAACGCGATTACGGGTACTTTAATCGATTTCGGCACGTCTCGGAACGCAGTCTGTCCGATCCGGTCGATCCCATTCAGTCTGCTGTTGAGATAGCCATTGCCAATAGAGTACACTCCACAGAATGCCCTTCTGGTAGGAACCGCACCCGCCGGCGGGGACGCGGTAGACCCAATCAAGTTCTGCATAATCCTGGAAGGCCCCGTCAGGGTCATTCCTCTCCCGCGCGCTTCTCGCCATGGCAACGTCCTAGGCCGAAGTCCGTGCCCCCAAGTGGGCGCCCTTAGGCTGTTGCTATTAATACTAGGGGTAAGAGCCTTCCGCTCCCCCAAAAGTCCGGTTACGCTTGATACGTCAATTGACGTATCAGACCTAATGATCTATATCAAAAAAATAAAAACTCTGAACGCAGGGTAAAATGTAAACAAAACTTACATCTGGTAGTTCGCGTTGTAGTTTTCTTCAATTTCGATTTGAGGCTGCTTCTCTTCACCAGTTCCTTACTGTCCAACTCTGTAAATAAAGTGCTCTGTAAATCATCATTCGCTTGCCCTTGTTCCATCATTTGGGGTCGGCGCAGTATGTTTTCTTCCTCCCTCCATACATCTCTATCAGCCGTCATTTCAACACTCACATCCTTTCACACAACCCATCCATCTTTTTTCAATATTTCTTTTTTAATATTTCAGACATATTTTTCGTACCTATATCGAGCAACCCACGCTTTTTTTTCACAATAATACTAGTATTTTTCGTTCATTGTTGTTTTCAGCTTATATTAAGAATTATTTTTCACTTTTTCGTTTGATGTGCTTTAAAAGCGTGTTTTTTTAGTTTTTTAAAACTATATATTTAATTTATAAGCAAAATTGCGGAGAAAAGGCTCTGGCGGACATTCAGCCTCTACGAAATGATCGAGATTACTGGCTGATAATATTTTTGATACAATTTGTTGAAATAACAAAACATAAAATACTTTTCTCTTTGTATGAATAGATTTAAATATTTTTTATTGTCAAAATGATCCTGGCTGATTAATAATTTTGAAGACCGTAGGAATAAAAAAAAAAATGTAATAAAAGCGCACTAGTGCGGTAAAACGCATTTATCGCACAGTTTACTGCCTTCGTAAGTTCAATTTTTGAGCAAGGTGTATTGAAAATATAATTTAAAGTAGTTTTAGAATCTAATTACCTTCTTTAATTTCTTCTTTAAAATCATTACTGCATTCATCCATTTCACGAATGTTGCCGACGTCCGAGTCTAAAATATAAAAAGATAGGTAGGATGAGAGAGATCACAGTGAAAAAAGGTCACACGTATAATGAGTATGACTTGATCTTGGTCAGTTTATATTTTATTTGACGGGTCATTTTAAATTATATAATTTAGAGAGAGTCGAATGGCAGAAAAACTATATAATTTTACAAATAACTTACCTAAAGTAAGGCCAACGAGACTAGATAAATACGTAAATAAACGAAACGTTACCGAGTTACACTGCGATAGCGAGCGATTATTATCTCTGTCCTTATCACTCGTACGCAGTAATGGCGTTAGTTGGTCGGCAACAGCTGTCGTTGCGTGTTTCGTGGTACAGGAAAGCAGTCGGTACCGCAGCTATCAACATTTGGTCCGCCATTTTGTGAACAAGTTCATTCCTGTTTGGATTGCATTCGAAGTGATACGTATTTTTTCCGTTTCCGCATTTACTTAGTTTTTTGTTATTATAATTCCATTACTGTTAGTTTTTGTTGAAATGCGGTAGTGGTACTGAACAATGCTCCTTACCACTCAAGACACCAAGAAAAATCTTCCACCACAGCATGGAGAAAAGCAAGTATTCAAGAATGGCTGCGTAATAAAGCTATGTTGAAAACAATGTAAAGGCAGAACTTTTAAAGAAAGTGAATGACGTAAAGGCGAACTACCAAAGTTACGCCGTGGATGAGCTCGCAAAAAAATATAAGGTGACTGGAAGTCCTAAGACTGCCATCTTATCATTGCGAGCTCAATCCCATTGAACTCGTATGGGCTGACGTAAAGGGACACGTAGCTCGCAATAATACCACATTTAAATTAGAAGATGTGAAAAAAATGCTACAAGAAGGAATTCAACGTGTATCTGCTGATAAATGGCGAAATTGTGTGAACCACATCATAAAAGTCGAGGACAATTTTTATAGCAATATTGACAACATGATTGATAATACAATATGATGGTTTTGTTATAAATACGGCTGATTCGGACTCTTCCGACGAATAATCTTTGTCTAATACAGACGACAGCGATTAGAATAGGGAGTTTAAAATTTGTATATAATTTATTCAAATAAAAATGTTTTGTACCCCTGAAACTTTGTTTACATTCTTTATCTTGAATCGTTGGCCTTACTTTAGTATTCTTTCTCACACGGAATATAAAACAAGAGTGGAAAGGACAAACGTATTTTTTTCTATGAGAACCAGTGTCGCCAAAATCACACATAGATAGTACTGTTTACATCACACACAGACTAAGACAATCGGGCATTTGACTAATCACAGCTGTTGTACTCGTTTCACGAACGTTATATATACTTCATTACTAAATGTAAATGTTACTTTACCATTAAACAAAGTATATTTTCTCATGAGCTCAGATATACTCTCTACTTTCTTCACGTAGTTCAACGCTTCTGACCTAGATGGCGTACTACAAGATGCATACCAATACATACCTTAGCCTAAAGAAAATAGGAATAGTTTTTAAGTTTGCTCGGCGAACTAAACAAGACTATGCGGACCTACTCATAGTTATGACACACGCGCCCCGCCCACTTGTCCATTCCTCCTCTTGTTTTATATTCCGTGCTTTCTCATCATCTATACAAACTTCAATTTAACTTTATAATTACTAAAATGCTTACCATACTGTGTTTCATGTTTGATTGCATTATCAGGTTCCATGAGCACTTCATCATCTGGAATAGATAGAAAAAGTTTATTATTTTAAAGATTTTCAAATTAAAATCAGTTATTATATAATATATGGTTGATGAGAAAAATAAGAGGTGCGACTGAAAACCAGCGTCTCTCTCTCTCTTGATGGACATTTTGTGCTGAGTCGTTACCTTTTCTTACTGTTGTGCCACATTGCATACACAACAAACAACAACTGATAAACTGCAACAACTGAAATGTTACCATCTTTAAAATTTTCTATTTTTATCCTTTATTGTACTTTGGTGTGTCATCATCATCATTGGCCTTGACATCTATTGCAGACGATTCAAACAGTGTGTGTAAGACAACTTATATCTTGGCTGTGTAAGCCAATACGGGAATGACAATGACGTCCGCAGGCTCTGCAAATGTACTTGTCACCCGCAGAAGGAAATGATGCAGCTTGGTGACGTTTTGCTCTTTTTTGAGCCAAGACAGTAAACCAGGCGTCGTCATGAGTCTTCCGCCCGTCCCCCCCGCTTTTACGCCATTCGTCTCTGATCTGAATAAGGCCGGGTTTCCACCAAGCGGAGTGGAGAGGAGATGTGTTTGAATAACCAATCAGATTTCGTTATTTCCACATCTCCTCTCCGCTTAGCTTCAGTGGAAATGGATCAAGAGGAGAGATGTCTAATTTTTCTATAGCTAGATGTGTGTAGCCGGGCTCTACAAACAGAGCAGGTCACCCGTCTGCGCTCCGTCGCAGGCGTCCCCCATAAGACATAAGACATGTAGCCGGGCGGCGAGCGGCGAGATGCGCGCGGCGAGTGGCGCGACTGCGCCTGCGCTCCCACTCCCCGCTGCCTTCTGCCCGCGCTTCGCCGCTACGCAAAACTCCAATTTGGTGTAACAGTGAGAAGACAGGTACTTACTGTATATGCACGGTTCGATCTCCAACTTAATTTCTTTACTAGGATTCAGAGCCTGCTCGTCTGCAACAAGAAAAATAGTATGTAAATATAATCTAAAGTTGATAGGCCACAAAAAATATATATTTCATTCACTGGTGTTCATTCACTACTCATAACAAAGTCAACGCTCAGTATTAAAGATAATAATGTGTGTCGGTATGGTCGATGTTCACCATCAAATTAATTAAAAGAAATCTACACTTAACTCTGACAGGGCACAGCAAAATGTTTAATACCCTGTTTCATAAAATAATATTTAGACAAATGTTTTTTTTTTAACTTAATCACAATTTCAATATAAGTTTTAATTTATTCAGTATCACGAAAATATAGTCAAATAGTCCTTAACAACAAATGATTCAAATCACCTCAAAAACTTTTTTTATAAATTCTTTCATCTTCATCATTCATCTAGAGTTGTTAAATAGGAGATGGAAGTTTGATGAGAAATAATATTACTGCTAGTAAATAAAAATAAAAAATCGCTTACTTTGTAAATATTCATTGAATTTTTCCTCACACGTTAGTATTTGGAGTTTGAAGTTGATTGTCTGTCGGAGTTTGTAAATGCACACATCGCAGATGGAGTAGCTCAGATTTTCTGGGGGTTTTGATATCTAAAACCATATTTTATTATTACGTCACTTGAATGCATTAACTCTATACCACAAAACTGTAGGTTGGATAAAAAACAATCAAAATAACACTTGTTAAAACATTTTACTCACTATCCATGGTCTACTATTTATGATTAATTGCAAGTTTTAGCTATTAAAATTATATTATAAGACTATGATAGCGATTCACACAGTCATGCTCTAATCCTTAATTTTAATTTGTCCATCCTTTTCACATTTTCAAGATTAAAGAGGAACAGGTGATGGCCATGCCAATGTAAGAGCATGTAAAACATCCGAAAGCTATCATCTGAAAGCTATGCCCTTATTTTAGGTTATCATTCATTCAACTTAATATATTATCATTTGTTTGTCTGAATTCATCACCTTTCTTTCGTTGGTCATAAAAACGAAAAGGATAACTGGATTTTAAAATTTGAATTAGAGCATGACTTCCGAATCAGGGCCTATGTAGGTACCAATAATTATTTTTATTTTACCAGTGTGCACAACACATCATCATTCATCACCAACAGCTCACCGAGGGGCTCAGGCCTACTCTCAACCACGCTGGCCAAGCGGGCCGACTTCACACAACCTTTGAATTTCTTCGCAGGAGTGTGGTTTCTTTACAATGTTTTCCTTCACCATAAGAGCATCGAATAAATGTACATATGAATGCAAAAACACATTGGTACGCGGTGGTGACCGAACCAACATATCCTGTACGGAAGGCAGCTGCCCTAGCCATTGACACTCGTAATATGCATTGGTTTAGTAATCGATTTGGGCACTACGCCAAAACTGCAGCGAAGATTTATATGGAATATTTTGCAATAAATAAGCTGTAACAACTATTAATAACTAGATATCGATCAATCTACAGTTAAGCAATACTTACAGAAATCCCAAGAGATTCTTGTATCATCACCGAGTACACTTCCACCTCATTTTTATACGAGTACGGCAAGTCCAGGCTCTTGAAACTGCCGTCCAGATGACAACATCGACACAGAGCACCCAAATTCCATATATCTGACATGTTTCATGAGATAATTTTATATATTTGACGATATTTTTGGAATTCACAGCTCAGCTCAACAACACCATAACAAAGATGGGCGAATGACATTCAGGGCCAGGGCTGCCAGGTACAAAAAAGGTGTGATCGTATGCCAACTACAAAAAATCGTATGCCAAGGAAACGTTTCACAAAGCTATAGAACCGGGGCCGTGACTTCGTACACTTGCTATTTAGATATCCTATTATTCAATAATTAATGTTTTAATTATTATTTTAGCATATCTCGGCCTGAGATTTTTGTGCAAAAACATTAATAAAACTTTTAATAATAATAAAACTTTATTGTTTCGTTACATACTTCCGCAGACAAATTATAACTTAGGTACAAAATATGTTACGCTATGATACAAAAATATGTTACGTACAATGAAAGGAGTAAGAAATAGGACTCTGACATCCAAAATAGGTACATAGACCTGTGTCTTGGGTGTCAGAGATCTCCTGTGAAGAAAATAAATATAAGCGAGCAAGCACAAAACCTTCAGGATAATGAAGTCGGTTTAAAGTAGTAAAAAGTAAAGATAAGTAAAAACACTTAAGTAGTTGTAAAGTAAATTAAATTAAATGTACATAATAAAGGTAACACATAACCTAATATGACAGATGGCCAACCATTTTCCCTGCGTTCTGAGACGCGCTGAAATCGATTTTAGCGCACTCAAAGCGCGTACGTAGTAAGTGGGTACGTTGTTCTTTCCTTATAAGTAAAAGTATTGTTTCAATTATTTAAAATAAATATTTTTACAACATTTTACCTAAAAAACGAACATTTGATTCGAAACGAACTCGATGACGTATAAAGGATGGTTTTTGCCCGATAAATAACTAAAAATTCTTTCGCACAAATTAAATACTGCGAAAATTGCAAAATGATTATTTTTTAAATGTTGATAAGATTTTTCTTCGATTTTATATAAAGTGTACAAGGTGATGGCCCGGTCTGAAACGTCTCCTTTAAAGATCGTACAACCTGAAAGTTTTTATTAAAAATAACTAAAATTCGTTTAGTTTACTCCCAATTCTATTTGCTCCAATTTGGGAACCAAATTGTACGTCATTTGCAAAAGTGGAGTCATATCACGTCTTTTTATACTTTGAAATATCTTTTCATTAATATGACCTTTATTGCAATATTATTATTTATCTATCTAATACTTTAAACGAACAATTCTTGTATATACCTATATATACATATAAAGAGAATCTCGGAAACGGCTGCTACGATTTCGATGAAATTTGGTATATACAGCATAGGGCGATAAATCGATCTAGCTAGCTTATCTTTTTGGTAAAACAGGATTTCCCCATATTTTCGGGCTTAAAAGAATTTGTACGCCATATCATTAAAAGAGAAGGTTAATTTCGTCGCTATCCATAATGACGCGGTGGCTCTGTTGGGGAACCGGGAGGCAATGAAACCGAAGGTCAGACGATTGAATCCACGTGAATGTACTTTTTTTTTTGTTCATGTTTCTTTTTTTGTTAGTTATTTAAATACAAAAATGACAGAAATACAAATTTCTTATTTAGTACCTTATTTTTTCGTGGTCTAAATTTTTTCCAACAGATAGAGCAATTTTTATAGGTATGTTTTTTTATTTATTACTTACCGTCGTCGTCGTTGTTATTACTTATTTTTTCATTTACTTAGTTCAATTAAAATACCTTTACAGAAAATCACTTCGTTTTTCTTACACCGAAAGTTCTGCAACAGATGGCACTACAACTCACATAGTGACGAAATTTTCTTCTAAAAAAGCATTTAAAAGTATTTTCAGTTATTTTTTCAGATATGTAACACAGAAATGGAAAATGCTATTTTATCCACGGATACGTTATTTAACCACGCAACCTCAAAAAATTCAATTTTATATTACTACTAGCGCTGCGTTTACCACTGTTAGGCATGGGAATAATAATTTATTTTCCTTTCTGAATTCTATCCAAATTCCGATCCTAATTTATTGTCAATGCAGGGAAATCTATTTTTACTAAAAATTAAACCTAGCTAGATCGATTTATCGCTCCCGAAACCCCATATAATGCTAAATTTCATCGAAATTATCCACGCAACCCCTCGAGCCCCTCTGTGGTGACGTATATGAGCTGTTGATGATGATCCACGCAACCTCAATAAATGCAAAAATTTATATTACTACTAGCGCCGCCTTTACCACAGTATCTGTGAAGTGGCCAAAATTGGAACTACTGCTAATAAGTTGGTAGGTTAGTTGGTATGGGAATAATTTATTTTCCTATAATAATCCTTTCTGAATCCTATCAAAAGTCCCATCCTATTATTTTATAATACATAATAATATATTCTTTTCATCGTATTACTCGGGCCATCTGATGGAAAACTTTTAGACCACCAAAAAAATTATCAGAAATTTTCTTTCATTTTTGTATTTAAATAACTAAATGAAAGAATAAAAAAAATATAAAAAAAGAAACAAACGAAAAAAGAACAAAGAAATAAAAAAAAAAAATTGTCGAGATTCAAACTGCAAACTCGCGGTGTCCCGACTGAGCCAAAATTACCTTTCTATTTCAATGATATCGCGTATCAATTCTTTTAAGCCAGAAAATACGGGGAAATCTATTTTATAAGCTAGATCGATTTATTGCCCCCGAAACTAAATTGCGAAATCGTTGCAGCCTTATGTTTCCGAAATCCTAATTATTCTTATCTTGCTCGTTTAAAGTATAAGAGTGGTGCTACTATGTCTAGCCGCGTGTACTTGCTTCTGAACGTAGGAAGTAAGTAGAGTTCATCGAAATGCGTAGGTGTCTTACAAAAAAAAAATAAACGAGCTAAGCTCGGTCAACCAGGTACTATTAATAAAGTCCCGTACACACCATACGTTAATACAAAATCCAAGAAAAAATAACTATTAGAAAATAAGTTATGTTTTATGCAAATTCGGGAATAAACATTGCAAATAGTAATGATTTCGTTGTTTCTCTATACAAAACCCAAACTATTCTATCTGCGCGTGTTTTTTTATTTGTGAGAGCATTGTCGGTGGTCTACTGGTGGTCCGGGAGACGTGGGTTCGATCCCCACCACGTACCAATGTGTTTTCAAATTTTCGAATTCATATGTTAGGTACCTTTATTCGACGCTCTTACGGTGAAGGAAAACTTCGTGATGAAACCTGCACACTCCTGCGAAGAAATTCAAAGATTGTATGTGAAGTTGACCAACCCGCACTGGGCCAGCGTGGTCGGCTAAGGCCTAATCGCTCTAATTCAGAGTAGGCTCGAGCCCTCGATGGGGACGTTATATGAGCTCTGTTGATGGTTCGTAATACCGCGAGCACTCGGTTAATAGAGAAATTGAGATAAATCTTTTTCCGACATCGGTGATTTATGTACCGTAGCTACGAATACACTACAACCATATTTAATTTACTTACTTACGGTAAACCACCACGAAAACCTAAGTGTTTAGGTTTTCATATTTGAGAGTAACTTTGAAATCAAAGGGAACAACCCTTTTAGCCTTTTTTTTATTTATTTCCATAGGATTTTATTACATCACTTAGATCTTAAATTATCTTCGAAATGTTGCATAAAATTTACTCAAAATTTACTTTAGTATATTTTTAACGTCACTTAAAGTATCACATTATTTTTTACTTGTTCATTACATGCGGTGCTCACCTGTAATTAGTTACGCAATTAGTTTTATGTAATTTCTACTTATGTATGCCCTATTGTTGTAACTGTTGGTGTGTCTAATAAACAAAAAAAATATAACTAGATCCGTCATTACATTTTTTGGGTGAGTTCACTAACACAATGGCGGAATCTGTGGAGAAGAGCTATGGTTTGAACCTGGATTCCAACACAACATATTGTTCAGATTCCTTATTGTGAACGTTGTTGTTCTTTTATCGTTATCTTTTTAAAGGATTATATCCACTTTGGTTTCAACAAATCCGATTTGACAAAACAAAACTGGAAATGTTAGACGTCAGTGTTATTATCCTTTTCTAAGCTATATAATGTTTCTTCGAACAACATTTTACAGTCTAATATTTGATTTATCATCTTACCTTATTTCTCAAAAACGGAACAGGGCTTCATTTCGAAGAATTCGTAACTAATTCAAGTAATTCAAATAATTATTTACTATAAACCCCAATCTGTTAGCTATGTGTTCATCCTTTTTTTTTTGGGTGAGTTCACTAACATATTGTGTGGTCTTATAGCAGGGCAGTATTGAATAATAATATGATTCGCTTTATTCCACATTGAATTGAAGGGGATAAATAAATAAATATGTGGGGACATCTTCACACACGGCCGTCAGATCCCAAACTAAGCAGAGCTTGTCCTATGGGTATCAGACAGCTGATATACATTACACAAATAGATAAATACATACTTACTCGTATATAGATAAACAACAACCAGTCATAAGGCAAACACAAGTGCTCATCACACAAATGTTTGCCCTGGGCGGGATTCGAACCCGCGACCCTGTGCGTCGGAGGCAGATACACTACCACCTGGGCTACGGAGCCGGATCATTCATCAATGTTGCTCTACAATGAGCACAGTTTTTTAGTAAGTAAATAAAAAAACACGTTCCCAGGTATTTCTTTCACAAAATTTTATGTCTGACATTCTTTACTTACAATTAGCCGAAGTCAGCAGCCATAATGCGCTGAAAAGTCAGGACAAACGATCATAAAATGCTGGAAAGGCAAAAGCTTGGCAGTCGAGTCACGTTCGGCGACCGGACCGAGGATTCAGGACCCCTGTAATGGCGTAATTTGAAAGTCTGAATTACCCCTGAGAAAGCTCGTTACTCCTTTAACAGACTCTTATTGGCGGCGGTGGTGGTCGCGGTAACAAATGAGTGCAGACAATTGGCCACTGTACTTTATCGACATATTATATTATTGCTTCGTTGTTAGGGAGTTCGACTTGTACTTCTTCTTCTAACAAAAGGGATAGCGTTTTTCTTGGAAAATGGCGCGAATTGCATAAAGTAGCATACATACATTATTTACAGGCAAATAAGGTCCTTTGTTGAAAGTCTAGACTTCATCAACAGCTCACATACGTCCCCACCGAGGGGCTCGAGCTTACCCTGAATTAGGGCGATTAGGTCTTAGTCGACCACGCTGGCCCAGTGCGGGTTGGTCGACTTCACACGCAACCTTTTAATTTCTTCGCAGGAGTGTGCAGGTTTCATCACGATGTTTCCCTTAACCGTAAGAGCGTCGAATAAACGTACATATGAATTCGAAATTCGAAAACACATTGGTACGTGATGAGAATCGAACCTGCGTCTCCCGGACGGAAGGCAACGGCCCTAACCACTAGACCACCGACGCTCTTCCGAAAGTCTAATCTGAATATGACAAAAGACAGAAATAAAAAAATATTTAATCACAAATAATTGACATAGTTGAAGAGCTTGACTTGAGTAGCACTATTTTCTTTCTGTGGTCTACCTAGGAAAACCTCTACATTTACCTACTCGCAGGTTTAATTTATCAAGGCGCTACTTTTATAGACGATTATTCTCAAGTCTGTGTTTGCAAGAATACTCTTCAATTGGGGCAGAGAAGATTTTCAAGAACTCATATACCAAGCAAATGCAAATGTTACATTTCTGAACCCGCAAAAAGGTATAACTTGTATTTGAAAAGATAGAAACAATGTGTTCTAGAATAATTTCTATTACTTACGATTTTATTTATCCACTTATTATGATATAGTTTATAAACATCAATTCAACATTTACACTTATAGATAAAGTAGATTTATTTGCAATTGCGAATCGACGTAAATTTTAGAAGGAACTCCAATTTAAACACAAAACAGTATTATTTTTAACATTTATTATTTTAATTATTTTATTTTATCCCTTAACAATAAAAAATGTTGCTGTGTATATGAACAGCTAAAATTGACTATCAACTATAAGAATTTCTTAAAATTCGTTACAGGAAATGACTTCAACTTGACATTTGTGAGTTTTCAACTTGGGGAACTTTGGTCGCCTATATAAATCTTATTTTCCCTAGTATCCAAAATAATAGTTTTTATATACATCAAATAAAATAACTTGGTTACAAAAATCTAATTACAAAATAAAACTTATCATTTATACTAGGTTACACGCGTTGCAAACAACGTGTGAAAAAACGCAAAATCTCTCGGGCGATAACTCGGCCCACGAAATTGAACATCTTTTGTTATGAAACTTTTCTGAAATCGCAAAAAAATAATACTTTTCATACAAAATGACTCGGCGGTTTCGAGTTATTTCACTACCGCGTTGTATACGTATTACACTGTAGGTTGTAGGTTTATTGTAACAAAATTTTATTAGTAATCATCCATCAACAGCTCATATACTTCCTAACCGAGAGGGGCTCGAGCCTACCCTGAATTAGGGCGATTAGGCCTTAGTCGACCACGCTGGCCCAGTGCGGGTTGATCGACTTCACACACAACCTTTGAATTTCTTCGCAGGAGTTTGCAGGTTTCATCACGATGTTTTCCTTCACCGTAAAAGCGTCGAATAAACGTACATATGAATTCGAAATTCGAAAACACATTGGTACGTGGTGGGGATCGAACCCGCGTCTCCCGGACGGGAGGCAGCAGACCACCGACCGACGCTCTCAAGTTATTAGTAATACTACGAAATAAATGAGCAAAAACTGTTGATAGTATATGTACCTATACATTATCAGCGTGCTGTCTGCTTGAACTAATTATTAATGGATTCATATACTTTTTTTTTACAAATTGCGGTCCCTTCCTTCAAGCGGTCTATAGTTTCGGCCTTAAAGTAATATTTTCTGAAATCCAACACTGTCTTGTTAGTTTTTTCTTTTAATTAGTCTAAAGTTATTCATATGACTTACTTAGCTCTGATTAAATGTAATTTGTGCAAGTGTATTTAACATAGTTAAGTAGTAATCAAGCTGTACGACACTTGTTTGTATTTAAAGATTGTAAACTGTTATGTTCGTCATATTAAATAAAATAAGATAAAATAAAAATAATATTGCCTTACAAATATTTCATATTGTTCCACAATAATTAATTGAATTTAGTTGGCTGACGGATAAATTAATCAACTTTCGCCAGCCGCCAACACGAATGTAAAAATATATCCGATTATATTGCTACTCTCAATAACAATACATAATAATATTAATATTTTTTATATTAATGATTCATCTGAGTTTACTCATCTATATTATCTATTGAATTTAGTTGTTTCATCGGTCCATATATACATACCTTAGTTACAATACTCTTGTAACATGTCAATCATTACACGATATAATATGCCGGTATTGCAAAATATATTTCTTTCGACTCAGGTGTACGGCTGCAATTTTATTTTAAATACTATTATAAATTCTTTAAATGTATTTCTTGTAAATTAAACATTTAGGACACTTTAGACAGAACTCTTAACCATAAAAATGTTTGTATATCTTTAAGGAAACTGTAGGTTTAAAACCTAATTTATTATTTTTCAATGTATACTTGTTTGTAAGTAACTGTTTGTTTTTTACCAATAAAATAAAAAAATAAAATAATGTTTTTGTTTCGTATTTTACATAATAAATAATCTATAATGCGAACGGAGTTTATCAATTATATATATAATTGATAAACTCCGTTCGCACGGTTCTGTCTGTCGCAGGCCGCTCGCGCTGTACAAATTTTAAACCCGAGTTTTTGACACATATCCCCTCCACGTCATCCTGTGTTCCCTTTAGTAACGGCTATAGTAACGGGAACCGTATCTACATAATTTAATATTTTACATTATGTAATCAATAGTGTGACGGTGAGCCACTAAATCGTCCTTTTTACTACGTTTATATCGAAAAAAAGGAAATCTATCCAAATTGTCCCAAGTTATAAAAAAAATTATTTGCTTTCATAGCACACATTGCAATAACAAGTTATAGGTAACAACACAAAGGTATATAAATCTTAAAATAATGTCTTACTCTGTTTAGTTAGACTGTGATGCCGTTGATGATAATCATTACCAAGGAGTTCTAATGTATTCTTTCAACTAAATAATATTATATATAACAATTATGCTTAAAAATTATGCAATAGCTTTGACGTCGAAAAATGATTTGTAAAAATCTTAATTCGAATAAACAATTTTTTGACTTTTGAAAGTCAAAGTCAAAGTCAAAATCATTTATTTCCATAGGATGTTATTACATCACTTAGATCCGTCATTAAATTTTTTTGGGTGAGTTCACTAACACTTTTTGACTTTTATGTATGTATATTTAAGCTCTGTCAGACTTCAAAGGCCCGCCTACCCACAGTTAGGACAAAGTGAAATAATATCTCAATAGATCTACGAGTAACTATATACAATCAAGAACCTATAATAGAGACGATGATTAGGTATACAATATAAGTACATTAGAATATGGCAATTTATTTCTAAACGTGAGTTTAATATTCCATAATACTACCAAACTCATTTTTTTTTCTTTATGTAGACAAAATACATTCCACTTCAAATACATTTTTTTTTTGTAAAATTTACATACAAAATTACTTTAATTTTTACCTTAATAAATTTTGTGCCACAGTTGGTCTTCTGGAAAACGAATCAGCGAATAAACTGAAGTTTGCCATATCAAAACTAAGTATATTACTATATTCACGAGTTGTTCTCCAAAACTCCAATCCCTTTTATCTATAACAAAACCGGCCAAGCACGTGTCGGGCCACGCAAAGTGTAGGGTTCTGTAGTTGTCCAATACTAATTAGGTACCTACCTACCTGTTTAAGACAGTTAACATTCATCCAAATATTTTTCTATGATATCTGTAGTACTAAATTTCTTACTTGTACAAGTACATTTTTTATAAGTTGGTCAATTATTCGAAAACCTGTAAAGCCTATTGATGTTGATACTTTTCCTTTTAAATTCATCATATACAACCGTGAATTTTTTCACATTTCCAGATACAACGGTTTCGCTGGTAGGGGCGGGGGAACTTCACTCTAACAAAAATAAGCACTTTAAAACTAAATATTTCTGAAACGTACACTAGCATCGAAAACATAAACTATCCAACAAAACACTATAATTAAGGTCATCGTAAAAAAAATAAGTCTAAGTTGTGATGCTGGTACAAGTAAACCATTTTTTTTTTATTAGAACAGACATTAATAAAGTACTCGTATTATGTTGGCTTTTTGAGTAATAGGGTATATCTCACTGAAATACCGTTCAATACTAATTTTGCGCCTGCATTGTAGTGACAAAATTAAAGACAATACCCTTCGGAAAATCTGATAAGGTTCTGTAGACTCTGTGGCCGAATCCTAAGGTCCGCACAAATCAAATGTTTGTTTGCCTACATTTGTTTAGTTTGATTTGTAAGTTTAATATATTTAAAATGTGTAAAAATTTAAGACTACATCTATCTTAATATGTACTATCATTTTACGTTTGTATTCCATAAATATTATTATTATATTTTATTATTAGTTATCTTCTTTATTATGTTAAAAGAATTTAGCGAGACGATTGTAGTCTAATAATGGCATAGAAAAAAATAATAATTAGAAATTGGTAGTTTGTTGAAATGAAATGAAATGAAATTTTATTATGTGAATTGAACTTAGGTGTATACACCGGTTGTACTTGCTTATAATATGTTTCACTAAACCCTACCTTTACAGGTGTATTCACAAAAGAACTTAAATTTAATTAATATTTAAACTTAACATGATATTTTTTATGAATTAAACAATAACAACACAACAAAACAATCATAATGTAAATACATATTAAAATAAAGTAAAAAGGCTATCTTGTAAATGTTAAATTGCTGTGTTATTTTGTAGTTATCCACGATATTATCGTAGGTATGTACAAGTGATGGGAGGGTGAGACGTCAAAGGGAATGCGAACATAAACATAGATATTCCTACCCAGCTGGCGCGTCTCTCAAACGGGTCAACTATAACACAAAGCCTATATACCGCAAAAGGAACCAACAGAGTAGAAACAACAACAGCGTATTGCAGTATATTAAAATATGTCGTTTGTTTGTATCTAGTATTGCATGGTGGTTGTGATTTTCACAATTTGAAAGTATCTATGGATGAGCAGTGGATTCAAATGGTGGAACGAAAAAAAAGCGAAATTTCTTGCATAGAAGATGCAATAATAAGAGTTGGCAGACATACGAGCACATAAGAAGACAATGAAACATCGCTAGTGTTACCAAGCAAACAAACACAATGAATCATCATCAACAGCTTATATACGTCCCCACCGAGGGGCTCGAGCCTACCCTGAATTAGGGCGATGAATAATACAATAATAAAATTCAGATTCATTGGCTTACTACGCTCCTACGCGCTATATTTCGTAGCCCTTTGCTACGCTCAGCTACGTCGTAGCAGTTACGACCTAATACTCAGCGGGACTCGCGCTCCTAGAAAGGCGAGGGTTGTGCCGTGGGGTATTTACTATGCATAGTCTAACTAACTCCTGCGTACTCTGCGTACTACGTTATATATTTTTTTAATGGTTTTAGTAGATGTCTCTATATCTCTACCTCAAGTATGACGCTAAGGTCTGTATTTTCAGTAAAAAACCGTAGTTCAATAAAATCCGCCAGTCACTCTACAGTTTTGCATAAAACCTTAGCTTTTGATATTCAGGTCACGGATAAAGGACCCTTCGAAGTTCATAGACAGCGGTATAAGAAGGGTCAAACTAGGTTTCTTGCGATCACACTGATTGGTTCTAGAGGTAACCTAAGTAAGCTTGCTGACACAAATGCTCTTGGAGCTTGAATATAAATTGAGGTACAGAAAAAAAAAATCTGTTCTTAAGGACACCTTGTATATTTTTTTTTATGTTTATACTTACCTAATTAAGAGAAAAATCATGCACCTAATTTATTTCGAGTCGTGGCATCACACTAATATTATATATTTGGATGTTTAGATGTTTGGGTGTTTGTTCCGCCTTCACGCTTAAAGTACTGCGATAATCTTGAGGGTCGTAGCGATATTGTGTCTGGTGAGAGCTCAGGAACGGGAACTGTACCCTGTGATGTACCTACTTATAACTGGATGCTATCAAATGAAAAGGAATAATACTTTTCACTTTTTCATATATTTTCTATACGAGAGCTTACAATAGACTGAACTGAAAAACGTAATAACAGCGCGTTCGGACCAAATTGAATGCCTTTCAAAAACACAGACAGTTTAAAAAACCAGTAATAAAGAAAAAAAATTAGTAAAAGTCAACGGATTTGGATGAAATTTGAAATGGAGATAGTTTTTAACCTGGATTGACACATAAGATACTTTTTACGGAAAAAAGTCTTATTCCCACAGGAAAATCTTAAAGAACGCGAGCGCAGCCGCGGGCGAACCGCTAGTGAATGATAAATTTCAATGTAGGTAATACAAAACTGAAAGCGTCGGTGGTCTAGTGGTTAGGGCCGCTGCCTTCCGGCCTGGAGACGCCGGTTCGATCCCCACCACGTACCAATGTGTTTTCGGATTTCGAATTCATATGTACGTTTATTCGACGCTCTTACGGTGAAGGAAAACATCGTGATGAAACCTGCACACTCCTGAGAATAAATTGAAAGGTTGTGTGTGAAGTCGACCAACCCGCACTGGGCCAGCGTGGTCGACTAAGGCCTAATCGCCCTAATTTAGGGTAGGCTCGAGCCCCTCGGTGGGGACGTATATGAGCTGTCGATGAATACAAAACTGAAAACTTTATATTATTTTGTCGAATACAATTTTGATCAATCATTTAGTTGATATAACAAGTTTATTAATCACCTTAAGTTTGAACATTTTGTCCACACGATAATGATAAAGAAGAAGATGAATATTAATAACCCTGTAAGAATGAGTTTATGTAATGTATATAGATAAAGTCTAATCAAACAAACTGCGTTTGATATTTATGAAACGACTACTATTCTTAATTGCTAATGTTTCAAAGCTTACTTACTAAGATACAGAGTAACGATCAATTTAGCCAAGTTGGTACTGCGTGCCTTCTGTGCAAGAGGCTGGGCAGATATTTTGAAGATATATATATTTTTCATTTTTCTGCTTACATAATAATCTTCGTAGGGATCAGAGCAAGCACTTCAAGGAAAAGATAACATTCAACACTAACAGCTGTCATTCAGTGGCGTTCCCGTAATTTGCTTTTCGCTTTTATTCACCGAAGTGGCGGACCAACGCCACCTTAATCATTTCCAGAAGATCATTTCCACAAAAGCTTATTTCGAACCCGCAACCTCCCCGTTCTCCAAATGGACCTTCGTCTCGTTATAGTAGTAAATCACCGTCTCTTCAGCCTTGGCCTCCTCATCTGCGCAGAACGGCGAAGGGTCTTCCTTGATGAAGTCCACCTTGCTGATGAAAGCGATCCTGGATTCCCGTTTCTGGCGCAAGGATTTGCTGTAGCTGGGCAAGGGCGTCTCGCGGCACGAGGTCAGGTCGAAGGTGGTTGCGCGAGAGTCGCGGCGCTCGATCTTGCGGCATAGCAACGTCTCCTGGAAAGCTATGCGGTATCTGTGGACAAATAAACAATATTTCATTTTATATATTATTTGAATGAATGAATATAGTTTGAACTCCGCTTTGGGATCAGATGGCCGTGTGTGAGATGTCCATTATTGTCCATATTTCTTTTCTTTATTTCTGTAAGGCCAGTAATCCAATATTGTATAACTCAATAGTAAGTTTATTCATGTTAGCTACATTCAAGAGCTGCACTAGTTTCCTTATAATGCAATTAGATGCGGCCCTCCTACCCCTAAGGGTTGTTTGCACTATGACAGTAGAACATACAAGTAAAGTAATTTCAGGCGTAAGTAGTCATACCTACTATCCTTTTTTATCAACTATGGTCCACTGCTTTAATTACTTTTGTGCTGCTTATGACATTACAATGGCACCAGGACAAAAAAATACTGTAAGTAAAAAGCGCTATATGAAGCAACAGTTCCACCTGTTAATTATTATGTTAATTCTCTCCTCACTTGGATAGAGAATTAAGTAACATGGTAAAAATACTAACGTACTAACTCTACTTATAGCTACAAAGAGTACAAAGTTATCTGCAATTATTCCCATACTTATACTTATTTTAATTATGGTTTAAATGTGTGCATGTGCAGGAGCTAGTCATCCGACAGTGCCTCCTTTGTGGCGTGCCAGTGTCAAAATAGCTATACTGTCACGGTTTTAAGGGGTGGTGAAAGCAAGCCCGAACTTTACATTCAATAGATGCCCTAATTTAGTTTACCGTTAATAATATTTATGCTCTCTGTAGATAACTTGTCATTAGCTATACGTCCCCAACAGTTTGCGTGTTTAGGGTGTAATTTTGATAATGTATTGTCCAGTGAATGACTCCGAAATATAAACTTGAATAGGACATTTGAAACGCCTATATTTTGCCTGTCTGTGTAACCCATACGAAACCATTTAGATAGATAGATAGATAGATAGATAAGACGTTTATTAAGAAGCGGTACAATAGAAGAAAGAAATACAGCAACAGACACGCATCATATCTTAATGAAAGAGACAATTAAATCATTTAGTACCGCCACCTTAAATAGGCCCCAGCTCAGCATGTGCTGCGGCGACACAAGGCGAACCACAGCGCTGTTATTCTGCTGGTACCTTTCGCAAAGCGAGTGCGCAACAAAAGTGAATAAAAAATAAAATAAAACAAAGCTACTTGTAATAAATAAATAAAGAAAGAAGGAAATAAATGACATAGGCCTAATAAAACATTTGATACTGGTGAAATACCTACCTAGAGTGCAACGCTATATTTGAAACTAAGCATAAGGAGACTCGAGACTAACCCGAAGAGTCAGGCAATAGTCGGCCACGCTGAGCCAGGGCAGGTGCGGGTCGGCCACTTCACACTCAACGTTTGAGTTTCTGTGCAAAAATGTACAGGTTTCAGTTTTAAATCTTTTTATAATGTTAAGCGTGTGACGAAGCTACCATGGCTTTGCACAGCTGCGGGTATTATCACATCAAGTCACGACAGCCATTCGAAGCTCAAGTCTGACGTCATCGCCCCACTCCGCCGCCAGGATATATAAGGAGCCGCACGAAGACAGAAGCCGTATTCTTGCGCTCTGGTCGGCCCTTAAAAAAAAAAAAAGAAGCCGTATTCTTGCGCTCTGGTCGGCCCGGTTACCCCCTGGAAGATAGGAGCGTGAGAATACCCGGCGAGCCCCGTCACCCGCCGCCGTACCGCACCCCCGTCGACTCACCGTTCCGTCCCGTACCGTCGTACACCGTATATCGAAGATACCGACAAACCCTACCGGCCCCGTTTCAATAAAAGCCCGCTCTCCCTCCTCGTATAATTATAAGACTACTATAAAATGATTACCATTGAATAAATCAACTATTTGTTATTTTGTATCAGAGTTTTAATCAAAAACCTCATAGGTTAGGTATTTCCCCAGACCTAAAGGACATCCTAGATGTGCCCATAAGTTGGCAGATACTTAGGTAACATCACACTGGCGCCCAACGTTTAAAATCCCGGAAAAATCCCATTATTTCACTAAAAAAAACCGGTTTTAACCCGATAAACACCCATTTATTCCCACCCACTTGGTGAAAATTCGGGTGTTTATTATTTTTATAACAAAATTTATATAGGTATGCATATATCATTAGATTTTGCGTATGCACATTATATGTGACATTTTTTCACTTATTTGCCAGTAAATGCAGGGGCTTAGAACATCTATTTTAGCAAGATACCAACAAAGCAATGGATAAAACGGCGTAAAGCACAAAATCTGCAAAAAATATTGTTTTTAAGGGCAAATCTCGGTATTTGAACAAGAAACATAAAAAGAAAGATGGCGATAAAATTATTGTTCATAAGTCATGAACCATGGCTTAGGGTACTATGTTAAGAAACGAGAGAAACAACAGTACCAATTATGTTTCAAATATCAATATCCGAGATGGCAGCAAACTTTTTCGTTTATTGGGTCAATTTCGATTAAACTCAACACAGTGTTATAACATGTCCTAGGCCAATCGTAATATCAGGCAGCTTCCATCATTTAGTATACTGTCACCGTGACTTTTGTTGCCCGTGCGCGCTAGCTCCTACCTTTGTACTTGCCACGTTCGCATGCAGTGTAGGTATGAGTGAGTGTAGTGCTAGCTAACTGTAATTACAACTTCTTTTGATCATCCCGTTAGAACTTGAGCATTAAAAGATGGCGACATTTTACAGATTTCTACTGTTTTATTTTAAAAATGTTTATTCGGTTGAACTTATTTGAGTCGATGTGAGTCAAGCGGCTGGAGCGCTGATATACATCAATATCTTTTACGCGTGTCCATCCATGCATTTTTTTTTTTTGGACATGTACCTAATGCTTGTGTCGCAAAATCGACGTATCAAGCGTAACCGGACTTTTGGGGGAGCGGAAGGCTCTTACCCCTAGAAATCCATCCATCCATCCATCCATGTCAGCCTTTAATATGTTCGTCTTCGAACGTAGGCCTCCTCTCCATTCCTCCACTGGCACCTGTCCTGGGCCACTTGCATCCAATTGATACCGGTTTGTTGCCGGATGTCGTCTGTCCATCTCTTGGGCGGTCTCCCTCGTCCGCGGGTGTTAGCGCGAGGTCTCCATTCCAGGATTCTCCTTGCCCATCTTCTGGGGTCCATCCTGGCGATGTGGCCAGCCCATCTCCACTTACGGGCCTCTATTTCCTGTACCACGTCCCTGACTTGTGTCTTTTCCCTAACCCACTCATTTCTTTTGCGGTCCAATAAGGATATTCCGAGCATTGATCTCTCCATTGCTCGCTGCGCAACAAGAAGTTTTTAGGCAGACTTCTCTGTCAAGGTCGTGGTCTCCATCCCGTACGAGAAGGCTGGCAGAACACACTGGTTAAACACCTTGGTCTTGAGGTGCTGAGCAATTTTCTTAGACCGCAGGATATGGCTGTTTGCTCCAAAGGATGCCCATGCCTGTACAATGCGTCTGTCAATTTCCGCCACCTGATTTTCTAACGCGAGAGTGATTTTATGGCCCAGATAAATGTAGTAGTCGACGAGTTCTACAGGAAATTCGTGATTTTCCGCCTCTTGGATATTTGTCATGATTTTTGTTTTTGATTTGTTCAGTTTCAATCCTATTTTGGCTGATTCAGTTTGTAGTTCCTTAAGCATAGTGATCATATCCTCTAGATTATCGGCAACCAGAGCAATATCGTCCACAAATCGAAGATTGTTAAGCCTTTCGCCGTCAATTAATATCCCTCTGCCAGACCAATCGAGTTCCCTGAAAATATTTTCGAGGGCGGCGTTGAACAGCTTTGGCGAGATCGTATCGCCTTGGCGTACCCCACGCTCCAGTTTAAAGGTATCTGTCAGCTTATGGAAACTTATGGAAGATGTTCCAGACAGTTGCAGGTGCTTAATGATTTGGATGTACCTCTCGTCCACTCTGCTGTCCACCAAGGCCTCCTCGACTGCCCACGCTTCTATTGAATCAAAGGCTTTTTCGTAGTCGATAAACGCGACTATGATCGGTTTCCGGTACTCGTGGCATTTCTCGATGATGGTCTTTAGAGTGTGCAAGTGATCACTCGTTCCGTAGCCTGAACGGAACCCTGCCTGCTCCCTTGGTTGGTACTCATCCAGTTTCCTATTAATTCTATTTAGGATGACTCTAGTGAACAATTTATAGCAGTGCGACAAAAGGCTTATAGGGCGGTAGTTGTCTAATTTCCGGATGTCTCCCTTTTTATGAAGAAGAACTATTACCGCATTGTGCCAGTCATCAGGTATCCTACCGTTTAATATGCAATCTGTAAACAGCAATGCTAGCGCTCTCCAAAGTACCTCAGATCCAAGCTTCAGCATTTCTGGCACGATATTGTCTTGGGGGTCTTCTGTTTTTGAGTTGACTGAGCGCTAAGCGAATCTCCTCCACGGTAACATCCGGAATTTCCTCTGAACCAACATTAGCAACAGGAGGCCTATTCCTCTCTCCTTTAGCCTGAGAGTCCACCAACGGCACCTTACTTTTGTAGAGAGACTCGAAGTACTTCCTCGCCACCCCCAACAGCTGTTCTCTGTTGGTTACGATATTGCCTTTATCGTCCATAAGTTGGAATATTTCCTTTCTTCCGGTAGATAGCTGTGTTCTCAGAACACGTTTGCTGGTGTTCAGCTCAATTGCTTTAGCGATATTATCTTGTTGATATTTCAGCAGATCTTCTTTTATCCTCTGGCGGATCGTGTTATGCAAGAGATGGTAAACTGGAGTATTTGATTTGTTTTCCAGTCTTAGTTGGTGGCGTTCCTCCATGAGTTCAAGTGTACCTTGTGTTAATTTTTTGGGTTTAAAATCGACATTATCAGGCATCACTGCATTCAGTGCTTCTATCATCGTGGAAGTCAAGTGCTTATTTAAATCCTCTATTGAGAGCTGCCTTAGTTGGCCATAATCCCGTAAGTGACAGTCGATGTACTCCTCATACTTGTCGGCATTCGCTCTGATTACATCAGGGATAACGTGGCGCGGGATATGTTTCCGAACGAGTTTGCTTCTTTCAACTCTGGTATTTATGGCGAGGGTTGCACGTACCAAGCGGTGGTCACTACCAGTTGAGAAATTATTGAGTACTGATACATCTTGCATAAAATCCTTACGGTTACTGATTATGTAGTCGTATTCGCTTTTATGTATGCCATTTGGATGCCTCCATGTCCATTTTCGTTGAGGCTTTTTATCAAAAAAGGTGTTCATGACGTACATATTATTGCTTTGCATTACGTAGTTTACCAGTATTTTCCCTCTATCATTTCTTGTGCCAAGGCCAAAATTTTCGATACAACCCTCGATATCCATTTCCTTCCTTCCGACTCTAGTGTTGAAATCTCCCATAACTATTGTATAATGTGACTTACATTTTTGCACAGCCATGGTAACCCCTTCGTATAGGTTCTCAACTTCGTCATCTGGGTGGCTTGTTGTTGGAGCATATACTTGTACTATTGCAAGTGTGTATTTGGTAGATAGTTTTAACTTCGTATATGCCACTCTATTGGACACACAACCAAATACCAGCACGCGATCTTTTATTTCCCTGTTGACTAGAAAACCAATATCTCCTGTTCCCTTGGTTTCTCCCTCTTTGTAGTATAGTATATTACCCGATGGTAGTGTAATAAGTTCTTCGCCCTCTCTGCGGATTTCACAGAGTCCAAGAATGTCCCACTTGATGCTTTGCAGCTCTGTTTCAAGTTCCAAGAGCCTATCGTCCGTAGACAGCGTCTGTATATTGTACGTGGCTATATAAAGTTGCTTTCGGCAGTTTGTCAACTCCCAGGGATTCCTTTTCGCACCCCTGCCCCGTGTCACCTGGCTACTGCTCGGGCCAGAGAGTGACGGAGCGCTGGGAATTCGGGGTCGATACGTGTTTTGTGCAGTCATGATTTGTGGGGAGGGGGTTTAGCAATAATCACCACGTCAGCAACGACGAGCTGGTGATTGCAGTACTGCATCCGGTTATGACGGACTCCATCGCCGCAGGTATTCATTTCTCCGGTCGTATACCCCCACTGAGGTACGCCGCGAAGAACGCTGGCAGGCTGCTGCCCTCTGCCAGGGCGATGCACTTATTTAAGTGGCGGTGCAAGCTCACCATGTCGTAAGGTATTTACGGGCCATGTGGTATTTCTTGGAGATAACTGTGCCATGAGATATCCCGCCACACCCTGGTACCTTACCTGGTATCTTTTACGCGTGTAGGTTTTCTTAAACTTAGTAAAATGCTTTACGCTAGAATATACAAATACAAACAAACTCTAAACAAAGTTTCATAGAAATTGTCTCATAAACAAAACAATTGGCTGCTACCTTGGGCTTTCCACATTATTGAAGTTTATTGCAAATAAACGGTATTTTCATCAAGATATACAATAAAGTTTTTATTTTTATTTTATCATCAATTATTATAATAAACACCCACAAAAATGGGTTGTTATGGGTAAAAACCGGGTTAAAACCCAAATCACCGGGTTTTTACCTGGTCAGGTGGTTTGGGTTTTAACCCACCGCCCATCTCTAGTTGAATATAAACGCACACGTACTCGTACATTAATAGTGAATGGGTTAGCGTTTGAAATGAAATTCAAATCATATTACACGGGAGGTAGCGCCCCTAACGAATACACCACCAACGCATAAAATTGCTGGAGTGTAACTAACTACGCAACATTATATTCCCATGTAAATATTATGTTTACCAGTGGTGTAAAGCTGACTTTTACTTGGCTTTCACATCTTAAATTAGAAGGAAAAACATATTTTTACCGGATCGAGTGTCGCAAACAAAACTGAAACGTTCCCTAGCAACTGCGACACTACGCTGTCGGTAAATATTGAATTTTTCGTTTCAACTTTATCTGAAATGACCAAGGAAATGACAGCCTCCGTAGCAACGACTCCGTAGCCTAGAATAGCATCCGGGGCTGATCTGAGTTCGAATTCCGGTGGGTGTGGTAAAAAAAAAAACACTGCTTTAGTTTGTTGGTTAAGATATTGCACGAAAGATCAGCGTTATAGAAATTCACCATTTCTTTAATAATTTCTTGCTGAGTTGTGATTTATTACCACATTGCAAAAATCTAATCTTTCTTGTTTTATGGTTCCTAAGTTGTAAGCAAATAAACATGTTTCTTCCGTTGAAATGTAAGATGATTTCGTGCTTTAACCGAAGGCACTGATGATCTCGACTATTGTAGAAATATGTGAAATAAAAAACACGATACTTATTAGTAAGATAACAATCCAAAGCTGTCGAGTTAGATCTAATCGCCATTATTTAGCTCAATCCGTGCTTCTGAACGTTATTTTTAATTTATATTTTTTATCTATTAGTATATCCTAAAGTATATTCTATTCTATTGTATTTATTATTGGAAAATAAGAAGAAAACCTTTTTATAATTATCTTAGGAGTGAACTTCTATTGAATTTGTAATCGATTCGTTTAACATTATTCAAAATGGCCACTTTGAGATTTTAATTTAGAAGTGGCTTATTATTATAGAACAAAAGGGTTTATAGGGCATCACGTCAAAAGCCATGATTCGCCGTATTGTTATCTATCAATTAGGGTTTCACAGTTATGAAAAATGAGAAAATATAAACCATGGTATTTACCTATATATAGGTAGTGCAGTACCAGTGCGTCGTACCCGTTTTAACAATACGCAGCCGAGACCTGGAACATGACGGTGAAGCTGGCCCATCGGCTACATGTCACTCAGCGAGCTATGGAAAGATCTATGCTTGGTATGTCGGATAATATCCGAAACGAAATCAGCCGGCAGAGGACCAAGGTAGTAGATATCGTCCAGAAGTGTAGCAAGCTGAAGTGGCAGTGGGCTGGCCACGTCTGTCGTAGAACCGATGAGCGTTGGAACAGACGGGTTCTCAAATGGAGACCACGTCTCGGGAAACGTGTGTGGGATGCCCCTCTGCCAGGTAGACTGATGACCTGAGGAAGGTCGCTGGTGGTGGCTGGATGAGGAAAGCGGGCGATCGTGCACTTTGACGTGCCCTTGGGGAGGCCTACGTCCAGCAGTGGACTGCAATATGCTGATTGATTGATTTATAGTAGAAAAAATCGAGCATACAGATTCGTCGTGTAGCGTCATGATATCACACTGCAGCAGAGCATTCTGTGACAGAGCTCATTAAGTTTCCGCTCCAATTATTTTTCATCAAAACTATTTAAATGAATTTTTTTATTGGTACGTCGTCGTCGTCTGTTTGGCAATTTTAATAAACAACTCAGATTAAAATTTAAAATGTTGAATAAAGTAAAACCACAGATAGCTCAGCCCATTAAACTAAGCAACTCTTGTTCTCACGTTTTAAAAGATAAAATCAATCTATATAAATAAAAATGACTTACCCTAATGTATGTACTTACTATTTCTGTAACTTCCAAACGACTGCACCAAATATGATAACTATTTTTTGATATGTCTGTTATTGTCAGGACAAAGTTTATATTTTTAAACGGGGAAAAATTATTATTGTCACATGCGAGCTTAACCGCAGGCGGACAGCTAGAATAAATTTGAATCCATGAATTAACAAGCGGTGCCTTTAGGAAGATTCCAATGTTATGATTTTTTTATTAAGACTCTTCCGCAAGATCGCTTTGATACGGTCTCAATAAGTTAAATATAAAAGGGCAAAAATACATTAAAACAAGGTTCATCAACGGCCCGTTACAGTCCACTGCTGGACTATGAGCTTCCTCCCCTTAAGTGAAGGGTTTTGCCATAATCTTCACGCTTGGCAGGCGGGTTGGAGATCGCAGATTAAAAGGTTACTGTATCAGAGAGCGCTGCTGCCCGATCCCTGTTCAATGTGTAGTCCCTAAGTCGCCTCTTACGACACCCACGGGAAGAGTAGGGGTTGATGACAAATGTATTCTACTCTGCCGTCACTACACGGCACAAACAACGTTGTGAAAAAAATATACCGCCAAAATTTAATAAAATATCGGCGCCATCTTAGGTTTTCACAAAAGCTCGCAATTTTAATATGATAGTAAAGTTGTGTCGCTCACCGTCCGCTCATGACGTTGTAAAGTATAGGGTTGACGGTCGCTGACACGTAGTACAATGCGCCGGCGACATTAAACAGGTGTTCATTGATGACCAGGAACTGCGGCAACTCGTACCCGTAGATGTAGAACAAGCGTTGGACGTGGAACGGCGCCCAGCACACGAAGAACGCTATCACCACCGCCGCTGATGGACGAAACAAATTCTATTAATAAGGAGGTTTTATTCTATTGATTTGGTCGTAATATAATGTGAGTTGTAAGGTCGGTAACCGACATTACAAATCTTGGTGTTACAGTTGTTGAGCCACCCAAGACCTCTGACCTGTATGAGGATTGACAGCTTAGAGTGCACGAAACCATCTTTCTATTAGGAAAAATACATAAAGATAAAGATAACTTTATTTGTCATAACATGGGTAATGTGTGTATACAGATGACAGGGTTTTAAAAACAGATCTCCATGCTTTGCCTTTCGGCGTACAAAAAATATATGTGTAAAATTAAATTAAAAACATTTAAATAAAGATAATCAAAATTCAATAAAGATTAAAATATCAAAATTCAATAATTAAAATATCACAATTCAATAATTAAAATACCTATAACAATTTTATATCATTATCAGTCATTATATAAATTCGTCACTAAAATAATACCTTTGCATACCTGGGCTGATTGATAACTGGCCGAAACGACGAACTTAAAAAAATGATACGCAAAAAAAAATATTACATTATATTTTGGCATCTTTTTGAAAATAGAACGCCAAATTTGAATTTAATCGAACTGGTGGAATTTGTTTGATAGGACGTAGAACTTTCTCTGTCGTAAATTTTCTTAACAATGGAAAGAAACGAAATTCGTGCGGTGATAAAGTTTTACGTTTTAAAACAGAAAACAGCAACCCAGATTAAAACCAAGCTAGACAGTGTTTTAGGTAATTCTGCTCCTGCATTGAGTACAATTCACACCTGGGTAACTGATTTTAAACGTGGAAGACAGAGCTGCGAAGACGCCCACAGGTCTGGCCGTCCAAATGAAGTCACGAATCCGGACATGATCAAAAAAATTCACAAAATTGTATTGAATGATCGACGCTTGAAGTTGCGAGAGATAGCAGAGATGGTGAGCATTTCATCTGAACGCGTTTTTAATATTTTGCACCAACATTTGGGAATGAAAAAGCTTTGCGCGCGATGGGTGCCGCGTTTGCTCACTGTTGACCAAAAGCAACGTCGAGTGGACGATTCATCGGAGTGTTTGGCGCTGTTTAACCGAGATCCTAACGAGTTTTCGCGGCGTTATGTAACAGTCGATGAAACCTGGATACATCATTATACTCCCGAGACAAAAGAACAATTAAGCAGTGGACTGACAGCGGAAGACCTGCGCCGAAGAAAGCAAAAACGGTTTTGTCGGCCGGCAAAGTGATGGCGACTGTTTTTTGGGATGCTCGAGGGATTATTTTAGTGGATTATCTGCAAAAAGGAAAAGCAATAAATGGAGAGTACTACGCAAGCTTGCTGCAAAAATTAAGTGAAGAGATCCAGAAAAAACGACCACATTTGGCCAAGAAAAAAGTTTTGTTCCACCATGACAACGCATCTGCACACACGTCAATGGTTGCAGTCGCCAAACTCCATGAATTGCGGTTCGAATTGCTACCGCATCCACCCTATTCCCCGGATCTGGCCCCGTGTGACTTCCACTTATTCCCAAACCTGAAGAAATGGTTAGGTGGCCAGAGATTTTCATCAAATGAAGACGTCATTGTTGCCGTGGACGAGTATTTTGAGGGGTTGGAGAAAACATTTTATCAAACTGGTGTAACGGCATTGGAGAAGCGCTGGACTAAATGCATCGAGGTAGAAGGAAACTACGTTGAGAAATAAATTTATTTTAAATAGATTTTTAAAGTTTTTCTTTGTCGTTTCGGAAACTTATCAATCAGCCCTCGTATATTCAAGAAGTCAATCAAAAGTTAAAATGATCAAAATTTTAAATTAATACTGAACAAAATTATTTTCCATCAGCAATAAATTCGTCAATAGAATAATAACATTTTCTCAATAATAACATTTTAACTTGCATTTTAAATTTTTGAACACTTTGTATCTCCCTCTATACATGTGATTCAGGCCTACAATGCTCTAACAAAACTAGCAGGGCTAAGATGCGCACAATAGATATACGTTTTGGGACAGTATCAAATAAATTTTAAGATATAAAAATGTATACGTTCACTAACAAAATGTATGATTTTCTGTAAAAACGGCTCAACAGCTCCATAAAGAAAAAAGAAACAAATTTAAAATAAGAAGAAAAGCGGCGGGAACAAAGCCTAAGCTGCCTGTGTTTTCTTTAACTTGTCATGGATTTAGGAGATTATTATTAAAGGAGTTATCTAAATCCTAATGTATTGTGAATTTGTAACCCCTTATTGCTTCTGTACCTACACATTTGTCATTTAATATGTGGATAGTGTGGTTGGCCGTGTATAAACTTAGTTTTTAGATTTACTTACTATAAGTAACACTTTGTACACTGCTGTTGAGTATTCCAAATAAATAAAATAAAAATAAAATAAATGTTATCTTATTATTAAAGTCTGTTTTTTGTGATATGGAAGACATATCTCAAAACAACAATAATAATACTACGAGTACGTACATCATAAAAGGGTAGCTAATTAAAACTTCGAAAATACATCCCAGTGAAAATGTATGTTGAGTTCGTAGAACTACTACGTCGTAGAACAATGCTACGCGCAACCAGCTACATAGCTACGAATATTATTTCCTGTAACTGTGGAATAGCTACCTGGAATGAGGTGAGGAATAGTATGTGTGAAAGTATTTGCAATGTAAATAGATAAGATATAATATAGATGAATAGTTTATTGCTTAAAAAACAAACGCAGAAATATCATAAGACTTAAGACTTATAAATTACTAGCTGTCCGACCGTGGTTACACACGTGATGTATTAGCGCTTTCAAATGGGAATAAGACTTATTAGCGTACTACTTACATTACAAATTTCATCCAGATCCGTTAAGTACTTTAGTCGTGAAAGCGGGACAAACATCCAAATATCCAAACATATAGGTATTTTTAAATACACTAAAATTGTTACAATTTACGGGTTTGTTACCATGATTATATTTAGTGTAACCACGAAAATCTTAAAACATATATTTTTAAATAAGCGGGTATTCTATAGATATGAACAATTTAAAATAAGATCTCCCAAGTATCAACCACGAGTATGTCTTTACTTCAACCTCAGGTACATAAATGCCGCGCAAAAAAAACAACATTCTTTTTACTTTTTATTTGTAAAAAAAATACCGAATGCAGCGAGATAGTAAGTTAACACCGAATCTTTGTAGGGTTGCTTTGTTTGTAGGGTTGCCTAGCCGCAAATTGCTTTTACTATTCATATTTCATTTCTGAACTTAGTTAAGACCAACCTAAAGACCGATATCATCAAAACTTCTGGTGGTTTTCTTCATAATATTTGGAAAGAACACGCTCTCGAGATCTCATAAAGCTGAGTCCTAGAGGGCGCAATCGGCCGCAGCAGGAGGAGGAGTGAAAATCGCCAAAAATGCTCGTTAATTATCATTTAAGTCTGGTGAACGATTTTGCTATTAACTAGTGATATGTGGCTTATGTGTTGCTTTCATCATAATACAACCCTTTACAGAAACGTACATTTCACGTCGAACGAAACTTTTTATGCATAGAGTCAATGTCGAAAACTAGTCAAAACAAATATTAAAAAGAAGTATATATGCATTTATTACGACGACTTTCAAAAACACAAAATCTAACTTTTCTGTGAATATTTTCTTGTAACCCAATATTTGCACTTTTAATACATGGCATAGACTTCAGTCCCATCTTATGCTCGCTCATTCTTAAACTCATGTAAAAATAAAAATAAAACACGTAAAAGTAATCATCAAAACCGAGGATTATGCTATTAAGATATTTTACTCAAACGACAGAAAAGTTTTCCCACTAGACGCGAATAGCGCGCGCGGAAAGCCGCCGGCTTTCTTTGTAGTAGCTGCCAATGTGACGAACCAGTTCAAAGGAATTTCGATTGTATTATACTCGATTTCTTCATCCTCGCTCAAGAATCCCAAAAATCCACGTTCAAACAAAACACCTCAGGAATTCAGGATCTACACAGTCAAACAGCGTTCTTGCTGGGCTGTCATGCGGTTGACTCGACTATTTAAACTGCATCATGGCCATCATACAACAGTGTATCTAAAATAATAAGATCAGTAGGCAAACGAAAGTCACATAGCCCGAAGAAATGTAAAACTTAAGTGGCAGTGGGCGGGGCACATTGCACGGAAAAAGATGGTTGGTTTGGTAGGAAAGTTCTAGAGTGGAGACGAAGATGAAGAAGACGCAGCGTGGGCAAACCCCACACGTGGACCAACGATCTGGTGAAAAACCGCTGAAAGTGGGCGGAAACCACCCAAGCAACACAGACTGGCAGGTTAAGCCTATTGCAGTCTACTGCTTGCTGGACGTACTTAAGGGGAAACACGTACGAAGACGATAACGAGGTGATGGATGCCGTGGAGAGCTTTTTGTAGGACCAAGACAAAACTTTTTTTTTAAAGGGATTGAAGCCTTGGAAAAGCGCTGAATTCGGTGTGTAGAGAGACTCGGAGACTATGTAGAAAAATAAATTATTAAGTTATCAATATTCATTATATTCTATTACATTCTCACTACTTTTTGATCCCTCCTCGTAGGTACTCGTAAATGTACGACAAGCTTAATATCGTTTGCATAAATGGTAATCTTCCATTTTAAACAGCTGTTATTGCAAGAAAATCCTTAATCCCAGGCTTTTGTCTGAAATTTTGATAATGATGATTAAAAAAAATGCAGTCAGAATTCGGTCGCTAAAACTTCGCGCCGGCTGTTAGCGGACTGTGCAGTTGAAAACAGTAGTATCAACTGCAGTTTGACAGCGTCCAAAGCCAAACCACTATTTCGCAGCTAAATGAGATCGAGAGCTTAGTTGAAATCCAGTCTATCTGTGAAATAAAAGAATGCAGAAATAATTCTTACGAAACCAGGTTAAAATAAAAACAATAAGATTATTAAATAATTATAAAGCGAAAAAAAACATAGATATATATTTCGTTAACAGACGTTATCTGTAACAATAATAATCTATAATAAGATTATTATTATTGGTCGCAATATTGGCATCGCATAACGTCCCTTTGATCCGACAACAAAATTGGTTCGTTCGCCAGATTTCTCCACTTATTTAAGAATTTACCGTCGTAAAAGCATGTTACTAGGGTTGTAAACATGTTGAAAACTTATAACGCATATCGTATGTGGTATCAAAAATATTAGCCGAAATATGCTACTCAAATATTGTATTTTATACCTTTATTTTTATTATAATTATTTTATAACGTCTGTTATTATTTAGTGGGCTTATAAATAAAAAACAATATGAAGAACTGGCTTTAAGATCCGTAGCAAGTAGTTTGTTTGTTTATTTGTTTGTTGTTTGTTTGTTGTTTGTTCGTTTGTTGTTTGTTAATGTATGTCATGTGTTGTTTGTTTTTAATGTTTGTTGTGGCTGACTGGAGACCATTTTTGGCCTTTTTAATACATAAAAATGTAATTTTATTTTAGATTAAGATTTACAGTAACTTTTTCTTTCTATCTTGTGCCACCAGCGTCGATTTGGTATTTTTTTAAACTGCAAAGTTATAGTTGCATGTAATAATAGACAATATATCTTCATAAATTGTAACATTTTTTCGGGAACCCAGGTCTGATAGTTACATTGGTTCAATCATATTAAAATTCCTGATAAAAGGACTGCAGGGCATTGTGAAACGCTCATAAGTATCGATAAAATTATTCAAGTGACGTCACATCCCTATTTGTTATGAATATAAGTTGCTTTCCGCTGCTTATTCTCGAAAGACGAATTTACCTTTATACAAATTGCTAATATTTCTGAGGATCACATTTCCACCAACTTCTTTCCTCAACTCGACACCTTGGAAACATTTGTATCTGACGGACGGATATCTGGATGTTTTGGAGTTATCAAAGTGTTCGAATTTGTTGGAAAATATTTTGGAGTTTCGGATAAAGAACAGTAAATTGGTAAAGTTCAAATAGACACCTTGAATGGATAAATTTATGAAATTGACGCCAGCCAGGCAATTTCGAGTTATTCGCTGAAATTTTTTAGGAAAATTTTATAGTCCGACGCACTACAGAAATAACGTTTATAGGTGTTAGCGTGCGAGGCTTCACGGTAGTTATGTCTACTCTTTTTTTTTACTTTTTTCTTGAACTACCTATGATATATTTTTTTTCACGAATGAAAGATAAATAAATGAATTGCCAATAATTCCCGTAGGAACCGTGTCCGCGTCTGTTGTAGTTTAGAAGCAGTAGCGAATTCAACAATAGGAACAGCTCGACTTCAATGGCGTTTTTGGTATAGTATTTAATGTTTTTAATAAAAATCAGTCTGCGCGAAATAAAGGTTATATATCCAAATTTATATATAATATGTTTTCTAGAATTTTCTGCTTGCTCGTTTACGAGCCTTAGGCCTTCAAAAACTGCGTGTTGGCATGGGTAGGACCCTTAATATAAAGATTACTTTAGCTAGATAAGTCATGATGAGATAGATATTAAATAGGAATGGCAACCAGCTCACTAAAGCTCTGCTCAACTCTTCAGGGACAGGAGCGTAATCGTATGTATGTATGTATGAATATATTAGTAACAGCTCGAACAGAGCATTGCCAAAATTTTAGCTGTCGTAAGACAAAGAAGTACCTACTTGTTAGGAATAAGCGAAAACAAAACAACGCTAATCATTTAATAGATGGCAATGCAGTAACAAACCTAACCTAACCTAACACAATTTAGTTAACCCGTTTTCGTTCTGGGTAATACTTTATACTGGCGGCGGGGGGCTCTGCCCCTCAAGCCCTGAACTCCCATATTCATTCTACTACCCAATTGATTTATTAAATATGTGACCAAAATAAAATATATTACAGTTTTTTTTTTATTGCTTAATGTTTTTAATTTTCTAACAAAAGTGTTATTAGTTAAAAATAATACCGCCCAAATGTTTTAAAAACTTCTCAACCAACTATAAAACAAATCCTCACTTTATTTCCTATCATCGTAAGAACTTGGATAAAAGTGTAATATGATTTTGAAATGGAAACAATATCCGACCGGAAGCCCTCGTCTCGACAATCGGCCATATTCCAATTTTAGTTCTATGTTCTGCGCTGCAACAAAGTTGATTGAAACTGTAATGCAATGGCGCATCCAAGCGCATCTAGCGTCGCCAGGCGTCCAGATAAAGCCGGGTATAGTCATGCTTCTTAAAAAAGAAGACAGATTCATTAAAGCTATTTCATTTAAATTGAAGGAGATTTCATGGTAAATAAACGTGTTACTAATACACATACCGATTTAAAGCTTGTTTTAAATCAAAATCGTGGTAATAACCCGGTAGATATGTGTGTTATTAATATTAACAAACGTGTTGTTTTAATTTGTTTTCATTGCAAATTGTACCAGTAGTTAATTAATATTGTAATGAATTTTGAATGATTAATAATAAAGCATACTGATTAATTCAATTTCGACTGTACATTATGAGATGTATTATTATTATTAAGCTGTGATTATTGGAAGGTAACTATTCCCTACGGCCGCCATCGAAACTAAGTTTTGTAACCATTTGCGATAGAGGACTTATTATACGTAATTTATTCTGCCCGAGCCTCGCCCGGGTCGAGCCTATCTTGAAATAGGGCGATTAGTGCGGGTTTGAAGACTTCTCACACAACATTTGATTTTCTTCGCATGAGTGCGCAGGTTTCTTCACGATGTTTTCCTTCATCGTTAAAGCGTCGAATAAACATACATACGAATTCGAAATTCGAAAACAAATTGGTACGTGGTGGGGATCGAACCCGCGTCTCCCGGACTGAAGAAAGTTGCCCTAACTACTAGACGAGACGCTATTATTATTCGTGATTTATTAAAAGTGGAAAAATATTTCTGATTCAAAGAAGAAATTGACTCTTTGTCTTGAGCCACTACACGACTCTGCTCTTAATGTATTAATGGTCCATTTTCTTAAAAATACAACAGGGAAGAAAACAAACTTGAAAATAATAATTATTTGATTGTATTACTTTTTTGATTCTTTCGAGAGAATCCTGAATCAGACTAGCGCCAACTCAGTAAAAGTACAATATCACGTAAATATTTATAGCCAGCTGTTATTTGCAAAACTTATCGCTGTACTTGTCACAAGATATAATGTTATCCTGCAACATAAAGTACAATTCACGGAATAATATAAAACTAAAATATTAATCGTTAAAAAAAAACAAATAAAATAATAATAATGATTGTTTATTATAATGAGCGTCGGTGGTCGAGTGGTTCGGACCGCTGTCTTCCGTCCGGGAGACGCGGGTTCGATCCCCACCACGTACCAATGTGTTTTCAAGTTACGAATGCATATGCATGTTTATTCGACGCTTTAACGGTGAAGGAAAACATCGTGATAAAACCTACACACTCCTACTAAGAAATTCAACGGCCCGTTACAGTTCACTGCTGGACTATGAGCCTCCTCCACTTAAGTGGAAGCTTTTGCCATAATCTCCACGCTTGGCAGGCGGGTTGGAGATCGCAGATTAAAAGGTTACTGTATCAGAGTGCGCTGCTGCCCGTACCCTGTTCAATGTGTAGTCCCTAAGTCGCCTCTTACGACACCCACGGGAAGAGTAGGGGTTGGTGACAAATGTATTCTATTCTGCCGTCACCACACGGCGACCGTTGTGTAAAGTCTACCAATCCGCACTGGGCCAGCGTGGTCAACTAAGGCCTTATTGCAACCGTTACGGAAAAATAGTTCCCGTTTTTACTTTTCAGCTATCTGCATGCGAAATATCTAAATTGGTTAAATAGTAGCAGCGGTAAAAGAAGACACTCTTTCCTCTTGCCTTAGCGCACTCTACGAGTACACAGAGAAGACGAGCGTCGCGGACATTAATTATATCTTCATTAGCAAGTAAAACTTATTATATACTTATAAAACAATAGGTGTTCGATCGCTTTTATTTTATCCGCGCCCCTGTTACTTAGCTACTTAGAACCCTACTTGGGTTGCCATACGTCAGGATTTTTTAGTCCCTGTCAGGATTCCGGCCGGACTTGGAAAGTGTCAGGATTTTTCGATTTTAGAGTTAAACAAATCACACAAATTTAGTTTTATTTATTGATCTTTTCTTTTGTAAAAATCAACTAGGTACATTGGCTGGCAGTAAATAATAATCAACACAATCAAAACGAAAAAAAAAAACTAAAAACTAAAACTTTCTTTTTCTACTTATAAATTTTACGCGAATAGAAAAATAGATACCTAACCTACCTATTTATTTTTGCTACACTACGAGTACTGCACCGTGGCGGGCGGGCGCTTCAGCGTAATGTCAGGACTTTTTATTAGAAACCAGGCTTTTCGTCAGGATTTTATAGGTATACCATATGGCAAGCTTATCTATAAGTGAATTATTATAATTTATTTATTTATTATTTTGATACTAATCAACATATTAAATACCTACTTATTTTTATTGATTTGGCGCTAGTGTGTAGGTTGAAGTGAGGTTGAACGACCTCTTAACGAATTTCTTTAGAACATTGTTGCTGGGTATGACAGATCAATTTCGGAGATACTGAGCCGAATCTCAGACGAGTTCAACTGATGAACAACTTCAATTGGTACAGCCAACCAAAAATTTAATTTACCGCCTTAATTTCATTTGTCCCATTTGAAAATTATAAAACAAATAAGATTAGTTTCGTTTGCAAGTCGACCTGTCAGATACCGAGTGTAGCTTACCAACCATGGGTTATTCTCACCCCTTATGGTTCTGCTCCCTAGGGGAGGACGAGATTTTTTCTCCCAAAATCCCTCTTGATACAAAATCCAATAAAATTGCTTACAATCCCTTGAAATAGCCACATTTTTTGTTCAATCTCAATACGAGTAAATATTGTTCGATTGTACTACGTGAGTGTGAAGTGCGTGTACGACTACCTACGCTGTAAGTACATACTTACTTAGGGCTGTGTTTAGGGTTAGCTACCATATACTTTTTTATGTACATAAAATAGCGAAAGGAGACCTCAAATGCGAATAATAAGAACACAGAAATATTGATATTTTTACTAATTTGGGGGCTTTGTATATTTACAAATTTAGCTTCAGGTGGAAGAGTAGGTAGCGTATTCACCTAATGCTCCAGCAACCATACAGTGAAGTAAATAAACAAACAAAGTAGATACAACCTAGTTATGTCCCCACAACCCTTAAGAACTATCGCTGTCAATGCATAAATGCTGTCAGGTCAGCATATCACGGGTGGCATGATTCCTGGACTCAGTAGATAAGAAATAAACGTTAGTTAGCCCTAAGCATTTTATTGTCATTCGTGTCGCGCATCAAACTCTGTGTACACGTCTCATTTATTTTAGCAGTTTAAATAAAAACTGATTTAATTATAATTTTAGTTTTTTTAAAAACATACTCCCGAGCTCCCGAGAGTTGACTGGCGCAGACGGTAGGATTCGCTTTCCTATACCGTGCGCTTCGCTCTATTTCGCGAAAAGTGGGCTAAAATCGCCCGCGTTGTGGAAAAAGTGCGTGAGTGCAGGACTAAGCGAATCTTGCGAACAAATAAATTTGTCACACATCGGACTAAGTGAAAAGTGGAGATATTTGGAGATGGGCGCTGTTGGGAAATGGTGAGTAAAACTTTTCGCCTCCCTTCTAGTCCCTATTACGTGTACTTGAGATCGAACCTCTCTCATTTCAAACGTGATCTGAATTAAATAATATTAAGCTTATAAATAAGAGTACATAAATATAAAAAGTATAACTTGTGATTTAAAATTGTTGATTGTTTTTTTTTTTTAAAGTGTTATTGTATAAGTAAATTAGTAATTTATAGACATGGCGGAGGTTAATTTGGTTGTGATTCCTGGTGAATTTGTAAAAATCATCCCCCTCTTTAGTGGTGATCGCAGGCAACTTAATCTATTTTTTAGAAAGTGCGAGTATATTATTGAAAGGTTTCAAGGCAATCGTGCCCAAAATGAGTACGTTATGCAAGTTATTACGAGCAGACTTACCGAGAATGCCGCTGCACTGATAAGCGAGCGTGCGGACATAGAGACGTGGGCGGAGTTCAAAGAATTATTGCAGATACATTTCGGAGATCCTCGGACAGAGGAATGTATTGCCATAGCACTAGAATCATTAAAAATTAAAACAGGTGAATCTTATTTAGATTTTTGCAATCGCGTACAATCTGTAAGAGCCAATCTTATTGCCAAGGTTAACTTGTTAGATGATGCTGAGATGATAAATAGTAAAATTACAATTTATAACAAAACGGCACTAAATGTGTTCCTTTACAACTTACCAGAAAACATGGTGAGGATAGTGCGCCTCAATAAACCTAATACATTAGAAGAAGCTCTTAGCGTAGTTCTAGAAGAAACAAATTTCCACGATCAATACCAGACTAAAAATAGATCAAACACTTCTTCATACTCAAAACCTCAGGTCCCACTTGTACCTACTCCACAATTTAAATTTGGTATGAATCATTCTCAAAACTATGGTGCACGGCCGCAGCAAAATCAGTACGTGAATAATCCTCAAAATCAATTTAAATTTGGGACGCCTCAATTTAAATTTCAAGTCCCAAATAAATTTTATAATCGTCCGCCCCAGCCCGTACAATTTGGATACAGGCCTCAACAAAATCAACAGGTAGCTCGTCCTTCACCCTATGGTTTTAGACCAGTGGGCTTGCAACAAATGCCCCCTATGCGACCCCAGCAATTTGGGCAACAACAAGGTTACAGACCCCTGCAACAAAATGTTCAACCGTCTTACCCCTCTGACGTAACCATGCGCACCGCGCCTCACGCGTACCCTGCTAGACAAGGTTTTCAATTAAATGAAACTGAACTGTACGAAACCAACGACTCGTATTGTATGGAAGACCCCTACACCTATGAGTATGCGTCGTACAGTGAAGATCCCTATTCTTATTATCCAAGTTCAAGTTCATTCGATATGAATGAGCAACCAACACCCACGCTTGCCTTAGAGGAAGCAAGCGCCGATAAGCCGCAGTACGATGTTATGGCTCCGGAGCAAAATTGTCAAGTTGATAACAAACAGGTGCAAAATTTTCACGTACAGGCCTCGATAGGCACAGAGAAAGTATAGAGCTGAATTGTGATAGAAAATTAAAATTACCATATATTTACTTACCGGAAATTGACTCTAAATTTATGATTGATACCGGTAGTACCCGATCATTCATAAGCCCTCGGAAGGCTTATCAGTATTTTGCATCGTGTGTGACTCGCGAACCATTTGAAGTTATAAGTACACATGCTAGTTCACAACATGACGAAGTTATTCAGGTTCCATTAATGGCAACATTTAATTATCCAGCGATACACAAATTTTACTTATATGAAGTAGACTCACGCTATGATGGTTTGATTGGAAACGATCTTTTAAAATCAGTAGACGCTATCATCAACCTCAAGGATGAAGTGCTAAGGACAAAATTCTCGGACATACCTATTATTCATCACTCTGACACTTATGTCCTGACGATACCCCCACGTGCGGAAACCAGAGTTAAAATTCCAACCAACATGTACTCGGGCGAAGCAATTCTAAATTTTACGAAATTTTGTGATGGTATGCGAATGCCCGATGCATTAGTTAATTGCGTCAAAGGCTATGCAACCACTGTCATTCAAAGTACTTTGGAAGAGGAATTGGAGTTGGTAATTACAGCCCCTTTTGAAGTTACAGAATATATCCCTAGTGAAAGTAATCTAAATTTTATTGACTACAATATGCATGAAAACTTAGATTCACAATTGACACACAACTTGTCCAAATTACGACTCGACCATATGAACCCTGAGGAACGCGCGTGTATTTCTAAATTATGTAATGAATATAAGGATATATTTTATTGTGAGGAAGTGCCACTTACATTCACAAACCAAGTCAAACATTTCATAAGGACAAAAAACGAAGACCCCATTTACATAAAGCCTTATAGACAACCTCCAACGGTAACAGAAGAAATTAGGAGACAGGTCGACAAGCTTTTAGAAGACAATATTATACAGGAATCGCACTCACCTTGGAACGCACCCGTACATTTGGTGCCAAAAAAAATGGACGCCTCCGGTCAGACAAAGTATCGGATGGTGGTCGATTATAGGCGATTAAATGAGATTACTATCGACGACAAATACCCGCTACCCAACATTACAGACCTGTTTGACAAACTGGGAAAAAGTACATATTTTACAACGCTTGACCTTGCTAGTGGATACCATCAGATAGAAGTTGACAAGAGTGACAGACAAAAGACAGCCTTCAGCACACAAGCAGGACACTATGAATTTCATAGAATGCCGTTCGGCTTGAAAACGGCTCCTGCCACCTTCCAGAGAACCATGGATAATGTACTACGTGGTTTACAAGGTTTGCATTGCCTTGTATACTTGGACGACATAATTATATTTTCGACTAGCTTACAAGAACACCTCACACAACTCAGAACTGTATTTGACAGACTACGACAGACTAATCTCAAGGTTCAGCTGGATAAGTCAGAGTTCATCAGAAAGGAAGTGCTATACTTGGGTCACACCATAACCAAAGACGGCCTTAGGCCAAATGACGACAAAATATCCGCTGTTCTGAATTACCCTTTACCAAACACGACAACAGAGATCAAAAGTTTCCTAGGCCTCATTGGGTATTATAGGCGCTTTATAAAAGATTTTGCCAAGGTCACACAACCTTTGACAGCTTGCTTAAAAAAACGAAACAAAATAGTACACGATCAGAAATTTATCGATGCTTTTGAAAAATGTAAGGAACTTTTAACAAGCGCACCACTATTACAATTTCCTGACCCTACAAAACCTTACATTTTGACAACAGACGCGTCCAATGTGGCCTTAGGAGCTGTGCTCTCACAGGGCCCCATAGGACAAGACAAACCAGTAGCGTACGCAAGTAGGACACTAAGTGACACCGAGTCACGTTACAGCACTATTGAGAAGGAACTTCTCGCCGTAGTATGGGCGACAAAACACTTTCGGCCCTACCTATATGGTAATAAATTTGACATATACACCGATCATAAGCCACTCGAATGGCTAAATTCATTAAAAGAACCAAACTCCAAATTAATACGCTGGCGACTGAGGTTACAGGAATTCGACTATAACATCAAATATAAAAAAGGAAAACAGAACGCCAATGCCGATTCTCTTTCGCGAATAAAACTAAACGCTTTAGATTCTGATGAAGAAGACGTGGTGAATGATGACATATCTATGAAAGTGCATGTTGATAAAAAGGAAAGATCAGAAGACCCTATGAAAGAGTTAGAAAACAAAATTTTAGAAATAGAAAATAAACGCGCGAAACGTCTCGATAGTAGTGAGACAATAACGATTTCTGATTCATCAGAAACGATGTCTGTATCAGAAATATTAGGACGTAATATTTCAGAAGCAGAATTTCCTATACTTTCGGACACAAGTTCTACTGAGACAGTTCATTCTGCTCAAGAAACGGAATCTTTCGGTATTCCCATTCTCCATGAAGCGATAGATACGAAACCGAACCAAATCTTTATTTTTCAGTGGTTTAAAAATGAAATGCAAGTTGCAAACCTTTCTAGACAGAAACAAAAAATTTTAGAGGCATTTTTACCTATTAATAATGACGATATAATAAAGCAATTTTTGAAAGAATATATAAAGCCAAAATGTAAATATTTTATCTATTTCGAAAACGAAACTTTCAGAAAAGACTTCTCTAGAATTGTAATAGAACTGTTTAAAAAAGGAATGGTAGAGTTTTATGAATGTACTGAAAGGGTTGTATACGTGGAAGATGAAAAAGAGCAGAAAGCAATCATTACTAAGTATCATGAAGGTCCCACCTGCCATCGTGGAATTAAAGAAACAACAACCAGAATCCGCAGAAATTATTATTGGGAAAACATGATAAATATAGTAGCCGCAGTAATAAACGGATGTGAGGCATGCCGCAAAATGAAATATGATCGTAAACCATTAAAACCCACTCTACAACTTACCCAAACTCAAGACGCGCCGTTTCAAGAAGTATTTATGGATGTATTCTCAATCGAAGGGAAACATTATTTAACACTGGTAGATGCTTTCAGCAAGCTTGCACAGGCATTTGAAATTCCGAATCGTTCAACCCCGGAAGTGGTAAGGGCGTTGACTAAGTATTTCTCTTTGTACGGCGTGCCCTGTAAAATTTCAAGTGACCCGGGTAGCGAGTTCAACAATGAACTCATGAAAGAGCTCATGAACCTTCATAAAATTAAACTCCATATCACCACTCCAAATAACCCTAACTCTACAGGTATAGTAGAGCGGTTTCATTCGACTCTAATTGAAATATATCGTTTAGCCCGTTATGAACAGAAATATACCGATGCTGCTTCCATTATGGTTTATTCGATAATGGCTTATAATAATACAATCCACTCGACAACCAATCTTACACCGTTCGAAGCGGTTTTTGGCCACACTAGTTCAAACCAAGTCTTTAATTGTGATTTTGAAAAGGCTTACACACAACAGTTATTAAAAGATCATAGTAAAAGAATGAAATATCTTTATGGGTACATTTGCGAAAATGCCTTAGCGAAAAAAGAAAAAGCTAGGGAAGCCAAAGGCGGAGAAGGTGAACCGACCTTTGAGATTGGAGATGTGATCTTTGCTAAAGATGTCAATAAAAGGAAGGCAAAGGATAAGGATAGGTATCAAAAAGCGATAGTAATAGGCAAACCAATAAGGAACGTATTACCAGTGCGCATAGGAACAAGGGAAACTAAAGTACCCATTAAAAATGTCAAACGTCCTCCGCAGGTGCTGGTTGAGCCTGACGCTGATGATGATGGCACGAGGCATTTACGCCCTTCAACTTCAACATATTGACAAAAATCCTGGCATTCTACCTGTTAAACTGGGTCAAGCATACCGACAGGAAGATAAATGGACAATCGTAAAGATTTTAGATTTAAGCTGTTTAGAAGATGATTTTATTTTTAACTCTCTTAAGTTTAAGGAATTTAATAGATTAGTTGATAGTAATAACCCCTATGAGAAGGAGTTTTACAACACTAAGTTGCAGGCTCAAAACTTGCACGATGTAACCATACAAAAATTCAAACAAATCATACCGTACAGTAGAGTTAAAAGAGGTCTTATAAATCCTCTTGGTTCTTTCATAAAAATAGTTACAGGAAACCTCGATCACGAAGATGCTCTAAGATATGACAAATTAATCTCCCAAATAAAAAGCAATGAAGTAAAAACAGAAAGTAAGTTAACAATTATTTCAAAAATGTTAGACAGTATGATAAATAGTACCGAGACCTTACATAATAACACCCTTATAATGAACGAACGTCTTAATCGTGTGGAAACAATTATTAAATACATAGCTACCAAAGAAAATAATTCGATTTATACTGTATACATATTAAATCTATATCACCTTTTTATGAGTAAATTCCATTCAATTTACCTTACCGTAAGTGAAATCGAAACAGCATTAGCATTAAGTAAAGTCTCAGTACTCCATCAGTCTATTATAAACTCAGAAGAACTCTTGGCTATTTCAGAATCTATAAGTAAGGTTAGCAAGTTAGTTTACCCTGTTAATATTAATAATTTAGTTAATATTGAAAGAACTTTTACTGTTAAGGCTTATATTAGGAAAACTCAGATTACGTTTGTTATGGAGGTCCCTTTAATTGATGGTCATATATACAATTATTTAAAAATCTATTCCTTACCTATTTTCAATCCAGTCCAAAACCTTACCTCTGTGATAATTCCAAAATACCCATACCTTTTGGCGAAAGGTTTGAAATACCTGCCCTTAGATAGCCCCTGTGAAGAAATAACCACTGAACAGTTTCTGTGCAAAGATGGCGATGTAGTCGCATATCCAGAGTCTACATGTGTTGAACAATTGATGAAATTTGAAGAAGAGCTTCCACTCTGCAAGTTGCACACAGTTGAAATTGAAGATGTCAAAATTCAACGTATTGGTCCCAAGAATTGGATAGTCTACAGCCGTACCAGCCACATTATGACGGAGAGGTGCCATGATGACATCATAAGAAGACAGGTGCAGGGAACTTACCTTATTATCACAGATGACAACTGCGACCTCTACTTAGAAGACATAAAGTTAGACCGCCGACGGACTGCAGCTTTAGACACTAGTATCAGGATAACCCCAATCACTAGCCTACCAGAGATGAAGAAGATAAACGTTAGTGAAGAAGCTAAGGTGAACATTAAAGGCGTTAATTTGGACAATCTAAAACTACTCTCTAACGTGTTAAAAAGTGTCAGTTTAAACAGTGATTTCGATAAAGGAAACGCATTTATAGATATGCGAAGTGTTAGCCTAGCAACTGTATTCATTTATATAATCATAGCATTAAGTTGTATAGGTTTCCTTGTATGGAAATGTAAGATAATTCGAAATCGTCTCGACTCAAAATCGTCAGACAATTTCGAACTTAATGAGGGAGGAGTTATGTCCCCACAACCCTTAAGAACTATCGCTGTCAATGCATAAATGCTGTCAGGTCAGCATATCACGGGTGGCATGATTCCTGGACTCAGTAGATAAGAAATAAACGTTAGTTAGCCCTAAGCATTTTATTGTCATTCGTGTCGCGCATCAAACTCTGTGTACACGTCTCATTTATTTTAGCAGTTTAAATAAAAACTGATTTAATTATAATTTTAGTTTTTTTAAAAACATACTCCCGAGCTCCCGAGAGTTGACTACCTACGCATTTTGCTCATGAAAATAAACAAACAAAACTTGGACTTACAGGTTTCAGAATATTACCATGTTCAAAGGGAAAGTTGAAATTACCACAGAATAAACAATAGCCACAGAAGTGCACACCTTGATACAAAACATGCGAGTTTGAACTCAGTCACCACGCCGCCACCGCCGCCGCCGCTAACGTTCATAGGAAACCAGAGCGTTAAATAAACCTAAGTCACACAGAGCGGGAGCGGCGCGGTCCGGGGCCGGGACAAGCGGGACGGCGCTATGCCGCGCCATAGCACCGTCCCGCTTTCCCGGCCCCGGACCGCACCCGGCACGGCTCTGTGTGACTTAGGTTTATTTAACGCTCTGGTTTCCTAGGATAGCGGTGCCGACATATAGCGGCCGTAATATTGCGGACGCAATGACGACCATAAGGAACCTACTACGGTGTTAATTACCGCTCTCTAGGAAACCGCGCCATTTTGTTTACAAAGACAACGTTCTAATGACGTCATTCACCGCTGAATTACGGCCGCTTTAATTATTGACGGCACTGCTGTCCTAAGAAACCCAAGCCTTAGCCTAACGAGAATTGCGGCGCTTATAATAAATACACCTTAACCCTTTAATAGGTAGGTAGTTTTAGTTTTTTTTTAGTTGAATTTGAACTTTAGGTTTCGAGGTAGATGTTGGGGTGCATAAGAATTGAAAGTAGTGAGATATCTATAAGTTGATTTGTGGGTGGTTCCATATGAAATCAAGACCATTTAGGGAAAAACATTAGTGGTTTTATTTGAAACCAATGACCGTTTAGGGAAAAAAATATGTTATTTTTTGCCTGAGAGTGGTTTTGTTTAAAACCATGACAGTTTAGGGAGAGATTCTGCAAATATATGTTTTTAAAAAAATAAAAATAGGCAAATTACTCAACAATTTAGTTAGCTTGCACTTCGCACAAGCCTCACCGGCCTCCACTTCGAAACATAATATCATCTTTGTGCAATAATATCTAAATAAACTAATTGTTTTCTGGCATAAGGAGATAATTCTACTTAATAGCAGACTGGTTATCTTCAAACAATACTATAGAATCAAGCTTTATGCCAAAACATTTAATAATTTCTTTTAGCCAGCAAGGTTCACTAGTAGCATTACTTAGGGCAATAAACTCTGCCTCCGTGGAGGAAAATGCAACACATTGCTGTTTTTTAGAAAACCAAATTATAGTGTTCCCGGATAACATAAAACAGCATCCTGTAGTGGACCTTAGGTCACTACAACCCCCCAATCACTATCGACATAACCAATCAAATTTGAATCCCCATCCTTTGAATAAATTAAACAAAGTTGCAAAGGGCCCTTTACATATCTGAGAACATCAATCAAAAGTTTATATAACAGCTTACTCCCTATGTATCTGCTCAAAATGCAAACAGCAGCACACAGGTCTGGACTCTAGTCTAGTCCCCATTACAGCGTACATAAGATTCCCCCTAGTTTTCTGTATCTCTGTTGGTACCGTTTACATAGGTAGAGTATATAAAACATATGATAATCTAAAATATTCTCTTGTTTAACAACTTTCCGGACAGACATTCCGAATATGATTCAGAATTATAGGCTAAATGTCTAAATAATAGGGTAAATATTTAGATAGATAAATAGATAAAATTTTTATTGTATCAAAAAACACACATGAACATATCATAAAATACAGATTTACACTTACTATAAAATAATTATGAGTAAAGACATGCACATGTGTGTGTGGCGATGCATAGTCAATTATTTAGTGAAGACCTGCAACTTCAACATCAACATCAACGGCCCGTTACAGTCCACTGCTGGACTATGAGCCTCCTCCACTTAGTGGAGGGTTTTGCCATAATCTCCACGCTTGGCAGGCGGGTTGGAGATCGCAGATTAAAAGGTTACTGTATCAGAGAGCGCTGCTGCCCGTTCCCTGTTCAATGTGTAGTCCCTAAGTCGCCTCTTACGGCACCCACGGGTAGAATAGGGGTTGCGGTGACAAATGTATTCTACTCTGCCGTCACACGGCAAACCTGCAATTTACACCTTGCATAATATGGGTTGCCGCGGGCGGAGAGCTAGTTACAATTAGACCTAGAAGAACTTGGATTGATTTATTATGGGTGGATTTTGATTTATTACAAGTGCCACAATTCTCATCAGGCTATTAAAACGTTATGAACGTTAGCGGCGCCGGCGGCAGCATGGTAAAAGATAGTAAAAGTTATGCCTATCACACGTTAATTAAAAACTCTTCAGTTCACCATCTCACAATCAGTAAATGAACCCAGACAGTCTTATACTCGTATAAAGTAATAGAATAACTGTGTGGGATAACGTTGCTATTAAATCAGTGCTTTTAATTTACTTGTTTTAAAAGCCACACAACTTTGTAATGAACCTTGTAATTACAACTTGTTGTGAAACTTTGATCTCTTTAAAAAATGATCGCCAGATTTAGGTGCTTAAAGACTCGAAGTTTTAATCTGCAGGTTCATTCAAAGTTTGTAATGGTTTTCGTTGATTAATATGTTACTGTAAGTAGTTTTGGTGTAGTGGCACCGCTGCTGCTACTCGTCCGGCAGACGCTGCGTACATTTTTTTTTTTTATATATATTAATTGAGCAGGCAAACGAGCGGACGAGCCACAGTGGTGGTAAGTGGTCATCGTCGCCCATAGACATTCGCAACACAGGAGAGTTGCCAACGCGTTGCCAGCCTTTGAGAGCCCTGTATACTCGCCTTTTGAAGAACCCCATGTCAAAGCGCAAAGGAAACTTCTCAGGGGAGAGCTTATTCCACATCCTGCAGGTACGCGAGAAGAAAGATCGCGACGCCCGTACATTTTTGGGATGCCAAGCATCCAGGACGTGAGGATTAGCCCCTGCCCTGTGGCGGGAGGTGCGGTGATAAAAGCGTGACGGTGGCACTAAGTCTTGGAATAGTTTGAATTCATAACGTTTATTCAACGCTTTTACGGTGAAGTAAAATATTGTGAGGAAACGTGTCACACACCTGCGAAGAAATTCAAAGATTGTGTGTGAAGTTAATCAACCCGCACTGGACCAGTGCAGTGTGGTCAAATAGAACCTTCCTTTTTTGCTTTATAAATACTTCAAATCAAATCAACGGCCCGTTACAGTCCAATACTTATTAGGACTCAATCTCGAGCCCCTCGGAAGAGACTTATCTCATAGACGTAATATGATAACAATAAGGACCAAAAAAACTACAATAACAACTAAGTATTTACAGGGCATGTTTCTTATCAAACAGTCAGCGCCGTCAGCGATCAGAAAATCTAAAAATTGTATGGACAGGCCGCTCGAAACCGTTGGTCATGGGAAAAAAAAACACTTACCGAGCATACGTATGATAGCCTTTCTGGACTTAGCCTGCCGTGTTTCGCCATGCACGTGTCCGTTCAGCAAGCTCTTCGATTTCTCTATCACTCGAGTTGACCTAGAACAATAAACAAACATTTAAAATAAAACCATGAATCTAAAAATTAACTTTACATACAGAATTGTTTGGAGGGTCGGAAGAAACAAGCAAGAATACGGACTATAAATAACTCGAAGTACAAACTTTTCGACTTGTCCAAAGTGTAGCAAGCTGAAGTAGCAATGGGCTGGCCACGTCTGTCGCAGAACCGACGAGCGTTGGAGCGTCTGCTCGAATGCGTTCTCGAATGGAGACCACATCTCGGGAAACGTAGTGTGGGACGCCCCCCTGCCAGGTAGACTGATGATCTGAGGAAGGTCGCTGGTGGTGGCTGGATGAGGAAAGCGGGTGATCGTGCGCTCGGGAGTGCCCTCGGGGAGGCCTACGTCCAGCAGTGGACTGCAATAGGTTGATTGATTGATGGACAAACTTTTCAAACATTATTAGGTTTCCAGACCCGTATTCACACCTTTCGGGGCAGTGGTCCAACTGCTCTGTCCAACTAGACGCTCGATTTGACTGAGGATTATTGCTGCGACCTGTAACCTCTCGGGTGGTTGTTTCGTTCGTGAAACTGAACAACTTTTGATTTAAAACTTTACCAAAACAAAAAAAAACGCTTTTTTCACTACTGCCCAAAAAAGGAGTGTAATGATGTTCATGGTATGTGAGTTTCCTTATTTCACCATAACTTCTAAATGGCTTAACAGATTTGGATATATGAAGTATCGTTAAGGGCGTCACAGACGGTTAACATACGATATCGTATCTTACGAGGCAGCAGCCAGCTCACTTTGTGTGCAAAGCGAATGGCGACGAGAGACTTTGCTGGCTGTATGTGAGCACACGCATAGAAACCGTATGGAAATCGTGACCCATTGAACGCGCCTTTCGGCAAATAATTACGTCGATGAATGGTTTTTCGAAATACCGTTCTGAGCTCAGCAAAACTAGAAATATAATCTGGTTACGGGATAAAATAAATCTGCATTTACTGGCTTCCTATCGATAGGAAGCTTCTTTTTAATTTCGAAAGAGCGCTTTATGCTTTTTGGTATAGTCAATTAACAGTAAAAATCATAAATAAGAAGTAGTTACTACTAGAAGTGGTAGTAAATTAAAGTTATGCCTTCAGCACCGAATGAAAGTTTTTGACCGCTTAAGCAGCAAACTTGTTAATAAGTGGCCATAAAAAAAACACGTTCCTACTTATTCAACATTTTCACAATTTAATGAACCGATTTGTCAAAAAAGTACGTCAGTAATATTTTTCCGACTCTTCTACGCTTCTGCTTTGGTTTGCTACGCCGTAGCAAATTGCTACAATCCGTAGAGCATGTAGCAATATTTGCTTGCATTCAATGGAACCTACGAATAGCAAAAGATTAAAATGCTAACATATAAAAGCAGCAAAATGTTTTCTGCGAGACCATAGAAATCTTTTACCTTTGAGCAAGTGTAATGTAGGTTAGCTTTGAACGTAAATACGATTTGTACCCTTCAGTGTCTTTAAAGATATACAGTAATACTAATACAAACATGATTGGTAATAAAAGTATGATAGCTAATACGAGTATAATAGGGCTTTTGCTTGTGTGAGCAATAATAAAATAGGTACATTGTATCTAAGGTATTTAATAGAAGAAGTCTAGTAGAAATTTATAATGTCAATTCATATTATGAATCAAGTACCTTTTTCATTTTTAGCATTTATTTGTAATAAACTGTGTGTTATTATGTTCTACAGATAAATGTTCTACCAAAGAATAAACTGGCTACTATCGCTAGCTAGCAACTTAATCCAATAACGGACGTTATTGACTTATTCACATTTCATAAATTTTGCGCCGGAGCTAGAAGAAGGTAATAACGAAATATAATTGACGATCAAACGAACTCCTAGAAGAACTGTTCTATGGATATTATATGAGTTGCTTCATTCGATGATATGAGGCACACTCCCACACAAAACCCAAAACCCTTGCGTCATCATCATCATCATCATCATCATCATATCAACAGCTCATATACGTCCCCACCGAGGGGCTCAAGCACTTACGTAGCCGAGTTTATTTAAAAATTACTAAAAGGAATGTCGAGCTTAGATGACGAGTGATAATGACGGGATCAAATTGCCCAGTGAATATCTGGGCTACGGGCGTGTTTTTCCCTTTTTTTGCTTGTAGTACACTGCACTGACTCATTTCATGAAGCTTGGACAATCTACTGTGGACCAGCAGCCGCCACGGAGCTGCTGGGCACTACACGAGGAGTGTTGTAGAGGGTTATGTGGCAATAACCAGGGCACAGTCCGAAAAAAGGTATTCATATATTATGTTATTTATCATATAACTGTCACGGAAAACGGTAGAAAATAGTAGATAACGCTGTTTACTATCGGAGATCAGGACATGAAGTGAAGAATTTGGCAGAAAAAAGACAAAATCGAAACGTAAGAAATCTAAATTTTAAAATGAATTTAAAATGAAAGATAAAACTGCCAGCAAGAAAGGTTGCCAGTCATAAAACAGGAAAGAGGACGAATGCCTCGTTACACTACTACGAACGAAAAATTAAGTGTCAGTGTGGCTGATTCTTGCTATCGCGCTCGAATCCTTTCGTCCACCCTTTTCACTTTTTAAAGAATAAAAAGGGACAGGGAATATCCTCTTTATAAGAACTGTTAAACATTAAATTTGAAGTCAAAGTCAAAGTCAAAATCATTTATTTCCATAGGATGTTATTACATCACTTAGATCCGTCATTACATTTTTTTGGGTGAGTTCACTAACACAATGGCGGAATCTGTGGAGAAGAGCTCACCGAAGAAACTCCACAGTCGTCGCATCTTTTGCGTTTCCTTTTTTAAATAAAATATTGTCAATTACAAAATTAATGCTTATTACATATCGTAAAAGCCTGCTACTCAAACAATCTATTCCCATGGACACCTGTCTTCTAAGTAATCAGATATCCTATAGTAACCTTTTTTATACAATTTCTGTTTTATAATTATTTTAAACTTGTCTAAAGGCAAGTTTTTAATATCAGTAGGGACCTTATTGTAATAGCGTATACAATTGCCTTTAAAAGAATTACTAATTTTATGTAGTCGGCTGACATAAGCAACCAACTTGTCTTTATTTCTAGTATTAAAATTGTGTATATCACTGTGCTTCTGAAAATTACTTATATTTCGTTTTATATACACAAGATTGTCATAGATATATTGAGACACAAATGTCAGAATATTGATTTCTTTAAACTTTTCCCTCAGTGACACTCTAGGCCCTAATCTATAAATTGCACGAACAGCCCGTTTCTGCAAAATAAAAATAACTATTAGCATTCGCAGGGTCACCCCATAATAAAATACCATAGGTCATTAGGCTATGAAAATAACTGAAGTAGACTAGTCTAGCGGTGTCTACGTCGGTAAGGGCTCTAATTTTTTTAACTGCGAAGTTTTTTTAACTTGAACCTTATAGACGCGTCGATTTTATAATTTTAGAGAGCACGTAAAACATTGAAGGAATAAAAAAATTTACACGCCCGCCCTGATGGAGTAGTAATCAAAACGTACTATGGGTGCCGGCTGTGATACAAATATGGAACTTACACACACATTCACACTTTTCTTTCAAATAGTCGTTCACGGCATGTGACATGGATATCATCTGTGGCACAGAACATATAAATGTTCTGTGATCTGTGGCATAAAATATTACAAATAAATTACTAGACTACACAAAATGGTTAATTGTGCGGTGAAATTGTGCCGAAACCATGCCGCAAGCAACACTACAAAGCTTTTTGGTATCACATTTTTCTGGTAAGTAATAACCTCTTAGTTTTTTCGTTTTTTTTTTTACGTAACGTATTCCAAGATGTGTGAAGAGTTAAAAGAAAAACCCCGTCTCCCGCTTCCACCTACCCTCCCACCCCTCTGAGCGGCCGCATAGGTTTCGATACAAAATAGGCATGATTACTACTCCACGAGGGCGCGTAAAATTTTTTTTTCTTTAAAACATTTGACTTCAAAATTTCTTAATCTGTCAGCTACGCCTTTATTTTAGGTTATTATTTATTCAAAATAATATCATTCGTTCATCTTTATTCATTACCTTTCTGTTATTGGTCATATAAACGATAAGGATAGCTGGATTTTAAAATTTGAATTAGAGTATGACTGTGTCAATCGACACCAATAAATTGCTTGCAATATTGTGTATTTCTGTTTTTTTTTTCGAATGTTGTAAGTGTTGTTTGTGAACTTGTGTTATTGTTTATGGTTGTTTGTGATTGTTTACGACTATTTGTGGTCTTTAGGTAGTCAACTCACGGGAGCTCGGGAGTATGTCTTAAAAAAAAACTAAAATTATAATTAAATCAGTTTTTATTTAAACTGCTAGAATAAATGAGACGTGTACACAGAGTTTGATGCGCGACACGAATGAAATAAAAGTACTTAGGGCTAACTAACGTCTATTTCTTATCTACTGGGTCCAGGAATCATGCCACCCGTGATATGCTGACCTTTATGCATTGACAGCGATAGTTCTTAAGGGTTGTGGGGACATAACTCCTCCCTCATCAAGTTCGAAATTGTCTGACGATTTTGAGTCGAGACGATTTCGAAAATCTTACATACAAGGAAATCTATAAAACTTAATGCTATGATTATGTAAATGAATAAATTGTCTGACGATTTTGAGTCGAGTCAATTTATACAACTTAATACTATAATTATATAAATGAATAAATTGTCTGACGATTTTGAGTCGAGACGATTTATACAGTTTAATGTTACGATTATATAAATGAATGCAGTTGCTAGGCTAACACTTCGCGTATCTATAGACGCGTTTCCTTTATCGAAATCACTTTTTAAACTGACACTTTTTAACACGTTAGAGAGTAGTTTTAGATTGTCTAAATTAACGGTTTTCTGTAACTATTTTTATGAAAGAACCAAGAGGATTTAAAAGACCTCTTTTACTGTACGGTATGATTGTTTGAATTATTTTTGTATGGTTACATCGTGCAAGTTTTGAGCCTCCTTCTTACAGGGTTGTAACGTCACTCGGTGTCACTGTGTCCTACTAGCGTACGCTACTGGTTTGTCTTGTCCTATGGGGCCCTGTCGTGCATCTGTTGTCAAAACGTAAGGTTTTGTAGAGTCAGGAAATTGTAATATTGGAGCGCTTGTTAAAAGCTCCTTACATTTTTCGAAAGCTTCGATAAATTTCTGATCTTGTACAATGTGTGATCTTAGTGAAATCTTTTATCTATAATACCCAATAAGTCCTAGGAAACTTTTGAACTTTGTTATTGTGTTTGGTCTACTGATTTAAAAAGATCGTTTCCAATTAAACCATCATAACGTGAGTCTACTTCATACAAGTAAATTTTGTGTGTCGCTGGATTATTAAATGTTGCCATTCATGGAACCTGAATAACTTCGTTATATTGTGAACTAGCATGTGTACTGTGGAGATTGCATTGGTTACATGCAGTCTCCGCGCACTTTTCCCTTTGTTTGTTGTTGCTGGCACTCGATATTCGCCATATATATCGTAAAAAAGCTATTTAGACGTAGTGAGTCAGAGAATGATGGGCTGAAAAAAATAATGGTGTGGATTAGGGATTGAAATGAAGAAAAGATAATACAAAAATATTGTAATCAAATATTGGAGTCATTATTTAGCTACGGATTTATGCGCTAGAAGCGAGTGCCTCCCATCTTCAAAGAGCTACGTCCACCTGACATGGTGGAGGCGCCGGGTATCGATCCCGGTACCTCTAGATCTAATCGCGTGGTGCGCAAGCCTCACCGCAGGAATTATACTCCACGCCGCAAAATAGATCTTCTAGTTGGCCGCCGAGGAGTCCATCTTCTCCACGTACTACTAACTTTGGATCAAACCGACCCCGCAATGATGCGAGATCGTCAAGACCCCAATACACTCAAAACCGGTATAATTTAAGAAGCGGTTCGCGTGATAACGTTGGAAATATACAGGGTAATGACCCAAACTTTCAGCGTCGCCAGTGAATGGGACTACATTGGTAGACGGTCATTTTAGTCGTCCCGTTTCTCCTATTATTTGTGTTGATTTGTACGGTGTAGTGCATAATGCGTTGATTGATTCAGGTGCCACAATTTCTGTGATTTCTTCTTCGTTTCTTGAAAAAGTGGATAAATTCATTCCGTCACACGCATATAATGATAACGCCTCTTGTTTGCGTACGGTGAATGGGATTAGGTTATTAGCTGAATGTTCTGTTATATTGGACATTACAATAAATAGCATTGTTTATAATCATGCATTTGTTGTTGTGTGCGATTTAGTACCTGATATAATTTTAGGGCAGGATTTTTTATATGCAGTAAAGGCCATTGTCAACTTTGATAAACAGTTCATTGAACTGGATAGGAATAAGGTATGGTTCAGAAATGATACAAAAATCGCGGCGTTTTCACTTGATTATGTTCAGTCCGGGACTGAGTCCGAACATTTATTGCCGTTACCGAAAGGTGATTATATCTATTTTCTTAATACGGTAGAATCAATAAATGAAAATTTGGACGATTTAAAAAAGGATACGATCCTAACGAATAACACGAAATGTAATAATTTTAATATTTCTGATGCTTTATTATCAGATCAGAAAAGTGAGTTGTCAGAATTACTGGGCAAATATGAAAAGCAGTTTGCGTTTGATTCGAAGAATTTAGGGGCATGTTCATTAATGGAAGTTGAAATAAATACTTCAGACGAGACTCCTATTCATAAAGCTCCTTATAGAGTTTCACACCATCAACACAGTATAATTAGGGAACAAGTGAGTGAGATGTTGGAAAATGGAATCATTCGTGAGTCGCGAAGTGCATATGCATCCCCGGTTGTCTTGGTCAAGAAACCTGATGACACGTGGCGATTCTGCATTGATTATAGGTCATTGAATAAAAAAGTAATTACCGATTCATATCCTTTACCCAGAATAGATGACATAATTTTATATCTAGCTAAAGCCAAATATTTTGCGGATCTGGATTTAAATAGTGGATATTGGCAGTTGAGAATCAAGGAATCTGATAAGCATAAAACTGCTTTTGTTACCCCTTCGGGATTGTATGAATTTAACGTCATGCCGTTCGGTCTTAAAACAAGTGGTGCGATTTTCCAGCGGGTTATGGATAGTGTTTTAGGGGGCATGAAATATCGAAATGCTATTGTTTATATTGACAACATATTGGTTTATGGGGAAACATTTGAAGAATTTTCTTTATCTTTAAATGAAATCTTATATAGAATTAAAGAATGCAATTTGACACTTAAACCTAGTAAGTGCAAATTTGGTTTTGAAAAAGTTTCCGTTCTTGGTTATGAAATAACGGGTCAGGGAATTCGACCAGATCAATCACAGTTTGAAAAGATTATGAAGATCCAAGTGCCAAAATCGACTAAAGAACTTAAATCTATTTTAGGACTCTTTTCATATTATAGAAAATTCTTAGATAATTATGCGGATTTGGCTATGCCTCTAACAAGGTTGATGAAGAAGGGTGTCAAATTTATTTGGACAGAACTACAGCAACATGCATTTTCTAAAATTCTTTCTCTTATTCAGAACCCCCCTTTATTAAGACATTTTTCGAATAGCGAAGGCATAGTTACAAGATTATTTGTCGATGCTAGTGATAAAGCATTAGGTGCTTGTTTATTGCAGGGTGATGATAAAATATTTCCGATTGCTTTCGCGTCGCGTAAGCTCTCTGATTGTGAGACCAGGTATACGATTACCGAAAAGGAATGTTTGGCTCTAGTGTGGGCTCTTGATTATTTTAAGCATTTACTATGGGGAATGAAATTTGACGTCGTGACGGATCACAAAGCTTTGGTATGGCTCCGTACTAAAAAGGATATGAATGGGCGTTTAGCTCGTTGGTCTTTAGCGATTCAACAATATGATTTTGATATAGTATATTGTTCGGGCAAAGATAACCAAATTGCTGATTTCCTAAGCAGGAATCCATTAATTGAGGATGTTGATGTTAAGGAGACCTCTCCTAAGGATGTAGTTGAGGATGGTTTAGAGTTATACAGGATTGAAGCTTCTCGTTTTGAATTTGATCAAAGCGTTGATAGTTTTTGCACTGAACAAGTTTCAAGGATTGCTTCTAGATCTCGGCTAAACTATAAAGGTTTTCTTACTAGAGACAATAAGCTCTTTCACAGGTGTAGGATAGGTAACAGATATGTTGATCGTTTGGTTGTTCCTCAAGCTTCATTTAATGACGTTATGAAGGAAATTCATGATGATCCTTGGAATGGAGCGCATTTTGGTCTTACGAAGACTTTATGTAAATTTAGGGACAGATATTTTATTCTTGATGCTGAAAAGAAAATTTCTAGATATATCGAAAGTTGTAAAGAATGTCAAGAGAGGAAGAGATCGTATTTGATTGCTCCGATGCAACCGATTGAAGTCAATCATCTTTTTGATAAAATAGCCCTTGACATATTAGGACCTCTTCCGACCTCGGATTTAGGAAACAAATACATCATAGTTTGTTTAGAGTATTTATCGAAATACGCGATAACTAGAGCAGTCCCAAGTGCAACTGCTCAGGCCGTTAGTGATTTTCTTACTCAAGAGATCTTCTGTAAATTTGGTATGGTAAATGAAGTCATTGTAGATCGTGGATCAATTTTCACATCACACATGGTTAAAAATACGATAGTTTTTTTTGATTCCACGTTATCGGTTGCTGCAACTAGGCATCCTCAGACCATTGGACTCGTGGAACGTTTTAATAGCACTATATCTCAGAGTTTAGCGATGTATACAAACGAGAGTCAAGCAGATTGGTGCATGTATTTGCCCATGTCAACGTACGCGTATAATATATCGAGACAGGCGTCATCAAATACGATTCCTTACACTATTGTTTTTGCCAGAGACCCAATTTTGCGTTCTGATGTTGATATTGTATCTAATCGTAATGATTTGGATATTGCTGCTCGCAATAATGCTAATATTAGAATGATCTCTTGTGCGTTGAGAAATATTCGTAAATCGCAAATGACTCAAAAGGAATATTATGACAGGAAAGTCAGGTTCGTAACGTTCGATCCAGGTAGCTTAGTCTTGGTATATAATCCTAAAAGAATAACAAATGTTGGTCAGAAGTTATCGCGTCCATATAAAGGTCCGTTTCGTGTTATTCGAAGGCTATCTAATAATAATTATTTACTACGTAAGATAGATGGAAGCTCCAGACGTGATTTAATATTTCACCATAATTCTCTGAAACCGTTCAGATTGCGTGTTTAAAAATATTATTTTATAGTAACTTGGCGTTTGTTTCCCTTGATCTGTCCTATGCCTTACTTTATTCACAACTCGTCATGAACTTCTATCGTCATTTGTAGTTGATATGTTATGTCAGCGTCTTTGTCAACAAATAATTATTATTGTCTCTATATATAAATTTATTTTTATTTTTGTATGATGGGTAACTTAATGTTTGTCTATATATGGCATAGTTTGATAACTTATTCTTACATTTTATTTATTTTTGTTTGTCATGGACTTTTGACTTAAGCTATGGTATTTTCATTTAATCAACAATCGTTCGAGATATTCGTTTGGTTTGAGCATTACTTGTCGGATCTCATAATAGGACATATGCATCCTCATGAGATGTGCTTTTTCTTAGCACGATCGTATTGGTTTAGTATTTTATGAGTCGGTGGATTCGAGAACGCTTATTGGTTTCATGTTATGCTTATTAGATTTAGTCAAGTTCTATTAATTTTTGTTTTTCTCTCGAATGGATTAATCCAGCTCTTATTTGCAGATTCGTAATAAGTAGTTTATAAACATTTTATATATTAAAAAAAGAAACTTCATGAAGAAAAGAAGGTTTTAAAAATCTAGCTATTTAATGGGGTTGTTATTTTCTATAAGGGGAGGGTGAGCTTAGTGTATAGGCCACTCATTTTAGATATGCTATCGAATATTTATAGTTCTTCGGAAAAGATCTTGTTATTCGGTTAATATTTAACGTAAGTGACGCATAGTGTAGGTGATCATTATTTTTCTACATATACGAATAGGCCTGAGCTCCTGTTCCAGACCTGCCGCTACTTCGATTTTTAGACTTTGTATTCGCGTTTTTCATTTGTTTTTGTCTTAGCTTAGGTTGAAATATTTAAGTTTAGATTAGGTGTGATCACTTAAAGTTTGTTCATTATGTTGATGGGATTTTGTTGTCATAATTTGATTTATCTGATATTACATAATAATAATTTCGTTTGTTCTTGTTGGTCAATTATAGCAGCATGGTCCAATGTTAATATTATGTTGAACGTTTTGTGTCGCTGTTAGTTGTTCTATTAATTCTTCAAAATTTATTTATTGTTCTTTTGGTTCATGTAGTGTACCATGAGTTGTACTTGAATGAATAATCTTTTGGCGTGGTTTTAATTATTCGTATTTGGTGAAACGTTGTTCCACCAGGTAGCTGTTAGCTATGGCTTCTTGTACAAATCATAGGGTTTGTTAAATGAAATATTATACGCACTTTTAGGTAATTAGTTAGGTTTATCTTTTGTGATCGGCTGATCATTTTCCTGTAGGAGGAGGGATGTGGAGATTGCATTGATTACATGCAGTCTCCGCGCACTTTTCCCTTTGTTTGTTGTTGCTGGCACTCGATATTCGCCCTATATATCGTAAAAAAGCGAATTAGACGTATGGAGTCAGAGAATGATGGGCTGAAGAAAATAATGGTGTGGATTAGGGATTGAAATGAAGAAAAGATAATACAAAAATATTGTAATCAAATATTGGAGTCATTATTTAGCTACGGATTTATGCGCTAGAAGCGAGTGCCTCCCATCTTCAAAGAGCTACGTCCACCTGTCAGAGGAAGAGATCATATTTGATTGCTCCGATGCAACCGATTGAAGTCAATCATCTTTTTGATAAAATAGCCCTTGACATATTAGGACCTCTTCCGACCTCGGATTTAGGAAACAAATACATCATAGTTTGTTTAGAGTATTTATCGAAATACGCGATAACTAGAGCAGTCCCAAGTGCAACTGCTCAGGCCGTTAGTGATTTTCTTACTCAAGAGATCTTCTGTAAATTTGGTATGGTAAATGAAGTCATTGTAGATCGTGGATCAATTTTCACATCACACATGGTTAAAAATACGATAGTTTTTTTTGATTCCACGTTATCGGTTGCTGCAACTAGGCATCCTCAGACCATTGGACTCGTGGAACGTTTTAATAGCACTATATCTCAGAGTTTAGCGATGTATACAAACGAGAGTCAAGCAGATTGGTGCATGTATTTGCCCATGTCAACGTACGCGTATAATATATCGAGACAGGCGTCATCAAATACGATTCCTTACACTATTGTTTTTGCTAGAGACCCAATTTTGCGTTCTGATGTTGACATTGTATCTAATCGTAATGATTTGGATATTGCTGCTCGCAATAATGCTAATATTAGAATGATCTCTTGTGCGTTGAGAAATATTCGTAAATCGCAAATGACTCAAAAGGAGTATTATGACAGGAAAGTCAGGTTCGTAACGTTCGATCCAGGTAGCTTAGTCTTGGTATATAATCCTAAAAGAATAACAAATGTTGGTCAGAAGTTATCGCGTCCATATAAAGGTCCGTTTCGTGTTATTCGAAGGCTATCTAATAATAATTATTTACTACGTAAGATAGATGGAAGCTCCAGACGTGATTTAATATTTCACCATAATTCTCTGAAACCGTTCAGATTGCGTGTTTAAAAATATTATTTTATAGTAACTTGGCGTTTGTTTCCCTTGATCTGTCCTATGCCTTACTTTATTCACAACTCGTCATGAACTTCTATCGTCATTTGTAGTTGATATGTTATGTCAGCGTCTTTGTCAACAAATAATTATTATTGTCTCTATATATAAATTTATTTTTATTTTTGTATGATGGGTAACTTAATGTTTGTAACTTAATGTTTGTCTATATATGGCATAGTTTGATAACTTATTCTTACATTTTATTTATTTTTGTTTGTCATGGACTTTTGACTTAAGCTATGGTATTTTCATTTAATCAACAATCGTTCGAGATATTCGTTTCGTTTGAGCATTACTTGTCGGATCTCATAATAGGACATATGCATCCTCATGAGATGTGCTTTTTCTTAGCACGATCGTATTGGTTTAGTATTTTATGAGTCGGTGGATTCGAGAACGCTTATTGGTTTCATGTTATGCTTATTAGGTTTAGTCAAGTTCTATTAATTTTTGTTTTTCTCTCGAATGGATTAATCCAGCTCTTATTTGCAGATTCGTAATAAGTAGTTTATAAACATTTTATATATTAAAAAAAGAAACTTCATGAAGAAAAGAAGGTTTTAAAAATCTAGCTATTTAATGGGGTTGTTATTTTCTATAAGGGGAGGGTGAGCTTAGTGTATAGGCCACTCATTTTAGATATGCTATCGAATATTTATAGTTCTTCGGAAAAGATCTTGTTATTCGGTTAATATTTAACGTAAGTGACGCATAGTGTAGGTGATCATTATTTTTCTACATATACGAATAGGCCTGAGCTCCTGTTCCAGACCTGCCGCTACTTCGATTTTTAGACTTTGTATTCGCGTTTTTCATTTGTTTTTGTCTTAGCTTAGGTTGAAATATTTAAGTTTAGATTAGGTGTGATCACTTAAAGTTTGTTCATTATGTTGATGGGATTTTGTTGTCATAATTTGATTTATCTGATATTACATGATAATAATTTCGTTTGTTCTTGTTGGTCAATTATAGCAGCATGGTCCAATGTTAATATTATGTTGAACGTTTTGTGTCACTGTTAGCTGTTCTATTAATTCTTCAAAATTTATTTATTGTTCTTTTGGTTCATGTAGTGTACCATGAGTTGTACTTGAATGAATAATCTTTTGGCGTGGTTTTAATTATTCGTATTTGGTGAAACGTTGTTCCACCAGGTAGCTGTTAGCTATGGCTTCTTGTACAAATCATAGGGTTTGTTAAATGAAATATTATACGCACTTTTAGGTAATTAGTTAGGTTTATCTTTTGTGATCGGCTGATCATTTTCCTGTAGGAGGAGGGATGTGGAGATTGCATTGGTTACATGCAGTCTCCGCGCACTTTTCCCTTTGTTTGTTGTTGCTGGCACTCGATATTCGCCATATATATCGTAAAAAAGCTATTTAGACGTAGTGAGTCAGAGAATGATGGGCTGAAAAAAATAATGGTGTGGATTAGGGATTGAAATGAAGAAAAGATAATACAAAAATATTGTAATCAAATATTGGAGTCATTATTTAGCTACGGATTTATGCGCTAGAAGCGAGTGCCTCCCATCTTCAAAGAGCTACGTCCACCTGACAGTACTTATGATTTCAAATGGTTCGTGAGGGTTCCCAAATTAAAATATCAAGACATAATTTAATGAAAATTTCGGACTTTCTTGTCAATTTTATATTAAGTCTTATGCATCGTTCAAGTGAATAAACAAACCGAATGGCCAAAGGAAAGAAACAGGCTTTCTGTACAGTCTGTCAAGTCGATTCTAATTTAAAACTCAGTACTTAAAATATGACTTGCAAAATGAATTATTAAAAATTCGGAAGTGTTGAACAATATTTCTGGGAGCATAAAATATCAGAAGTAATCAGAAATAAATAATTTGGATATTTTTTTTATTTTATTTGACACTTCACTTATTTGTAGAAATTCCAGACGGTTTAAGATTCCCTCCGCATTCCGGACAAAGACCTATATTTCCAGACTTGTCCAGAAAATTCCGGACGTATGGTAACCCATTCGCGAGTCACGCACCATGCAAAATACTGATAAGCCTTCCGAGGGCTTGTGAATGACCAAGTAGGTACTACAATCAATCATATCATAAATTTAGAGTCAATTTCCGTTAAGTAAATATACAGTAATTTTATTTATTATCACAATTCAGCTCTATACTTTCTTTGTGCCTGTTATCAAGACTTGTACCTACGTGAAAATTTTGCACCTTGACAGTTTTGCTCCGTAGCCATAACACCGTGCTCCGGGTTATCGGCGCTTGCTTCCTCTAATGCAAGCGTGGGTGTTGGTTGCTCGTTCATATCGAATGAACTTGAACTTGAATAATAAGAATAGGGATCTTCACTGTACGACGCATACTCATATGTGTAGGGGTCTTCCATACAATACGAGTTGTCGTTTTCGTAAAGGTCAGTTTCATTTAATTGAAAATCTTGTCTAGCAGGCTTCGCGTGAGGCGCGGTGCGCATGGTTACGTCAGAGGGGTAAGACAGTTGAACATTTTGTTTCAGGGGTCTGTAACCTTGTTGTTGCCCAATTTGTTGGGGTCGCAGGGGGTATTTGTTGCAAGCCCACTTGGTCTACAACCATAGGGTAAGGACGAGCTACCTTTTGATTTTGTTGAGGACTATCCAAATTGTACGGGCTGGGGCGGACGATTATAAAATTAATTTGGTACTTACTTGAGGCGTTCCAAACTTAAATTAACTTTGAGAATTGTTCACGTATTGATTTTGCTGCGCCCGTGCACCATAGCACAGATAATATAAAACTTACCATAGTTATGAGAATGGTTCATAATAGGCATATTGAAACCAAATTTAAATTGTGGGATAGGTACAAGTGGGACCTGAGGTTTTGAATATGAAGAAGTGTTTGATCTATTTTTAATCTGTAATTGATCATGGAAATTTACTTCTTCTAGATTCTAGAATTAATTAAAATAATTATTTTTGTTTTATAGCTTTTGTGACTTACGTTTTTATTTTTATGACATTTAATTAATTTTAGTTTTTATTGATGATGTATTTATTTATTTTACAAGGTGTTCTTTTAGTAGGTGTAATTTCGTTATGCGAATTTTGTAAATTAGTTTGACATGTTTTTGTTTTAGTTATAATTAGCCAATTTTTTTTTATTCAAACACAATTGATATTGTTCATGAATAAATTATCTGAAATATCTGAAATCCGAACGACGCGAAGGGCGTCTTCTAATGTATTAAGTTCATGGAGGCGCACTATCCTCATCATGTTTTCTATTTGTAATTTTACTATTTATCATTTAAGCATCAAACCTTAGCAATAAGATTGGCTCTCACAGATTGCACACGATTGCAAAAATCTAAATAAAACTCACCTGTTATAATTTTTAGTACTATAGTGCTATGGCAATACATTCCTCGCTCCAAGGATCTCCGAAATGTATCTGCAATAATTCTTTGAACTCCGCCCACGTCTCTATGTCCGCGCGCTCGCTTATCAGTGCAGCGGCATTCTCGGTAAGTCTGCTCGTAATAACTTGCATAACGTACTCATTTTTGGGCACGATTGCCATGCAACTTTATTAAAAAACTTTATTTCATTAACTAAAAGTATGGATGGTATGTATTATATCAGGTTAGTGGAGTTCCCCTTTTAAACAAAGAGATTTTTACTTATGATAGGGAGCTCCGCTCTTCCATATCAATCTTAAGCTGTATTTAGTAATAAAAATATACTATAAATAATATACTCGTGCTCTCTTAAAAATAGATTAAGTTGCCTGCGATCACCACTAAAAAGAGGAATGGTTTTTATAAATCCACCAGGAATCACAACCAAATTAACCTCCGCCACGTCTATAAATTACTAATTTACTTATACAATAACACTTTAAAAAAATCAATCAACAATTTTAAATCACAAGTTATACTTTTTATATTTATGTACTTTTATTTATAAGCTTAATATTATTTAATTCAGATCACGTTTGAAATGAGAGAGGTTCGATCTCAAGTACACGTAATAGGGACTAGAAGGGAGGCGAAAAGTTTTACTCACCATTTCCCAACAGCGCCCATCTCCAAATATCTCCACTTTTCACTTAGTCCGATGTGTGACAAATTTATTTGTTCGCAAGATTCGCTTAGTCCGGCACTCACGCACTTTTTCCACAACGCAGGCGATTTTAGTCCACTTTTCGCGAAATAGAGCGAAGCGCACGGTATAGGAAAGCGAATCCTACCGTCTGCGCCAGTCAACTCTCGGGAGCTCGGGAGTATGTTTTTAAAATAAAACTAAAATTATAATTAAATCAGTTTTTATTTAAACTGCTAAAATAAATGAGACGTGTACACAGAGTTTGATGCGCGACACGAATGAAATAAAAGTACTTAGGGCTAACTAACGTCTATTTCTTATCTACTGGGTCCAGGAATCATGCCACCCGTGATATGCTGACCTGGCAGCATTTATGCATTGACAGCGATAGTTCTTAAGGGTTGTGGGGACATAACTAGGTATTCTCAGTGTTGTTTCTTAATGTCTGCGATTGTTGGATTACATGTGGATTTTCAAAATAACGTGCAATTAATGCCTGTTATAGGTTAAAATGACTTTGGCTTCGAATAAAGCAACTCATATAGTATTAATTGGACTTCCAGAAGTTCGTTTAACATCAGTTGCTTAACTTATATTTACTTAGAAAACTAGCTGACCCAAGTGACGTTGTCCTAAGGCGGGGTTATGAGGAAATACCGCACATAGTCGCTACTTTGACGATCAAATACTAGCACTTCTACTGATGCTATAAATGTAAAAAAATGTGCTAACAGAACATAAATTCTTAATTTAATTTTAAATTGAATAGAATTTTAAAATACATTATAATAATTTAGAAATAAGAAGCACAAGATTAAAAAAAAAGCAGCAACAATATTTTTTGACGTCCTTGATCTCGTAACTTAAAGCGATAACTATAGTTTTGTTTAACTAAGGTTGAAAAAAAGTTGTGCTGAGAGTTGTATTTGTTTTATTTTGATTAAAAATATGGCTGCATTTGTCCCTGTTGCTGGGTTTGAAAAAATACGCTTTCTAGTTTACTACTTTGGCCTTTTGTTAATGTTCAAACAAACAACGGTTCGCCTCCGCCAGTTGATCTTGAACTTTTGTAGTTTGCACGGTCATAAATCTTGGAACTCCACAGAGACATATATATGGATTTGTAGACTTTGAGTTTCTGATAGCAAATAAAATATTATTAAAAGATCATGCCCACGGATGGGACCAAAAGTTCTGATGCATATTTATGAAATAAAAACCAATATTAGTTTTTATTTTTGATTGTCATTTTGAATAAAAGATTTTAAACGGGAAACGTTAATTTAACGTTTGAAAGTCACTAAATTATTCTAGAACTCGCTAAGTAAGAAAGAGTCCTTACGCACGACCAAATACGAAAGATACGAACCGATTTATACAAAACTTGAGTAACTGAAGATTTTTTTATAATGTGTACTTTTGAGGTTATTTTTTTCTCAACGATAATATCGCAAAAACTCTCGTTCGGAATAAAAAAAAATACTTTCATGGAAAATAATACAGGGAATATAAAACTAGACTACAAAAGGATTACCAATTACGAATGCAAAGAGCTGTTGTCCACCTTTCCGAGATTGTAAACAAACACGGGAACTAAACGCTGCTACTTATAACACTGTGAAAGGGGTCTGGACGGATTATTTCCAACATGTTTGTTATCTTTAGACCCGCAAGCGAGGGATGGGTCTGCTGGAGTCCAGCTGCAGATGGTCTGATAACGAAGCGTAAAGGCTTCGTAAACAAGATTGCATTCATGTGAAATCTGTTCAACATCAAAGGATTTAACGGCTGAATGAAGTTTCAGCTCAAACGTAGAATTAATCTAGTACTGCCACCATACAGAACGGCCACTCACACTCTCCTGCCCTCGCTCCATTGTGAAGTTTCACGTAATTGATTTGAAAACCTCATATTAATTACTCACTATTAAACGATATTTGATTGACATATATTCCTAAATAAACCCATTTTTCTGTTATTCCTTACAAAACATAAACTTGCAAGGTGTTTCGTTTTTTTTTATTTATGAGATAGTGTATTTCTGAAACGTACACTAGAATCGAAAAATGGCAAACCACAATTATTTTAAAAAAACCTATCCAACGATACCTCACACTATAGTTGCTATAGTCGTGATCGTGAATAAAAAAAAATAACCCCCACTTCACATGTACCAGAGGAACCCTAAAAAATTTTTTTTATGATTTTGTTATCCAGCTTTATCGGCATGATTAATATGTATATTGTATATCCATGCCAAATTACAGCCTTCTAGTACTAAGATTCTCTGAGCTAAGCCGCGGACAGAGATACAGACAGACAGACGGACATGGCGAAACTATAAGGGTTCCTTCTTGACTACGGAACTCTAAAAACCCAGTTGTAGAACACGCGAATTAGAAAATATTTTGAAATGGCTGAAATATGTTTTTTTACGTTTCAAACTGAGTCGACAGAAAGATTCAGAATAATTACCGCCGGACAAATGAACATACAAAAGCATTTTTGCCCAAGTTGAAACCGAATGTTTTTTAGGATATTTGGATGATTAGATGTCTGGATGTTTGGTTCGCTTTACGCCCAAAGTACTCAACGGATAGGAAGAATATTTGGAATGGAGATTGTACCCTACATTAACACAAAGGAAGCGTACAGTCGCCTGCAGAGAAATCGAACGCCCCTGGCATAGCGTGGCATAGCGCATGCATAGTATTCTAGAGGGGGGGGGGGTCCAAATTCTTTGCAGGCGACCGTACCGCGGGCAGCGAGTTGTACATTTCCCAACCCCATATCAACTTGCCCCCCCCCTCTCCAACGCCATCGGCTGGCGACGCCTTACCTGTCAAAAATTCAAAATAGACAAACTTCTATTTTGTGTTTTGTTCCTATTTTCTACCGGGTTAAGAGATGACTTACTACTTACCGAATTTTTTTTTTTATTTTCAGGAAAACCAACAGCTAACGAAACCATATTATAGGACATTAATGTAAGATATACATACAGCCTTAGCCCTTAAAGCAAAAGGCAATAATTTCCTGCTGACGGCCCGGGCAATAAGCCACCCGTGTCGTTTATGGCCCTAGTCTGCGACTCGGCCTATAAACGTACTAACTACGTCAGATATTCACGTCTTTCCACGTTGAACAATAATACTGTTTTCTTGTTGTTAATAGAGTACGTGCCGGGCATACCGTAATATATATCACCAGACACAGGACACTACTTATGAAAAGAATACTTATTGTTCGCTATTATCTATTGTCAGAATACTGTTCTTTTCCTATTATGTGTCTATTTCATTTTATTTATAGGAGGGAAACAGATAGTGGCTTATACAATAGTTAATAAAAACTCATGGAATATAATGAGTGTTACTGACATAATGCAGTTTTCGTAGCAACATTTTAAAAAGAGGCAGTGTAGGTTTGACTAGTAGTGCATAAAAAACACTTGTAAACCTTAACGAGTATTTATAAAATGTACTTGTTTTAGTAAGAAATTCGTTACAAAATATATCGTAGAATGACTTTGATGAACGTTAACTGTCTAGAACATATAGCAACTACTGAACCCTACCCTTTGCGTGGCCTGACATGTACTTGGCCAGTTTTGTAATTTGTTAAAATGGGAACACTGGATGGGAGAAAAGCAACGAGAAAAAGGAACAAATAAGCAACGACATTTTATTCTGTTGACGACGGGGTGTCGGCTGTTTGACGTCTGAGGCTCTGAGCCGCCTAGCCTACTCTTCAGATCAAATTAAGTCTAGTTACTAACTGTTGCTTGCTAAGCTTAACTCCTCTTGAATAACGCACCACTCAAAGCCAAAACGTGACAAAAATATTCGTGTTTCCTTATAAAAGAGCATAATCGTTTTTAGAGACAATGGTATCGATTCGGCATACGCCCAACTAAACTAAACTAAAATTAGTCCAGTCACTTTCTATCATTTTTAATTGAAAAGGGACCGTATTATCATGGGTTTTGTTTTTGTCTATGACTTCACGACTAACTATCAAATTTAGTCTCGTTTTAGTGCCCATGACGACTAAAAAGCCACTAAAATTTACAGTTAGTCGTGAAGTGAAAGACAAAAACAAAACCGATGATCTTCGGTCCCTTTTCAATTAAAAATGATAGAAAGTGACAGGACAAATTTTAGTTTAGTTGGGCGTATGCTGAATCGACACCAATCTATACTTACTCGAGCTTTAAAATGCTTTGACTCGTATTGTATTAATTTTAATTATTTTTTTTGTTTTGAGTCGTATGGTATTAATTTTAATTTTTTGCATGTAATTTTATATCTTACTTTTTATTATTGTATACCTATATATAGGGTGGATTGTGTGAGACGAATAAATTGTATCATCCCTTAGTTTTTATCACAATCTTACAACAAATGATTTTGAATTTGAACTTGAGCGGAGCGAGCGCGATTTGTCTCCGTTTCAGCTTGGGCAAAAATGCTTTTGTATGTCCGAAGAATATCCGGCGGATGTCCGTCTGGTTTCCTCTACAGGTCGCATTTCTCAACCGGTACTTATGAAATTTTGTGAGCAGGTTTTATAATTATAAAGATTCTTTTGTCGATTCAATTTTTCAAAAATTTTCAATGTCGCGGACTAATGATATGGGGACTGAAAGTGTAAAAAAACATATTTCAGCCATTTTAAAAATATCGCGCGCTCCACTGCTCACAGAGCCACTATAATGACAGGCGATGTACAGCCTATATAGAAGCATTTTTTTAAAACATTAAAGTTACTTCAAAACGTAGATTGACTGAGAGGAGGAAATTCATCTGCGATGAAGTTTGAGGGGATGAAATTTAAATTTGTAGGGAGATATTTCCGGTGACAACTCCCAACGGGCACTGTTGTCGACTCCTTTACAGATACGCCTACTGCTACATTTGATTAGTGATTTGCTGAGCTATTATTACAATGCTGGATCACTTCCGGGAGATAATTGTACACAAATTATAAATAACCAAAGTCCTTGTGCGTATGACATCCTATCCTGTATTTGCGTCTAATAACTAGCAGTCCTTCGAGACATATTGGAAAAGGAAAATTACTAGAGTAAAACAGGAAGATGATACATGTTGTAAATAAACTGATATGGAACGTTTGTTACAAATATCTGCTAACATTCTCACAATTCGCGCGTTTGTTACCACGGTAATATTATTAAATATTAAATATTACCGTGGTAACAAACCCGCGAATTGTGAGAATGTTAGTGTAGTGAACAACCACGAAAATCTTAAAACACATGTCACTTCCAAAAATGTTATTTATATTATGAATGACGAAAAGCATTCTGGTATTCTGAATAAATAGTAACACAACGGTAAAATAAACATTATTTAAAGTGACACAAAGAAGTGAGAAAATTATGTCGTGTTTGTTAACTTTTCCTTATCAAATCAAAAAATCAAATCAATGGCCCGTTACAGTCCACCGCTGGACTATGAGCCTCCTCCACTTTTTTTCTCGTTCCACTTAGGTGGAGGGTTTTGCCATAATCTCCACGCTTGGCAGGCGGGTTGGAGATCGCAGATTAAAAGGTTACTGTATCAGAGAGCGCTGCTGCCCGTTCCCTGTTCAATGTGTAGTCCCTAAGTCGCCTCTTACGACACCCACGTAAATGTATTCTGTGTATTCTACTCTGCCGTCACCACACGGCATTTTAAACTTTTCCTTATAGATGTCCCCATTACACTTATTCGATATGATACATGAGTAATGTTTACACTAACCTGATGTGCAGTCCCATCCTGACGTAGAGGCAGAGGATAAGAACAGCAGGTACGAAGAAGAAGAAGATGCTGCTCAGCTCGAGGAGTGGAGAAGGTGCCATCAGCGCGCAGAACGCAGAATCCATGGACAGGTTTCCCGAGTCTGCAAAAATAAGAAATACTTAACAAAAAAAATAGTTTTATAATCATCATCATCATCGTATGGGTTGTAAGGTTGACCACCGACCTCACAAACCCTGGTGTCAGTGTTATAGCGCCGGCTATATGGCCTGTATAATTTATTGCTTATTTGCTTTCGTCGTCGTAGTTTCAATTAAATAATTGTAAATTATACTTTTATCATAATTTCTACAGGTACCCTTACACCAGCGCCCGCATAACACTTTGGTATGCCCTTTAAAAAAATTATGAAGATTCTTCTTCATTATGTGATGATGACAAGTGTTGAGTTTTAACATATTTGTTAGCAATCCCAAATAAAAATACTCCTTATCTTCTTGCGTCTGTTCCTAGACCATTTTAAACTGAAACCTTTTATTTCCCAATAGATAACCTGTTTCTTACTAGAAATTTCGAAATAAAAAAAAGTTCTGGAATAATATATTGTACTGGTCAGTATCGTAAACTTTCACAAAAGTGTCGGCAGCAGAGCGCACGGACGCGATAATTTGCTACCAAACTTCAGTTCAGTAAATGACTCAAAACCTCTGTTTAGGCCATACATACAATGGAACACCTTTGGTCCACTACTCTCTAAATTCTCTAAAAAAATCAGCTGATCAGTTTCTATGAAAAGTAGTTTTTTTAGATTTTCATAATATTATTTAATTCTATGAATGAATGAAATACACTTTATTGCACACAAACACAAACAGATAACAATATGAAAGTAGAATTATGTACAATTGGCGGCCTTATTCCTAAGGTAGCAATTTCTTCCAGGCAACCAGATAATAAGAGAGACAATCACATATTATAATGATGATGTTGATTGCTGATATTCTAGAGCAATCTTTTGCTTACGTCTTACGTAATCTTTTTTAGTTTTACGGACTAGACCCGAGACGTTTTGCAATACTCAGTTAACATGTTGTACATTTGGAGATACGAAGTGTTGAAATAGGAAACTACAGTGGATATACAGTGGTACCCATAGTATATTCTTTGTATAGACTTTCACAATAAGATGCAAGAATTATTCCGTTTTATATTTCATCTTTAATTTTGTTTTGTTGTTCCTATGTATTTTTGATCATCCTGCATAGAACCGCTACGCCAATACATGTTTAAGTCTTATGATGTTTTGGAATACACCTTAGTAGGTAGGTACTTACTCCGACAAAATGTCCCCATTACTTATTTCGACAAGTTAATTATTAAGACAAAAACAATAAGAACAATCGTCTATGATGAAAGTAATTAAAAATAATTCATTTTATTATAGTTTAGGTACTCAATGCTGTAATGTACTTCGATTACAGAAGAAGGTAATGTAATAATAACATTAAAGTCAAAGTCAAAGTCAAAATTATTTATTTCCATAGGATGTTATTACATCACTTAGATCCGTCATTACATTTTTTTGGGTGAGTTCACTAACACAATGGCGGAATCTGTGGAGAAGAGCCAAATCAGTTTGTGTGTTGAGTCATTGTGTTTGACGAACAGAAATGTGTTCCGTGAACAGACACACACGAACAATGAAATGTGTAAATATTCATATAGTATTGGAATTTCAACAATAACAGTTTATTATTATTCATAGATTTTACTGAGTTGAACGTTGAACAATGCAGATTGAGTGATGAAAATTGAAGTCTGTCTAAACATGATGTTGGCGTTGGCTACATATACTTACACAATGTAACAAGTTTAGTATTATTTATAATCAGTCATGATACATTGGTATCGATTTTAGCAGCGAAACTAAATTTAAATTTAATCTTAGTCTTGTCACTTTCTGACCCATGACGATGAAAAAGGACAGGAGATTGTCAACCATTGTGAGTGCCAAATTTTATAGCGCAAATGTCAAGTTTTGACGTGTGCAATGTAATTTTAAACGGCTTGTTTTAGGATCCTGCTTAAAATTTACGTTTGTGACATAAAATTTGACGTTCAAAAGAGCCGACAATCTCCCGTCTTTTTTCATGGTCGTTGGTCAGAAAGTGACAAGACTAAGATTAAATTTAAATTTAATTTCGCTGCGGGAATTGACACGATTGTTTAAATCCGTGTCTGTACATTGAATAATTTTGAAAATTTCAACGGGCGTATAGGCTAGACATGTCTACTACTACTGCAGTAATTGATACAGATAACAAACAAACATTTTTTTAAATGTTTGTTTGTGTACGCATGTTACCAGTGACAACCCTTGTGATCCGTGAATGAGTGTACACATATTTCGTAATCTGTATCAGTGAATCATATGGAATGCGCTTACAGAGCATTAACTTTTGGTGGGACCACGACTGGTTCATTCGGTGCCTTTGGTATCTCGATCGCCGAGACACGAGGACGAATTTAGTTGTTAAGACAAATTATCTGTATCTTTAATTTGGATTTACTAATTAATAAATCTCTCAGTAAAATATATTGTTTTTTAAAACACACCTCCTGCGGCCAAATCCGTAATTGGCGCAGTCGGAAGAGGGGTGGTTACTCGGTACGCGAAATCTAACTTCGATTCCGTGCTGCAAGTTGCATCATCGCTGGTGCGTCAACCATCCCAGAACCTACGGAAGCCGCTGAAGGAGTCTCCAGGGAAGAAACTCATCTAGAAATCGATGGCTCGACTCCCGCATTTTGTACTGTGAGTTGCATATCTTTGTAATACACATTTCCTATTGATTGCTATTCCTAACTTCGGTATAGACAATTTCCTTATCCCTAAGTACTTATTAAGTAGGCAAAATTGTTTTTCAACGGAAAAGTAAGGTCAGTTCGCCCACTTCGCGACAATTTCATTTTGATAGATTTAGATTTAATTTAGGTTCTACATTTGAGGAAGAAATGGCAACTGATCCGTGTAGCACGAGCGAACAAATCGACAAGATTTGGAAGGCTCTCAGGTTGGTACCAGAATTCGACGGAAACTCTCATGTATTGGTTAGATTTCTTTACATCTGCGATAACTTAGTTTCTGAGTATGCAGTAAATGATGATAAAAGTGAAGGAAAGCACTTGATAAATTCAGCTCTCTTAAATGGAATTTTGAACAAGATCACAGGCGCAGCGTCTAGAACTCTCGCTACGAATGGTATTCCTAGCGACTGGGCAGCTATTCGCAAAACGTTAATTAATAGCTTTTCGGACCACAGAGATGAATGTTCACTTTACACAGATTTATCTATGCTTATCCAAGGTACTGATACTCCACAAATTTTCTTTGAGAAAGTTCAAAGTACCTTGAGTACCATAATGACTTACGTACAATTACACGACCAAGAATCTTCCACTATTGAGGCTAAAAAAGTTTTGTATAATAAGCTGGCACTACAATCCTTTACCCGTGGTCTCTGCGAACCCATAGGGTCCCGCGTAAGATGTATGCGCCCAGAAACCCTGGAAAAAGCGCTAGAGTATACCCAAGATGAAATCAATGTGGTTTACCTGCAAAATAAAAATCACCAGAGTGCTCAGGCCTCACCCCTTAAGAGAAATTTTCAACCCTCTCCTCACATGCAAGGAGCACGTAACTTTTCTCCGCTGCAAAATAACAATTTTGGTTATCCTTCTCAATCACAAAATCTTCAAAATTTGAGACCGAAATTTACCCCATACCAGAATATACCCCAAATGCAGAGCAACACTCCTTTCACCCCTGGAAATGCCCCACCATTTAGGCATCAGTACCCATCACGAACGCAGCAGGAAATGAGGGCACTCCCGCGTTCAAATATGTCGACAGGCTTCAAAATTCCTTTTCGCCCCCAATATACTCAATCACAGAAGCCTATGCCTATGAGTGGCATAAGCCACCCCGTCGCACGCCAACTTCCCCTGACTAGACAATATGACCAAAGACAAGTTAATGTAAATGAGACTTATGAACCATACTATGACGACCATTACACTGAAGACTATTATCAATACTGTGAGAGCAACCCTGACAACCAACCCAGTGATTACTTACCTATTGAGTATGAAACAAATGAAAAATTATCTCAATCTGACGAGTCAAATTTTTCCCCGCACCCAGCTACACACCCCCAAAAATAGAATTAAATCTGCAAAATAAGAAACATCTTCCATTCATTCAAATTAGAGACCCACCCTTGAAATTATTAATTGACACAGGAGCCAATTGTTCCTTTATTAGCCCAGAGGCCGTGGAAGCATTTTATCAACACATTCAATTGAACTATGATCCATTCATAGTTACGAATATTCACGCGACCAGTCAGTGCCATAATTCTATAACGCTGCCGTGTTTTTCAGAATTAAACGATCAAGACTACATAAAAATGTATGTATACAGATTTCACGATTATTTTGATGGCCTTATTGGATGTGATCTGTTAGAACATTGGCACGCTAAAATCGACCTGAAAGCACGCGTATTAAAAACTAATTTCACCGCGACGAATATAGAAATGTACGATTCACAAAGCGTAAATTTGTTAGAGACAATCTTACCAGCACAGTCCACTCGACTAATTCGGGTGCCGACTACGGTAGATCATGGTAGTGTGCTCATAGACCACCAAACTATGAGTGGTTGTAACATTACAGAATGCTTATCTACAGCTCAAAATGGTAAAGCCATCATAGAAGCATCAAATACTACAAATAACGACATAATATTCAGTTTAGATAAACCAATTATCGCACATGTTTTTAGCGAACAGACAATACCGTGTGTCACACAATACCCTGATAAGAGCGGGAAATTCCGTGAAGTTTCGTCACGATTACGGACCGATCACCTTAATGCTGAGGAGAAAGCCAACCTTATTTCATTATGCAAAGAATACTCAGATATTTTCTATTTAGAGAACGAAGCTTTGACCTTTACAAATAAAATTAAACATCAAATTAATACAACCGACGAAATTCCAGTTCATAGTAAGACGTATAGATATCCATATGTTCATAGAGAAGAGGTTCAGCGACAAATTCAAAAAATGCTCGATCAAGGTATAATAAGACCATCTTCTTCAGCATGGAGCGCCCCCATCTGGATCGTTCCTAAAAAAGCAGACGCCTCAGGCAAAATTAAATGGAGGTTAGTCGTAGATTTTCGAAAATTAAATGAAAAGACTATTGATGATCGTTACCCCATTCCAAACATAACAGATATTTTGGATAAATTAGGACGTTGTCAGTACTTCACAACACTGGACTTAGCTAGCGGATTTTATCAGGTGGAAATGGATGAAAATCATATTCACAAAACTGGGTTTAGCGTTGCGGACGGGAATGGTCATTTTGAGTTCACTAGGATGCCTATGGGCCTGAAAAACAGTCCATCTACGTTCCAACGTGTAATGGACAATGTACTCAGAGGTTTACAGCATGAAATATGTGTTGTATATCAGGATGATATATTGGTATTTTCAACATCTCTGCAGGAACACGTCACAAACCTACGCAAAATTTTCGACCGACTTAGAGAATCAAATTTTAAATTACAGCTTGATAAGTCAGAATTCATGAAACACGAAACTCCTTACCTTGGACACATAATAACACCCGACGGAGTTAAATCGAATCCAGAGAAAATTTCAGCAATTCTGAAATACCCCATACCTAGGACGACAAAACAAATAAAAGCATTTTTAGGCCTGATAGGTTACTATCGCCGTTTCATACCGAATTTTGCGCGTGTTACTAAACCCTTAACCACTTGCTTGAAGAAAGGTGCCAAAATTAACCTTTCCCCCGAATATGTGAACTGTTTCAAACACTGTAAAACACTTTTAATAAATGATCCCATTCTACAGTATCCCGATTTTTCTAAAGAATTTTTGCTTACAACAGACGCCTCAAACTTCGCTTTGGGAGCGGTATTATCGCAAGGTCCGATAGGTTCTGATAGGCCAATCGCATATGCTTCTAGAACATTAAACGACAGTGAAATTAACTACTCAACAACGGAAAAAGAACTACTGGCTATTGTATGGGCCGTCAAGTACTTTCGGCCGTACCTTTTCGGGCGAAAATTCAAAATTATTACCGATCACAAGCCACTTCAATGGCTTTTGAATCTAAAAGAACCCAGTCCCCGTCTAACAAGATGGAAATTGAAATTATCGGAATACAATTTTACTGTCACTTACAAGAAAGGCAAAAACAATACCAATGCAGATGCACTATCTCGGATAGAAATTTACAATGAAACCGTACAACCCATCAGTATATCAGACTCAGACTCTGTAATAGTTAACATATCCGACTCAGAATCCACTGTGACAGCTCCAGATGATAGACCCATCATAAGTGCATCATCAACTGACACTGCACCTTCTATTAGACCTTTAGATACCCCACCCGTTACCAATAACGATGACGAAACAGTACACACTTCAGTCGAAAGCCCCATTCTTAATATACCTATTACTGAGGAACCACTAAACAAATTTAAGAGGCAACTAATTATAAAACTAACAAATAGCCCCACAAAATCTCAGCCTAAAACTACAATTCCCTTTGACACATTCAAAAGGACTCTTGTAGAAATTTTTGAAAATGACGTAGAGCAGGATATAATTTCAGTTGTAAAGAAATTTATTGATCCCAAACTACGCACAGCTATCCTGGTGCAACCCAGCAATAAGATGTACACGATTGTCCCTATATTACAACGAGCACTCGACCCTTCTTCAATAAATTTAATAATGGCAAAACATGAAATCCAGAATATTGCAGAGTACTTAAACCAACAGGATATAATTTCAAAATACCATAGCGGTAAAACCAACCACAGAGGTATAAATGAAACCTACCTATCACTATCTCGAAACTATTTTTGGCCTAAGATGAAAGAAAGTGTTACCCTATTTATTAACGAATGTTCCATATGTAATCGGGCTAAGTATGATCGTGACCCCCTTCAACCAAAATTTGAGATAGTACCGCCACCTTCTAAGCCCTTTGAACTAGCACACGCTGACGTACTTACAATAGAGCATGAAAAGTACCTCACAATTATAGATTCTTTTTCGAAATACGCGCAAGCTTATAGACTACCAGACTGTACGGCCCCAAACATTGTAAAGTCCTTATTAAACTTCTGCACCCATCATGGTTTTCCGCTAATCCTTACTACAGATCGAGGAACGGAATTCACGAATCAAGTAGTAGAGGAATTTCTAAAAACACACAAAATTCAACACCATGCTGTAGCGGCTCACGCGCCTCATGAAAATGGAATGATCGAACGTTTTCACAGCACCCTTTTGGAACATCTTAGACTGTTAAAATTACAAAAGAAAAATGAAACTGCTCTAAATCTGGTCCCTTATGCATTAATAGCATATAATAGTTCAATCCACAGTCTCACTAAGTGTAGGCCATTCGACCTTATCTCAGGACATTTTGATCCCAGAGACCCCACAGACCTAAATTTAACAGAACGAATATACCAACAATATATACAGAAACATCGTGACACAATGGACACAGTCTACAAGATAATTCACGACTCAGCACATTCCCAACGTAAAGCGATAATGACTCGACGTAACCTTGACCGAGAACCCTTGCCTGAATACGAAGAAAACCAAGAAGTATTCATAAGAAACCCGATAGCACAAAGACAAAAGCTCGCCCCGCGTTATACCCAAGATAAGGTTACCAGTAACTTACCTATACATATTTTTACTTCTAGGAAACCCGGACCTGTCGCTAAACGCAGAATAAAAAGATCTAAAAAGATAAAGAAACGTACATTGTTACAGGTCACTGACCCTCATCATGACCCTGGACCAAGTACAAGCCGATTACATGACTATGAAAACTATCCGACTTGACGATTTATCAGATGGACCTGGGATTCTGCCATTTATTCTGGGAAAAACTAAAATAATTTCTCATGATCACACCTTCTTGCAGGAAATTAATATTAACTCAATACAAGACCAAATTAATTTACTAAGAAATGAATTAACAAACTCAGTCTCTAACTTATCTAAAGCCAATTTTTCTTCCTTTAAACCTCAGTTTCAGTACTTATTCCACAAATTAAACAAGATAAATTCCGAATTAGAAACATTTGAGCCTAAAAGATCAAAACGTGGAATAATCAATCCATTGGGAACATTAATAAAAAGCATTTCAGGAAATTTAGACGATGATGACGCTTTGAGGTTCGAAAATGCTATCAAAATTTTGCAAGAAAATGATGATAAAATTTCAAACTCACTAAATAAACACATAACTCTATTTCAAGACATGACTGTTCAGCAAAATCAAGCCATAAAGAAATTAAGTCTTAATCAACTTAGTTTGCAAAAAGCTGTTTCATATCTTTTGAACGCTACAGATAAAAGTAATATGTACAATTATTTTCAGTTAATGCAACTTTTTAATGTAATGGCAGAAAATGTGGACGATTTGAACTTAGAGATAGTTAGATTAGAAAATATTTTAGCTTTTAGCCGCGCGAACGCGATGCACCATTCCATTTTGAGCACCTCTCAATTAAATATAATGCTAAGAAAATTAAGCACGATTTATAGCTCTGATCAAATATTAGATTTAGATAATAGGTATTATTATAATTTGATTAATATAGGTTCGTACTTTGTTAGAAACAAAATAGTAATAGTCCTGAAGTTTCCCATCCTACATAAAACATCCTACGATCTATACAAGCTCTGTCCGGTTCCTAATAAAAAATCTCACATTATATTACCACCCTATCCTTACATAGCAATCAATTCCAAGGAATATGTGTATATGGGTGATGAATGCCCTAAGATAGACACCTGGTACATATGCGAGCAGAAGGTCATCCATCAGAGGCGTGCGCACCGAGACTGCATCTACAACCTCATACAGCAGAGAGACCTGGGCGACATCTGTCAGACCACCCCTGTTTCCCTCTTCAAGGAAGGACTTCTACAGCTAGACAGCAAACACTACATAATTTCATTTCCCAAGCCAACGAAAGTACAAGTATCATGTGACCAAGAAGAATACCGTTTACTGAACGGTAGCTATTTCGCAACTTTACCGAAAAATTGCTCCATTAAGACATCGGAATTCACTATTGTTAATAATGATGACAAAGTACGTGGTACTGCAGTGGAACTTATGTCGACGCCCGATATTGCAAAATCAATTACAATTGACCACCCAACACAATACAATCTTACAACAATCGATCTGAGTAAGCTACATGATATTCAGCACCAAATAATTATGCAAGCCCCAGTTAGAGTCAAACATGCCGAATCGTCAGGACTTTATCACACTACAATACCGCTCTACGTGCTCGTACTGTTGAGTGCAACTGTACTCACAAGCCTGTACATTCTCCGTCGCAGAAATTCTCAGAAATTAATCTCGATATCGGCTGCCAACAACACGGACAGGCCGACAGCCACAACTTCAGGAAACTCTACTACACCTATGCAAGACCGCAAAGCCGCAATTTTCGCGCTCAACCTGCGCAAATAGTTGCTCGTCTAGGAGGGGAGGTGTTACCAGTGACAACCCTTGTGATCCGTGAATGAGTGTACACATATTTCGTAATCTGTATCAGTGAATCATATGGAATGCGCTTACAGAGCATTAACTTTTGGTGGGACCACGACTGGTTCATTCGGTGCCTTTGGTATCTCGATCGCCGAGACACGAGGACGAATTTAGTTGTTAAGACAAATTATCTGTATCTTTAATTTGGATTTACTAATTAATAAATCTCTCAGTAAAATATATTGTTTTTTAAAACACACCTCCTGCGGCCAAATCCGTAATTCGCATCACGCAAAAACTGATGAAATTTTGTAAACTGATTATATAAATTGATGTTGATTGCTGATAATGTTAAATTATAATAATTAGTTTACGATCGCCAAGGTGACTGGGGAGTGCCGACAGACGAGAGTCTGGAGAAATATATGGAGCCACTTTCAAGACTCACGGCTTACGGCTTATTTAAAAGACTTCTCATAAATGTTTTCGGCGACAATATTTATTGCACCAAATTATATATTTGTAACCAAAATGTTATCCTGTAGTACAATGTGCGGAGGTGGAGTGGGCGTCTATCAGTTAAACCACGGGAACTTTAAAGATATTTATATATATTTTCTTCAGACGATGTTATACAATCGAAGTCTGAATAGAATCTGCTCCTTTTCTTCTGTCAAACTTACATTCTACTTTAAAATAATTCAAATGTAAGCGGCCAGTAACAGCCAAGGAGGCAAAGAGACGTAGGTATGCACTCATATCTAACACATTGATTCATCCCTAGGAAATATAAAGGTATACAAAGTAAAAACTTGATCACCATAATATAAATTAAACCCATTTAACTCATCTGGGTATAAACCCAGATGAAAAATTTAACCCTCGAAATAATAGATCCCGATCTATAATATATTTTGTTCCCAAAAAGGTAGATCTGTCACCAAATATATCAATTGCTGTATTTTTAAAATATTTTTTTAATATCGTTCTGGTATTTTGGTGACAAATCTATTTTTTTTTAATACAAAGTATATTAATTAAGGAATCCAAAACCCATTGAATCGGTGAACGATTAAACCACACTCGTTGTTTTCAAAGACAAACACGGGAGTTTCCAAGCTGTTGTTGGTCGGAACATGCAAATATATTATAATTAAAAGTAGGTACTTGAATAACATTGATCTCGTCGAGTACTTTGGTCCATTATTTACATAACGTTTTCCAAAACGATTTTCGTTCGATATTGGAAGCGATGAAAAGCCCTTCTCCGAAAAGCCAATTTAATTAATTTACAGGATAATAAAACCCTTTGACTACCCTATGTACCGTACTTAATATGAAAAATAAATAATTCCTTAACTATCGTTTTTAATTACTTTACAAATTGACAAAGTGTGGGTGGTAGCTTAGCTTAAGAAACTGAGCAACTTTTGTTGTCCTAGATGCCCTAAAACTAAAAAATATATTTAAAAAATGCATGTGAACTATAAAAATAATAATTAAGACAGCTTCTGAAAAGCTTTTTTTAATCACTATATGTACCAAAGTGACGGTACAGATAGCGATACAGCGGGTGAATCGATAGATGCTAAGAGTAAAATATTGTCGGAAATAAATTTTAATTTCTTTTCTACGCACATTTGACTGTATAGACCTCAGAGGAAATAAAAGACGATCGCAAGGCGCGAGGCGACGCGCTTCAGAAATCTTTGGTATGGACTGCGAGGATCGTTTTCGTTATTGAAAACAATGGGCGGCCATCTTTTTATCGTGCGCAAACTTCAAATTTTGTGTTTTTTTTTTTACTCGCATTATACGTGTTTGTGCCCAAGGCTTCGCCTGCTCGCCTTTAGGATTTAGTTCTTTGGTAATGAGGTCCTCTTATTTGTAGGAAGAGTGGAAAAATTCACATTACCCTTCTTCGTTTTTAACTTCTTAGTGCTTTTTTTACGAGTAAAAAAAACATTACAACAAAAAACGTAATTCGTAGCACAAAAGTAAAGCGGAGCGGTTAATTTTGTGTTCGTAGCGTCACATCGTTGTCGTAATTAGATATCTCGTAGCTGTAGCATTTGCTACGCCGTAGCCAGAAAAGTGTTAAATAACTGGCCAAGCACGTGTCGTAAATTTACTACATAGACAGTTTAAACTTTATCAAAGTATTTTTTTATGATATTTGTACCGAATTTCTTACTAGTACAAGTACATTTCATAAGTTGATATATTATTCGTTAACCTGTAAAGCCTACATGATATTGATAGTTTTCCTTTTAAATTCATCATATACATTACTACCGTGAATTTTTTCACATTTCCAAATACAACGGTTTCGCGGGTGGGGAGGGGGGTTAAACTTGACTCTAACAAAAATAAGCACTTAAAATATTTCTGAAACGTAAACTAGCATCGAAAAATGGTTTTAGCAAACCCCCATTATTTTTTTAAACCCTATCCAACGATACCTCACACCATAAGGTAATCGTGAATTTAAAAAATAACCCCCACTTCACGTGTACCAGAGGAACCCTAAAAAAATTTTTTTTTAACATTTTATTCTTTAGCTTTGACGGCATAATTAATATGTATGTCTATGCTAAATTACAGCCTTCTAACATTCATCAAAATATTTTTCTATGATATTTGTAGTACCAAATTTCTTACTTGTACTAGTACTTTTTATAAGTTGGTCTATTATTCGATAACCTGTAAAGCCTACTTGATGTTGATAGTTTTCATTTTAAATTCATCATATACACTACTACCATGTTTTTTTTCACGTTTTAATATACAACGGTTTCGCTGGTAGAGGGGGGGAAACTTGACTCTAACAAAAATAAGCACTTTAAAACGGAATATTTCTAAAACTTACACTAGCATCGAAAAATGGTCTTAGCAAACTCCCATTGTTTTTAAAAGACCTATCCAACGATACCTCACACTATAAGGTACGCGTGAAAAAAAAAAATAACCCCCTCTTGACGTGTACCAGAGGAACGCTAAAAAAATTTTTTTTTTATATATTTTATCTTCAACTTTGTCGGCATGATTCATATGTATATCCATGCCAAATTACAGCCTTCTGGTAGTAAGAGTCTCTGAGCTAAGCCACGGACAGACAGACAGACGGACAGACCGAAACTATAAGTGTTCCTGTTTTACTACGGAACCCTAAAAAGGATTCAAAGATGGTCTAAAAAGGTTAAATAAAATATTTAAACAGAAATCGAACAGTTGTTGATTAGGTTAGACCAATGACCTATTAGGGTATAGAGAAAGTGCTTCAGAGTATGAACAATAGGCACGGGTATGAACATCAAACGTTCCGTCAGCGAGTCCCTAGTAGTTATTACCAAGTACCAGTGGCGTGAGCGTCTTAGGAAATTTCGTGTTTAATAAACAAAATATTTTATGTTTTTCTGAGAAAATTGTGTAATATTGCAAAAAATCACGACACTTGCCTACTGAAGCTGCCTACGCAGGGCACTAGAGCACTTATGAATACTCTCACTAAAGGATGTCAACAACAGGTGGAGGGAGGCGAGCGAGCGGAGCGAGCGTACCCCGGTGTCGGCGATTGCTGGTTAAATCCTATCGTTTTTCCATTCAAGGATTTTCGTGAAAATTGATATGAAATTGTCTAGTAGCCAGGACATAAAATATTTAAAAAAAGAGACAATTTGTTTTTTTTTGTTTCGTCTCGGTTCCCAAACTAATTTAATTTGGAAACCAGTACCGGCAGCGGAGGCACTATATATTGACTGCCTTTAATCAAAATGTATAAAATGTGTTGCCTCCTGTACAATGGTCCTGAGTCTGATTCCCGCCTACACATATAATTTAAATAATAATAATAATATTTTTTATTTGCTATAGATATGGTTACAAGGGTGTTACAATATAATATGGTTACATAGCAGTTTCACATATCTAGCCTAAAAACTAAGCATGCAAACAATAATAATAATACAAATCTTTGTCTAATATTTTTTACACACGATGATGATGAAGATGATCTATCCGACCGATGTCGGCCATGGCGACCACTTCCACTCCTCGTCAGTCGGGCGCTGGTGCACCCGAAGATGGCTTATGTAGCCGATCTTCGCAGCAAACTCCCGTGCACAGTGAAGGCACGTGAGCACGCCCCTTACGTAATTACACATATTACACGTCTTAAACTGATGCTCCAAAATTTTTTTTAAATGAATAAAAATTATGTTCATGCAGCCAATCTTTCAATATCTTTTTAAAACGCTTTAAAACATCTGGGATTTTGTTGTACGTAGCTTTACACATTACATAACAATTTCTGCTGTATCTGGCACTTCTTGGTACTACGATGAAGACTAATGCGTGCTTATTTCTTAAATTTTTAGATGTATGAATAATTTGTGTTAGTATTATGTTCTCCGACGCGTAATAGGGAGTAAACAAGTACGACATATTATGTATTGATATAAAAACCGTGTCTAGACAGACACAAAGAAAATACAGGCAGACGCCTGTATTTTCTTTTCAAAGGCTAAATGAAAAACCTCTTCTTTAGACTAATTTTTTTTAAGTTATTTAATTATTTAGCGAAAAACAATTTTAAACTCACAGTATAAGCAATATACGAGTGCCGTGTGATGACGGCAGAGTAGAATACATTTATCACCAACCCCTACTCTTCCCGTGGGTGTCGTAAGAGGCGACTTAGGGACTACACATTGAACAGGGAACGGGGAGCAGCGCTCTCTGGTACAGTAACCTTTTAATCTGCAATCTCCAACCCGCCTGCCTAGCGTGGAGATTATGGCAAAGCCCTCCACTTAAGTGGAGGAGGCTCATAGTCCAGCAGTGGACTGTAACGGGCCGTTGATGATGATAAGCAATGTACGAGTATACTATTGCATCGACAAAAGAATCCATACATTAACATTACACTATGTATAATATTTTAAACCATTAAAATATCGATGATTACTTATATAACGAGTATATCCTAGTATTAAATTCGTTCGAATATCATTGGAATTTGTGTAATTAAATTGTTGGAAGAACAGTTAATGAGCTAAACAATAAATAGTTATTAGTTTATTAAATATTATATTTTTCCAAAAGAGTTAATATCGTGATTAAGAGACACATTTATTGCATGAGAAATTACCCTGTAAAAGCAATTATGGACTAAGGTATCTACAGTATTAAAGTGTCCCACTTTGAATATTAATCATTTTGACGAGACAGCACCATCAATTTACCTTTTAGGGTTCGGGTGTTAAAAGGGTAAAACCAAACCCAATATGCCCTTGTCCGTGGCTCAGTTAGTTCAGTTTACGTGGCCGTCTGCTGTCACGTCTATTCTTAAATACATTTTACATAGGTACTATCGGTTACGAAATTACCTGAGACAACCAAGTACGCACACCTAGGTGGACAGATGTCTCACTCAGGCGTCTCTGTCACCGACCGTAGATTACAGCCTTGATATTACATCCACAACCATACTGAAAAATTGTACACGGTTCTACCTACTCTATGACTGTACAATAAAGCTATTTTTTGCACATAATGGTATTGTTACTCATCATCATCATCATTACTTTAAAACTATCAGAAATATGCGAAAGAATATTTTTGACGTATTGCTTCAGAGTCTTTTTTTTACAAAACTTATACTACTAGTAAAGCAGCTGTATAAAGTGTTTAGAATAAAGTTTTTTAAATATAAAAATACAACTAGATTATCTATGGCTCGATATTTAATTGTTTTTATTTAATATTATTTAAACAACTCAAGGCTACGGAACTCTAATTTATGAACGCGAGGCACACACTTAGCGGAGATTTTGAAAAACAGGGCTAATGTTACACGAGAAAAGGCTTCTTTGTGAATCCAGTTAACCCTGGGTGAAGTAATCTTACCGGGTTTTGAGAGAAAATTACATCAAAAAGGATACGGTTTCAGGAATAAAATGGCTTGTCCCTTCAATGCGAAAAGGATCTTAGTTTTTATTTTGATGAAAAAACGTGGTGGATTTATGCTGTAGGTGAGTAACAACTGAAAATGTATGGACAGTACAACATTTGTCAAAAATACATTGATATGAGAATTACAAAAGTTGAAAGTTGTCTATGTGTACATGAAACAATATTGTTGAACTTCCCATCGTTTCTGTTTCAGTTGGTGTATTATTCCTTTTTTATAAATTTTTAGAGAAATATCCTGCTCAATAACAAAGTTATAAGGCTTCAAAGTTGATGGTTCGACAGAGAGGTCCGATGTGTAATGTGACGTCATATTACACGCGGGCCAAACATTCGCCATGTTGTATCTAGTTTGTTTTTCGATCAATTTCGATTCTGTTTTGACTGTCAGTATTCTATTTTTGTATACTTTTAGACAAACTATGAAAAAACAACCAATATATTTTTGATTCTCATTTCAGTTTCATATGGTAGGTATGCCTAATATTAATATGACTATTTAACTGGGGCCAACGGCAAAAATGACTTAAAGAACATTAAACAAATTTAACATCTAAATTACAACCTTTAGCTATGTATGAAGCCTGAAAGATTACAGATATTAAACATTTTATTCAAACAAAAAAGCTTATTCTTTTATTACTCTTTCTACATAAGAGAATATATTTACAAGACGAAACGACAAGACGGTTTTATTATTGTCTCCAGACGTCACTGAAACAAATAAATAATTAATGAGAGCGACGTTCACGTTTACATAGTTCCGTTGTTTTTTCGTTAAGATTTGGGCTTGGTGACATGAAAAATATATAAGATGTATTGTATTTACATGTATTTACATTTTATCCGGCAAGTTTTATTGATATATAAACATACGACATGTATTAACCATGATATCGGAGTTCACAAACCTTTTAATTTTTCCTAACTTTCTAAATCCCCAACTTTATGAAATTCTAGGCTTTATTTTTTCGAAATGGACGTCACTTAGTTACGCTAACTGCAGACTCTTTTCTTCGCCCTTGAATAAATCCATTATATCAAAATAAATAATATAATAATTGAAGATTATTAATAATTACCAACCATTATTAATAATTTCAGTGAACGGAGGTAACTGTAGCAAATTATTCGCTTTTAGTGTTCGTTATTAATAATTGCACCGTAGTTTTGGCAAACATTCTTTTTGTAGCAACAGAGGCAAAGATTTAAAAAACCGGTAACTTCACTCCCAAATGATGAAAAAGGTCTGGACCTAACTGCCCGTCTAGCTTTGTGGTACTTTGCCTAGTATTAAAGGAAAACTGTAATTGAAAATATAAATAAATAATCAAAAACTTTTTTCTTTGTAGAAGTCACATATAAGATAAAAATTGACAGATAGCTAAAAGGAAAACCGGCGAGGCCCTATTTGAAAAATCGTGCTTGGGCGCCTTTTTATACTCACGTATCTCACGTCTCGGAATATGTACCAAATCTAGAAAATTACAACCAACAGAAGAGTTTATCATTTAGCGGCGTAACCAAGTAGATTTTACATAAAATCAAGGAATAAAGCAAAAATAAATGATTAAAATCACCGAAAATCACCCCATATTCAAAATTTGCAAATCTGTTTTCTCAATATTTTCAGCGACAACAACATACTTTTTTTGTATTTTTTGGGTGGCTATATTAATACCCAAACGTGTCTTTTTTATAAGAATAAATTTAAAAAAATAACCCCTGATGAACTTGACAATCGCACTGATTTAGAATGTATTTGTAGAATCATTACACTAAGAAAAAAAGTAGCTAAATTGTTTTATTTACTATCTCTTATCTTCTTTTCACTAACCTATCGGCTCGCGTTGTGAAATAAAACTTTTCCGTAAAAAAATCCTCTAGGGTACAAACTATATCCATACCAAATTTCATTCAAATCCGTTTAGGTGTTGAGTCGCTAAAGCGGAACAAACATCCAAACACATTTTTATAGTATTAGTGTGATTTCGTCCTTTTTATTTTCAGAGAAACAATAACGGCATTGCAGTCGAGGAATCTGTGTGAATCTATGACACTGTCCCTGGAACTTTGTCATTGTTTTTGAGTGAGTCACGGTTCATTTAACTTTGAGAACCTCTAGTTTGAACAGTGAATTATTCATCAAGGGCGGTTTTGAGATAAATCGTTTTGACGGCGGCGTGGCGCGAACATCGCGCGAGCATCGCTTTAGCGGGTAATTGTAAATCATTCATCGTGCAAGTTTGTTTAGCTATGAATAAGAGTATCGATTTATAGAGTTTATTTTAATTTCGTACCCATAAATATATTATGCTCATGATTTGTAATTTTTTGGAATCTTTTCTTTTCAGTTCTTTTTTTATATTGTCTATTTATATAAGAATAAACCCTTTTCCTCCTGGTCACGGCATTAGGCGTGAACGGCTGGACCTATTTCGCTAGTTCTTTTTTTGTTGTGCTTGCTATTGTCAAGGTTCTTATGAAAGAAAAAAATAATACAGTTGCGTAGAAAATTCGAAAATTTAAGAAACCTTAACGTCCATTTAAACCAACTTGTTAACTTTATAATGTAACCTTAGCAACATAAATGTCGTTAAGATAGGACAACGTCTGTCGGGTCAGCTAGTTTATTATAAACTAGCGGTCCGCCCGCGGCTACGCTCGCGTTGTGTAAGATTTTCCCGTGGGAATAAGACTTTTCCCGTAAAAAGTATCCAGGGTATAAACTAACTATCTCCCTTCCAAATTTCTTCCCAATCCGTTTAGAAGTTAAGGCGTGAAAGCGGAACAAACATCCAAATTTATTTTCACGTCATTTATAATATTTCATCCCCACACAGGTCGAAATTTCAAAAACGCTATAAAAGATATTTATTTATTTCTTATCAAGTGCCTAAATACAACGTTTCATGGTGTCATCTTCGATAATGACGAACTTCCATAGAAACTTTCATCCTCTATTTATACCCTTCTAAACTCATTTTTTTGCAATAAAAGGTAGCCTATGTCCTTTTCCAAGCTCTAGTCTATCTCTGTACAAAATTTCATCAAAATCAGTTCAGTGGTTTAGGCGTAAAAGCGTAACAGACAGACAGACATTGACCTTGCAGAACAGCCGGCCACTTGCAGCACGCGTGCGCCGTACATTGCGTTTTTGCTTTTGCTGATTGATAATAACTTTTTTCAAGTGTCGATAATTTTAGCAAGATTAAACTTAATAAATATAGCGGTTTGTAAAGATCTGCCAAGTACACCCTGTATAGTGTTTTGCTTATACCAAATTACAACCCTTTCAGCCCTCACGATTTTCATGTAAGTGAGTTTATTGTAACTCAATCCCGCATAAATCCCTTAACGGATGTGGATGAAGGGCACAGGGATAATATACTTATAATATACAAGTATACTTTGAATAAGTGGGACTTTTACCGCAGTGATAGATCGTACCTTGACAAAAATCAAATAACAACATGAAGGGGTTCCTTGGTCAGCATCTGACAATGGCGGACGTGTCTTCGTTTTAATTTTTTTATTTTAGTTTATTGAAGTGTTTAGTGTACAATTTCGATAGTGTATTATCCAGTTAATATTTCGGGACTATAAACTTTAATAGGACAATTGAATCGCTTACACTTTGCTGACATTTTTAGATGATGCCAAGAGGCCTCGTGGTGGCTTTAGTAATTATTGTACTATCACATTACTGAGCCCAATTAACCGAACAATCATCCAAGGATATATCTTAAACCTACAAATATCACTCGACACTGGCGAAATACGTCTACATAAGATGTGTCGCCATTAGTTAGGAAGAAGAAAAAACAACATGAAGCGGTCACCTAATACTGAAGAGATAGAGAAGTAGAGATGTCAATATTGTGTGGGACTAAAAGCGAACTCTGCGTAGAATAACTCAGTTGATGTAGTGTTGGTTGGTATTTTGATTTTACTTTACTAGGAAAATGCCTGTTCACCGACCCGCGCCCTTTCATTCCACGATTCTGTAATTACTACATTACCTGTAATTGCTACATTTAGAAGTAATGCTGCTACAACAATAGGGGATCGGACTGTTCCTAAATTTACCATATTTTATGAATTATTTTTAAAATATAGATTAGTAGCAGACGATTCGCGAAGAAAAAAACAGAATCGGTTGAAAAACGAACTTACAGTGATTTTTTGAAGTTTCGATATGTCTGTCTCTTTCAAAAACGATTTTTTGTATGGAGATTATATGGCGTTACTAACAAATGACGTCACAAGTGGGTATGTGCCTCTCTGTCTAATCTTGAATTTCAAACCTTTATAACTCGGTCAATGTTTAAGATAGAGCAAAAATTCTTTTAATGTTCTATAGCAGAAATTAAGAAGTTTGGATTTATAAAATTAAAAAAAGTAGTCCGATCCCCTATTGTATATTTAATTATTTACCGCATTAATATTTCACCAAAGATAGGGATGTACCTATTTTGTATTTTTTTGTTTTAATTACCTACCTATGTTTTGTATTACAATAAAATAGGTAACTTAGACAATCATAAGGTAAGTAAGTGTACATTCAGTTTCTTTTATTATTATTATTAAGGAAGCCGGTGAGCTTTGACATAGGTGTTTTGGCTATTGGGTATTTGGGTATTATTTTATTTATGTATTCTTGTTTGTCTAGCTATATATTGTTTAAGTATCTATGAAGGTATATATTGCATACGTAAGTATATCTGTATGTATATTGTATATTGTATTTATATATTTACTATATTTGTCTATATATAATAGTTATAGGTTAAAGTAACTTTACATTTCCTTCACGCACTTACTACTCCGTTTCCGTACACTGTTTCTCTATAAAAAGAAAGGGTGTCTGGAAGAGATCGCTATTAGCGATAAGGCCGCCTTTGCGCACATTTTATAATAATGTTTTCTTTATCCCATATGTGTTATGCAATAAAGTGTTACTTACTTACTATTGTAGCCTAATATTAACCCTTAGCTCATATATAAAACTTTTTTAAATGCATTTTGTAAATAAAGTACACGAGCAGGAAATAAAGTAACTAAAGCCCCTAAATTTTGCAATTGGACTTGCCTGAATATCCACCAAATAACCCCTGATTTCTGATTCTCAGATGAAGCATTAAAGATCCAATTTTATATGTAAATTTTGAACCAATGGTGGCGCGTGGCGTCGACTCATAGGTTTTGATCCGACTTACCAAAAATCATTTAATAATAAAAAAATGAACATTTGTGTACAGAACCAGCGTGCTAAAAGTAAAACACCTTTATACAGTTTTCTACTGCACTACAACTAAAATTATGTAAAAAAATATCTTCCCTGTCTCAGATCGAAATACCACCTCAAAGTGACCTAAATTGTTTAAATTATATTTTTATTTTATTTTCATATATAAACTTATAATTTATTGCAAATTAATTATACATATGTATTTAGAAAAAAATACCACAAAATACTTTATTCATGCAGCACCCTAGCCAGCTTTTGTATTCATATAAGGAACGCATACTAATTTGTACCATATGAATCATTTACGGGTATCATACTATATGGTGTACGACCTGAAATAAATGAAAGCATATTTATTTAAATAAAGAAATATGTATACGATACGAGTACTATAGAGCAATAAATCGTATTCGTTACTCAAATAAGAAAGTAATTTTATTCAGCTTGCTAAATTAAGAAACGTGTTGCGTAAGGAATATAAGGAAATGACAAGTAACGAAGACCCGCACCGCACTGCCATTGTTTCTATCTAAATACCACAGAGCAACGAATTCGTTGCCACAGAGCAAGGAATCGATCGCCGCTCGCGCCCTACTAGAGACGAAAGTAATAATAATACTGCATTAAAGTCAAGCATCTACATGTCAAGCCGCGCCGCCGGCCGTGTAGGCGAAAATCACATACGCGGCTTGTCAAAAGTCGTGGAATACAATTTAATATTCTTTTCATTACTCATACTCGGAAAGTAGGACTGAATTTGCCTGAGGACCAGGTTGAAGGTTTTCAGCCCGAGAGAAAATCGTTTTCAACTGATAGCTGTCAAATTATTAAAAAAAACTAGTTCTAATTTCACATTTCTGTTGAATTATGTTCCATCTTTCTATACAGCCACTCAATTATAGCGCAATGTCAAATTTAAATAACATAAAGTTAAGTATTAATTAAATAATATAATATATTATTATTTAATATTATTTAATTTATATATTATTTAATTAATACTTAACTTTATGTTATTATTATATTTTAAATGACTTTATTGTAATTTATTATCACCAACACGCAAGATGCCCCTGCGTGTGGCTTGACCTGCTGTCTACTGTACACAACATAGCATAATAATATTCATACATCATACATCCTACTTATATTAAGAATGCGAAGGTTTGGTTTAGTTTAGATGTTTATTTTGTTGCTCAGATGAGGATATTGGTTAGAATACAAGTAACAAGTGATACAAATCTTTTTAATATTTTTGTTTTGATAGATTAATTTACTCATCACCTTTGGAGACTTAGATCTCAATTTCAATATAATATGTATATTTTACAGGAAACTACTTTCCACAAACATAATATAGTTAACTATTTCATTAAAATAAAATAGATTTGGGCAAAATATTTATAAATATTTATTTATAAATAAGGGGGGAAGCAACAATCCGATTATCATTATGTTTCTCGAGTTGTAGGGTTTTGTATACAATGAGTTCATCTGATTCAGATATGGAAGTCACTCATTTTTTCTTTAGCTAATTCGTGTTTTCATTTTTACTTTCCTTGTATTCGTATTGAAAAGCACAGTGTTTACCTCAGATTAATGACTTATTTAAGGGCTCGGCGCTAAATAACTTAATTTCACCCCTCGTATAACAATGTATTATTACTTTGCCAATTTATCTTATAGTTTTATCTTATTGTCTATACGCAATGTACATCGAGTTTTACTTGTAATTTGTTTTTTTTTTACAAATACAAAAACATTTGTTTGTGAATTTGGGTATAACAAGATATTATAGGTTACTTGTGACATTGTGAAACGGACTCAAACGGGGACCCCCAGACACACTTGTATTGTATGAAATGTGTTGACAATCTGTATGTATATAATTTCATTGGTTGACAAGGCGTATCTAGTAGGGCGCGAGCAGCGAACGATTTCTTGTTCTGTGGTAAATATTATAATATCCGCCTTGCGTGTAAGCAGGGTCTTATGTGTCGTCTGAGAACATTGGAGTAAACATTGCATGTTAAGGTTGTGACGCTAAAAATTTGTGATCTTTATTCAACCTACGCTCTTAATTAATTTTGCGTAGTTTAAGAAGTTTAAATTAAAGTCTGGATCAAAAGATGCGACGGCGACTGTACTACAGAAATAATTACAATTTACAAGAAGTGTTCTATTTGACACGATAATTGAATCAAAGAGGTGAAATTGATAATCTTCTCTATTTTCAACAACGCTCCAAATCAGAAATTCAATTATTATGTCCTTAACGAAAACCGTCAAGTATTGAATTCAAACCATGATTTAAACGTGATATGTTTTGTCTTAAGGTTATAGGTAGAACCATTGGTATTAAAAACAATATTTGGGGGACATCTTCACACACGGCCATAAACAAAACATTAACAGGCATTAACAGGCATTAACTTAGATTAAAAATCAAGGATCAGAGAAACTTTGGGTTTTAAGACAACTCACATAATATTTAGGCTTTTCTTTACTCCTCGGAATAGAAAAGTTGTCGTGAAGAACACATGCCAGCCATTCATTTATTCCCATAGATTTATGCTCCTGAAGTCAGAGCCGTTTAAGGCCCTATCCTAAATTAGCAACTCAACGCGCTTTATTTGAAAGTTCAACCGACGCACTACTGAAATAACGTTCATATTAGCGTGCGATGCTTCACGGAGGTTACGTCCGACGACACTGCGCAGGAATCGTGCGAAAAACTCGTTTTTCTTGAACTCTTTTCTCTTTTTTGTGAAAAATATAGAACGAATTAAAAAACTAGCTGGTTTCGCCGTTTAGGTATTAATATAGCCACCCAAAAAATACAAAAAATATGTTGTTGTTCCTTAAAATATTGAGAAAACAGATTTGCAAATTTTGAATGTGGGGTGATTTTCGGTGATTTTAATTATTTATTGTTCTTTATTCCTTGATTATATGTAAAATCTACTTGGTTACGTCACTAAATGATAAACTCTTCTGTTAGTTGTAATTTTATTGATTTGGTACATATTCCGAGACGTAAGATACGCGAGTTAAAAAGGGGCCCAAGAACGATTTTTCAAATTGAGCCTCGCCTTAAGTGGAAAGACCACCATTACTATCCTTTACGCAGTCCATTTAATCATCTAAAAATTAAGAACACGTTGCGCCGCCAATACATTAATAGAGTGTCACTCGGGCTGATGTAAGGATTCTAATGATACCCCATACATCCAAAATCTGTTTAGGCATGTAGAAGTTATGGTGGAATAAAGAAACTCACATACATGCTTACATAAATACATACATGAACCCTGAACACATTACATTCCTGTTTTGGGCAGTCGTGTAAAACAAGACGAATTGGAGTCAATTGAAGGACTAAAGCTCTTAATTTCAAGAGGAAACTTGAGTCTTCAGTCTGAATTGACGAATTTTCCCCATTTTCTCGCAGTCCTGATTGTAGTCAAACTGCTCATTCAGAGTAAATAACTCTTTGGGCCCTTATTTAATTTACACCAAATTCGGCCGGAAATATATTTCCTCAAGGCGGCCGATGACACCTAACAAATCCGGTTTAAGCAGTTTAAGTTTAAGGAGGCCGATGACACTTAACAAACCTGATGCTATTTAAAATGCTCTGATTTTACTTAGTAAAGGTTGTGTGTGAAGTTGAACAACCCGTACTAGGCCAGCGTGGTTGACTAATCGCTCGAAATCAGGGTAGGCTCGAGCCCCTCGGTGGGGACGTATATGAGCTGTTGATGATGACTTAGTAAAACTCTATAAAATCTTTCCCACGTACAAACAACACCAGCGAAAGCTTAGTAAGCAGTAATCGTTTTATAAGATATTTTGAGATAATCCGTCTGTAAAAATAAATCAGAGAAAACATTATACCTCTGAAAAGTATTTTATTGTTAAAATTCTAAAGCAGGCTATGCTCAGTTGTCTGTGGACCTCTGTAGTCTTTAAAATAAATAAATTAAATTAAATTAAGCGCTGCATTAAAATTTTAAGTTTCAAAGCTCTAAAGATACTTGGAGGAGGTGGTTTAAGCCCTTTGTATACGTTTGTGAACACTGTCAACCATGATCTTTCAAAACCAAATACCTATATATAAACATAAATGAATGAATGAATATACAAAAAAAAAAAACAACTCAACCATTCCATTTCATTCCAAAAACAACTCAACCAATCATTCCAACTTATTTGTATCTTTTCAGATAATTTATAAAGGCCGGGGACAAAGACACCAAATGAGGTCTGATCTGATCAGTACTCGGTCTTTCATGAATTTTACATTACACCCTGGATAACTTATTTACTTACGTGTTATCAATGTCATGTTCACTTGATAACTTGAAGTACCTACCTAATACGACGACACCACTCTTACCTCCTATAACGTACCACTCAATCATAAACTACACCTTGATTCGACCTGCAGACAGACATCTGTCCTCGCTTCGGAAAGCATGTCAAGCCTACTTACATACGTCAAAACATGACAACTTACACGTAAATTGAAAAAAGAGGTTCGATTCAGTAACTTCAAATATAACAAAAAAACAACAAAAGTAAATCTTTAAGTAAATCCCGACCGCGTCGTCATCTGACATCATAACTGCTTTTGTGATCTTGCGATGACAGAAATTGAATCAACATTTACTTTTAAATTCAAAAACAGTCGCGAACACAAGCCGTGGATGATGGATACGTAACGAGATCAGATGCGAGTAGGACGAACAACGAAGTCGGGAGTTAACTTTAGAAGTTAATGGTAGCGATTCACACAGTCACGCTCTAATCCTTTATTTAAACATTAAAAAGGGACAGGAGATGGCCATCCTAATATTAGAGCTGACGCCTGTCATACATTGAATTAGAACCCGCGTCGATTGCAAAATTTTAGAGAGCACGTAAAACATCTGACTTAATAATCTCTTAATCTGACAGCTACGCCCTTATTTTAGGTTATCATATAGTGACACCTTACCATAAACTTAAGGGATCAGGATTAAATAGTAAAATCACACAATTATAATTCACTTCTTATATTCTTCATTTCCTCATAAAATTATCTGTTAAGTATCAAGTAACACACCAACTCACGTATCGTCTTTTGTTTGACTAACTACCATTTCCACCTCGCTCACCATCCCTCTCCCTTCCACTTATCCCTACCACACATTGTCTTTCTATTAACTGGCATATGGCAATCAAATTGGTCATACGTCCAACCAGTAATTGGAGTAAGATCGAAATTAACAATACATTTATTTAATAAAATAAATTATCTAATAATCTACGTAATTAGAAGTAAACCAGTAATTTCTTAAAAATAAAATAATACTATTAACGATCAATAAGGTGTTATAACAGATAAATTACAACAATCATTCATTCAAAATAGATAATATCATTCGTTCATCTGAATTCATCATATGAATCCAACACCAGTAGACGAATGGACATAAAAACGAAAAGGATACATAGCTGGATTTAAAATTTAGAATTAGATCTTGACTGTGTGAATCGGTACCAATATTACACAAGATACACAAAGAAAAACAAAGTTACAATAATGATCTACAAGGTACACAAGGTTGCAGTTCAGTCTGCCATTTTTAAAATTGATTTGACAGAGACGTGGGATTTATTACAAGGATTCGGCTAAATCACAAAAGTAAAGTGAAAAAAAAATGCAATATCAATATTTGAAGAGTTTATTTGGTCGTAATTTCCACAATCATCTGTTCGCGTCAATTTACTCCAGCCACATACATAATTACCATTAGATTTCACCCATTGCACACCACTGAATCCGATCTTAGGTTCATCTCATTCAATCGCTGCAGCTTCACAATCTCTGTAGCCTAGGGGTAAAACGTTCGGCTCTCTTCACAGAGCCTCTGGGAGGTGATTCCGCACTTTTGAGGACACGTTGAGTTTGGTCTCGGCTATACAGAACAGAGAATAGGATACGGACTTCATGAGCCTTGTCAGAAGCTAAGGTCTTTGGTCGTTGACCTTACAATCTACACAATAAAGAGAATCCTTACGAATATTTCGCTTCACTACACCAAGTCGTCGTCGCGTCGTCGCGTCACGTCGTCGTTGCAAAGCATCCAAGTAGTTTGATCTCAATCACCCTCCAGATTGAATTATTGTAAGTTTAAAAGCGTCGACTATTAATTGAAAGTACACAAGCAGCTCACTGAGCCCACTCTCAAGCCATGGCTTATTGAAAACAAATTTCAAACTATTTGGTTTACAAACTAAAGGATTAACGTCACAGAAATTGACAGTTGTAAACCCATCACAGACGCGGCTATAAATATATTAATAACTTCGATCACAGAAGGGACGTTAATAACGAGTACGTGTCAAAGCATAGAGCGTCGGTCGGTGGTCTAGTGACTAGGGTCGCTGCCTCCCGTCCGGGGGACGCGGGTTCGATCCCCACCCCGTAAGTACCAGTGTGTTTTTGAATTTCAAATTCATATATGTACGTTTATTCGACGCTCTTACGGTTAAGGAAAACACCGTGATGAAACCTGCACACTCCTGCGAAGAAATTCAAAGGTTGTGAGTGAAGTCAAAACTCGCACTGGGCCAGCGTGGTCGACTAAGGCCTAATCGCTCGAGCCCCTCGGTGGGGACGTATATGAGCTGTTGATGATCCGCTTTGGCCCCTGACTTGATACAAACTGTAAGCGACGAAAGGTATCAAAGATAAGACAAATATTATCAATTCATAGTAAGATTCTGCAGAAAATTTTTAAAGTCAAAGCTAGCTAAAAATACCAAGGAAAAAATTAGTTTGTCCATGGTTGGCACGTTCACTACAGTGTGCTCTCACTGTGGAGAAGAACGGCCGGATGAAACTCCGTTACGGTATTTCTTCTTCACATATAACGACATATTATAGCCACGTCTATGAACCGCTTTGTGCGAGAATAGTTCCTTACACCTCAATTTTCTCGCATCAAGTAAGTACAATAGATATCTATAATTTATTGAATATCGAATGCTACGAAACTCCTAGACTGTTAAAAGCAAGGGCGGAGTTGGAGTACAATGAAATTTGATTACCTAATTTGATTTTGGATCTGCATTACACACCTATTAATATAAAGATTTTTAAACGTCCATGGCAGATAAGCACTTATATGAAGTTGTCTATATACATATCTTTAAGTAGGTATGTAGGTACAGCTAAGATTGAAACTCATAAAGGAATAAATTTTGTATTGTATTATTTCCAAAAACGCTGCTATAAAACTCGCATGTCGCGCAACGAGCTCGGTCAGTATTTAAATATAAACAAAAGTGCAACAATAAGAATTACCTGCAACTTTCAGGTAAATCATGTTTGGCTTCCAAAAATAATGTTCGGCTTAAATCGAAAAGTCGCGGATACATCCGAAAGAAGGAAGGACTGATGACTTGAAGGTTGCTGGTGGTGGCTGGATGAGGAAAACGGGTGATCGTGCGCTTTGGCGTGCCCTTGGGGAGGCCTACGTCCAGCAGTGGACTGCAATAGGCTGATTGATTGATTGATTGAAGGAAGGCCTGATGCTCTCTTACATCTTACAGGGTAGGTCGAGCCTACCCGATCCTACTCTTCGGTGGGAACGTATATGAGCTGGTATGGTAATAACAACATAAGCCACTTTACAACGTTGTGTTTCAGCCTTGTTTCAACCCTTATTCGATTTATCTCCATTTCGTTTGCTGTCACTCTGAAATCTCATTATTTAAAAAAGGAGACAAAGCTTTTTAGCTGCTATAAATGTTTAAAACTAAAAACATCCCATGTATCAATCACCATAATTATTAATTCTTGCTATATAGACACTATTATACATATAATTCGTTCTAATGACAAAGTATAAACAATAAAATTACCTGAGGAAACGTTATCAGTTTCGGGCAGGGGGGTCAAATAATTTATCAGCCTACTGTTCTATTATTATTATTATTATATACTGACTGCCGCTCGGGTATGGAATCTGGGACCTTGCATAATTATGGCTTATGAGGACTGCTAATCTTTAGGGTGCAGTTGAAAATTTTATATCGGAAACGAAACAAAGTTATAATACTTACGAGTATAACTGTGTAAATATACCTCCTATAGAATTACTGAGCTGGCTATCATACGGGCGCTTGTTAGAAATACTTTGTTAGTGCTAACTCCCCTTATTAAATAATATTAAAAATTTCAGAGGAATTTTAACACGTATGAACAAAGGACTCAATTTATTTTGATACAAAACAAAAGGTTTGGTAAATAACAAAGGACTCAAAATTCAACCACAGGTTAGAAAATCAATTCAGATTGTAACATAAAACTGAACCTAAGTGTTAGTTTCAGTGTAACAGTCACCGGCATTTAAGAAAAAAATTTCAGTTGAAATGTATATATACCTAGGTATCGAATAAAAAATATTTTTTTCTAGGTCGTTATAATGAATAGGGCCGCACATTATCAAAAGGTACCATTTTGATCAGACGACAAAATGAAATTGATTTGAATAAGTTACCCAGCTCTATAGAAAAATAATCATCTCTCAGATAATTTACTTACACATAATATGTAGGTATATGAATGTAATGTATTTACTTACACGTTTCCAATTTTACTACGAGCATCGTTTCATGTTTAATACCTATTATTGGGACCTCGCAACAATAGGTCTTTGTTTTGTTTATGCAGGTTTTAACGCACGTGTGGTATTTTCCGTAAAAACAATTATATTTTCAGGGGTTCAGTTTTCAGTTATTATTTTACGAGTATTTTAAACTGAAACAAACAACGAACAGAACACGAATCGAAACTTTTAATAATAAAATAGATTTAGGTTTTTTTATTTATTGTTTTTTTTTTACTTTTGTCGTGAATAAATATAAACTTCTTTATTATCCTTAGTTTTACGCGTATATTATAAGGTATATACTACGCAAATACTACGTCATGTAAATTATTAATCAAAATATCAAAAACATAACTTGCAAAAAGCTCAGTTCTTCTACTGCAAAAAGTTGTGAGATCCATAATACCACGTCGGTTAATTTATTCAGTCCCTACGGTAGATAATATTGTTAAGGGTTCTTCTGTCTTAAGTTATTACGTAATTAGCTAACCTAACAACATCTTATAGTGACCATATCAATATAAAAAATCTTATAAGTTTTAAATAAATAGATTGACTTGGCCATACATTGATTGAGATACATTGTGTTTTCATGCGATGGCCAAGTCTTTATTTTATTTTATTAAATGACGAGTCAACAATCAAAGCATGACAAAAAGAGGTAAGTTCATAGATTAATTCCAGATTGCTAACCAATCACGTGCACGTACAGCTAGGTAATCTCAACTGTACTGTTTACAATAATATTATATAACATGCAAGGATACATAAAAATATGTTATTTGTGCTAAGTTTATTATATTCAAAACGAGACTTAATAAAAACGATGAGTTATTTATATTAAGGTTTCCAATAATGACTTTTTGAATGTTACGCCTGCAGAATATATATCTAGTTGTCTATTTGATTTAACAAGCTCATTATAAAGGCGGCACATTCGAGCTAGTGGGTTATAAAATTAGGTTTAGTTAAATTTTTATTTAGTCAATCTAATTCTAATCTATTTTTGGTTAATAGGTAAAAAACAACAAAAAATATATATTGATATGGTTACTATAAGATGTAATATAAATGATGGGGTATTGTTTGCGTTAAGCGCACCGCACCGACCAGCGTAGTTTTTAATCGTGTAGTTTTCATGCAACCTGATTGCCTGAAAGAAATTGTTACCAAAGCCGCCAATTGAACTGCGTCTCACTTTCTTGTTGGTAATATTGTTAAATAGCGGTCCGCCTGCTCGCGTTTTGTAAGATTTTCCCGTGGGAACAATACTTTTCCCAATCCAGATTACCAACTATGTATCTCCATTCCAAATTTCATCCAAATCCGTTCAGTAGGCGTGAAAGCGGAACAAACATTCGAATATGCCTATATTTTCACATTTATAATATTAGTGTGATGTGATTTGTGTCTGTGTGTGTGCAATGTATCATACAAGAATTTTATTACAGCGGTGTTTTTTACGAAATAATATCATCAATCATCAACGGCCCGATACAGTCCACTGCTGGACTATGAGCCTCCTCCACTTAAGTTGAGGGTTTTGCCATAATCTCCACGCTTGGCAAGCGGGTCGGAGATCGCAGATTAAAAGGTTACTGTATCAGAGAGCGCTGCTGCCCGTTCCCTGTTCAATGTGTAGTCCCTAAGTCGCCTCTTACGACACCCACGGGAAGAGTAGGGGTTGGTGACAAATGTATTCTACTCTGCCGTCACCACACGGCGTACGAAATAATATAGAAAAAATATTTACTATGACTACAATAACTTTTTTATATACTCGTATAATAATTTCATTCCGGTCTTATTAATGTTATTATTATTACTTTCTTCGAACATCCAGCCGTCCGCAATCCAAATTACTTCGTAAACAATTAAGTTGAGTGACGTCGACTAATTAATTTTATCGAAAAACCATTTTTATGTGATTCTTGAAAATATTAATAACTGCCATTCTGCCCGTGAGGTTTTTGCTTTTTCCAGTAGGAATGAGATGTTTGTGAAGAATGTATTTTAGTTTGTGTATGGTCCAGTAAGACTATAGCTGCTTGTCTGCCCGAGGCTTAGCTCGCATGCTTCTCAGTTTTCCCATGGGAATTAAATACTTTCCCGCAGAAAAAACCTTTTTTTTAACTATCTATCCTCCTCTCCTACTACTATATGTACTACATGTATAGTTTTATCCAAATCAGTCAAACCCAAAAGTAACTAATGTTTAATAAGAGAGCAAAGTCTATTTCCCACCGAAAACTGGCATCAATCTTGTAAATATGGTCAAAAGTAAAAACTATGTTTTTCTAAAGGATTCTTCTAGATTCGTCATTATTATTTTTTGTGCGAGTAGACTACACTCACAAAATGGCGGAAACTGTGGAGAGGACTGCACGGCTTCTTTACAAGAGGAGGAAGGAATTGAAGGGCCGGAAGGCGTAATGTAAGACGGCCTCCCACAAGCTGGGCAGATGACAAAAAGATAAAAATGTCTTTATTCGAAGTAAGATTTAACAAAAACATTTTTCGACGTCAAAGCTAGCTTGTTAAAGGACAAAAGAATTTTTTCCCCGGTTAGCACGTTCACTAAAGTGTACGCCCTCCATGGAGAACACCGACCAGAAGAAACTCCACAGGACTCGTATCTTGACTTGGGTAAAGTTGCTGGGCGCCGGTCGATGCAAGTAGCATTCAGGACATGACGTTGGACTTGGGCCATTCACGTCGGAAGCCTATGGGAGAGGCCTATGTCCAGCAGTGGACGTCTTCCGGCTGACATGATGATGATGATGGTGGTGATAGCGAAAGTCTTACTTGGTGGATAGTCCCTGTAGCTTATGTCAGTGTAGAGTGCGAAGGGAGCGGCGCATAGCACGGAGATGACCCAGAGGATGATGATGATGCGGCAGGCCCTGGTCAGGCCAGCCATGGCGTACAGGTGCAGCGGGTGGCAGATGGCCAGGTAGCGCTCCAGCGAGAAGGCGGATATCGTCAGCACCGACACGTATGTAGCACTGCAACAATAAAACATTGTAAACGTATCTAGGAAGCGTTTCTTTCCACACAAGAGAATAATTTTACTGAAACGTTGACAAAAATCAACGTTGTAAATGTAAATAGTTGAATTTATACTCGGAACTGTTTCTTGCTGCGAAAGCGATACATAAGTAACTTGGGAATCCATTAAGATAAGATAAGATAAGAATAATGTATTTGTAGATTATTTTAGATTAGATTTATTTTATCGTCTTCGAAAATGATATTTCGTAAAATTGGGGACTCAATAGAACGATTTTCCATCATAGTCTTATTGATTTACGGTGCAAAGTCACAAACTTTAATAAAAGTGTTTCTATTGCAAAGACATAGAGTACCTCTAGGTACATTTATAAAACTACTTTGTTAAGGGGCTACCCATTGGGCTACCCTATGTGAACACTAGCGCCACAAAATCATAACTTAGTGAACAGGTACACAAACTTCAAAACGGTGCGACTTCGGGAAGAAACATAAAGAAGCGAAGAAAATTAAATAAATAACAAGCGAATTCTGTAAGTTATATATAATGTCCACTAACACAAGGTATTCTGAATTGGCTATCACTCAATCCATAATCTTTTGTTTTTAAACTGCTTAAACGCATTTTAGTTTCATCATCATCAACAGCTCATATATATTTTAGTTTAGCTATTTATTATTCAATAGTACATGCCTTCAATGCACCTTTCATGTCACACAAGAAAGATTTGTTATTTTAAGGTACCTCAAAAGGAAAAACGAACTCTTATAATATCACTTTGTTATTCATCTGTTTGTCAAGACTATTATTCTCAGGAGGGCGGTATTTAGGTCTAAATGCAATAAAAGTTGAGGACTCAGCTCAGCACTTGAAATTGTATTGTATTATGACTATGTATATTTAGGACAGCGGTGGGACAAAGAAGTGGGACCACGGATTCGAGAGAGAGCGAGCGAGAGAGAGAGCGTGACAAATTTCGAGAATGAGGTCAATCCAGTTTGGCTGGAAAACATTCGGGAAGGTACGTAAGTAACTATTCGTCCTAAATACCACAGTGTATCAAGACAAAAGTGTTTGTCTAGTGTGAGTTGCCAATAATGTCAGACGGTTCGGAAACGTGGTTGCCTACAATCGGAACTCACAAGAAGGCTCAAGGTAACCCAAAGGCAAAGGAAAGGGGTATGCTTGGAATTTACCTGCGAGATTGAATTAGCGAATCAGAAACTATTAGATCCGCAGGCAAACTAAAGGTAGGGTACCTGAAGCCCGTAGCCCCAAGGATAGGGGATCGGACTACTTTTTTTTTTATTTTACAAATCCAAACTTCTTAGTTTCTGCTATCGAACACTAAAATAATTTTTGCTCTATCTTTAAAATTGACCGAGTTAAATAAAGGTTTGAAATTCAAGATTAGACAGAGAGGCATATACCCGCTTGTGACGTCATTTGTTAGTAACGCCATATAATCTCCATATAAAAAATCGTTTTTGAAAGAGACAGGCATATTGAAACTTTGAAAAATCACTGTAAATTCGTTTTTCAACCGATTCTGTTTTTTTCTTCGCGAATCGTCTGCTACTAATCTATATTTTAAAAATAATTCATAAAATATGGTAAATTTAGGAACAGTCCGATCCCCTATTGCAAAACTTAAACGATCTGTCGCGGCAAGCCACTGGATGCGGGCTATGCAAGATCGGTCGTTATGGAGATCCATGGCGAGACCTTTGTACAGCAATGGACGTTTTTCGGCTTTAATTGATGATGATAATGAATTAGGTCTACTGTCCCTGAGCTTTCAAAAATCCACCCCAAGCTTTTAAGCAAAAAAATACGCGCATTCCTTTTTTTACAATTTCTAAAACACACCCTTCTTTAGGGTTCTGTCGCTCTTGGGTAGCGAGTTTTCATCTCCTCGTATTTACTTGCCTAATGGAATTGTAGCGGGGACGTACGCATGTTTTATTTAATAGCAGGGTGAGTTTGTAAACGAACCTATTATCATACAAAGTAAATTATAAAAAAATAACACTATTTTCATAAAGCATGTGGAAATAATATTTTTTTACAAATACAAAATACATTTACTTGTGATTTTGGGTAACAATAGCTTCTCCATAATATCCTGCCAAAAAACAATCAGCATACAAATTTTATATAATAAACACAACAAAAATAAATAAGGTAAATCTTATAACATCTAAAACGATAAACTAGACTAAATACTCGTATATCTCCGTTTAATTACAAAATCGTGCGATCACATAATCCGATTTACTAAGAAAGATGCTTCCTTACTGCGGAAAAGATGTTCACAACTCTGATAAAATATTTTAGACGCATTAAATTTCACGATGTAGTGTGAATAAAAGGAACTACCAAAAAAAAATCGACCTATTTCCATTTTAAGTAAAACGTGCCAATTGCCAATTATTATTGTACTCAAATAAAAAGCACCAGCGATGTATTTTGTCTGGCACCACGGGCACCACCAGGCAATTTCAAAGAACGTGGGCAAAGTTAGCAAAGAGCCAGACATCATTATATTATTATTATAATCACAAAATTTCGACGCAGCTAGACTGTTCAAATTTAAAATTATTTTGTATTTCTAGTAAATTGGTTCACATAATGTAGTTAGGGCATATACATAAACTACATTGGAAATTTACACCCTAGGATAGGTTAGCCTTACTACTTTAATTTTAATGTACCTAACAAAATTTAGTTCATAATTTTCGTATGCCGAGAGTGGCTAATCATAGTTTGTACATATTACCTATGGTATCGAATAAATATATACTTATTAACGAGAAATAATACGTTAAATTGTAAATGGTTGGTTTCAGTTCACAATTTTCCGTAAGTTTATAATATCGCGAGTAAGATTATAAACTAACGGCGTTCACAATCTTATTTGATTTGATTTGATTGATACGTTATTTATACGAGTAATTACATAAAATGCGTTCGAGATAAACTTGTTACAGGATAATTGCACCGTTTTATTAGTAAAGGAAACAGTAAAAACTAATAATAATCTATAGAACATAGTATATATGAAAATTATATTTTTCTTAGCCAAGAGACACGGTCTATTATACGCAAGCTCCTTTTAGTAATATTGAGTCTGCGCTATTTAAGCGGCTTTATTTAGTACCATTAGGTATACTTTATCAAAACAAATCAAATCAAAAAATCAAAATCGTTTATTTGCAAGAACACGACATTACACGACATTTATCTTAACAGTATGCCTAAAAACATCAAATCAACGGCCCGTTACAGTCCACTGCTGGACTATGAGCTTCCTCCACTCCGCGTGTTTGGTTTTGCCATAATCTCCACGCTTGGCAGGCGGGTTGGAGATCGCAGATTAAAAGGTTACTGTATCAGAGAGCGCTGCTGCCCGTTCCCTGTTCAATGTGTAGTCCCTAAGTCGCCTCTTACGACACCCACGGGAAAGTAAGGGTTGGTGACAAATGTATTCTACTCTGCTGTCACCACAAAACATCATTATCATTATAAACAATATAGTGTGGGTTGTAAGATTGACAACCGACCCCACAAACCATGGTGTCAGAGTTTATTGAGCGACTAAAAGTCATTTAACGAGTATTTCCCCAAAGTAACTGCTTAACGTGTCATCCGAAGCACGGAATTATATTCTTTTAGAGGTGATTTCCTAAAATTGTAACACCGGGGTCTGAATTCAGAACCTCCGGAGTGAAAGCCCAATGCTCTTGTACTGGCTATACTGCTCGGGCATGCAGGTTATTAAAGTCAGTTATATTGTATATTTTATTATTATAATGCTGGAATTTCACATCGGTATTCGATATTTGCGTTTTTATTCGGCTGTGTTTGCTAATATATGTATTGAAGTCCGAATAACACGAACACACCGTCCACACATCGTCATGAACAGTGAACATGCCGAACATTCATGAATTTTTTGCAAGTCACTAATGTAAAAATGTTGACGGCAGGCAGCCGCGGCCGGCTTACGATTTCTTCTGTGTTAATTATGCGTACCTAAAAACAAAGTCGTTAAAACACCATTGGAAAAAAGATGGTGCATATTTCTAGGATTAGCGTATATCGAATTAATCGTAAACATATTGGCTTAACGAAATATGTATAATTACTTCATTCCAAAACGTTAACATTGAATAATCTGACTTGGAGGTATCTGCCGGTTTTTTTTTTTCAAATCACAAACTTTATTGTCTGTATTTATCTGGCTTTCCGTAAGTATTATTTATTTTGCTATAACTGTGGTAGTTTTTGAGATATAAACAGTTTTAGTCGCGAAGGTCGATGTGTTTTGCATAAACTCGAGGCCGTAACAATTTTGTGGAAAATGTTCATACGTGTAATGATAGCCCGGTTGAATTAACGATCTTTCAAAGTATCGCTATGACCCTTCAGGAGTTGCTTTGATCTTCTTTATATAGTCCAGACTTTGATGTTTATAGTTATAAAACTAAAACATGTCTCTCTTCATTATAATGATGTCTGTGGTGGCCAGAAAACTCGTTATTATAATATAAATCGCTACAAGAGCTTCTATATTCCATATCTCAAATATAATATTACAACTATAGATAATTCGTTGATTACAAAGGTGATATAGGTCGCTTTGACACAAATCCCAGACCGAAAGGCTTATAATGATTTCCTCGACACTATAATAATTATTCGTTTGCCGTTATAAGCTGATCGTAAGACATCAACCTGGCGAAAAGAATAATTCATCATCATCAATAGCTAGGTCAGGTTATAGTTTGTGTTGTATTAATAATTAGATATTATAAACGTAAATTTCGTAAGGTACGTTCCGAACCAAAACTATGCTTTGTTCTCTTTTATTAGATTGAGCAGACGAACGCCAACGACATCCACCTGTATCAATTAGTTTTGTCAATAATGGTGGGCGGAGCAGTCTTTTGTTATCCTATCCATACTTACTGTAGTGAGCGTCCTCCTTTATGGATGCTGGCTGGCTGTTCGTTCGTTTTGTTCGATATAGTTTATTATTTTTAAATATCGAATGGTTTCTTTTTTGTTATTGAGTCTGGTCGCCGTCGTGTCACGGGCCAGACGTCTACGTGTGTATCTAGTTTTCTCATAATATAAAAAAGAAGTAAATAAATAATTAATTCTTAAAAGTTATAGTGTTCGTATTTATAGCATAGGCTCTTAGAGCAACGCCCCCACGTTCTTTATTGTACCTGCGTACTCATCATCATCATCATCAACAACAGCTCATATACGTCCCCACTGAGGGCCTCGAGCCTAAACTGAATTAGGGCGATTAAGACTTAGTCGTCCACGCTGGCCCAGTGCGGGTTGGTCGACTTCACACACTACCTTTGATTTTTTGGTGCAGGTTTCATCACGATGTTTTCCTTCACCGTAAGAGCGTCGAAAAAATGTACATATAAATCATAATTCAAGTGGCGACAAGTCTCCTGCATCTCCTGGACGGAAGACAGCAGCGGCTCTAGCCACTATATCACCGATGCTCTCGCGTCTGTCCTGCGTACTCATACCTATATAAATAATAATTCGAGAGACCATAGCAGGCAGAATCACAATATATATTTGATTTTGATATGTACTTACGCCTCAGATATTAGAGCCCTCAGCTTACAGAACACCAAGCCCAGGCTGTATGGATACTGGTGCCAGTACACTGACAGGTCGTTCGGTAGGCCTAGAACAAACAAAACAACATCATTAGTATATTATTATAGGTAAGACCAAGAAGGCGTAGAGTTAGAAAAAATACATATAAATTATTCAATTTTATTAGATTCGCTGCAGGGATGCATAACATTCAAATCCGAATATGAAGATGTCTGTTTGATCTGATCAGGATTTGAACCTGTAAGTTATGCTCCGAGGTGTTACGTTACCCCAGTAATAATAAATAGAAATCAGAAATATTTATTTTCACCTCTCCACCTCGGAAAGTTGACTTTTAATGCCTGAAAACAGGGCCGAAAATCGCTTATCATTTTTAAACATGCAAACCATTTTCATGTCTAGAGAGGAAAGCTCGTTTGAATTTCGAAAATTATCTTACACAGGAAAAAAGTTTTCGTATATCCACGCGAAAAATAATTGACGTGTGCCATATTTTTCGCCCTAATTCAGGGTAGGTTCGAGCCCCTCGGTGGGGACGTATATGAGCTGTTGATGATATATTTTTTACAGATTTTCATTTTAATTACCATTTTGGAACGCACGCACCCTAAAAAACATAGCCTAAGAGTTTGTTCATTGTCTTGGTTGTTTATTTTTATCGAATTAACTAAAAATTAAAAAGTATTATGGTAAAATACAATAATTAAGTCTTAACTTATAGAATTATATCGAAAATAAGAGAACTCAATGTGTTGGGTTTGAGAGGCATCTTATTCTCACCTCAAACCTTAGAATCCCTCGCGAGTTTCAGGAGTCTAATTTAAGAAACACTCGCTACGCTCGTGCTAGCCTCATTCTATTATATCCTCCTTCGCATGCTCTGGATTCAATATCAGTTCTCTGAGGAAAAATCAACATTCCTCTCTTACCCAACAAATAACTATTGTTGGACATAACAACAGTGTCTCGTAACAAAAGTGCATCTTATACTTTCGGAAACAAATTTTAAAGACTGCTTGAAATTTTCGTGTCCGCAGTAGTTTGCTCAGCATCAGATCTAAGGGAACAAACCGGAGTAACTTCTCCGTACGGCAGATTTAACAGGTAACCAAATTTATACGTTTGAAGGAAAGAAAAATAGTGCTTATCCCAAAAAAAATTTTTGCTTTTATAAATTATTTCATCAATGGCGCCGTCGCCGCCGCCACTATCAAGTTTTCACTTGGCTACGCTCGCTAGTGTTGTGTAAGATTTGATTTGTTCCTACAAATTATCAACATTCCAAATTTAATTCAAATCCGTTAGTACTTTAGGCGTGAAAGCTGAACAAACATCCAAACATTTCCAAGGAATTTATACAAAATGGTAAACAGCGTTTTACCATGTCTAATAAGCCCGTTACACAATGTCGCATTATAAGTGTTATGAAATTGTCTGAAATCGCTATGACGTTTACCGTCTGGGCCCTGAGGGCCATTTCACAAAACTACAAATTAGTGGCCTCTGGTGAAGTTATTTTAGATTCATAGAAAACAAGCAATAATTATTTCAGCGGCTTCTACAACGCCTTAGGGTTACCACGTTACTGTTTGCTGGATAAAGCTTAAAACTGATTCCGCGACAACACCCGCGACATTTTTGAATATTTTCTGTTTCTAAAACTAACAACGCTATATTCGCTACGCAATTACATCGTGTTATACTTGTAATTTGTAAATTGTATCGTTGTGAAACGAGCCCTCTCAACGCGTCGCCGTCGGGTCCTCTTCGTAATGAGCTTAACCCTCTGAGTGATTGACATTGACATTCGCAATTCATGTTCCTCGGCTTCAGAATAAAACTTCCCAGCTTTTATAACAAAGTCTCAGATTTCGTTGACTTGCTTTGAGAATCTTGATCCTGATGGACCCTTATTTTCTCACAAAATCGCAACTCAAAAGTACTTTTACCGGGAAATCACGCTTCTACAGACTGACAGCTGTTGGCTTGTCGTCCATCTAACAGCAATGTTTCCAGAAAATTAAGTTGCATATACTGATGATGATGACACTGGCGATTAATGGGCGCTGGCAAGCGCCGATGGCCTTGAGCATTTGGATTTTTAAACTCCGCCCACCGATTATTTACGATAAAATAGCGCCCCACACGGACCTTCGACAGGATTGTGTACTTAACTATCTCATGCAACTATGGTGCGATCTTGAGCCTCAATAGATGGCGCTAAAAGCATTTCTTATTCGTATATTAAAATTTTGTTTTTTAATACTTTAGTTCCATTAATTTTACCAATAAAGGTTAATAAATAACAGAGATATTATTTCTGGAAGCATTTTTGAGGGGTGACTTTGGCATGTTTTTTTATTAAGATATTTAAATTAAAACGTGTTTCTGAAACGAAAGTGTTTTCAGAAATACCCTCAAGAATAACATATCCAATTATCACTGCCATAAGTTAAACAGAATTTGCTAAAAAAATTCTTAAGGAAGCTGAATTAGCACTTTTCAGCGCCTTAATTTTCAGATACTATTCGAATTCTAGCATTACTTTTGGTTGAGGCAAGGCCAGCTCTAGCGTTGATGGTCGTTTCTCCATGGCACTCTTATTATATCGCCATTTGTTTGGATTTGGCGCAAACCGTCGCTCATCGCGACGCGTCTTCATGTTTAAGGCCACGAATTCATTTGCGCTTCTACAACACTTATTGATATACATTGTGACTGTGATACGAATACAAAGCTGTTTTTGCCGTTTCAGTAGTCCCGGCTGCTTCGCGCACTGAATGGATGAACGTGTATTCGAACTGCAAATAAAGTTGGCAATCGTTTCTTTTTTCATTTGCAACAGGGGAGGGGATCGGACTGTTCACTCAATCAATCAATCAGCCTATTGCAGTCCACTGCTGGACGTAGGCCGCCCCAAGGGTACGCCAAAGCGCACGATCACCCGCTTTCCTCATCCAGCCTTCACCAGCAACCTACCTCAGGTCATCAGTCCACCTGGCACTGGACCACGGAGACAAATACCTCCGTGCACTGGACTGAACTGTTCACTATATTTTATGTATTATTTTTAAAATATAGACTAGCAGCAGACGATTCGCGAAGAAAAAAACAGAATCGGTTGAAAAACGAATTTACAGTGATTTTTTAAAGTTTCAATATGTCTGTCTCTTTCAAAAACGATTTTTTGTATGGAGATTATATGGCGTTACTAATAAATGACGTCACAAGTGGGTATATCCTTCTCTGTCTAATCTTGAATTTCAAACCTTTATAACTCAGTCAATTTTAAAGATAGAGCAAAAATTCTTTTAGTTTTCGATAGCAGAAACTAAGAAGTTTGGATTTATAAAATAAAAGTAGTCCAATCCCCTATTGAGGATGCTGTCAATATGGTGGAAAGTGATGTGTGATGTTGAGAGCTGCTGCCACAATGCGCTGCTCGTCTGTGGGAATTCTTTATCAACTCTAAAGTTCATAAAAAATAACAAAAATAAAAAATTGCTTTGTTAACATTTTTAATTAGTATACCTTTGTCTAGCAGCATAGCCTTAGAAACTCGTCTTCAAAGAAATTAGGTGTAAACAAAAATTAAGTTAAAAAGTAATTGGCAGATCGGACTAACCGGACCGCTCTATTACGGAGGCTGTGGGAAGATTTTGTGACTAGATATTCTTCTTCTTCTTTGCGTGTCGATGACAAATTAAATATTTCTGACCCAGAACTTAGTCACTCCGACTGCACTATTTGTGGCGTCCATTAAGTCCTGCTGCGAACAGGTGACAGGGCAGGCAGGACAGGACACTAAATGAGCCATGGACTGCACCGCTCCACACACACAGTCTATGTTTGGGTGTTCCGAGAATCCCCACCTGAACATATTTTCCCAATAAAGCTTTTTAAAATTATTTTATCTCTATTTTTGATAATATCGCTTACCTATATAATTTATCGATTGAGTCACATCGCATCACACTAATTTATAAATGTGAAAATAGTATATTTAGATGTTGGGATGTTTATTCCGCTTTCGCGCATAAACGCGATTTGGATAGAATTTTGAATGGAGGTAGATTGTACCCATATTAACACACATAGTACCAGGATTAACACATAACAGATACTTTTGGCGCCATGTGGTGACGGCAGAGTAGAATACATTTGTCACCAACCCCTACTCTTCCCGTGGGTGTCGTAAGAGGCGACTTAGGAATTACACATTGAACAGGGAACGGGCAGCAGCGCTCTCTGATACAGTAACCTTTTAATCTGCGATCTCCAACCCACCTGCCAAGCGTGGAGATTATGGCGAAACCCTCCACTTAAGTGGAGGAAGCTCATAGTCCAGCAGTGGACTGTAACGGGCCGTTGATTTGATTTTTTGATTTTGATACTTTTTACGGGAAAAAACTTACCCCCACAGGAAAAATCTTACACAACGCCAGCGTTAGCTTCTTCGGGCGGACAGCAAGTCAAAAGTAATAATAGTCTCTTATAAGTATTCAGTACTAAAACCTCTCGTTCATTTACATCCTAATGCCTCTTTTAACCTGGATGTCTTTCTCAGCCTGCTCCTGAGGCTAATCTGAATTCATACAAATTTGTCCTAAAGAGGAGACGAGATAATAACCAGAATATTTTTACATAACAACCAGTCTATGAATAGAAAATATTCCGACATAACTGCACAGAACATACAGAGTGTAAGTGACAGGTGTTCACAAAATGATAGCGTTCAGCCCATGGTTCTGAAAAAAAGTAGTGACGTCATAATAAAGGTTCATAGACGAGCTACTTGAATTTTGTCCACGAATATATAGATGGAATGGGTTAGGGGATAGAAAACAAGCAGGAACTAATTTCGGCGCTGCTACTATGCTCTCCGTGATGAAGGTAGTTAGTAAGCACGTTGTTGGCTGCCTGCGCATAGGCCGAAGGTCGTGGGTTCAATCAAGTCCAGCCGGAAAGTTTACTTTTTGGTTGTTTCCTGAGAATAAAAAATATGCATGATTTAATTAAATTGGTCGACTTCAATTTATTCGGAGTGTTTAGGTTTCCTCACGATGTTTTCCTTGTAAGCGCGCCAAATGGTAACGTTCTAAAAACATTTATTCCCATTAGTTCTGTCTTAATTTATCTATGGTTCTGTTGAACGCTGAGGCCAGTACTAGGTATATTAATTCTGTGCCGTCTGTCCACTATGCCGAAAACTACATAAAATTCCCTTTAAAATATTTATACCTATTATTTTATTATTATTCTTTTGTTTTTTTTTTAGAGTAGAATGTAAATCTTGCGTCATTCATTATACTAAAAATAAAATGCTGCCGTGAACGTACGTACAAGTACTGATAATGTTGTTTTTAACTATTCTTTTCAACAGCTTTATAACGGGAAGTCAACGGGATTTTCACTGGCCCACATGCGGTGGGCGGAAAGACTAATGGTTCAATATAGTTGGGTTATATTATAACCCATGCAGATAAAGAATAGATATGAAAATGGCGGCGGGTACTTATGGTACGGTTGGCAAAACAAGTTCTCAAAAATAGTTTTTTTATTTTTCCTACTGACTTATTTTTGTTATTAATTATTCTTTTTTGATTATTATGATTGAAAACGGGACGGGACGGGTTTATTATTATTATTAATGAATGATACTAATAATAATGACAAAAAATATTAATAAAATAAATAAGGAGCAAGGACATGATAGGAAATTGATATTTTCATCAATTTATTTTCGAAGTCTCCTGAAGGTTAAATCGATGTAGCGGGATTCAGTTAAGCCCTCTGAACCTCCCCACATGCTCAGTTTCCTCCGATCGATTCAAATTGTTTCTAAATCCAACCCCTGATTATTATCATTATTTTTTTGCAGCGCGTACTTCACTGTGTGAGTATAGTCAGCAATAGATTGTGAGCGAGATAGCATGCGAGCGGACGCCATTTTCATATATATTCTTTATCTGCATGGGTTATACTATAGGATGAGTTCTGACAGCTTCAAAATTCTTCATACGACATTAACAGCTTTTTTATATTATTCAGTTTAAAACCATAATAGCTAAAAATTAAAAATAAAGTAACTTCACGTCTTATTTTTTCATTAAACAATATATAAATTTAAAATGAAATAATAATAAAAAGTTTTTAAAATTTTATTCTGTCCGTGCTCATCCCACAGTAACACAACTATAGTGACAACTATTGAGCCAAGTCAGTGGCCTTTGGCGGCTCTACAACACTGACACCAGGTTTTGTGAGGTCGGTTGTCGACCTTACAACCCTCACGATGATGATGATGAGTGACATTTTGATTTCTAGTATATCCTACCTATTTTTAATACGTTTTTATTAATTCGCTTTCATGTGTGTGTGTATGTGTGTGTTTCTTGTTTGATTTCCAATTAGAGTTTTTATTACTAGTAGCTCTGTGATCTACAGGTCGTCGTCGAGATGTTCTTTTTTCGAAGGGTTAAAATATGTTTCTTTTTACGTTTTTAACCCCCATTCTGAAAAACTGAATCGACAAAAAAATCCAAATAATTATAGAACCTGTTTTTGTAATGCCTTCAAAAGGTATGTCAAGCCTTCCGTATCGGCTATTATCGGCAGAAGCACACCCCGGACACTTCATACCGCCGTCGCTTTTAAATGCCTACTCCCTTTTACACACGCGTATGTGTGAGTGAACCAATTAATAACTAGGATGACTAAGCTCTACATAACGTCTAATTAAACACTACATTATGTAAATTGGTCGCTGAACAGCTACCTAGTTATTACATAAACACATTATTGATATTTCTCCAAGGTTTCGTAACTGTAATTAATACGGTCAATCACATCACACATTTAATTCTTAGAGTAACACAATTCGAAAACGTAAATACTTATCAAATCAAAGAAATAAACTAAAACAAACTTACGAAGCGACTGCGCATGAAAGCAATACACGCCCTTCCTGGTACGGTTGGTTGTGTTATCTTACCTCGCCCTCCTCCAACTCCAACATGTCAAAACTGCGGGGCGAGATGAGGAAACGCCGATTGGCGGGAGGAGGTGAGCGGCCATTCTGGGGCGCATTCCTAATCAGACTTTCAGCGCCGTCAGCGATCACAAAAGCAAAAAAACGTATGGGTTTTGCCTGCTGACAGTGATTCGGTACGCGATTACGGGTGCTTTAATCAATTCCAGCGCGTCTCGGAACGCAGGGCTGGTGACAGAATTATAAATATAAGCCATTGACATTACCATTGACTTGCACCATTTAATGGTGCAGATGGCACTTGCATTAATGGTGCAAGGTGGTGGACTGGTGCAAGTCAATGGTCCATACGGTACGGCGGGAATAAAAGCAGGTAGTCGTTACTCGAGCCCCTCGGTGGGGACTTGGGGGAGCTGTTGATGAGATGAGTCGTTACATGCATGAGAAACGTAGTTCTCTGGCGGTTACACATAATTACACACATACTAACGTACCCTGAAAACATTATAGGTATACTCCTTTGTTTAGGCAGTTAGATATCTTTAATTTTAATGTTATATTAATAATGGATTTGTCGGAATGTTCAATATCCAGTATATTATGTCTAGTCGAGACTGAACTTTTGGTTAAAGCCTACTTCACGCATGATTGGATTTGATTCATAGTAATATAAAGGTACTATGTCGAATGTTTTTTTTATTATATAGGCCAGATACTTAGTAAGATTTGATTACTGATTATAATCATACTACATTACAATCAATATTGGAATACCAAGCCTCCTTATAATAAATAGTCATATAATTCATAGCAAGCTTTAGGCATAATTAAAATATCATAGGTTTCCTAACAATAAAAAAATATATTTAAAAAACAAAATAACCGACTGCCTAAACAAAATACTTCAGGTACATAATAACTGAAAAGAAATAAACAAGTCCAGAACTCTGAAAACAGTACATAAAGTATTTTGTTTAGGCAGACGGGCTTTTTGTTTTATTTTTAAATTACTGATTACTGTCATGTCTTTAGTGACACTCGGACAATTAAGAGAAAATTATTGATGTAAGAATCATCAAAATCGGCCCAAGCGTTTGGTCTCTAGAAGGCCACAAAGGAACAAACATGCATACATACATATACATACATATACCTATACATACATATTATACCTATAAACACATTACCCTTCTTAGCGTCGCGCGCAGTCGGTTAAAATTATACATTCTACTTATCTCAAACATTCTCCTTAATAGCATATTGGTAGGTATCTGCCAATTTATTTTACTAAAAAGATGGGACATCTTTTTCGCTTTTAGTACAAGGTCATAAGCATTTGCGAACCGCGTCGACAAATTTGAGAGAGGCTAAAGCACTTTGGTTGATGTCACATTTTTTTTCAGATGGGGAAGTGATAAGTAGTTTGAGGTCAAAAACAGTGATGGTTAGCATAGTAGGACCAAATATGGGCCAAAGTTCGTAAAAAAATGTCTTAAATGTCATTTCAAGAACGCATTTTCGAAACTGAAATAGTATAGTAAAATTTTTACCAGCACATTTTCCTTTGCTGTTGTCATTGATTGACAGACTCTTTATTTGAAAAGTGTGTGTTGGTGAGATGAGACGCTAAAATTATACTTTCTCGAACCATGTTAATCGTAACAACCAACCAACCAACCATGTTACAAACTATATCATTACTTATAACAAATAAAAAACTACGTTATATAGCCAAACGGAAAACGTTTCTCTCCAAAACCTTCTCTTACAAATCAATAAAAAAAAACTATTGCCTAATCTAAAGAAGAAAGAACGGAAGAAGGCCTTCAAGTTTTTTCAATTTGTGTAAATTGCATCTCGACAGAGGACCGGGAACCCATTTCGAATTAATTAGCGAAGTAACTGCAATGCAGCGTGTTGGTTTCTCACGAATCTCATCTATACATTAATTGCTTTATTTATACTCACTCCTTTTTGGATCGCCGAGTTATCGCTCGTAGTATTCGCTACGACACGACTACGATACGGCTACGACTCACGGACGGCTACGACACGGCTACGACGCGGCTACGACCTGGCTACGACGCGGTTACGACCTGGCTACGACGCGGCTACTACGCGGCTACGACATGGCTACGACGCGGTTACGACACGGCTACGACCATAGAAAAGTAATTTGCGATATTTACGAGCCATGGATAAGGCACTGGGCGCCTTTAGTAAGTATTAATATGTAAACATACAGGGTATATGACAGGTCTCCACAAGATTATAGGATTCATTCAGCCCATGACTCTGAATCACTAGATTTTTTTGTGTCCATGGTTTTTTTTAGTACATTTACGTTTTCTGTACACAACAATACTTTTAAACAAATAAAACAGTGATATTTAAAAAACAGCAATGTACGAACCACGGGCGCGCATTGACCTTGCAGCGGCCGGTGTGGCTTGGATCTATTTTGCATGATATACTCATCAAACCAACAAATGTTGCAATTTTTTGTTCAACAAATAAGTCGCAGTTTATTTTTTTAAAACCAACACGAATATATCAAATCGGAATCCCGGAATGAAAGTATGTATCTATCTACTCGTATATGCAAGAAGTAATTTGGAAAAAATAATACATATCGTTACAATTCTGGCATAGAACCTGATTTGTATTTGCCGCTTTTTAACTAATTATTAACAATAAATTAGGTGTCACGGTGGACGTTAGATTCTCGGCAGTTCCAGGGGTAACTAATAATCCCGCTATTTATCTATGTCCAATGGAATATAACTCAAAAGGCGTAAAATATGACCACAAATTCAAACCTCCTGGTTCCTGGATTTGCCTGCACACGCCTCAGAAGAAATTCAAAGGTTGTGAGTGAGTGGTTGTGAGTGAGTGGTTGTGAGTGAGTGGTTGTGAGTGAGTGGTTGTGAGTGAGTGGTTGTGAGTGAGTGGTTGTGAGTGAGTGGTTGTGAGTGAGTGGTTGTGAGTGAGTGGTTGTGAGTGAGTGGTTGTGAGTGAGTGGTTGTGAGTGAGTGGTTGTGAGTGAGTGGTTGTGAGTGAGTGGTTGTGAGTGAGTGGTTGTGAGTGAGTGGTTGTGAGTGAGTGGTTGTGAGTGAGTGGTTGTGAGTGAGTGGTTGTGAGTGAGTGGTTGTGAGTGAGTGGTTGTGAGTGAGTGGTTGTGAGTAAGAACATCGGTAGTCTGGTGGCTAGGGCCACTGCCTCCGTCCGGGAGACGCAGGTTACCACGCCACGTACCAATGTGTTTTCGAATTTCGAATTCATATGTACGTTTATTCCACGCTCTTACGGTGAAGGAAAACATCGTGATGAAACCTGCACACTCCTGCGAAGAAATTCAAAGGTTGTGTGTGAAGTTGACCAACCCGCACTAGGCCAGCGTGGTCGACTAAGGCCTAATCACCCTAATTTAGGGTAGGCTCGAGCTCCTCGGTGGGGACGTATATGAGCTGTTGATGAGTCTGAGTGAACTTAACCAACCCGTAATGGTTAATAATCGCCCTCATATAACTTGAGCCCCTTGGTGGGGTTGGGACATTAGTAGATACGATAGATAGATACTACGGCGAATTCGTAATAAGGTCACACGGTATATTAATGCTCACCGAAATTACTGAAATGAAATATCAACTGGAAAAGCATTCGTTATCACCCGCATCCCGCCCGCTACAAACGTACCTGTTAAACTTTAACGAAGAGTTATACGTATGAGCTCAGGGATTTAACAAACTCACAAACCTATATTATTATGTTCTCCAGGTCTCCCGATTCGCGTGTATTAGGTTTGTAAGGTAACGTTCATTCGTTACTTACAAGTCTTTGTTAACGCATTTACGACCTTTGCAACCTTTTGAGATTTTCTTTGTACTAATAGACTTAACCAGCGTTTTGTAATATAGTCTACAGTTTTATTTAATAGCTTAGTGATCCCTATATCCACCTAAACTAGGGCACTAGCTTTTACAGTGCCTTTGCTCCCGGCTATACTATCTACGAAAGTAGTTGGTACACGAGCCAAGTCAGTGCTCTTTGGCGGCTCTATAACACTGACTCCAGGGTTCGTGAGGTCGGTTTTCGTCCTTACAACCCACACAATGCAGAAGAAGCAAAAAAATCAGGTAGCCAGCTCCCTATAAAATAGACGAATGCCACGGAAATACATAGAGATAAAGAAAACAAAAACCGGATGTCTACGTATTTATTTACCTTTGCTCGAGAGGAAATTGAACACAAGACCGGGCGCAAAAGTGAAGGTAAAACTTCAATGCTTATAATTCATAACTTCTATAGCACTTCTAAGGTCCTATTCAGAAGTCTGGGTTGGTCAGTTCAATTTTCCTAAATTGCAAAATCCAAAGCTGTTAATTTCAAAGACATATTTTAGGAATGAGTCACAATTAAAACCTCATTCAGCACTGCACTCCGTAAAGTTTTTACTCCGGGTCCACATCCGGTGGGATTGAAAATTCTAATTTCCGTACCTTATATAATTATAGATATGGTATTTTTAAAGTAAAATTGATTATTTTAAAGTAAAATTGTTTCTTTTAAAATAAAATTGTTATAAATATGGTTCTTTTAAATTAAAATTGTTTAGTACTTATTTATTTTATCTGGTGCTGTGCTCGCTCTCCCCATATCTTGTAAGTATTCCAAACAACATTCAAATTGAAAAACATGCCATTAGCGTACCAGTGTTTATTTAGAACTAACGGTCCGCCCGCGGCTAACGCTCGCGTTGTGAAAGTATCCTTCGGTTAATCCAAGATCAACCTATCTTCATTTCAAATCACATCCAAATCCGTATAGTAGTTTAGTTTAGCTCCTCGTACAGCATTACTGCGTATGATATTATAGAACGCTATAAACGCCGTACGCATTTTCGGAGTTGACTCAAACAATAATTTTTATAGCAGTTAACTCACCAAAAAGAAGCAAGAGTAAGTCGCTGACAGCCAAACTGAAGAGGTAATAGTTGGTGGCGGTGTGTAGTCCCGGCTGTTTCACGATAACCACGCACACACACACATTGCCCACTACACCGGTCAGGAAGATCACCACCAGCACAATACTTATTGGCACTATCTCCCACAATGGCAGTCTACGCGACCCCATCATCCACCACAGCATTTCTTCCTCACTACAGTTGAACATCGTCAAATTATTGCAACGGTTGTAAAAGTCATCGAAAGTTTCGTTGCCGCGAAGGAAAACTTTTGGATCCATTTTCAGGTTTTCCTTTACACTTTAAAATTAAACTTAAGTCACTAGAATGCGATAAACATGCCAAACAATTATTTTAAAAAACGAGTTATTAAGAATTGGGATGAAATAATTTATTTACGTTCAAAAGTTGCGAGTTGGGAGCGCAATCTAATGGTCGGCCACTGGAAACGTGTCCGCCTGGTACAGTTTCCCGCGTGAACTGGGAGGGAATAGCGGGAAACTCGGGCTGAAAACATGGAGCGGGCACCCTTAATGGCTTGATACATAAAGGTGTCTCTCAGACAGACGCGACTCGTAGCGGGACTCAGCTTGACAGACAGGTGAATTCTATGAAAAGTTACAATTAATTAATACAGGAAAACATATCGGACTATGGATAAAGTATTAATAATTGGATTTAGAGCACTGTAATTAATTAAACCTCTTTTTATTAAAATAAGATTATTAAAACTCACGAAAGTAGAGCGTTTAAAATTACATTTTTGTTCCAGGGATACAAAAACTATCGTTGCAATATATTTGAATCTTGTTTTCTTGTGACTAAATAAAAAATACACGTGCTCGAATAACATGAAGCGACCAAATGAATTTGAGTAACAATCACAAATCTGGATAAAAGGGCGAAGAATTTAATAAAATCAAGAACGTGATGCGGGTATATCCGGAATGTAATAAAGTGCTACGTATATATTTCGGGTGAGAGAAAAAGTATACTAGTCTATAAAATTTATGCTTTGAACAGTCGGTTAGACGTTAAATAGAGAAGGAAAACCAACAAAGAAATTAAAAGATTGTGTGTGTGTAGTCGGCAGAGTAGAAACATTTGTCACCAACCCCTACTCTTCCCGTGGGTGTCGTAAGAGGCGACTTAGGGACTACACACTGAACAGGGAATGGCCAGCAGCGCTCTCTGATACAGTAACCTTTTAATCTGCGATCTCCAACCCGCCTGCCAAGCGTGGAGATTATGGCAAAACCCTCCACTTAAGTGGAGGAGGCTCATAGTCCAGCAGTGGACTGTAACGGGCAAATTAACCTGAATAAATTTCGGTAGAATATGATTTAGAACCATATGGGCTGATCATTTGCCCAATCATTTTGTGCAGACTGATCACTTACATCTGTATTTCAGTCTCTCAGTTGGGCAGTGATGCACATTTTAATCGCCGCCGTAACTCAATAAACGTGAAACTGTAGATTTATACTGTATAACCATATTTAGCTAGTGTAAATACTATTTATGTGGCAAAATGATGTTTTATTTTATCTCAATTTACTACACGCCGCCGCCGCGCCCCGCCGCCGCCGCCGCCCCGTAGCACTCGCCGTAGAAGTAAGCAGCTTTGCTACGAAGCCGTCGTAGCAAAATGCGCGTCAATATACCTAGCGGGAACATCTACATTCATATTAAAGTGCTACATATTGGGAAAATCTAATTTAAGTTACCTACGCTTCAAGTAAGTACAAAGATTGAAATCAACTCTTAAATAATGCCAATAAAGCATTATTTTTTATTTATTTTATCTAGAAGTAATAAGTATTTTATAAATAAATAAAACAAACATAGCTAATATTTTTTTACAGCATGTTACATCATCATAACATAGGAGGCACTTTTACAGGGTATAGTTTTTTGTGATCCTGCTTTCAGCAGTTTATTACCTATATACAATATCACACGAGCACTTGCAGGGAGAGAGACAGTTTGCTCGCTGCGCGTGTTCGTGTTACATTGCGTCATCAACAGATCATATACGTTCAAACGTGGTTCAAACCAAGGGGCTCAAGCCTACTCTGAATTAGGGCGATCAAGTCATAGACGACCACGCTTGCGCAGTGCGGGCTGGTCGACTTCACACACAACCTTTGAATTTCTTAAGTGTGCAAGTTTCCTTGCGATTTTTCATTCACCGTAAAAGCGTCGAATAAACGTACATTTATAAATTCCAAAACACATTGCTATGATGGGGTTTGACCGCGTTTTCCGAATGGGAAGCAGTGGCCCTAGCCAGTCAGTACCAGCGCCTACATTGATATACTAGGTATAAAGGCGTAAGTCATACGCACTCAAAAAGCGGCACACCAAAAGTTGGCTAATTAGCCAACCTGAACTTAATCACGCGTCTCGCTTTGTCTCTTTTTCACACTTATGCTTAGTCTTGCCGTCCTTGTGTAAGTTTTGTGCCATGTTAAAACAACGTTTGCCTTGTAAGTGACCTATCTACGCCTTTTTACTTATAATATCATTGAACGCCTAGTATTGCGTAGTGAGAAAATAATAGAAACCCAATTTCTTTTAAAGTTACCCCAACATTCTTGATTTTATGGGCCATGCATGGTGCAATTAATTTATTAATAAAAATAATTCTCGATTATGTTAGCATAACATAAAAAAAGTAAAAAGTAAAGTATATTCATTCTTTCATTCATTCATAATTTTGTGGAGACGTGTCACTTGCACTCTGTACCTTATACTAACTTAATTAAATGTTAATAATAGAATAGAATAGGATACCCCAAACAGGCACACATTTAGTTCAGTCACTCTTATTATTAACTTACATTATGTATATTAACTCAATTAAAACAATGTAAATAATAGAAAAGAATACCCCAAACAGGCAGACTCGTAGTTCAGTTACTCTTATAAACTTAAAATATAAGCCCAACTTGTATTACATTTGCTGAAGTAAAACCAAACATGTTACTGTCTGTCTTATTAATTAGGCAATGAATGGGATATGAAGTAAATGAGACTAATTAGAGGACTTCCTTGTAACAAGTTAATTAGATAACTTAATTAAAGTGTTTTTACGAGACAAGCTGTGCGTTTGTGTGAGTGATCTAGTGAGGATCTGTAACTACAGGGAACTGACACACGATTTGATATAATTGTGGGTAGTCTCCAGGAAAATGTTTGAGCCAATCACACAAACGCAGAGTTCATCTCGCTATGTCAACTGAACTTTGCTTACTTTACTGGTCTCATGGGCTATTGATGTTGTAGCAAACACGTCGCGGCATGGTGTTGGTAAGTTGGTATGCTGCTGTTCTAAATAACTGCATACCGAGCAATTTAGCTGCTAAAAATTTATCCACCTTTGAATTTTGTCGCAGGCGCGCTGGTTTCCTCACGATGTTTTCCTTGAAATATACATATGAATTTGCAATTCAAAAACACATTGGTACGTGGGGGGGATCGAACTGCTGCCCCACCGGCTCCCAAACGTGCGCCATGGCTGCAGCTACGCCATCGACTCTCTTCTCTACTTTATACTACCTATTCTTATACTTTTATAAGAAAAAAGGTTCCTTTGGTATAGGAACGTTCTCCGTCGGGCAGCGTCCAGCTACGTTCCACCAGCTCGTGAAGTCTGGATACGTCTTCTCCCAGCCCCCCTCATGCAGCTTCTTACACAGTGAACAATACGGGTTCGTATCAGGAGTCTCATAAACACTGTGGAAAGAGTAATGGTTGCGCCACTTGAAGAATTTGTAGTATCTCTGTTTGTCTTCTATTATATCAAAGATTTCCTTTGCTAGTTTGTCCACTCCGAGTTCTCGCGCGTTCAGGTAGCTTCCTTCCGGCAAAAACCTGTCGAAAACATTTTATCTATACTACTCGTATTTTACGTAGATTAACAAGTGCAACACATGTTTGCAGTATTAAGGTTATTATTTTATTAGGTCAGGATACAGGAGCGTGATCATACGGATGGATGGAGGATGCATCTGTATCCTTGTTTTTAGATGTTATTTATAGATGTAAATAGGTAAACAAAAATGCTAGTCAAACAAAACCTGGATGGGATTTGAACTCTTTGTGTACTTAGTAGCTGCCGATTATATGAACTAGCGTTATTTTAATTTTTACTGAAGGAAAAATATATGTCTCCCAATAAAAAGTGCCTGTTGTCACTGTGGATCTCGAGTTTATGTAGGTATGTACTTATGTATGTAGCACTCTAGCTCTAACCTGGAGTAATTAGCAGCGCCAAACACGATCGGAACTACATAGTTTTGCAAAGAATTTAGCACTTTTTCAGTCACATAGTCTTCATCGAAAGAGTTTTCAAACGCCAGGTAAAAATAGTATTCCATTTGAAACATCTCCCAGCAATTTGGCAATAGTAAATCCGGTCTGCCACACTTATAATCACTGTGAGAACACTTTCCAAATATGTCCACATGTAATCGGTACATCGAGAGAGTGCCACGAAGCTCATCTACAAATTCCTCTCTCTTGCTTGCGGTTTTGCAGATTGACACCAACCATGCAACTGCCACAGTCTTCATCTGCAACTTCTCCTTTATATCATCCCCTATTGGCAGCATTTCACCACCTTTTTTCCAATGCATCTCTGGTTTTGGGCCAATAACTACACCTTTGCTATCCCTTACTATGAAATAGGGATATGGCAAATCTGAATTGAGTTTGTAAGTCCAGGTCAAGTTGAAAAAATCATTTAATTCTGGTTCACACATTGGATAGTAGTCAGCAGACTCGCCACTGTAATAAATGTACTTTTGCGTCCGTGATCTAGTTGTGGGTAAGTTGTCCAGTAGTCTCGGATTGTACCAGAAATCCGGCCCGTGGAACATAATAGCATCAAAATGTTGAATGCCCTTCAGTTGTGTCTTATTTGTGGTGACTACACAGTTACTCTTGGCACAATTTGCTTCCATGAAGGGCGCTACACTCGTCCCGAAGAAGGGTTCTACTTTTGGAGACGTCCAGTGTAGGATGTACTTGAAGGTGACTTGAAACCAGCGTCGAAAGGGTTTGTTGTATCGGGTTCTGTTGATATTTCTGTTGCGGAACGAACCCTCAGTAAATCGGATACTCTCAATACTTTTGTTGGAGAACTGTACATTAGCAAAAATAGTCATGAAAACCGAAGCCAAGAAGCACCATTTTATACAACAATTGCGAGGCATTGTTGCTAGATTTTATAGTATCGTTTCATTAGGTATACTTTCATAATTATTATTTATTTAGCAGGCACGTACGACCGTACGTGGGTGCGCGTAGTTACACGTTAGACTAATGAGTTTGTTAATGATAGAAGAGAAGACAATCACAATAGTAGTTTATATTGCTAATCATTGTTTACATACTACCTATATATTTTTGTTTACCTTCATCCGGAATGCAGATTCTCTACGTCTACGTCGTGCAGTTTCAAACGTGAGTCACGCACCTTATCGAAGTAAAATAGTTTTAGACTTTCCCAAGTTGAACTTAATAGGATAGGTAGGTTCAGTGCAAGAGTTTTCCTAATCCTCTAATGAAGACCAAAAGCCGAAAAGCCTCCGGTTTATACTTATATAACATCTTTTAAAAAATACTGTTATAGAGTGATATGAATACATGCCCAAGACAAAACATTTATTCGTGCAGGATCGTTCCTTGGGACTGCAAAAGCGAAGCATATCCTGAATTCTGGAACCTAGGGTGTAAGTGTAGGGTGCATTTTATAATTTGTGTGATGAGATGAGCATTTGTGTTGGCCTATCTGGAAACTGATTTTCAACAGCTTAAATACGTCCCCACCGAGGGGCTCAAGCCTACCCCTAGCCTAGCCTACCCTCGAGGCTTTAGTTTACCATGCTGGCCCTGTGCGGGTTGGTCGACTTCATACACACTTTTGAATTTCTTCGCAGAAGTGTGCAAGTTTCCTCACGATGTTTTCCTGTTTCAAAGCTAGAAGTTGTTTTTCTTTACCAACTTAATTATTATCTATCTATGTATCTATTACATATCAGATATTTGAATAAATTTGATACCAACCCAGGTACGCGTATATCTAATGTGTAATCAGGTGGCCAGTATGTGTTCCCTCCCACATATTTTAGCTAACAAGCTACAAATAACTTTATGAAAACATCCGCCGCCCCGCCGCCCCGCCGCCCCGCCGCCGCCGCATCTGTCCCGTCTCCGTGGCAGAGCTGAAGATTTCGCAGCTAATTACGGAGGATACGAGTTCGATTCCCGTGGGGACATTGTCAAGCAAAAATCTCTTTATGAAACTTTCCACAGTTTGGTTAGGACAATGCAGGCTAAATCACCTGATTTTTAGAAAAGAAAAATTATGGCGTGCTGTGAAAGGCACGTTAAGCCGTTGGTCCCGTTACGAGCCATGTCAGTGGCCTTCTATTGATATTTATATTTTATCAGATTGCCTATGAAATTATCTTATGTATGTATGTACCTGAGTCAAAACTATCGTAATATATAAGGTGCCCCGTTATTAGTGTCAAATATTTTCAGGGCTGAAAGATGTGACTCAGGCTGGCTGGACAATTCTTCCAAATGAACCTCGTTTAAGTAGGTCAATACACAATTTTAGGTGACGGCCAATCACGCTTATTTCAGTTTATGTGACGCCAGAGAACCCGAGATAATCGAACGCAAACGTGTCCAGCCAGCTTGAAAACCCTCCGAACAGAAGGGATTCTAACTATTTCTTGCTTATTATTACTGCGTCACCTAAAATTGTGACAGGTATCCAGTTTGAATTTTCGAAGATACGTATAGCCATTTAGCTAAAAAACAATGGAAAGCGTGGCCAGCCAGCCTGAACTTACGTATTAAACTTCTGGCTGGCACCTCTGAATCTCGAGAACGAAAGCGTTTTCGTACAAGGTCTTTTTACTAGCATTTAGTGACGGAATTTGTGACAGTCATAGCGTTTGTTTCATGGCATCACATAAAGGCGTTTACGATAAATCGATGAAAACTTGGTGCCAGCCAGCCTGATTTCAGGCTGGCTGGCTCGTTGTATCTGCGCTGTCTGATGGTCTACGGCTTCCAAATTTTCTTCAACATTTAGTGACGGGGACGATTAAGATAACCTGTAAATGTGACGACGATCCCTCCCATAGTTTCAGAGATATTGATCATTGTTATTTTCCCATACAAACTTTTTAAATTGTTGCGCTCACATAGCAGCTGTAATTTATCATAGAAGTAGTGTAAAATTTAAAGTTCTTTGATTATATCTAAGAAGAATGCTTCAAAAGTGCTTCTTTTCTTGTTTTTTATTTGTACGCTGGTACAAGGTTATCGTTCTTTGGTAAGTACATGAAACTTCAAAAGTCGCTTCATATCGTGGCCCAACTGCGCCCACAACTGGCAATACCGTAAAACCTAATATAAAAAAATAAAAACATACCCTGCGTTCCGAGACGCGCTAAAATCGATTAAAGCACCTGTAATCGCGTTCCGAATTACGCAAAACTCATACGTTTTTTTGCTTTTCTGATCGCTGACAGCGCTGAAAGTCTGATTCGGAATGCGCCCATAGTAATTTTTACGGGCTCAAAAAGGTTTCGCATCCACAACCGTAAGTAAAACCAAACGCGCTGAAATCGATTAAAGCACCCATAATCGCGTTACGTACTTACTATCAGCTGTCAAAACTCATACGTTTTTTTGCTTTTCTGATCGCTGACAGCGCTGAAAGTCTGAATCGGAATACGCCCCAAATAAAAAAATGCAATTTTGACATTTCATTTTGGCTTTCTGATGAGAAAATTTGTTTGGCGCTTGTTTGATTGATTTTTGTTAAAATAACACGTGAATGATGTGTTTTTAGAACGTACATTATAAATTCAATACATAGAATAATTGTGAAAGTGTAAAACGATTGTGTGAGGCTGTGGGGCTAAATGAGTGAGGACAGCAACTTGTCCCAAAATATGACTAGCACGGAGGCTGATTCCTCACAAACACACGGACATGAAGGTAAATAAACAAGTTTCTAGGTTCAAACCTATGTAATCTAAGCATTCCACAAGCTTGTAACTTCTCCACCTACACCTTTCTTTCCTTAAAGGCAAGATTGTTGTACTATCTACTTGCTTCTTGTAGGCTTATTCAGGTTGCCTACTGGTCTAGCGATTTCTACACGATATCCGTATATGCAAAGTATCCTGTTGCTTTGCAGATTTGTAGTAAAAAGAAAGTCATTTTTTGTGTTTATTATTGTAGTGACAACAGCACTGGCAAGTGCAACCTCTGAAGACAATGCGTCGAGCAGCTCAGCCCCTGCGGGCGAGGGTGGCGCTTCCAGGCAGTCCAACCTGCAGCGCATCCAGCAACGCAAACAGCAAGTCTATAACTGGCCACACAACAAGAAGCTTCTCAAACTGGCCATATACTCTGCTTGCCAGGTATTTTTAATATTTCTTTCTAGGCAGGCGGTTCACATCACCTCAAGATTGTTTACCATAATGTTGGTGGTATTTCATTATTGCATAAGAGCACTTTGCAAATTCTGCATATCAGCATTTTTTTAACAAAATAAAGTTAAAATTATATGTCTTGAGTGTGAAATTTGTTGTGGAGTGATAATTCAATTTTGCTACTTTTAGCACATATGCACAATTTGAGTTTGTTTGATTTAAACATAATGCTCTTACACTGCATTTAACTGTCACTGATAATGTAGATCTGCATAGTTTCTTTCTAGTTTTTTTAGTTTTTAATAATAATTTATGTGAATACACCTGTAAAGGTAGGATCTGGAGACCCTTACATATTATTAAGTAAATTCATCTGCAAAATTGTTACCTAGATTTATATTCACAATAAAGATTTCATTTCATTTTCATAGTTAATTAAACCATTCATACCAAAAATAATGATCTTTCCTTCTCTATTTGACTCATTATTAAATTTATCAAACAATATTTTGTGTTTAATTACAGAAAAGCCCTGGGCAAGATGCTACAACATAGTATGATAATAATTTTTTTATGCCTTCTAAAATCAGAAAACACTAGTTAAAAAAATATATTATGTCTGTTTTTTCCCCACTACCAGACTCCAGACTGCAACTGTAATGGCTGGAAGACACCAGTACCGCAGCAGGCCCTGAAAGGCAATGCTCGCGCTGATAACCAGCCGCTGGCCAGCTTCAATGATCCCTGTCGCAACTGCAATCATATACTAGGTAAGGTTCACAACAAAACTAGAAGATGAGACATTTTTTGCATTTCTCTTAATAATTTTTTATCCTGAACTAGCTTTCCGCCCGCGGCTACGCTCGCGTTATGTAGATTTTCCAGTTGGAATAAGACTTTTTCCCATATAAAGTATCCTATGTGTTAATCCAGGATGCAAACTATCTCCATTCTAAATTTCATCCAAATCCGTTCAATAGGCATGCAAGCAGAACAAATATCCAAACATCTCTACATACATCCAAATAAATTTTCACATTTATAATATTAGTGTGAATTGTAATTAATGCAGATTCTTTGTACAAATGACTGAAAATATACTATTAGATTTAGTTTTTTCTGGCTTGGTATTTTTGGTGTAAAAAATACCATCAATTTGTCAGAATTGTTGAGTAAAGTTAGACATGGTATATTTACAGCACCGACTGTCATTCGCTTGTTGTTCAACTTTATTGCAACAATTTTGCGTCGTTTATCTGCAAATACAAGATGTACAAGTACGAATTAATTACCCAATCATGTCTTTGCTTAAGGTTAAACAGCACAATCAATTGAAACGCAGAAAACCAAAGGTGGTCACTTTTAACAGTTACAACTTTAATAACTTATTGATTATATTTAGGATTATTATATTATTGTTATAATTAGCCTGTAATGTCCCACTGCTGGGCAAAGGCCTCCCCATTGTTCCGCCATTTCTCCCGGTCCTGGGCAAGCTCCCACCAGTCCAGTCGATAGGCGTTTAACTCGTCTCGCCATCTTTTTCGGGGCCTGCCTCAACGTCGGTTCCCGTCTTGAGGAGTCCACTGCGTGACGACTCTCGCCCACCGTTCTGGATGGTCAGTCCCATTTTAGTTTCGCAGTTTTGCGGCCCACGTCAGCTATTTTAGTGTGAGAACGTAGGGTAGTGTTCCTAATATGATCTATCAGTTTAACACCTAGGATACTACGTTCATAGGATTATAAAACAATAATTAAAATATATTTGTAACCCTTTTACTGTCGTGAAACACATAATAATTTCGATCGAAGTCACTGACAATAAGTAAATAATTTATTTCAATTGGTGGCCCCACTGCAGCTGAATGCTAAATTTTTCATCATTAATCACTTGCAGAGAAGCATGTCAGTCAGTTGCAAGGCCTACCTGTAAGCGAGGTTAACCGATTGCTGGGAGCTGTGGTGGATGTGGAAAACATCTTCATGTCCATGCACCGGGAAGACGACCATGACACCAAGAGGGTGTACTACTATTTGTTTAAGGTAAGCTAGTTGATGATGATTAAGCTAAAGGTTCTCTTCCTTTGTAAAGTAAAAAGATTTAAACCCATTACATACCAGTGTTTAGATTAAGTATGACTCAATGTTTTTACGGTAAAGAACACTGTGAGGAAACCAGCACAGCACCTTTGAATAAATTCAATCAAAAGTTGTGTTTGAGTAAAATCTACAAACTTTTATTGAGTCGGTGTTGTTCTGGGTAGCCCCGCTCGAGCCGGTTGACAGTGACATATATAACCTGACCTAATCATCGATCTACTCCGTAGCTCCTCCGCAAGTGCATCCTGACTCGCAGCACGCCGCGCATCGAGGGTCCGCTGGGGCAGCCCCCGTTCGAGCGGCCCTCCATCGCGAAGGCCATCACCAACTTCGTGCTGTACAAGTTCAACAGCCTGCCGCAGCGCGAGTGGCAGACCATGTACGACCTGGCCAAGATGTTCTTGCACTGCTTCAACCACTGGAACTTCGAGGCGCCCAGTGTTAGGAAGCTGGTGAGTGGAACTTCATTCTGTTTCTGTGTGTGTAACAAGTATATTCAACGGCGGACCGCTCGCGTTATTTAAGATTTTCCCATGGGAATAAGACTTTTACCCGTAAAAAGTATTTTATGTGCTAAACCAGGTTACAACAGATTATTTCCATTCAAAATTTCATCCAAATCCATTAAGTACTTTAAGCGTGAAGGTATTTTACATTTATAGTATTAGTGTGATTCAACTTATCCAAACTTGCCATTCAGCAATCGAGGGTATTAGTATTTTTTCTGTTATCTGCTTAAAAGAAGAAAACACACTTTTGCTTTACATTCGTTTACATTTAACAAAACAACTTATCTTAAATTAATATTTAATTTTCAGCAAGTTTCGAATCCAGAAGACATATCAGCATATCAGATTAATTACACAAGGTAAGTTAAGTTTTCTATGGAAGTAAACCTTTACTGAACATTTTATTTAACACGATCTAGGAAGTAGAGGGCCCGAAGTTACGAGTATTCATAAAATTCATCCGTCGAGCGTCGGTGGTCTAGTGGCTAGGGCCGCTGCCTCCCGTCCGCGAGACGCGGGCTCGATCTCCACCACTGTGTTTTCGAATTCATATGTACGTTTATTCGACGCACTTACGGTGAAGGGAAACATCATGATGAAACATGCACACTCCTGCGAAGAAATTCAAAGGTTGTGTGTGAAGTCGACCAACCCGCACTGGGCCAGCGTGGTCGACTAAGGCCTAATCGCCCTAATTCAGAGTAGGCTCGAGCCCCTCACTGGGGACGTATATGAGCTGATAAAAATCATCCATACCGTTAATTTTGTATCTTAAAGAGATTATTATACAAAAATAATACAAAAAGATATCCACATGGCATGTTAATTACAGATTGTCTTTTAATAAGTTAAAAAGCGTCGGTGGTCTAGTGGTTCGGACCACTGTCTTCCGTCCGGGAGACGCGGGTTCGATCCTCACCACGTACTAATGTGTTTTCGAATTTCGAATTCATATGTAAGTTTCTTCGACGCTCTCACGGTAAAAGAAAACATCGTAACGAAACCTACCACACTCCTGCGAAGAAATTCAAAGGTTGAACTAGCCTGGTCGACTAAGGCCTAATCGCCCTAATAGGGGCTCGGACTACTTTTTATTTTATTTTATAAATCCAAACTTCTTAGTTTCTGCTTTCGAACACTAAAAGAATTTTTGCTCTATCTTTAAAATTGACCGAAAAAAAAAGGTTTGAAATTCAAGATTAGACAGAGTTTCTTCTGGCCGTTCTTCTCCACAGAGGGCGTACACTGGTAGTGAACGTGCCATCCATGATAGCTTTGACGTCGAAAAATTATTTGTAAAAATCTTAATTCGAATAAAAAAAATTGACTGACTTTGAGGCACATACCCATTTGTGACGTCATTTGTTAGTAACGCCATATAATCTCCTTACAAAAAATCGTTTCCTATTCAGGGTAGGCTCGAGCCCGTGGGTGGGGACGTATATGAGTTGTTGATGATGATGATGAAGCTAGTGAGGCCGGTTATCGGTTGACCTGACGAATATAATTGACGATTGAAAAAAAATCTAGTGAAGCACTAATAGGGGATCGGACTGTTCACCATATTTAATTAATTTAAAGTTTCAATATGTCTGTCTCGTATGGCGTTACTAACAAATGACGTCACAAGTGGGTATGTGCCTCTCTGTCTAATCTTGAATTTCAAACCTTTATAGCTCGGTCAATTTTAAAAATAGAGCAAAAATTCTTTTAGTGTTCGATAGCAGAAATTAAGAAGTTTGGTTTTATAAAGTAAAAAAAAGAGTAGTCCGATCCCCTATTGTAACTGAATGCCCTGTCACCCAGATGGTTGGTGTTCTGTCACGTGCCGGCGTTCTGCGACTCCCTACCGCACTACGAGACGTCGCTAGTGTTCGGCCGCACATTGCTGCGCGCCGTCTTCAAGTCCGTGTGTCGCCAACTCATGGACAAGTGCCATTCGGAGCGGGACCGCATGCCCCCAGAGAAACGGGTGAGTGGAGGGAGAAACGGGGTAACTTAGGGAGAAAAGGGTAAGTGGCGGGAGAGTGGAGTGGAGGAAGATACAGGGGTGTGGGGGGAGAAACAGTGAATTAAAGGGAGAAACGGCGTGTGTAGGGAAAAACGAGTAAGTGGAAAAAGAAACGAAAGAGTGTAGGGAGAAAATGAAAGAGTGTAGGTTGAAACGGGACAGTGGGGCAGAAACGGTGGAGTAAAGGAAGAAACGGGTGAGTGGTAGAAGTGTGGGGAGGAATAGGGGAGTGGACGGAGAAATCTGTCCAGTGTAGGCAGAAACGGGAAGGTTTGGGGGGAAATGGGTTAGTATAGGGAATTGTGTTTAGGGGGAAATGGGTTAGTATAGGGAAAAAACTGATTATTGTAGAGAAGAACGGGGAACTGTAGGGAGAAACGCGTGAATGTATGGATAAACCATATCACGCAACAAAATTAGTGTAAGTGTAATTATTATTAATAATCCGTCCTTTCGTTTTTTTTACTTAAATAAGTAAAAGTATATTTGTATTGTATTGTACTTAAACTGTTTCTCTTTCCCACCAGGTGCTAGTTCTGACGCACTTCCCTCGTTTCCTGGCGCTCTTGGAGCAGGAGATCTTCAGCGCGTCGTCGCCCATCTGGGACCCCGAGTACAAGCAAGTGCCGCCCAACCACCTGCAGTCCATCATCGACAATAAGACCGGTGCGTACTTCTCCATCTCGCTTGCATGGCTGGGGCGCATGGTTCATGGAACTCATACTCATTGCATTGTCTGCGTTTTGTCTTCGTTTTTTCGTAGTAGAACTGTGTAACTGTTGGTGTTATTTGAATAGATCCATTTTCGCTGTTGGTAGGCCAATGGCCAAGATTTTAAAACTGTTTTTGGACTTTAAAGACGCTGCTTTGATTGATGCGGAATGTTAGGAAATCGATCCTTAAAGTGGATTTATAATTCAAAAAGTTTGACCAACGAAGCAGGCTTCATGTTGCAACTCGAGGTTATTAAAGGACTAAATGCGTGAAATCGCCATGATTTTGTTCCTGCTCCCTTTGCATTGTGATTCCACTTTAACTTTTCGTTGCGTCGCTAATAATATTCTATGCATAATTATTAATTTGTTGTCATCTGTCTGTAAAAAGTTCAACAGAACAATAATTGTTGTAGAATCCGGTATAATGACACGCAAACACGTGGCTTTGATTACAGCGGCCTAAGGGCGAATTAATCGAGTCTTTGCCATGTAAAACCCTTGGTTTCTATTACTTATTTTTTTATTTGAAATAAAAAAATAAGTAATAGAAACCAAGGGTACATCGAATATACTACAAATGATTGGAAAATTATCCCTGTACAACGCACTGAAACGCGAAACGTGCATCCTGCGAAATCAGTACTGTCATCGCTAATCGTAGTGGTAACCCTAGTCATACAAGGATTATGTGTGCTTGTGTAATATTATTTAATTTTTATTTATTTATTTTATTATTTATTGTACACAATAAAGTTAACAGAAAATGATCACATAGAAAAACGACACAACAGGCACTGCTTATTTCTAACGAAATGTCTTACAGCAGACCTTTTATTATTTTTGCCCAGATTTAAATCTTTGTACTGTCTTTTCTACCATTGTCTTTTTCTAAAACTATGCACGCAAGCTATAATATTATGCACTTTTGATTAGAAGTACTATGATACATTGTTTTATTTTTATTTAAAATTGTAAAGTCCAAGTAAATAATAGTCAGTCCAGTAGTAAACTGGGTTCAAATTGTAGTAAAAATACTTGATCTTGTTTGTTAAATGTACGAGTAATATTGAGACATCGAAACAATGTACTCGGGAATAGATATAAAAAACATGGTTTAAATAGGTTTTAACGTGAAACTTATAGTAGAAGCAACAGGAACTTCGAAATTTAGCTTCACCATTTAACATACTGTTATTTTAACTTATACAAATCCTAAAATCTTTATGATTTCTTTCTATAACATTTTTATCCCGACCCAACGCATAAACATTTTTCATTCTCATTTAGTCACACCACTGAACAACCCATCAGTTAACCCTTGTGCGATGTCGACTGCACGTTGTGTATCAGTAGCGGCCCGTAGCAGTAGAGTAGCGATGTATAGCGTAGTGTTGTGTGCAGCGCGGCGCGGCGAGTTCGAGCGCGTGACGGCCGCCGGCGCCGGCAAGGACGGCTTCACCACCGTCTCGCTCTCCGCAGGTAAAGTGGCGGACTCTCACTGTCGCGCTCTAATCCTTCATTTAAGTTCGTCCGTTCTTTCACCTTTTAAAGATTAAAAAGGGACAGGAGATGGCTCTATTACAGCTGTCCAACATCGAATTTGAACCTGACGCGTCGATTGCACAATTTTAGAGAGTACGTAAAACATCCGACTAATCTCTTAAGCCCAAGTCACACAGAGCGGGAGCGGCGCGGTCCGGGGCCGGGACAAGCGGGACGGCGCTATGCCATGCTATAGCACCCTCCCGCTTTCCCGGCCCCGGACCGCCCCCGGCACGGCTCTGTGTCACTTGGGCTTTAATCTGACAGCTACGCCCTTATTTTAGGTTATCATTCATTCAAAACAATATCATTCGTTCATCTGAATTCATCACCTTCGCTTTCATTGGTCATAAAAACGAAATTAGGATTAGAGCATGACTGTGTGAATCTGTACCAAATATTTAAGATTGTGTCTTAAATATTAATAGTTTAAATACCAGTATTATTATTATTATTATTATTTAAAGAGTTGTCAGACAATCCCCCATTCGTTGCGTGATCTGTAATGGTTCATGCAATCCACTGAGTCAACAAATATAAACAGTCAAAATAACTGAAAAAAGTTAAGAAAATAAAAAAAAATGTTTCTGATTAATAAATTAATAGAAAGCTTCAAAATCGTATTCATTATTCATAATGTTACCAACAAGGTAAAAATATTTTAACATAACTTGGTGTCCGCTGCTGACAAACATTCAAAGAATTCTGTTTTCACGATGTCTATATTGGATTGGCTCAGTTATAATTACCATAAATATTAGGCACCATAAGAACCTAAAACAGATCACTAAATCAGCAGCACCGTACGATGTGCTAAAGAGAATAAGATATTTGTTTAAAAGTCGTCTGAAAAGTGTCATCTACTCGTGCATGCTAGTTTAAACAATTTATGTTTCTCTACTAATTTGTATGGTCCATTCGCAGCTCATCTTATGTTATCCATCCGCTTTGAATTTTAGCTATTCTATTAACTGTACAACTGCGAGTGTGTTTTAATTTATGTTGTTGTTATAAAGATATAAATTACAGTCTTCTTCTTCTTAGCGTATCGGTCTGTAAATTTGTAATAGCGACATGTCGCACCTTCAGTTTTACACATTCATAGGTCGCTACGTTGTACACCGTACTGATTATAGATGGCGCTACCACGAGATTCTCGTGACGTCATCACGCTTGTATCTCGCTGTTTGAATCGTGGGCTCGCCCTCTTTTTCCCGACCGTCACCACTGAGGAATTACACGCTTCTACCTAGCCTACCACACTGGCCTTTTATTCCTACACGGTTCATAAACGGCTATTAAATATATGCGGACCAGTCGCAGCTACGGATATAGCATTATCTACGGATGTAAAGATCCTCGCGTGTGCAGGTGTTAGGACACGCTGGGCAGGATAACATGTGTGCCATTGTCTGGGGAGAGACACCGCACTGACATGCACTATCCGAGCTGCACAAATTCTCCTTGCTAAATTACAGTAAAACTGTTTTTATTGTTATTTTATTATTAAGCACTGTTTTGGTGAATGTTTCCATTCCACTACACCAAGCATTGTTTGTGTAAATAAATGGCTTCACAAGAGACAGACAGTAAAGAGAGGCCTTGCCTTGCAGTAAAACCTTTGATGAAAACCTGTGAGATAACTAATTTCTTGGTTTAGTGGAATAGCTCCTCAAACAACCTCGTTTACATTATTTTTAACAACACAGACCAGGTAAAAGTCCAACAAAACTGGACTCTACATTCAAACCTTACATTCTCAAATTCAACCTCAAAACTCCCATAGGTTCAATAAAGCAGGAGGGTTTGAAGCGCAGCGCCGAGTCCCGGTCAGGCAGCGAGGGGGGAGGGGCCAAACGGAGGAGGGTGGTGGAGGAGGGGGGCGATGACGTCAGCGAGCGCACCGTGGCAGACATCGTCGCCACCATCAGCGACCCCAACTACATGTGCGGACCCGACGTGAGTGGCGTCCAAAGGCCTAGGGAGTACGCCAATAGGGCTCGCACCCAGAGCCGTAAAACACTAGTGGCTCTGTGAGCTGTAGACCTCGCGAGTATTATTTTTTTATATGGCTGATTTATGATTTTTTTCATATGTTCAGCAGTGGACGTCTTCCGGCTGAGATGATAATGTTTTTTTTACGTTTTCAACCCTCATAACTCCGTCAAGTATATTTCATTAATTCATTTTTAAAAATTTCCAAAAACTAACTCGACAAAAATTCTATTAATTTATCGAACCTGCTCACAAAATTTCACGAGAAACGGTTGAGAAACGCGACCTATAGATTAGAATAAACAGATCGACGGATGGAAAGATGGACAGTCATACAGAAAGCAATTTTGGCCAAGCTGAAACGGAGACGCTTCGAGCTCAGTCGACGGCTCCGTAGCCCAAGTGGTAGTGTATTTGCGTCCGACGCACAGGGTTCGAATCCCGCCCAAGGCAAACATTCGTGTAATGAGCACTTGTGTTTGCCCTGTGTCTGGTTGTTGTTTATCTATATAAGTATGTATTTATCTATTTGTGTAATGTATATCAGCTGTCTGGTATCCATAGTACAAGCTCTGCTTAGTTTGGGATCAGATGGCCGTGTGTGAAGAAGTCCACACATATTTATATATTTATTATTTAAGTGGCGCCTCTAGCGGAAGAAAAAGGCATTCCCTATTGGTGGAGGGCGGTGAGGGACCCTCCTATACCTTACCACTTTGTGGAGGAGGGGGCGATGACGCGAGTCCCTCTTATAGTAAAACAAGGTCGGAGAAGAGAGGGAAATTCGAACGGTCGTATGAAATTAAATTGATCTTTATAAAAAAATAATTGTTATGTGTCCATGGCACAGTAATGAACGCTGATACCGTGTTCAATTAAGCTCCGACTCAATTTGACGAATATTTTAAGAAGCATAACTTAAATATAATCGCTTATTAAAACACAGGCCAATCTCTGCAAATTATTTCTAAAAATTAAAAGGCACTCATTTTTGTACCATGCCAGATCATATTTTTGACACGACTGCCCAAAAATAGGAGTGTAATGTGTTTAGGGTTCATGCATGTAGGTAGGTATGTATGTGAGTTTCTTTATTCCACCATAACTTGTAAATGCCTGAACAGATGTGTGGGGTATCGTTAGATCACCCCGAATGACACTGGCTATTTATTTTGGCACGGCAGACGTGTTTTTTAATTTTAGATGATTGTTCCAGGCGTTGTTCCAAATGCAAGCGCCGCGCGATGAGGCAGCCAAGCTAGAAGAACAGCGCAAGATGATAGAGTTCCACGTGATCGGCAACTCGCTCACCGGGCCCGTCAACAAGCAGACCATGCTGTGGCTTATCGGTCAGTGCTCGAATTCTGTCCATCTATTCTAATGCTGTTTATTAAGCCCGGTATTCACGCATTCATGCACATGACCACCCAAGCGAAGCCTTCTCCATTCGGCTCGGGATCGGTTTACATCGGTCGGCTTATATTTTTGTATTGTACACATTTTGTTTTGATAAATGCCGGGTCAATTACGTTCGCTAAATATCTTAAACCTTTTGACTTTGGTATTAGGGTTTCGAAGTTCCCGGATTTTTCACATTCCCGGGAATTCCCGGGATCGGTTTATATATATATATATTAGGGAGGAATAATTTAAAAAGGATTATTTTTATTATTCGTAAAACAGTCTTAATTTTTAATCACATCATAACAGCATCTTTTCAGTCAGAATATACTTTTATAATCAAAATGATTAGAAATTCTTAATTCGAATTCTAAATTTAACAACTTACTTAGCTTTACATTTTAATTTATAGTTTTTAGTTTAGAGTAACTATATACAGCATGAAATTTACATCGTTTTGTTCCCGCCGTGAAGTGATAGTACCCGTCAAACTGAACAACTTTTCACAAAAAAAAATCCTGCGACAGAAATATTTTTGTGCTCTATACAAAATGGGTCGGTCGGGCGGGACTCGGGAGTCTCACTTTGTATGGAGACCAAATATTTTTTTGTCACATGATTTCTTTTTTTCGCAAATACATATGTAGTTGTTCAGTTTGACGAGTACTATCACTACACGGCGGGAACAAAACCATGTAAAGTCCATGCTGTATATAGTTACTCTAAACTAAAAACTATAAATTAAAATGTAAAGCTAAGTAAGTTGTTAAATTTAGAATTCGATTCGAATTAAGAGACGTCGAAAAATGATTTGTAAAAATCTTAATTCGAATAAAAAAAATTTGACTTTGACTTTGATAATTTAGAATTTTTTCCCGGAAGTTTCTTCTGGCCGTTCTTCTTCACAGAGGGCGTACACTGGTAGTGAACGTTTGTGGCCATCTTTATTGGCAATCTTTTGTTTCTACCTGTTCGAATAATGAAAACGCTCTAAAAAGTCATGTTTTATTCGCTCTGCTACAATTTACAGTCACTGTGTCATTGATATTTGTTTGTTTTAATATAAAACGCAGTTCATAAAACAGTTATTTTAACTTTTGAAACGTAATTTAAATTCCCGACATTCCCGGGATCTCGGGCGCATATTTCCCGGGAATTCCCGGGAACGGGAACTTGAGAACGAAACCCTATTTGGTATGTTTTGTAAGATTTAATATCATAATGCTAAAATTCATTCATCTATGAAATGATATTGTAACATATAAAATCAACCACAGAACATACAATACAACGCTTTTATTTCAGGTCTTCACAATGTGTTCTCCCACCAACTACCAGAGATGACAAAGGAATACATATCGCAGTTAGTGTTTGACCCGTAAGTACAACAGAACTATATTGATCTATCTTAAAGAGATATCGATCTAAACCTGAGACAGAAGTTAAAAATTCTGATTATAAGAATGGGAGATGTATACTCGCCTACTGCTTGATAATCACCATTTTGGTGTATTTCCTTTCAGCAAACACAAAACCCTGGCTCTGATCAAAGAGGGCAGGCCGATTGGTGGAATCTGCTTCAGAACCTTCCATTCACAGGTAAGTATAACTTAAAGAAATATGGTGGAGGCTTGTTTTTACTAAAAGACTTGAAGTAAATAGATTCATCAACAGCTCATATACGTGCCAAACGAGGGGCTCGAGCCTACTCTGAATTAGGGCGATTAGGCCTTAGTCGACCAGATAGATTAATCCTTTAAAAAAGAATGTTTGATAGTAATGTCAAAAGTAAATGTAAAAAGCATATCCTTGCAAAAAAATTAATGAAAACAGATTTCCAAAATCGAAATAGAGGATCGGACTACTTTTTTTTAATTTTACAAATCCAAATTTGTTAGTTTCTGCTATCGAACACTAAAATAATTTTTGCTCTATCTTTAAAATTGACCGAGTTATAAAGGTTTGAAATTCAAGACAGAGAGGCACATACCCACTTGTGACGTCATTTGTTAGTAACGCCATATAATCTCCATACAAAAAATCGTTTGAAAGATATAGACATATTGAAACTTTATAAATCACTATAAATTCGTTTTTCGACTGATTCTGTTTTTTTCTTCGCGAATCGTCTGCTAATAATCTATATTTTAGAAATAATTCATAAAATATGGTAAACTTAGGAATAGTCCGATCCCCTATTAAATGTCAATATTATTAGTAGAATCTCCATAAAGTCATCAGCTCACAGAGAGGGCCAATTCTAAACTAATTAGTTTTACAAGCAGACAAAATTCAGACTGCAAATTGATCATTTATGTGGGTTATACTCGGCAGGGCTTCAGCGAGATAGTGTTCTGCGCGGTGACGTCCAACGAGCAGGTGAAGGGCTACGGGACGCACCTCATGAACCACCTCAAGGACTACCACATCCGCAACAACATCCTCCACTTCCTCACCTTCGCTGACGAGTTCGCTATCGGTAACTACCCACTTGTCACGACTATGGGACAACCACTCAAATTAGCTATTGTCTTTCTCGTATCTATGAGAAATATGTGGAACATAAATAAACAAATGAATGATCTCTTGAATTCAAATTAAAAGGTCTCTGTACATCCCGACTAGAAGACAGCATTGGACGGCATCCATATCGTCTTGAATTAAAAGCTGACCAGAAAAGTAAAAAAATAACTCTGGGGGCGCCACCCACATAGTTAACAAAACACTGGGGGCGCCACCCACATAGTTAACAAAACACTGGGGGCGCCACCCACATAGTTAACAAAACACTGGGGGCGCCACCCACATAGTTAACAAAACACACTGCGAACTAATTTCTATAGATTTTCTGGTCAGGCTTTAAAATTGATATCAAGTCAGTAGATTTTTTGTCTCAGTTGGAAAGAAATAAAAAAGGTTATTTTATATGCACACTTCGCGTAGTACGTATTTTTCATGCAAAGTGTGTCCTAAAAAGACCTAAGAAGACAGCGGTCACAAACTTTGTTGATTTGTCTGTCACTTAAGTTTTGCAATTCTTCGGGCTATGTCAGGAACTTTGGTTTGCCTGCGGATCTCACCGTTTCTAATTCGATTTCACAGGGAAAGTCCAAGCATAGCCCTTTCCATAGCCCTACGCGGTTCCCTCCCTACTCTTAGTACAAAGTAATTTGGTCTCATAAGTATTAATAATGCCATTTTGATTAATATCAAAATGCAACCAATACAGAAAACAAATTAATCTAATAATTCATTAATAAGACCTACCTGAGTCTATCTACTCTTAATATTTTGAACTTGTGCTAAAATATTTACTGTCACTGCTTCTTTTTTCCAATGTTATATGAAATTGAGTAAGTCTAAAAAATGTTTGTATCGTGTCCTGTTTATGTCTCTTAAAAAAGAACGAAAATGACAAGGCATGGCTATAAGAATACAAACGTAAACATTTGTAAGAAATGTATCTTTGTTACTTACTTCATAAGTGTTGATTATAAATGCACAACGGTTTTGCAGGCTACTTCAAGAAGCAAGGCTTCAGTAAAGACATTAAGTTACCTCGCGCGATGTACTCGGGCTACATCAAAGACTACGAGGGCGCCACGCTCATGCACTGCGAGCTCAACCCGCGCATCGTCTACACGCAGTTCACGGCCGTCATACGCAAGCAGAAGGAGGTAGGTTACAGATGACAAGTAAGGTTGTAGGTTGTAGTTTTGTTCTAAAAGAAAAAATCATGCTCATATGCGGCGAGTTCAACTCACGCGTCGTTCACGGCCGTCATACGCAAACAGGTTTCCGACTAAAATAAAGGCTGCAGACGAGAGAAAGGTTACAATAAGTTAAAGAGAAATAAGTTGATTTGCTAGTTCATACAAAAACAGGAGGTAAGTTACACACGAGAAGAAAGGTTGCAGACGAGAAAGTTACGGGCTGAAATAGAGGTAACATGAGGTTAAAGTTGTACGGAAGATGTTAGATTACAAACGGACGTCGTGAGGTTAATTTATAGAAATAGAAGAGAGTTATAACCGCCACATTCAAAAATATATTAATTGTTACTTTTCAGATCGTGAAAAAGCTCATAGATATGCGGCAGAAAGAAGTTCGAAAAATTCATTCTGGGTTGACCTGCTTCAAAGATGGCGTAAGTATTGTATTGAAATACTTTCTTATTATTTTTATCGATTTCTTATTTATTTTTTATATTTATAATTGACTAGAGGACCAACAGTTTCTGCCGTTGTTGCTTTGCTAGGTAACTAGATTTTTATCACTGCATTGCAACAAAATGTTTTACCTTTTCACGTAAAAAAAGTCCAACAAATATCAAAGACGACGCGCAATCTTCTTGTTAGTGTGTTAAGGGTAACTATATGTCATTCTGTCTCAAAACAAATGGTATTTCAAGGTGCCTCATCATTTGTAATATGTGTATAAAGCCTTCAAGTATAAACCAAGAAGACTGCTTAGCGAAAATGGTGAAAGATATTCGCCTCGCACCAGCATTTACCACGTATTTGTATGGTATGTACAAAGTGATCGCGAGTCGCAACTGTGCTGTGACTAGGGTTGCCAGGTCTTAAAACCGAAAAGCCGGACTGAAAGCCAGTTTAGAAAGACATTTGGGTTAAAAGGCCGGACACCCTTAATTGTTTTTTTAAGTAAAAACTAGGTTTTATCATTCACCATAAAATCTTCTTAAATTTTAATGAAACAACAATAAAATGGTCAGATTTATAAAGCTTAACAGAAGCCGGACAGGTCGGACACCGTCTAATTAGACCGGACACGCAAGCAAAATGTCTGTCAGTGTCTGGCTTTATCCGGACGCCTGGCAACCCTGGTTGTGACCGATTGTCGTGGTTTGCAGTTGCGCAGTATCCCCGTGGAGTGCATCCCGGGGCTGCGCGAGACGGGCTGGCGCGGCGGCATCACGAGGCACCACGACCCCGACCCGGAGCCCGACGTCGGCTTGCTGAGGACCGTACTGCACGCGGTAAACACACATTTATTTATCTAGCCGTTCATTATACACTATAGGGGATCGGACTGTTCCTAAATTTACCATATTTTATGAATTATTTTTAAAATACAGATTAGTAGCAGACGATTCGCGAAGAAAAAAACAGAATCGGTTGAAAAACGAATTTACAGTGATTTTTTAAAGTTTCAATATGTCAGCCTCTTTCAAAAACGATTTTTGTATGGAGATTATATGAGCGTTACTAACAATGGGTATGGGTCCCTCTCTGTCTAATCTTGAATTTCAAACCTTTACAACTCGGTCAATTTTAAAGATAGAGCAAAAATTATTTTAGTGTTCGATAGCAGAAACTAAGAAGTTTGGATTTATGAAATAAAGAAAGAGTGGACTATCCCCTACGGCCTACACGGACAAAAAAGGAAAGGAATATATATTATTTTACTGTTGTCATTAAAATTTTAACCTTTATTATGAATATGAATTAGTTTAATGATGCACAGGTAAAGAACCACGCGGCCGCATGGCCCTTCCTGAAGCCCGTCGACAAGGCTGAGGTACCTGACTACTACGATCACATCAAGTACCCCATGGGTAAGTTGTACTTTATTTTGGTCTACTTCGATTTAACACAGCGCTCTTCCATAAGAATCATGGCGATGAATACACATAATCATAGAAACTGACTAGAAGAAAAATTAAAAATCTGATTACTTGCGTTTTTTTTTCTAATAAATAAATAGCAGAAGGTCTTGTGTCAGCATCTGACAATGGCGGACGTGTCTTCGTTTTATTTTTTTTATTTTAGTTTATTGAAGTGTATAGTGTATAATTTCGATAGTGTATTATCCAGTGAATGTTTCGGGACTACAAACTTCAATAGAACAATTTAATCGCTTTCACTTTGCTGACATTTTTAGATGATGCCAAGAGGCCTTTGGTGACTTCAGTAATTGTACTATTACATTACTGAGCCCAATTCACTGAACAATCATTCAAGGATATATATCTTAAACCTACGAATATTACTCGACACTGGCGAAATACGTCTACATAAGATGTGTCGCCATTAGTTTAGGAAGAAGAAAAAAAATAGCAACTAAATATTTTGAAAAAAGATGAAAAAATGTGTTATTGGTTAAATAACCGAAATAAAAATAAAATAAATACTACAAACTTGATTTCAGCCTGGTCCTGAAAATTAGAATAGAATATACTTTATTGCACACAAGGATATGGCTTGAAAGTACAAAAGATAGATGAAGGGGTGTACAGATAGGCGGCCTTATTGCTAAGGTAGCAATTTCTTCCAGGCAACCTTTAGGTACAAAAGTATAATATATTTTTATCAAAATTGCAACAAAATCGAATCAAATTTAACATGTTAAAAAAGTATCAACTTTTTTTAATATTATTATTTTCGGCTTAAAGGCACTCGTCAACTGGCTTCGTGTAAATATTCAATAATCTTTGTTCTGTGCAGACCTGCGCACGATGGGCGAGCGCGTGAAGGCGCGGTACTACGTGTCCAAGCGGCTGTTCATCGCCGACATGACGCGCATCTGCACCAACTGCCGACTGTACAACTCGCCCGAAACAGACTACTACAGGTGGGCTACGAGAATAAACTCATCCCCACTGTGGGTGAACCCTGAGGGGCCTAAGGGTCTGCACAGACGGACTGCAGTTGATAAAACTTTACTCTGCGTTTGACGAGCTGGGCACCGTTGAGATATAATTCTGATACAGTTGAGCAGACAGCATTTGAACCGTTCTTATGTTGTTGTTGCATCACAGTACGTACATAGAAAAAGATCGTTTATTGTATTAAAAAATACACACAATCCCAGCATGGGATGAAATAGACTATAACTTTAATCCATACAGAAATTGTAATACTTGGTAGATTATGATTAATAATAAAACAGAATTGTGCATTATTGAGCAGCCTCATTGTTTCGCAACAATTTCTTACAACAACCCTAACATACATAATAGTTTTAGCCGCACATTTACAACAGTCTATGTTAACTTATAAACACTTTTAGGTTTTCGCGGTTGTTAATATTGATAACACACATATCTACCGGGTTATTACCACGAAATCAAAACCGTGGCAATAACCCGGTAGATATGTGTGTTATCTCCGTTAACTTGTCAGCTGACTTTATTTTCCTTATCCAGGTGCGCCAACACGTTGGAGAAGTACTTCCACAGCAAGATGAAGGAAGTGGGGCTGTGGGACAAATGATCGGACCTCCCCGGCCTCGCCCCCGCCGTGACGTTACGCGTCCCCTCGCCCCGCTCCGACTCCCACAGCGATATGTAAAGGCCGAGTAAAAAGTGTCGTGAAAAAATTTCACAAAATGCGCCTGTGTCTGGCCCGTTTCAGTCATGTCTGTGTCTGGCCCGTTCCAGTCATGTCCAAGTCTATCTCTGGCCCGTTTCAGTCATGTCCAAGTCTATCTCTGGCCCGTTTCAGTCATGTCTGTGTCTGGCCAGTTCCAGTCATGTCCAAGTCTGTGTCTGGCCCATTCCAGTCATGTCCAAGTCTGTGTCTGGCCCGTTCCAGTCATGTCGCAAGTCTGTGTCTGGCCCGTTCCAGTCATGTCCAAGTCTGTGTCTGGCCCCTTCCAGTCATGTCCAAGTCTGTGTCTGGCCCGTTCCAGTCATGTCCAAGTCTGTGTCTGGCCCATTCCAGTCATGTCCAAGTCTGTGTCTGGCCCGTTCCAGTCATGTCCAAGTCTGTGTCTGGCCCGTTCCAGTCATGTCCAAGTCTGTGTCTGGCCCGTTCCAGTCATGTCCAAGTCTGTGTCTGGCCCGTTCCAGTCATGTCCAAGTCTGTGTCTGGCCCATTCCAGTCATGGCCAAGTCTGTGTCTGGCCCGTTCTAGTCATGTACAAGATCGAAAAAAAAACATCATTTTTAGTTCGTCTCAGTCTACAGAGAGACCGTTGTAGACGTTATGGGCATCCAATATGTTAACATGCAATCCAACATCCAGGGCAAAGCTTTTATCAAAATAATAAATTTAATTTATTACACTATAAAGTACAGCGACGCCTATTTTTAAATTGATTGTGTGTGTGGTCGTCAAGACTTTCAACATCATCAACATAAACGGCCCGTTCCAGTCCACTGCTGGACTATGAGCCTCCTCCACTTAAGTGTTTGGTTTTGCCATAATCTCCACGCTTGGCAGGCGGGTTGGAGATCGCAGATTAAAAGGTTACTGTATCAGAGAGCGCTGCTGCCCGTTCCCTGTTCAATGTGTAGTCCCTAAGTCGCCTCTTACGACATCCACGGGAAGATTAGGAGTTGGTGTCAAATGTATTCTACTCTGCCGTCACCACACGGCTTAGACTCACGGTCAAGTCTTTGAATGTACCTAATTAAATGATGGAGAGGCAGAATGTAACATTCGTCATTTTTATTTGTAAGGTTTATTGATGATTTTTTCAAAAGTTGTTCAAACTAGAAAAGTATTTTCTTCTTGTTTCTTTGTGTTATTCGATTAATCTGTATAGTATTTGAGTCAACTGCGGATTTTATTATCAGCTATTATGTATCCCTATTATGGGGTTTGAGCATGCTGTCTAGGATTATTTTAGCCAAATTTTTAATCGTGGCATATGTAATATGAATGATAAATGAATGTAATTTTTTTGATATCATTGTTGCTCAAAAATTGTGTTGTTGAGGTTCCGAAATCGGTTTGTTATTTAAGTATGACCATAATTTTGTAATTATATTTCGGACCGTATGTACAGATGAAAAATGATATGCTTTTTTTAGTTTAGTTAAATAAGATTTCTCTATGGATAGTTGAATGATTGTGATAATATATATTACTGTAGATTACAAATTACGAAAATTGAACCCGCTCATAGTAAAATTTTATGTGTGTATATTTTTGGGTATGTGTGAATGGTGGTAGCAGCGCATTTGTCGCTATTTCGGTTCAATTTTCGTTGGGAATACTGTACCCATTGGTACTAGGATAGGACATTGCAGCTTTTCACGTTATCTGCATATTGTCTTAATATTATTTTTCTGATATATTTTTAACGAATTTGATAGGGAAAGCGGAAACAATGCACACGAACGGTCAATAAGTGCGGCCTTTTCCAACAGAACACACGATAGGCTCAATATTTATAATATAAATATGTAAATATAAATATGTGGGGACATTTTCACACACGGCTATCTGATCCCAAACCAAGCAGAGCTTGTACTATGGTATCAGACGGCTGATATACGTACATTACATAAATAAATACATACATTATATAGATAAACAACAACCAGACACAAGGCAAACAGTGCTCATCACACAAATGTTTGCCCTGGGCGGGATTGGAACCCGCGACCCTGTGCGTCGGAGGCAGATACACCATACTACGGAGCCGTCGTCTAGAATGTTCAAAAATTTGGTTTGGGTCACTTTTACACTTGGGTGTATAAGGTAGAGGCAGCACGCATTGACTGGACGAATCGCATCCATCAAGTCCTCCCCTATAATTAATTATTACGAATATCTCATCGTGTTTAAATGTTTTTGTTGTAAATAAGTGCTACTTGATGTAGTTAAGCTCGTAAGATTATGAATTTGTATTAATAAAAAAAATGTTCTCGCAATTTAACTTTTTAATAATAAATAAATAAATAAATAAATAAATAAATAAATAAATATGTGGGGACATCTTCACAATAACACTTTACCTCACTAAAACCACAGGCGAGTTGAGGCGAGCAGCCGAGCATGTTGGGAACTAAGGGCTCGTTCCCACATTCACGCGCCGGCGTTAGCGCCGGTCCGGTTTGCAGCTTCATACATTACTGAGCGACCGTGCGCCGCCGGTCCGGCGCAAACCGTGAATGTGGAAACGAGCACTGACGCTGATTGATGGCAGTCACTTTTTTCTCAGTCTGTCTCTTCTCTTTTTATGGTATTTCCACTTTTTTTTCAATAAACTCTTGATTGAGTTAAAATTAACTCCGACACAATCATACCTTGTCATGATTTTGCTTCGTTCAAAGGATAGTTTCTCGTTTGCGACTGATTCGGGGGCTTGGATGAAATCAAACTCAAATATTGAATACTGTATTGGTTTTATTCAACACCTGAACACTTCGAACGATGATAACAGGGTGGGAATGTCAAATATATCTTTTTCACCAATATTTCTATTACAAAGTACATGCCAGTCTCCTTGTTAATATAAAATCCATCAGATTTCTTGTATAAGTACCTTATGTGTACTGTAAGTAATAACTTAAATGCTCACTTAAAATAATACTTAAACAAATATGATCTTAGAAGTAAAAGTTTGAACTCGTATGCATCGCTTTTAAATACAATTGCTCCTGTACTTTGGTATAAATTATAATTAAAAGTGTTTCTTTTTGCACCGTAAGAGATGCAGCGTGAAGAATCATATATATACTTAGTCACAATATTAAAAAATTACACTTCCCTAAGCTTCGAAAGTCAAGGAACACTCAAATCTTTCAACTAAACAAAAAACACCTCTATTTGTCCTCAATCAAACGAAGGTTTACTTCCAATTTTAACATGATTAAAGGAATTATATTTAAAAGCGATCTCAATTTTAAAATTGTTCAGACTAGATTTTATTACCTACCATCCTCAGAACCACGAAATTAATGTTTTTAAGGTATATCACCGCCATACCTAACCTGACCTTTAGAAACATGTTTTGGTTGTGTTTTGGCCCCATTATCTAACAAAACCTATTATATCGTGTTAGTTAGCATTCCAGACGCAAATACAAACAAACAAGTAAATAAATTGATAAATATGTACAAGAAAGCGATGAATGGTCTTATAAACAAGGACCTTTAATAATTGTTTTCTAAATACTAGTTCACTAATACAACATTTGAATAAGATAAGACTCACCATAATTAACAACATCGATTCGGACATTTTTCTTTGGAAATGGAATTCAACGATTTATTTTTTATAAGGTTACCAATAGTAAAATCATGTCCCTTGTTTATATGACCACCTCACGCTGAAATAAAAACAACTGTCGATTGTAAAAAAACTAATGAATCAGTCGAAGGAAATACGTTACGAATAAACCATACCATATAACAACAATCGGTACAATATGCATTATATTCCATGCAACAGTTGCACATGAAATATGTATGAACAGTAAAAACAGTATGTACCTATGCGGTAAGTAAAATGAGCATGATTTAAGTGCAGTATACCTATCGCATCGTAAGAATGCCGTCTTGACGTACAATTTTTCTTCTCTTTTGCACCCATTTGGTTTTCATATTTCCTGCCTGCTGTCAGGACGGCAATCTTACGATGCGATAACTATAGTACGCAAATCTTTTAGTCAGCAGGTAGTAGATATTAGGCCGTTTTTAAACTGACTTAAAAAAAGGAGGTTTCTCAATTCGACCGTATATATTTTTTTATATTATCTGACGTTGAATCGCAATCCCAACTTTAGAGCGTTTATAGCATTTTTTGTTTACCTACCGACTTGGACATGCAAATATTCATAAAACTGGACAAGAGAGAGAATATAATAATACTACTGAAGACGTTTATTTATCAATTTGGATAAGGAAAATGAAAAAACTGAAGACGACGGCTGCATGGCATATGCCTTTGCCTGCTCCAGAAAGGAGCGAAACGAATAAAAAAAAAGCAACACATTAGAAATGAAAGCACAATGATGGAAATTCCAATAGCAACGCCACGTCATATAAACCGGATTCAAACAGTGTGGCCATAATATAATTACATAAATTACATGCAGCGCTATCATTCTTTGTCTATTCTATTGCATTTCGGCTATTACGCTATGAACTTACAGCGTTTTATTTTAAGACAAAAATGGGGGTAGTCAAAAGATTTGGACGCGCTATACGGTATTATTTAAGCCAATCATTGCCATTTACTGTAAACTTTTTGTGTCGCACTACGACCTGTATCTTTACCATAAGATTCGCGTACTATACACGAACAGCATGAAATTTACATCGTTTTGTTCCCGCCGTGTAGTGAAAGTACCCGTCAAACTGAACAATTTTTCAAGAAAAAAAAATTCTGCGACAAAAATATTTTTGTACTCTCTATACAAAATGGGTCGGTCGAGAGTCTCACTTTGTATGGAGACCAAAAATTTTTGTCGCAGGATTTTTTTTTCGGGGAAAGTTGTTCAGTTTGACGAGTACTATCACTACACGGCGGGAACAAAACGATGTAAATTTCACGGTGTAGATAGAGCATGTTAGGCAGCAGTAACACTATGGACGGATAGTCTTACATCCAAATTATTTATTACAACAGTAATGTGCAACTAGGGCCACCACAACCGAATTTATGCGCGGGGTACACCAACCTACCTAGTAGGAATAATTGAATCACAGTCAACATTTAAATGTTAGCTTCGTGTATCCCGGGGCATTATAAGTCTTAAACTTTTTAAAATTCGTATGACGTTTCAAAATGGCAGAGAGACAGTCTGCCATATGTAGCGAAAATATACAATATTATTCAGCGATAATAACAGTTCTGTAAAAGATATAAGATTTTTATGTACAAGCTAAAATATATATATATATCTTACCAGATGGACCATGGGGTATTTCGTTGGTCCACCTAAGACTAGGTGAACCACTGAAAAAATTGTCTCTGGTATACCCAGATTGTACCACGACCATTCTAGGATCATGATGATCATGAGGCTTCCAACATTAAAAAGATACGCACTTATGAATGAGATCATGAACCAATTAATATTTAAATTGAATTTAAGTACGGTCGACACCATATTTTACAGCCGACGAAAAAAGTGCATTAGAGTAATGGTCTGTTTTATATTATCAAGAGTCAAAAGAGAAACTTTAAGGATATATTTTCATTGAGCCGTTCTAAAGTTCTACAAACTAATATTCATAGCTTAAGTACATACTTCGCAAGAAATAAACATTATTTCTTTTGCACATTTTTCGCTGACTGCATCTCAGTAGTCAGGTTACGAAAACACAATTTCGTTGACTAGGCGGCGTCGGGCGTTACCTACCTACTCCACATCGTACAAAACTAGCTACTAGCTTACACTAAAATATCACTTTTCTCCACGACATGCGACACTCTCACTGGAAGTTCCCAACTGATATGAAATTGTTTTTAGTTATTCTCTTTTGAGTATTTATCTTCTTTTGATTATTATTTTGAACACATCACTGACTGCACTTTATACATACGATGACCAAATTCTATTTAGGGCTCTATGAACAAAAATATCTTCACTTTTTAGATAGTTTGTTCTGTCTAGCTTTCAACTAGGGTTAATAGTCCTTTAGAGGGCAACGACGAAGTATAGAGAAATCTATTTGTCTTCCTTTCTTGATAAGCCATCCAGTAGTGATCACCAGTGAAGTATAGACAACTCTATTATGTCTAGCTTTTAAATGATAAACAGTCGAGCCACTACTGCTGAAATGTAGACCAAATCTTCTTGTCTTTCTTAACTGGGGTAAATAGTTCTGTTGCAACCATCCGTAAATAATAGACAAATCATTCCGTCTAGCTTTCAACTAGGATAAACAGTCGAGTTTTGTCCACCAGTGAATTATAGACAAACAGTTGACTAAATCATTCTTTCTCAACTAAGATAAATCATCCTGCAGTTTGACTACTGTTAAAGTATAGACAAATCATTCTGTCTAGTTTGCAATTCAGGTAAACAGTAGTTGTCCGCCAGAGTTATACACATACACAAATAGTCGTCTATTTGATCCAGGCTAAGCAGTCTTGTATTGGCCACCGCTCACCTTCTCCTGGACGGGGCAGCCCAGTGCGGCTGTGGTAGGTTGGCACGAGCGCGGGCGCCGGGCGGTCAGGCGGAGGGCGCGGGCGCAGAGCTGACGGAGGCGGCGTCGGCGCGCGACTCCGGCGCAGCGCCCGAGGGCGTCGACGCACACGACCTGCCAAATAAATAAAATAAAAAAATTGCTGCAGAGTAGACAATAGCAAAGCACATGGATGGTTGTTGTGCTCCATGGCAAAGCAAGAGCACAAGTATTTATGGAAGATTTTAGCCATAACTAAGCTGAAGCCTGTATTCTAGGACTTTCATCATCAAACAACATTATATAAAAAAGAATAGTATGGTTTCTGAATCTAGAAATTGGTTTAAAATTACTGGTTCAATAAGTAAATATGTAAAAAACTGTTATGAAGTTGAATAATGGAAGGTACCTACTAAAGACATAAATATAGAAGGTCCGATTAATTTTCACACTTCTTATTTAAATTGATTCTTATGACACGATTTCCAGCTTATCTATAGGTTAAAAATTCCTGCTTTGTGTTAACGATTAGCTGGTACCGCTAACCGATGGGGAAGAAAGGTTCCGGAAGGCCTAGTGCAGGCCGGCCTCCCACATGCAAGCAGTGCAGGGCGGTTCATGTTAGAGACCTATGGGGAGGCCTATGTTCAGCAGTGGACGTCTTGCGGCTGTGGTGAGGATGATAATTAGTTGGTACCTAGTGGGTCGTGCGTGGCGGTCGGGGCCCCGGTCGGGCTGCAGGGTCGGCACCAGCTCGTCGGGCGAGGACGCGCGGCTGCTGCGCTCGCTCAACGCTTCGTCGTACGAGTTGTCGCTCGTCAACTGCGAATGGAGACGTTCAAATCAACGATGCGTTCCAAAACGGGTACAATTATTACTTGTTTACTTGTGATCGTGGGATGGGAAAGTGAATTAGGCACTCTAGATAACAAAAACAATGAATTTGGTTATTGACTGTATTTAAAATATAAGACCGCATAAATCGTTTATTATTACAAATCTAACTAAAAACTAAAGAAACCATATAGCACAGCGTGACGTCACGTCTTGTTATTTGTTTTGATTTTCCATATAAGTTACTGTTTTGACGTCTAATTAAGAAGTCAATTCAACTAGTCAGCTATTTGCCAAAACCATTTTTAAAGTTACCTATCACCATTTACGAAACGAACGAAATAAAATTTTGAAGAAACGTATATTGTCTAACTAACATTCGACAGAATTACCAGCGTGAGCGGATGCCTGTTCCGCGCGGGGCTGAGCGCGCGGCTCCGCGCCTCCTCCACGTCCAGCTGCAGGATGCTCTCCTGGCTGCCCGTGAACTGGAACAATACACTTGTCAGCATCTGACAATGGCGGACGTGTCTTCGTTTCATCAATCAACGGCCCATTACAGTCCACTGCTGGACTATGAGCCTCCTCCACTTAAGTGGAGGGTTTCGCCATAATCTCCACGCTTGGCAGGCGGGTTGGAGATCGCAGATTAAAAGGTTACTGTATCAGAGAGCGCTGCTGCCCGTTCCCTGTTCAATGTGTAGTCCCTAAGTCGCCTCTTACGACACCCACGGGAAGAGTAGGGTTTGGTGACAAATGTATTCTACTCTGCCGTCACCACACGGCCCTTCGTTTTATTTTTTTTAATTATTTTAGATTATTGAAGTGTTTAGTGTATAATTTCGATAGTGCATTATCCAGCGAATGTTTCGGCACTATAAACTTTAATAAAACAATTTAATCGCTTACACTTTGCTGACATTTTTAGATGATGCCAAAAGGCCTAGTGGCTTGTGACGTCACAAGCTAGTATGTGCCTCTCTGTCTAATCTTGAATTTCAAACCTTTATAACTCGGTCAATTTTAAAGATACAACAAAAATTATTTTAGTGTTCGAAAGCAGAAACTAACAAGTTAGGATTTATGAAATAAAAAAAATGTAGTCAAATATCCTATTCTTTAAAATACTTGATTCAGTTTAGAATATAATTTGAACACTTACCACAAAACCATAGTACTTGAGTATGTCCATCTTGCACATGGGACAGGTGCGGTGTTCCAGTAGCCACGGATCTATGCAGTTCTTGTGGAACTCGTGTCTGTAAAACAAACAACACAATCATTTAGAGCAAGTAAAGTTTACCACTTTGTACCCGTAGCAGTGGAGACTTTTGGCTCGTGGGGTACCGAGGCCAGGTGTTTCATTAGGGAAATCGGCCGTCGACTGCGAGACAGGGGCGACGATCCTCGCTCCGGTTTTAAAAAGTCATAACATTGTGACGACATTTTTTTAAAGAAAATAAATAGATTTTTGGGAAGACTTACCTACAAGGAAGAGATCTTAGTGTTTCTGATACTTTGTAGGGCTCTATACAGATGGCGCAACACTCGCCGTCGCCCTGCACCTCCTGGAAAACGTAAATCGTAAATTAAAAATTACGTACCTATTAAAATTGGCTGGCTGTGACTGAACGAGAAACGTCAAACTTCTTGTTCAGTGAAATGGAAAAAGAAACATTGTCCAGGAGAGGACTAATTGATAACAAAGCACAGGATCGGTCGTTTGCAGGCTGAAATTAAGATTTTTTTATTTTATCTTTGAATTTATCCAACATTAACGGCCCGTTACAGTCCACTGCTGGACTATGAGCCTCCTCCACTTAAGTGTTTGGTTTTGCCATAATCTCCACGCTTGGCAGGCGGGTTGGAGATCGCAGATTAAAAGGTTACTGTATCAGAGAGCGCTGCTGCCCGTTCCCTGTTCAATGTGTAGTCCCTAAGTCGCCTCTTACGACACCCACGGGAAGAGTAGGGGTTGGTGACAAATGTATTCTACTCTGTCGTCACCACACGGCACCATTGAATTTATCCATCATCATAATAATCCTATCTACCGAAAGAACTCCTTCCACCTCAAGGGTAAAAAAAAATATTGTTGGCTTAGGAGGAATTTGTTGACCCTCGTTGGGGACATAATTATGTGAACTGATAACAACAACATTTTGCTATTTTATTTGTAGTTTATTAATTTAGTTAATAATGTCTTTACTTACTCTGTCCTCAGTCTTTAAACTCTTAACAGGTATTTTGGAAAGCGCCTTTTTGGCAGCACAGCACAACCGTTTCTGAAAAAAAAGTACCTAATTAGTGAAAGAATGTTCAACTATACTTTAGCTCGATTCTGGTTCTGTTTTTTTATGTTAGAGGAACACCTTTGTACAAGGATTTTATTGGTAAGTGATATTTTCTAAAAAGTGTAAGTCGTCCGTTCCTTTCCACCTACTTTAGGTTCAGTGAATTGCATTGAAGATTTAGCAACATCACATTACATAAAAATCATTAATAGTTTTATTTTATCAATCCCGCTTCGGGCGCCAAATTAAAGCAGTATTAGAACACGAGCCACGCGAGCGATACAACCGCGAGCGCGATGAGCGAACCACGATAAATTTACTCACCGAGAGTCTGTCTTTGGCGTGGATGTACCGGAAGCGCTGGATGTAGTAGAACACGAGCCACGCGAGCGATACAACCGCGAGCGCAATGAGCGAAGCACGATAAATTTACTCACCGAGAGTCTGTCTTTGGCGTGGATGTACCGGAAGCGCTGGATGTAGTAGAACACGAGCCACGCGAGCGATACAACCGCGAGCGCGATGAGCGAAGCACGATAAATTTACTCACCGAGAGTCTGTCTTTGGCGTGGATGTACCGGAAGCGCTGGATGTAGTAGAACACGAGCCACGCGAGCGATACAACCGCGAGCGCGATGAGCGAAGCACGATAAATTTACTCACCGAGAGTCTGTCTTTGGCGTGGATGTACCGGAAGCGCTGGATGTAGTAGAACACGAGCCACGCGAGCGATATCACCATGAGCACGATGAACGATATCGACACGAACAGCACCGAGGTCCTGCGCACATACAATCTACAATATACTAAACACTACTATATAATTTATTAAAACAGAAACATACCTTTTTTGCTTTATGTCTAAAAGATCAGTTTGATCATTCTAAATCTATAGAAATTAGTAATTATTTAAATTTTATATTGAGTACGAAATCACGCCTTTTTTATGATCAGAAACGTTACAAAGTTAAAATTGTTGGAATATCATGTTGCTTTCAAGGAGAATTGACGTCGATTAGACGGTCGGTCGTAAACATGCACACAAATACTTTTATAAAATGGAATAAACAAAAACATGTTCTGTCAATCGTACGTAACGTGACGTGAGACATGGGAATAAGAAACAAGCGGAAATTCCTTTACATTTGAAAGTAAGTTTTTTACGCCTTGGCTAAAAGAGTGCTAACTGCAACAGGTCATCGTTGTTGCAGAACAAACACATAACTAGCCTTCCTCTCGCGACTTCGCTCGCGTATTTCAACCCCTTCCCCTGTTTCTCCTTTAGGAATTCAAATGCAATTTCAAATCCAATTTCCACTCAACGCACATAATCTCAAAATGTTAGAGATTGAGCGCTGAGTTATTGTTTTGTACTACAAAATTAATTTGAAATAAATAGTTTTTTTTTTTCAATAATCCTTTATTGGTGCTGGCCCACGTCTCAAGAACAACCACCCGTTTTGTTTGATATGTCAGATAACCAATCAGTCAGTCAGTTTATTTTATATATACAGCATGAAATTTACATCGTTTTGTTCCCGCCGTGTAGTTATAGTACCCGTCAAACTGAACAACTTTTCACGAAAAAAAAATTCCTGCGACAAAAAAATTTTTGGTCTCTCCATACAAAATGGGTCGGTCGGGAGTCTCACTTTGTATGGAGAGACCAAAAATTTTTTAGTCGCAGGAAATTTCTTTTTCGTGAAAAGTTGTTCAGTTTGACGGGTACTATCACTACACGGCGGGAACAAAACGATGTAAATTTCACGGTGTATACAGATCTGATTCTGCATTTAGCCAAGTCTAAAGGCGCCATAAGACCACTATGCACTTACTTGTTGATATTGTTGATGTTGGTGAACGTCTTTCCTCGGATCACGCCGATGTAGACGCGCGTGCCGTTGTCGATGAGACGAGCGATCTCCTCGCCCTTCCATTTGTAAATGAACACTGCACTTATGTTGCCTGGGAACAAGAAAAATTTGTTTTAATTGGAGGGAAAAGGGAAATAAATAGCAAAGAAACTTTCACTGGCAATATTCATTCATAAAGTCACACCTCATTCCCCAATCTGACCATTTTCTAAAACATCCCGTGAAACCTTTACTTAGCCTGGTCTTTTGCAACATTTCCATTCACTCTTGCTTATAAATTTGGTTAGTCATTCACTCTTCATTCATTCTCTCCACGTAACCAGAACAATAACTTTCTCCAGCAATAACAGTATTATCCAATTACGCACACAAGTTAATAGTTTTTCGTTATTCAATTACACGGACAAGATTAGATTTAGATAAACAGAAATGTTCTTATATAATATAGAAAATGGCCTCTATGTTTGAAGGCTTTATTATTATTATTTTGTGAACCACGGGAGTTGACTTTATATTTTTTGCAAGAATCCGGACAAAAGCATCAGTTACATTTTTAAAGTTCATAATAAGTAATAGACAGTAGGTACATCGTTCTTTTGTTCCCGTTTGTTCTGCTAGATCTTCATTTATAGGCCTCTTCCTCGGGATTATATGTCAAAGTTCTCAATAACAGCTCTCTATTTGTTTAGAGTAAATATACACTACGTCAATAATGTTAAAAATATGCAAACAAAAGTTTTTATTAAATAGTACTCGCAGTACATACGTATTAAAAAACAAATATTAGCAATCTAATCTGTTAAATAAACAAATTATAAGTACTTATACGTTAAGTTCTTTTAAAGTTACCTAGTTGCGAAGTTACCAAAGCGTAGCAAGCACTCTATCAACAATATTAGTCATTTTTTTTCAGTACAGTCATGTTTAATTGGTCCATGGTACAGTCAATAAATATTAGGTCTAATAATTTTAATATTAGGTTCTAATTATTAAAAAAATATCTTTATATCATTTTATTACTGGCAAAGAAATTCTTCCCATATCTTCTTTTTAATACGGCGACGGAATAACCTTTCTACAATAACGAAAACAAAGAATACTGGGGGAATAGTAGTAGGGCTACTACTACTCATCAACAGCTCTTAGTACGTCCCCACCAAGGGGCTCGAACCTACCCCAAATTAGGGCGATTAGGCCTTAGTCAACCACGCTGGCCCAGTGCTGGTTACTACTACTATTTATGATTAATTCTCAGATTATTTAAGATGTTGCCGGTGAGTCAATCAATCAATCAGCCTATTGCAATCCACTGCTGAACGTAGGCCTCCCCAAGGGCACGCCAAAGCGCACGATCACCCGCTTTCCTCATCCAGCCATCTCCAGCGAACTTCCTCAGGTCATCAGTCCACCTGGCAGGGGGCGTCCCACACTACGTTTCCCGAGACGTGGTCTCCATTCGAGAACCCTGGTGAGTTGTATATTTAAAGATAATTTTGATTTAAAATTTAAATATAGCAAGAATTGAACCCGACACTTTTCAGCCTATTCGACTGACACTATGTTATTATGAAGCAAGACTCCCGTATCAAAGGTTATTTTTATGTAACCTTGCGCACTCAATGCACTCATAGTTCCGCTAGCGTTCGCAATGCTAACACTCAATAACACAATATAATCCATTCTATTCTTATCAGTTAATCATTAGACAATAAAATAGTTGTGTAACTTTATCAGCTGACTGATAACGTTATCACAATCAGTGATATCATGCCCTGGAACCATATAGTCTGAATTTAATGGACTGTGAATCATAGTGTTCAAGCATAGTAATTCGTATCGTTGATGTCATCATTATTGAAATTTATTTTTAATAATTTACATATACGGCCCCGATTCACACAGTCATGCTCTAATCCTAATTTTAAAATCCAGCTATCCTTTTCGTTTTTATGACCAACGCAAGAGAGGAGATGAATTCAGATGAACGCATGATATTATTTTGAATGAATGATAACCTAAAATAAAGGCGTAGCTGTCAGATTAAGATATTTTTAAGTCGCATGATTTTAAGTGCTCTCTAAAATTGTGCAATCGAACCATAAATAAATTTTTTTTTTTTATTATTTTGCCCAAATCTATTTTATTTTAAAGAAATAGTTGATAGTTAATTATAATAAAGTCATTTAAAAAGTATATCAATAAGTAGTAGAATGACACATAAAAAAACAATGTCAAATTTAAAACAAAAATACAATGTCAGAAAAAAAATAAAAATTAAAACAATAACAAAACAATAAAAAACTTTAGTCAAATAAGCCACCCCGAACAGCCCCTCGACCAAACGTACCCAAGATGCTCGCAGCATTGCCGCGCTGATAAATTGTGCCATAAGGTTCAAATTCGATGTTTGACAGCTCTAATATTAGAATTAGAATGGCCTTCTCTTGTCCCTTTTTAATATCTTAAAGGTGAAAAGGAGAATGAACTTAAATTAAGAATTAGAGCGTGACAGTGAGAATTAGCCTCAATATAACGTGTTAGCAAAATAACGCCAACTCTCTAGGGTGGTAAGTCAGCCTATGAAACTGAACTACTTTTGTTCCACAAATTATTAAAATTCACAAAAAAAAAACCTAAACTTTAATACAAATTGACTTGAGGTGATCTAATCAGTATTTGCAGAGATGAAAGTTTTTTTTTTGCGGTATGACGTTATGGAACAAAAGTTATTCAGTTTCATGGGCTGACCTACCACCCGAGAGGTTTTGCGTTAATTTGCTAACACGTTGTATGTGAATAATATATATTTTGGTAATGATTCACTAATAATAATAATGTATTTATTTGGATAACTGTAAAATTTGAAAGAGTACAACAAAAGTAAAAACTTTGCCACAGACTTCAGACTTCCAAATGCTAATTATACAGATCCTTAAACTAACAATATAAATATTGAAATGTTAAAAAGAAACGAATATAAACTAAAGCGTGTTTGTGTGTGTGAGTGAGAGTATGTGGCTGTGTGTATTTGCGTGTGCAGTAAGTGTAAGTAAGTTCCAAATCAGCGGAGTAGATTGTAATTATGACTCATGTATGATTCTTTATATATTTAAAAGAAAAGTACAAAAGATACAATTCCTGTGAAAGGGCGTACACTGGTAGTGAACGTGCCATCCATGTCGAAAAAATTAGAAAAATTATTTGTAAATATCTTAATTCGAATAAAAAAATTTGACTTTGACTTTGAAAAGTGTATTTGTGCAAAGAGTAAAGTGTGCCGTGTAAGTGTATGTATGTGTGTTAAATGAGGTTAAATTATGTGCCATTAGCCTATTGTTATAATAACCTTACAAAAAAATTTTCAGTAGCATCGCAATCAATTAGAATAGCAGTTTTAAATTTGTAATTATTATAATGAATGTATAACACAAGTAAAAACTTGTGTTATACATTCATAAAACTGGTTTAAAAACCAGTCCTCTGAACTGTGTTATTGATTAATGAACAATTCACGTTTGGACTATACTAACAATGCATCCCTTCCCACCTTTATCTTTTTGACCGGATAAGCAAATGAGTTGAGTACGACTTCAAAAAACCAAGAAGACTATTTTGTTTTAATTTGTGATGTAAAAAAATAATCATATAGACAGGATCACTAGAATACATAGGTGAGGAAGAATGCTAGATCAGTACTTCGTTTAGAGGATTTTATAAATCTTAGTAAACGTGCCTTTATTTTTATAAAAACTATATACACCGAGAACTTTACATCGTTTTGATCCCGCCGTGTAGTGATAGTACCCGTCAAACTGAACAACTTTTCACGAAAAAAAAATTTCCTGCGACAAAAAAATTTTTGGTCTCTCCATACAAAGTGAGACTCCCGACCGACCCATTTTGTATGGACAGACCAAAAATTTTTTTGTCACAGGAATTTTTTTTTTCGTGATAAGTTGTTCAGTTTGACGGGTACTATCACAACACGGCGGGAACAAAACGATGTAAATTTCATGCTGTATAGGTCTTTTTTCTAACCTAGAGCTCACCCACATTTCAGGGATTACAAACAACAGTACACGGCTTATAAAGGATGTCATATTGCGACTCTTAAAATCGCTGCAACAAATTGATGTGTTTGCGAAATCTGACTAACAAATCCATGTTTTGTATGATTCAAGCCTCTCTCACATTCTGTAACGCTCGTGAGTCGTGGTAAGACAGTAATATAAGATATCTTATCCGATGCGTTTGAAAAAATTAGACAACTGGTGGGTCTAGCCAGAACATTGGTGATTGGTAACCGTTAATGGTTTTCATCCAGAGCATCTTCCGTGCTTCGAAATAGACTTACCGCTTACCCTTATCTCAGTATTTGGGGTAGAATGAAAGAATAAATAATTTATTCACTTTAGAATATTCTCTCTCTCTCTTAGCTGCCCCAGTACTCTAACAAGTCGCTATAAGCTTAATCTAACATTGATATCCTGGGCTGGCGACTAGACTGAAACGACCCGAGGTTTCACCTCAATGTGACAGCTGCGAGGTCTTATGTGGTCCCCTAGAGGAGTAGAGACACTACACCAACCTACCTTGGTAGCTTACGGTTGGTTGTAACACCTCAACTTAAATGTTAAGTTGTTTGATAAGAGCAAGCTATGCCATACGGAATGATGACAAAGACCCGGTATGACTGGTACGGGTGCACCCAGCAACGTGCGCCGGGGCATTACGACTAACGCGATCAGCGCCAGGGCTTCGCTGCGGTCCCACTGCCAAGGTCACCCAAGTGACGTCATCGCTTATGTCCAGTGCACGTGGGTAGAGAACAGTTCAAGTTTTTTTTTACGGGCGACGACGACGATAAGGTGTAACGAATTCTTATCGGCATTTGAAATTAAACCTACATCAACTTACTATTGAGTAGACCACGTCTCCATCGCGTTGATTTTGCGTACAGATCAATAATATTACGTTTCAAAGGTTGTGTTGCAAAGGTTGTGTGTGAAGTCGACCAAACCGTACTTACCGACCCAGCGTAGTTGACTAAGGCTTATAACCATAATTCAGGTTAGGCTCGAGCCCCTCAATAGGGACGTATGAGTTGTTGATGTGATGACGTTTCCTTCGTCTCATTTCGCCTTACCAAAATAAACACTTTCCATACGAAAACTTAGCCCTCAAAATCGCGTTCATTGTTTCTAAATTTCTAAAAAAGGTTCTAAATTAAGTCGTCAAATTAAGTGTGAAAAGGAACCAACCTATTAAATCATTTTCACATTTTAACTAGGTGAAAAAAAAATACGACTGCGTATTGGTTCAAATAACTACCGCAACTAACCAGGATATAGGCATTAAATTATACAAAGTTAAGTACTCTATGAAGGAAATACGAAAACAAATACATACGCCACACGTAAGGTCGACAGTCCCTATAATCTTGTAACCGGAAACTGACAGGGAAGTAAGGTATTCAACACCTTTGTTAAATCAATAGTTCTAATAAGTTAAATACTAGAACCTTATGTTCTCAGTATACATATAACTTTAGAATACTAACTGTTGTGACGTGGTTTACGTTCTATCGTAGTAAATGGGGTTTTACGTATTCAATTCGTATGACTATAAAGACATTGTACAGTCAGTTGCAAAAGTGGGGTCATATCACGTGTTTTTATACTTTGAAATATCTTTTCATTATTATGACCTTTATTGCATATTATTATTTATATTAATAAAGTCCCGTACACACCATACGTTAATAAAAAATCCAAGAAAAAAACTATTAGAAAATATGTAATTTCAAAGTATAAAAACACGTGATATGCCACTTTTGAAGGTGACCGTACAACTTGCTTTAAGATATGTAAGTATGTACTTTGGTGGATACCCCTTTTTAAAATATCGAAAATATTGCTGTCAGATCAATTACTCCAAAAATGGCTGTTATTCATACGCACTAAAAAGTTTGCACATAAAGCACATTACATTTAGAGTTACGCATATAAACACTAACCGATCAATCACACGTATTTAATGATAGAGGTAAACGAATCATACCATACAACATTACTAAGGTCGGCAGGAATAAGGAATAAGGAAATAATGAACTCACCTGCGTTGCTTCAACGAGCGTATTAGCAATTATGCTATATCAAGATTGACCATAGAAATTGCGTTCATATCATGAGGAAGTTAATTACGTCGACTGCGCCTGCGTCATCGTAAGTGCATTTGCATCATGGTTATAAACTTGATGACGATCATATCGAAGTGAGAGCTTTAGCCTTAGTCTATACCCTGTTTCCTATAGCAATTTTATTTAAAAAACCTTTCATAGGTGACAAATCAGACACATGTCAATCTTGATTAGCTGACAGAGGTGAATCATGAAAATGTAAAACCTTTTATTTGCCATACAGTTTTATCATTGTTCATTAGCTGCTCTGTTATTTAAAATAATAGTATATATATATATATATCAAATATATCCAAGATTCGTCTCCTGTGTAGATATTATGAACAGCTTTTGATGTACCTACCACATTTGTATTTTTCTATCATTTTTTTGCACCAATCAACACGAGTCTGTTTTTGTTCAACTGTTAAGTTGTGCGGGATCCAACGAGAACAATTTTTTTTTTACAGCCAAATGTTCGTGTAATATTTTATAAATACTCGTCATACTAATGCCCAGAAATGCCTCTATTTCGCGATATGTAACATGACGGTCTTGCATTATTAGTTCGCGCACAGTATCAATATTTTGTGGTACAACAGCCGATTTAGGGCGACCACGCCGAAAGTCGTAATAAATAATAGCACGAAAATTTTCACGAGTCAAATCCATGGTGATGATAGACAATGAATTTTAAAAATGGCGCCACAATGTAAAAACAATTGACAGATGAATGAAACAAACTTTATTTTACAGCCAAAGAGTTCTATTTTTAAATGTTATAATTTCTTTTTAAATATTGTTTATGTAAGTGGCCAGTTCCGGATACATAAATAGCAGCCCTTGTATTAATCTAATGAGGTTTGGGACCTCCCTACAACATCAACACCAACACCAATATCTATTTTACACAAAACTCCCAAAAAAGGAGTGTCCATCTATGTATTTATCTAACTTATTCACTACAAACAAGTTGATTACCGCTGGCCTAACTGTCTCAAAGTCTATCTACTGTCCGCCTCTGGTTACTAAATCGGTAACCTTCTATTCTGTGTGTTTACAGAAGTTAAGCAACGGTAGGTCTAGTAGGTCGTGGGTGGGATGGGACGCTACTGGTTTTAATCGTGAGCGCCTTCTTATAAGATTATTATATTTTGTCATTTCAGGCTGAATCATCTGATTGGCCGAAAAGAAAGATGATTCCATGCTTCGGAAGGCACGTTAAGCCGTTGGTCCCGAGTACTATCTAGTCGTTACACGAGCCAAGTCAGTGGCCTTTGGCGGCTCTATAACACTGACACGATGAAGATGATGATGATGATTATATTTTGTGAAGTCGGTCATCGACTTAAGAACATCGCGACATGGTGACAGATTATGAGAATCATTGTTGGAAATAACAATGCTTACAGATGAAGATAAATGCAGTCAGCAACACTGGCACAGTATATACAAAGAAAAAAGAAAGAAAGAAAGAAAAAACATTTATTCGTATTGCTGTGAAGATAAGTAAAAAAATAATATATTTAATACTAATATGTGAGTAACAGCAGCGAAAAGGCACGACTCAGCATAATGCCAACCCTAGCAGAGGCAGGCGCTGTTATTCAGCCGCGCCCTAAAACGAGTAGAAAGGGGGGAATAGGTAAACGTAAGGTGCAAAATAAGTAAAATAAATATTTATAAAGATAAATAACATAATGATATACACACAACATACAAATAAAACAACACACAACTCACACCCAACATTATGATACATCAGCTTTACAAAATACGTGATACTTCCTGCACATTATTTCTCTTGATTTATCATCTGAATATAGGCGTAGTGTTCTTACAATGGACGATCAGATTTCATTGCAAAGGGCTGAGTTCGCGCGAGCGGGCGACCTTCGCTCGCGACCATATACGGAGATAAACGACTGTGTTATAGGTCCTACAACTTGTTTGCTATATACTTGTTTGGTACTTGTACGATATGGATATGACCAATATTATCATAGACACTACAAGCATCTAGATTTTCTTAAAAACATCATCTGTCAAAACCGCATAAACGAACTTTGAAAATTCTGTAAATAAGATTTGGGCAATGTCAATGTCAGCTGAGTAAAATTTAAATACCTACTGCGTATAACTTGTATCTTGTTTCAACATCAACGGCCCGTTACAGTCCACTGCTGGACTACGATCCTCCTCCACTTAAGTGTTTGGTTTTGCCATAATCTCCACGCTTGGCAGGCGGGTTGGAGATCGCAGATTAAAAGGTTACTGTATCAGAGAGCGCTGCTGCCCATTCCCTGTTCAATGTGTAGTCTCTAAGTCGCCTCTTACGTCACCCACGGGAAGAGTAGGGGTTGGTGACAAATGTATTCTACTCTGCCGTCACCACACGGCTATCTTGTATCTTGTTTACTATACAAGAAAGGGTAACGACCTGACGAGACGACCCTGAAAGTATTCAAGATCGATTTTATTTGCTAATCAAATTAAAGAAATTCGCAAGACCTAAGATAAATTCCTTATTATTACTATTGTTTGTTTCAACTACATAAATAAATGGTTAAAAATACTTGTACATAAAAATAAACGTATTCAACAAGCTAATTAATACACATGGTTAACAATGTTTTCCATTTAATATCCAAGCAATTTAAACAAGTGTACGTACATACTTAACATTCTACGAGCAATGCCGAGTAAATATTGTACAGTAAACACAGGCACTTTTACTGGAGTGGCTCGCCTTGGTCGAATGAAAGATATTTTTTCCCCTCAAGGGCTGTAAGTACTTATTTATAAGCGGGAAGATAAGTGCGAGATAATATAAATTTGTGTGTCTGCTTTAGAAGAGCACACGGGAAGCGGCCATGGCAATAATAAATGACACGGAAGTCTCCGATAGTCTTTAGTAGTAGCATATTTTGGGAACGTAAAAAAACTAAGATATATAATAACTACATTCTAAATTTAAATAAACACAGGTAAATTTAAAACACGGACCGATTATTGATGAATTTAGTAGTTACCTTTTTTGTAATAAATTAATATTTATTAATATTGAATTAAACACATACTCTTTCGAGTAGTTGGCAAACAATTATTATTTATACTTTTAAACAAAAATGCAGTTTATTTTATACTGATAAATCAAAGCTATACTGGACGCAGTATTTTACTTAGACATAGATAAAATTATTACATAACACGCTAAAGAGCCTCTTGATAACTAAACTGATGGTAAATTGTAGAAGTTTCTTTTTGTTTTACTCAACAACATATTATTATGCACGTCTTTATAGTCGTATTTAGTAGCTAATTAAAATGTATGTCAAGTAGCAGCCATTAGACGTGTCGTTTGAAGTTAGTCCGCGCTGTGTACTTAAATATTATTATGTAATGAAGATACATTTTATTTTACTAATTTATTTCGATTTGAAGGGCCATTTTTGCAAAGGACAGTAGCAACGATTGTAATAGGTGAGTTAAAACTACCTAACAAGAGTTATTTATACATACTACCTAATATACAGCGGGTGATCGTGCGCTTTGGCGTACCCTTGGGGAGGCCTACGTACAGTAGTGAACTGCAATAGGCTGATTGATTCACTGATTGACCTAATATATAGAACCTATCTAATAATAAAACTGAGTGTAGTCAATTGCTATTCGTAATTTAAATGCTAGCATAGTAATAACAACCCTGTAAATCAAATTAAAAAAGGTCTAGTTCTTGAACTATGCGAACTTTCTTGACTATCTGAATACAGTAAGTCCATTGTCCGTAGACAGCTTCATCTTCTCCAGAAGCATGATATCTCGGTCGTAGTACACCAGCACCCACTGCGCTCGCGTTCTGCACCTGGAAACACCACCTCATGCGGAGACTTACGTCCATTGTCCGTGGACAGCTTCATCTTCTCCAGAAGCATGATATCTCGGTCGTTGTACACCAGCACCCACTGCGCTCGCGTTCTGCACCTGGAAACACCACCTCATGCGGAGACTTACGTCCATTGTCCGTGGACAGCTTCATCTTCTCCAGCAGCGTGTTGTCTCGGTCGTTGTACACCAGCACTGCGCTCGCGTTCGCCCGCCATGCGTTCAGCACCTGGAAACACCATGTCATGATCAGTGCACATGTAATACAAAACACGGGCAGTACACGATCATTATGATTGGTAAAGCTGTCTTTTTGGTGGACACAGAGCACGTATAAAAAGTATATAACTAAAAAATATCACATTAAAATTAACAAAAGACAATCATTCAACATCTACACCGTGTAAAAGAAGAAAATAATAGGACGAAAATAATTTTAGTTAAGTTTCGCCGCGGTCAGGTTTGAAAATAGTAATACGAAATATATATTGTAATAAACTCAAATATTTTGTGGCTCTGTAAATGCCATCCATCGCTTATCGACAGACCGTCACACTGCTGAGCTCTATAAGTATCCCGACCCATAGATTTCAATTAAAACTTTTCTATTTACCCAGAAAGTACTTAAAATTGGTGAATATACTTTCCTTTGTTTTGCTGCGAGTACAAAATGCGATCCATCTTCCCCTACTTTCGTACTCTTTTAAAAGTTCGAAGGAGAAACTTTTGCAATACATTTTCCGGTGTTTTTCTCAGGGACTGGATTCTACTCAATCAATAGGGGATCGGACTGTTCCTAAATTTACCATATTTACCATATTAGTAGCAGACGATTCGCAAAGAAAAAACAGAATCGGTTGAAAAACGAATTTACAATGATTATTTAAAGTTTCAATGTGTCTGTCTCTTTCAAAAACGATTTTTTGTATGGAGATTATATGGCGTTACTAACAAATGACGTCACAAGTGCCTCTCTGTCTAATCTTGAATTTCAAACCTTTATAACTCGGTCAATTTTAAAGATAGAGCAAAAATTCTTTTAGTGTTCGATAGCAGAAACTAAGAAGTTTGGATTTATAAAATTAAAAAAAAGTAGTCCGATACCCTATAATTAATTTTGGGGTTTTCTTGCTTTTTACTCATGTAAGAGAACGTATAGGTATATAATAATACTGTACAAAATGTGTGGTCGCGCTTTGACCAATAATTGGACGCTCAGAGTGGTCGTTCTATACCTTATCTATTATTTCGATCGCACACTGGACGAAACAGTAAAATAAACTAAAAACTACGTGTTTACCCTTACTGACATTGAGGAGATACCAAACACAAAATAATAGATTAGTCAATACATAATAAAATATGTACCCTAATATTTAATTTTCGTGTCTAAAATCCTCGCGTCTTTTTTGACAGGGGAATTGGAAGACCATGGTATTTTAAAGACAAAAGAACATAATATACTGACGAGGATGAAAGCTACTCACACATCAAAGTATTTCGCGTTGAAAAGCTTAAAGAAGAAGAAATATATAGAAGTAATACTCTGCCAGAAATATAGAAGAATAAAGAACATTGCTGGCATTTTTTTTTCTATTGATATCATACTGTTACTTAAATTTTACGGATCGTCTTTATCAATTCATTCAGTAGCTGATTTGTCTGTGCTGTACTAAACCTGGATTAACGTAGGCGAGTTTATTAAACGGAGCATCATTACACCCAACGATCCATCACCGATATCGCACCTGATGATAAACCAAAAATTACAATGATAACGAATTGATAAATATATACTATTTGAAATCATAGAAGACAAACATAAAAATATCACATAACTTTTTTGCTTCCAGAGCGTAGCACTGATTGATTAGGTACTAGTGCTACGCAACACTGCTACGAGCGCTACGGCGGCGTAGCAAATAAGTAGACTGGAACCCTTACGATTTTGATCAACGATATCTCGTACTATTATTATGCTATAATTATAACGTTTGCAAATCCAACAGGGTAACCCTATCAAGGAATCTGATAGACGTACCCAAGGATGAAGGGGTTTTTCAACGTAAATGGGCCACCTTGTGTATTAAATATTATTGAATAGGTCAGGAAAGAGTTAAGACTAATTCGCCTACATTGTATGGTGATTTGCGTCAATGTCAATGAGTTTGTAGGGTTTCTTTACTAGTTAGAGTTTTATTTTTGTTTGACGCCATACATTGTTTATATAATATGGTTTCATATTCTGTTAACTACCTATGTCGTCTGCTACCTAGGACGCATTTCTGAAGCTGTACTTAATGATAAAGTTGGTAACATTCATGTTTTATGGATTCATTTAGACGGGCGAGTGCCTGTTATTGCTTTTTTTAAAACGCTCCTAACAGCAATTTCTGCCAAAGGGGTAATATAGCGGGCGCGGACTTGACTGACTTTTATTGTCGTTTTAGTCTTCTTATTTTCGGGTCGTATTCGGCATCGTCGCAAATGTCGTTTATTACATCTCAATCGAAAATTTAATTTCTAGCATTATTGCTTGTATGCGTTTTTTATTTAAAAAAAAAACTCAGACAGAGAACCAAACGGTGATCAGCATTCCGGAAGTTACGATATGACGAACTTGCAAAGACCCTAATTTCAAAGAAAATAATTTTATCTCTCAATAACTTGACAATAAAAGTGTCATAATTTTTTTATCGTACTTCGTCCACTTTTATATCGCAATTACGATTTTTATAGCGGTTTATGTCGAAGTGATAAATATCTGGATTTATCGTTCGATCGTTCGATGGTTCGATGTTACTATTTTTTGCATTCTTGGTTCTACATTAAGATAATTTCTTCTTTATAAATAACTAGCGGTCCGCCCGCGGCTATGCTCGCGTTATGTAAGATTTTGCCGTGGGAGTAAGACTTTTTCCCATAAAAAGTATCCTATGAGTTAATCCAGAATACAAACAAACTATCTCTATTCCAAATGTTATTTTTGTCATTTCACTTTAGATAAACCCTATTAAGTCATCTTTATAAGAGTACCAGCCCCCTATGAATAGTCATTACTCTGGGTCTACAGGGCATTTTACGGCGATATATTATTCGTATTCATTCGCCTAAGGGCGCCCATCTGGGGCCATGGACCTCGGCCTAGAACGTTGATAAATGATAATTTATTTGGTAACGTTTGTTACAAGTCAATAATGTATACATTTCATTTATACTAAAACGTTGCCAGGGTGACAAGCTGGTCAGAGAGGAACGACTCTGATGGCTGATGGCAACACGAAATTAGAGTTTGAAAATATCTAAATATTACAAGATTCAGCTAGGTCCATGTCCCGAGCTAAATGATAGTATTTCGCAAAAACTGTAGCTACTGCTTTTCAATATTGACGGCTCCGTAGCCCAGGTGGTAGTGTATCTGCCTCCGACGCACAGGGTCGCGGGTTCGAATCCCGCCCAGGGCAAATGTGTTTGCCTTGTGTCTGGTTGTTGTTTATTTATATATGCATGTATTTATCTATTTGTGTAATGTATATCAGTTGTCTGGTACCCATAGTACAAGCTCTGCTTAGTTTGGAATCAGAATGCCGTGTGTGAAGAAGTCCCCACATATTTATTATTTATTATTATTTTATTAATATACATCATTAAGTACCTATAAGTTTTATGTAAGTTGCTGTTGTATAAGTTGTTTTTTTTTTATTGAGTTTTTTTTTCTTTTTCGTCCAAAGTGTGCCAAAGGGCTCCTCCTGGAAAAGATTGCTACGTTAGCAATAAAGCCACCTATTGACTTCGTGTATTATGAATTGGTATCAACAAGGTTTGTACCTACCTTGATTTCAAAGTTGCAGCTGCCCCGGCGTATGACGGCGACCCAGGGCTCCGTGGGCAGAGGGTCGTCGGGGGCCGCGACCGACAAGAGAGGCAACGTGCAGCCGCTGTGGTCCCGGGCCCCACCAGGACCCTGCGCCCGGACGTGGACGGCCACGCCGCGCGAGGACGCGATGATGCCCTCGCCGTACTTCCCTGACTGAAACAAAAGAGATGTTTGGTGAGTGAAGTTATTCACAAGAAGCGATTCCCCAAATATTGGACCCTATTAACTGGTCCTTACTCTTGTAATACAAACGTTAGGCTACAGATGATGAGGACGGACTATGAGCCTCCTCCATTTAAGCGGGGGGTTCTGCCATAATCTCCACGCTTGGCAGGCGGGTTGGAGATCGCAGATTAAAAGGTTACTGTATCAGAGAGCGATGCTGCCCGTTCCCTGTTCAATGTGTAGTCCCTAAGTCGCCTCTTACGACACCCACGGGAAGAGTAGGGGTTGGTGACAAATTTATTCTACTCTGCCGTCACCACACGGCTAATGATGATGATGCGGGGACATTTTCACATACGGCCATCAATCTGATCTCAAAATAAGCAGAGCTTGTACTACTATAGGTACCAGACAGCTGATATACACATACACATGTTAATAGATAAATATAGATAAAAAGATACAGACACAAGGCAAACGCACTGTGCTCATCACACGAATGTTTACCCTGAGCGGGATTCGAGCCCGCGACCCTGTGTTTTGAAGGCAGGCGTAGTATCAGCTAGGCTACGGAGCCGAATGTGCCAGTATTTTTATCACTCTTGTCTATCAGTTGTTGCCTATCGTCCACCATTTTAGCAATAGTAACAACTTAGCAACATAAAAGTCAGTTATCGTCATTACAAAAAAATTGACAAATCAATTTTAATTGCAAAGTACAGGAATGCTTTTGATAAAATTAACTCTTTCCAATATAGGTAGTTCAGATACGAAACGAACTTCATAAAATTTTTTATAATTAATGTGTACGTCATCCGGTTGCCAATTTTGCTGTTGTTGAGGCTAATTAAATCAATTATTTTACAAACTATATGCATTAATAAGCGTATATTTGTATTATATTGCTTTGTTTATTAGTACACTAATACTGCGATAACTCCACTGTACTAATTAATTACGATAGTAAAGTAGACTCAATGGTTGGCACTACAAAAGTCAACTAGGATAAACTTACTACGATAGGGTTGAACAGCAAAAAAGACGTATACCTATAGTAGGTTTACCATCCTTTGGTGGAACGTCTTGTGTCATCATCATCATCACAGCCGTAGACGTCCACTGCTGAACATAGGCCTCCCCCACAGGTTTCCAACGTGAACGATCCTGCGCTATTTGCATCCACCGGCGGCGGCGCGCCCAGCAACTTTCTACAAGTCATCTGTTCACCTTGTGGGAGACCGTCCAACAATACGCCTTCCGGCCCGTGGCCACCATTCAAGAACCTTTCTTCACCATCGTTTATCGGTTCGTCGAGCTATAGGGCCTGCCCATTGCCACTTCAACTTGGTTATCCTGAAGCTATGTCGATTACATTGGTCTTTCTACGTTATCCTCATTTCTTATTCGATCACGTAGTGAGACTCCGAGCATAGCCCTCTCCATCGCACGCTAAGCGACCCTGAGTTTTTTACGTCTTGTGTACAAATCACTGATTTTGAATATCGAATTAGTTTTTATGCCATTTTCTTTCTCGGAAGAGCGAAATTCCTTTTTGCAGGGAATATTTCTTATGTGCTAATATGATTCCTGAAGTAAGAATATAATCAAAATCTTCGTATATGGTGGAGGCATGTGGATGGGTATATGTATCGTCACCTTCAGTGATGTCGATGACTTCCGCACTTTTATTAATTCGCTCTATTGGTCTACAAACACATCAATTTGCGCCGATATTTGTTAGTATGGCTCAGCCGAAAAACAACTATTAATTCATACTTATTTTCATGTTACGAGTAGATAACGTTTTCGAGCATGAAAAAACATAATCATAAATTGCTGGCAAGCCCCTCGTCGGGGACGAATGTATGAGCTGACAACATAAAAAATAATAAAAATATTTTATTTATTTACTGTAGGTGCTGTGATTCAAGGAGAATTTCACACGACACGTACCTGTGCTTACAGTACAGGAAAACTATAAAGAATAGTGTATTTATATTCTACGGAATCTATTGACCGCAATCCGCCGTTAATATAGTACCATTGTTCATGAATAATATGACTAACGAAGGTAAGAGGAAGGAATGAAGTCTATTGTGGTAATAACAACAAAACATTATTTATATATTTATACCGTAAACAAACAGAGGTTGTGGTGTAGCAGTCAAGGTAGACTGCAGCCGCCACAAAGCTGCTGAGCACCACACAAAGGATGTTGTAGAGTATTTTAATATAAAACGTGACAAAAACAGGGTTCAGTCCGTAGGAAAAGGTATTAATTTATGTATTTATATAACTTATATTATAAAAACTGGAAAATGGTAACAAGGATTCGAAATGGTAAGGATAACTGAGCTTTTCACTGTTGGAGATCAGGACATGAAGTGAGAAATTTAACAGAAAAAAGACAAAATTGAAACTTAAGAAATCTAAATTTGAAAATGAATTTAAAATGAAAGATAAAACTGCCAGCAAGAAAGGTTGCCAGTCATAAAACAGGAAAGAGGACGAATGCCTCGTTACAAAATCACTGTCAAAATTATGTGACAGACTATCACCAGTTTGGTTAGAACATTGCAGGCTGAATGACCTGATTATTCGAAGAATATGATGATTCCGTAGCAGTTGGTCCCAGTTCCTGGCTGTTATTGACGAAAGAAGTTTTTACAAAGTCTATGTCAGAAGGCCGTTGGCGGTTCAATAAATCTGATACCAGGGTTTGAGAGGTCGGTCATAGACATTACCCGTTTCACAAAGCTACAATACAAGTGTAAGTCGATATACATTGCGTGACTAATTAGCCAGTCTAAACTTGAACCTTACTTGTATCATATTGGCTGCGCAATGTACAATATACTCTAGTAGCTTCGTAAAATATACTCTAGCTAGGGTGATGTTCGCTAGGACTCGTAGATAGTTATTTGACGCGTAGAAATGCAATTTCACGGGCGAGCGCGGCAGGAACAGAATCCTCAAGCCCCTCGAAAGTTAGACCTAAGGGCGACCACCTTGGGACTGGGGGGCATACACCTCGGCCCAGGACTTTGCCAGCCAGGATTAGAGGAGCGACGGAGAGGAACGATCCTGACGACGGGGTCGATCTAGTGTGGTCCTAGGCAAAGATATATCAAACAAACATATAATATGTTTGATTTAATTTCATATTCTATCTATACAAATTATAACTATGGTAAGCTTTCTGCCTCGGAGTCTGTGTATGGCAGATAGAAATAATTTACTTTAATAATAATGTTATTTAATCATCTACTGACAAGAATATGATTTGCCTTAGGTGTTTTCCAAGTATACCGCGCAAAAAACTTGGTAATTAGTTAATAGTAAGTTTGTAATTAATTTATTTCAATTTTGGATGAAAAACTGACGTTTACAAAATGGTCAATTGGGTTCGGTGGCGTAGCGTACAAAATTATTGCAACAATTAAATTTTATTGTAATCGATCGGACGCTAAAATAGGAGGCAAGACGAAGCCATAACAACTTTGAACGTTAAATCTTCATCTGACAAAGAAGTAACTTGTCTTACGCAGTATACTGGAGAGTATTAAGTGTTAGGTAGCAAAAATAGAGATATAGAAATAGGCCAATATGAGAAAATGTAACTGTTTAAAAAATAAACGTGAAGCGAACAAATTGTTATTCAATACGATCGATCAAGTATTTGCTGCTTCCTTATCTCAAGATAAATGTCAAGATAATCTAGTAAAATTCGAATGTATGCGTAAAAGAATATATAGGTAATAAAATTGTTATAACAGCTGTTATAAAAGATAAAGTCCATTCCACGTCGGTGAATTCACAAGAAGGATAATTTTTATGGCTTATAACAAAACACTGCATCATAATAAAATAATATAAAAAATTAATATCACTGGCCGTAACGGAATTTCAATAAAAAGTAGGAAGGCAAGTAGAGGTATTTCTTCAAAAGAAGTTAGGAGGATGCGGTTGGTATGCATACTATGCAACAAAGTATTGAAAAAGTTGTGTATATTTTCTTTCGGATTACAAAAACTAATGTAAATTTCATTAGAATGTAAATGTTAGTCAGAATTATAATGTAAATTTTAATGAAATATATAGGTATATTATGAATGTGCTTGTCGGTGCTGCTTGCAGTTTCTGAAGCTAACTGGAGCTTTATGTATCGTTGACTAGTACGCTGCAGATTGTTGATTCGTAGGTCTTTGATCTGCAGGGCTGAGAGAGACGCCGTGACATAATTTTATCGTCGCATTATCTCGTGCCAAATCGTGATAATGTCTATATGTCTACTAGTGCTAACTGTTTTGTGTACTAGATTATATTCCATAGTAATATGGGGTTAACGTAGTTTGTGTCACAATTATCAAATCTAATAAGTTCTATGTTATGTTAACGATGATAAATTTATTGTGTTATTGTTTGTTAACATATTTATGTAACAAAAAAGGTCTATCCACCCGCACTGGGCCAAGTCTGGTCGCCCTAATTCCGGGTAGGCTTGAGCCCCTCGGTAGGGTCATATAAGCTCATAACAACAACTACGCAGAGTGTATATAGCCTACAAGTTCTTTGTTTCCTTTCTCAACTTATCGGTCGAGTCGCGTCTATTTTTATTTTATCAAAATTAAGAATACTGAATTGTCTTTATTATAAGTCAACGTCCTCTAATCTGAAATAAAAATGATTTGCAGAAAGTGCTATATTTGCCCAGTACACTAAAGTTTGGTGTCACGTCAAGTCGGGTGGGTAAACATTTACGTGAAATAATAATATTTATTGATAACAGTCGTGACGTCGAGCGTCGTAGCATTGCGGTCATTGCTCGGTCGCTACGCTCGGCTCTACGACGCGACGCCAGCTGATTGATATCAAGTGTCAGAGTTCTAGGTAGGCATCAACGAAGAATACTATAGAAATACTTACTTAATTATAAAAGTAAAAAACATTTTTTAACATAACACGTTTTTATTTTAACACACAGCAACAGCAACGGCCCGTTACAGTCCACTGCTGGACTATGAGCTTCCTCCACTTAAGTGGAGGGTTAACACACTAAAAAGTATAAAATAATCTTGATTTTTATTGGTGTAGTACTCTTGCAGGACATAAAACGAAAAACGTGGGGTGCATGGAATAGATATTCTAAGAAGTAGAGAACGAGGTGATGGCTGAAAAACAGCATAGCTGGCGCTGTTATATTTTCATTATAAAAATGAAGATCACTAAACTAAATACCCTACAATAACTAAATGTACCTACAGTAGACTGCTATACAGATTTCGGAATACTCAGAATTCGATGTTCGTAATACAGGGTCCAGCGGCTTCCCGCGACCTTCACCAGCGGTCAGCGCAGGTACGGTCGTTGTGGAGATCCTTGGGAGGCCTTAGTCCAGCAGTGGACGTCTACAGGCTGAGATGATGATGATGGTGATGATGATGAATACAGGGTTTAGTGACGACCACAGAATATTACTGGTGATAAATTAAGTATAAGCAGTATTTAACTAATTTTTTATTGTGTAAGTACCGATATGTTGATTTTCGAAATAACATGAAAAGTGCCTATGGTGTGGTATTCCTGAAAATGGGATTTATTAATTAGTGTGAGTTTAATTGAATAACACTAAAAGTTTAAACCGCGATAACCCTTCACGCGATAGTTAATTACTGTACAGTGATAGGAACATAATTAAAGTAAGACCAAACCGTATTTGTTGTATTATGCGATAGCGGAATTTAAATAAATATCCGTGTTGATGTGAGGAAATTTGATTCGAAAACATTTTCATTGCTAATTTATTAGTTTTACGGTTTTGATTACTATTAAGTATGTTAATGTTTAAATATTGACGGCTCCGTAGAGACAAATTTGTCTCCGTGGTAGTACGCCTGCCTTCGAAGCACAGAGTCGCGGGTTCGAATCCCGCCCAGGGTAAACATTCGCGTAATGAGCGCTTGTGTTTGCCTTGTGTCTGGATGTTGTTTATCTATGTAAGTATGTATTTATCTATTTATGCAATGTATATAGTTTACCTAGGAAAGTCTCGTGCAAGAATGTCTTTATAAATAAAATATACACATAAATGTGCATGTCAATTAGCATTCTTTATGTCAATCAGCTGTAACTAATAGAATTATAAAGAATCACGAGTATTCCCTGAAATGAAGGGTGGGCGGTTAGATGTGCCGGTGAGTGTATATAGGTAGGTACAATGTATGTATAAGTAGGAGAAAAAAGTAATGAAACTTGTTATCAGTTACTGCGTTATTAAATAAAGAAATAAATAAATATGTGGGGACATTTTCACACACGGCCATCTGATCCCAAACTAAGCAGAGCTTGTACTATGTGTACCAGACAGCTGATATACATTACATAAATAGATAAATACATACTTATATAGATAGACAAAAACCAAACACAAGTGCTCATCACACGAATGTTTGCCCTGGGCGGGATTCGAACCCGCGACCCTGTGCTTCGAAGGCAGGCGCACAACTAACTAGGCTACGGAGCCGTCAATAATGATGAAGATAGCCACCACAGAGTGGCTAGAAAGAAAAAAAAAACGTGCGTTCAAGATTTAATAAGAGCTAGCCTAGTAACTAAATGTAATCTTTGTCTTAACATATTACCAATTATGTTCTTCTTTATTTTGATGATGTACTCAAACAAATTGTGTTAGGTAGGTATGTACATACCTCTTTGCCTCTTTGGCTGTTGCTGGCCGTAAACATTCGGATTTATTTTAATTTGGAATATAAGTTTTGACTTGGAAAAAAGAGAGCTGATTCTAGGTTAGACTGCGCGTGTGTAAAGATCTTGGAAAAAGAAAATAATAAAAAGAGGGATGTTACGTATGTGTACATACCTATACCTCTTTGCCTCTTTGGCTGTTGCTGGCCGTAAACATTCGGATTTATTTTAATTTGGAATATAAGTTTTGACTTGGAAAAAAGAGAGCTGATTCTAGGTTAGACTGCGCGTGTGTAAAGATCTTGGAAAAAGAAAATAAAAAGAGGGATGTTAGGTATGTGTACATACCTATACCTCTTTGCCTCTTTGGCTGTTGCTGGCCGTAAACATTCGGATTTATTTGAATTTGGAAAAAAGGGAGCTGATTCTAGGTTAGACTGCGCGTGTGTAAAGATCTTGGAAAAAGAAAATAAAAAGACATCCCTCGAAATATCAATCTTTAAGTTAAAAAGACCACCTCCACCTTCGTTCCAAATTGCTCCAACAAAGATGACCTACATACGAACTCACATCAAGTATGAAAGAAAACTCAGTGAATTAGAAAACAACACGCGCGGAAGGAAAGCACGTCACTTCTCATTTTGCATACAAAATAACCGATTCCCTTTTTAAACCTAACAACGTTATCATTTTCCCGTTAGTGCTTAAATGTACAAACATTATCATTTTATACCGATAATGGTGAATATTTATCCTTTGATATGTAAGTTAATGATTTTTTGACTAAACTAATAGTAAATGAATTTGTAAATATAATTAAGAAGTTTATAAAACTTTTACGAGTAGCATAATTGATACAATTTGTTGGAAACTTTATCGTTTATTAGCGGTCCACCCGCTGCTACGCTCGCGTTGTGTAAGATTTACCCGTCGGAATGCGACTTTTCCCGTAAAAATATCCTATGTGTTAATTCAGGGTACAAACTATCTCTATTCCAAATTTCATCCCAATCCGTTCAGTAGTTTTTGCGTGAAAGAGTAAGTAACAAACATCCACACAAACTTTCGCGTTTATAATGGGCGACGATGACCACTTACCACCACTGTGGCTCGTCCGCTCGTTTGCCTGCTTAAATAATATAAAAAAAAACTTCCTTCTTCTCCCAGTGCCATATCCTAGCGGATGTCGTCGACCATCTCTCTGAGCTCCTCCCTCCGTTCCGTCATTCTTCTTAGTTCCACTGGTCTTCCAGTGCCCGTCCAGCTTTTCAGGTTGCCGTACCATGATATCTTTCTTTTCCTTTCCCCCTCTTGCTTATCTTGGTTTACTATTTTATGGTTTATTCTGTCATAACTTTGTAGGTATCCCTTTAGTTGCAGATTTTACATATTTTATTTATTTTGCAGATTTTTTTAGTTGAGAATAAAGCAGATCTCTACTCACTAGCAGAAACTAGTCTTATCATTCTGCCCTCTGCTTGCTTGCTGATACTGACCAACTAGCTACACACGCTACCAGAGGGCCGTTTCACGAAGCAACAAGTTACAAGTACAATTTGATGTGCATTGCGTAGACAATGAGGTAAAACGATAAGGGCTTACAGTTTTGGCGAATCGGCTACGCAATGAATATCAAATTGTAACTTGTTACTAGTAAATTGTTGCTTCGTGAAACGGGGCCCAGAAACCCGCTGGTAAACTGGTGACCCCGACGACGACGGACGTGATCACACGATGAACCATTATTGACATTGAGTACTAATAAAACTCTTTACTAACAACCACAGCTATTAAATAATTACCAGTAATATAATTGTAAAACCATCATTTCAATCAGCTAATCGTTCATAACATGTGGAGACCTGTAAATGGCTTTTTGGTACTACTGTATTTTACTATCAAGTTAACTTTAGCTGTTGGTCTTCCTATTATTAATAAATAAATAAATAAGTCGTAATAGAAGTAAGGTCAGCAACAAAACAACCTAAGTATATAAAACACTTACAAAAATTTAAGTTTCAACTAGGTACTTCATTATAAGGCAGTGAGGTGTTTGTGTGTGTGACCCAAAGAGTTTATATGAAAGTATAGAGCGAGCGCATCAGAGTGAGAACAGTAGGCACGGGTGGGAACATTGAATCGTTCCGTCAGCAAGCTCCTAGTAGTTATTATCGAGCACCAACGGCGTAAGCGCCTTAGACAAGTTTGTATTTCAATAATTAGACAAATATTATATGTTATTCTAAGAAAATTTGCGAAATATCCAGTAAAATATCGCAAAAAATCACGACACTTGCCTACTGAAGCTGCCTACGCTGCGCACGAGGTGATCCGTGCGATATGCTTGCTCTGTAGAAACTTATGTATACTCTAAGGTGTGACCCTATTGATTTTGTCAGCTCATATTTACACATTATTCTTGTCCTACATAGCGCAACTAGATATAAGCCTAAGTAAGACGAGACCACGGAGATGCCTGCAAATTTTCCCACGAATCTTTCCACCCACCGACCGTAAGATATCTGGAAAATAATATGTATAAACTGATCGCTTTGGTTACTATACACAAACTTAATCAAGTTATAACAGCGTACCGTTGAAGTGCGTCTGCGCACTGTTGTTATAGCCGCGCCGAAGCCCGTGCGCTCCGTGATTGTACTGCCAATCAAGTTGACTCGAGACGAGACGCCTTCCGCTTCCATCTTTGGACTACAAAAAACGTAGTAGGTACTTCTAAAAGTACCACTAATATAATAATAAAACCGTGGTACTCTAGTTCTTAAACACTGATATGCAAATAAATGCGGGCAGTACGGATTCGAACAAAGCTTTTGTAAGGTTAACTACCAGTTTTGAATTGTTTTCATCTATTTTTTGTATCTATCTATCTATCCCACATCCACAACAAAAACTATAAATGAACATAAGTTTTTCTAGATAATAGAAATTAGTAGAGTACTAATACAAGTTAATGTGTCCTATACTTTTAGACAATACTGCAAGGTACAGTGATGGGAATATTTTCCTTCCCCGTTGACAATTAATCACTACCAGGAAAACCAAATCATTCGGGTTTAAAAAAATGGTTGACTAATAGAAAAATGAATGGCGCCTGATCTGTTTAAAAATTTTGTTTACTCAAAAATATATTTTTCTTCTAGAAGAAATTTCAAAACTACTGGATCTAAAAAAATGAAATTTGGGCATTATGTTATAGGACGAGGTAAGCACTGAAAGGGATTTTTGGAAATTCCCTCCCTGAGGAGTAGGGGGTTTGATGCGATGAATAAACCAAGAGAACGAATTCGCTGGCGGTTGCTAGTTAAATTATATTTTTAGACCCCATAAATCTTGTCTGTTATTTCCACCGAAATCGTTATAAAGTGTAGTGAAGTGACAATAGTAGTTTCCGAGTAGGTATATTAACAGCCGCGTTCGGGTCGTTTTCGAACAACAGCACGGTACGCGGCGTTAATGTCTTTTCATGTCTTGTCATCGGTCTAAAATAGTCCGAATAATCTCTAGGCATTCGGCTTATTCATTTCCGTTGGCTTATTCCCAAACATCTCCTTACAAAAGGGAGGAGCAAAAACACCGCTGTACGGCCATAGAAAACTGCCAGCTGTCTGTGTTATTTGTGTTATGTACTTTGTTAACTTTGTTTGTGCATAAAGCACAAAATTAATATAATATATACTCTAGGTTCTCAGTTCTCAGTTGATTTTTTTTAGAACAAAACATCGCTGTTGTGGGGAAAGGTCCGCCAGATCACAATAATTATTATTTTACATTTTACTTTCAGTGGTCTGTATTCAATAAACATCACTAAAATAATATACCTATAGTTATAATAGCTGATAGTACATACATACAAGTAGTTCGTAATAAGTGAGTGATACGGGTACATATCATTATTTAATATCAAAAAACTGTAAATTCGAATTAGTTAAGTAATGTAACATAAAAGTAGGTATTACGCTTTATAAGTGTATATATATATAGAATTTTCTTTGATTGCATTTCTATTATATTACAAGATGTAATCATGATTGAATATTGCATTGCAAAACTTACTTATTTTTATTACTGATTACTGAAGGCTTAACAATAATCGTTACATCACTTGTGTTTGACAGTGGTTATGACAAAAATCTAACGTCATAGTAAGGTATACTCGTAGGAAATATGCTTAAAAAATGTTGATTTTTTTTTCACATTTCATCTGAAAGTATACAAAAATAGAATACTGACAACTGCAAAACAAAACAGAATCGAAATTAATCGAAGAACAAACCTACCTAGTTACAACATTATTAAACAATCTGTCCCCCTTACAAAAACAAAATTTTCTATGGCAGGTGTATGGCCCGCGTGTCACATGACTCATCGGACCTCTCTGTCTAACCATCACGTTTGAAACCTTATAACTTTATTTCTGAGCGAGTGTAAAAATATTTTTTGAACTTGAAATATTTCGATTAATGAATAAAAAAATGTGCATATTCCCATATTATTATTGTCTAATAGTCACAATAGACTCACGAATAAGATAAGATAATCATGTCTTCCTCGTAGCTTAAGACTTAGAGAAGAAAATATATTCACCAACGTATCTTTTTTTTAACTAAAATAAGAGGGCTCTCAGAATTTGTTGCATTTTCAATCTTTGGACAAAGAAAGTTCAAAAACAATTAGTTGTTTCGGTGACTCAGACCGATATGCAACCCAGACGACTTGGTACTTATTTACAGCCTTATTTACTACTCAACACGTGCACTTGCAACTATACACCTTCAATTAAAGCAGATAAGACCGCAAATAGCCAGGTAAAGAGACTTTACAGACAATTACACGATACTTACAACTTTGGACCTTAAATAGCAGCATCATAAAGTCGTGAATAGCAAGGCATATATGGACTTCACGGACAGTTAAAGATAAATTAATTCGCATTGTGAACAAAACAATGTGAATTAAAGCGATAGGGTCAGCTAATTAGAGACAAGGTACTTCGTCGCCGGCTACGAGTTGTTATGGACAAATTTATTAATAAAGTATAAGTATAACCCAATGACATTATACGTAAAAAAGCGTAGATAGGTCACTTACAAGGCAAACGGTGTTTTAACATGGCACAAAACTTACACAAGGACGGCAAGACTAAGCATAAGTGAGAAAAAGAGACAAAGCGACGCGTGACGTGTCTAAGTTCAGGTTGGCTTATTAGCCAACTTTTGGTGTGCCGCTTTTTGAGCGCGTATGACTTATTACGCCTTCTTACCTAGTATATCAATGGTGTAACCGATGTTTTACTACTTACTACAGCAATCAGCATACAGCAGTAGCTTTATATAGCATGAAATCGCATTGGTTGATTTGACGTTGCGAGTATTCAGACCATTAAACTGAACAACTTTCCCTAAGGAACATGGTCTGTAAAACGACAAAAAAAATGGATCGTGTTCATACAAAACCGCGCGGCCGGCTGATCGATTTATATGGGGGATGCATTTATTTGCTCATTTGTCAGCAATGTTCCTTGGGGAAAGCTGCTCATTTGTTCCTAGGGACGGACTGAACGAACTCTCCCTCAAAAATCGACCAATGAAATTTTACGGTGTATTTAAACAGCCAGTCTTATATCTCTAGATGTCTCTCGAAAAAAAAAATCAAAGTCTATGCTCGAAACTATTCGTTTCCGGTCCACTGACATTAGCATTTCTTCCACACCAATCAAAGTCGAATATTGCACAAACAAAACTTTAGAACTAGATAAGTAAATAAATACACTCAAATGGGTTAACCAAGCTATCCATTAGACCATTATTAATTAGACCTAATAATTTAACAGGATCACAGAATATACTGATATCTTTTTTGTAAAGGCACACATAAAAGTGCATTTTGAATTATATATTACTTAGACATTTGACTAGCACTATCCTGTCTTTGTGTAGAAAATACAATCTTTTTTAATTGTGATACTGCAAATTGCATTGCCACAAGCTGATGATAATGACTTTACGTAACGGGTTACAGTTACAGGTAAACGTAATTTTGTAAACCAAGGTTAATGCGATAGTAAAATAGCCCATAGATAGATGCGAACATTTAAAAACTTCAATTAGTCTAAATAGAAAAAATATGTTTTCATCAGTCCAAGTAGGCATATATTATGTCAATGTCATTGCAAAGGAGACCCTTGGGAGACTGTCTCATCTCATATGAATCTCCTGGACATACCATTATAATAGTACAATGCATATTCTTACTACTTTCACGTGGTAAATCACGTGTAGAAAATATTGGCGACAAAAGCAAGGCTTTTTTCGTAAAGCCGGGGTCACACGAGAGGAATATTCACTTATTATCGGCGCGAATTTCCACGGACAGAAAAGTAACATCGCAAATAAATAAATAAAATTAACAAAAAGACATTTATTCATCCACACATGCTTAAAAAAATTATCAAATGGAAAAATTGTTTACAGATGATGTTCAAAAACTGTTTGGATGAAAAGGTTATGTCTCAGCTAGGCTGCTTTTCAGACATCACCTTGTATTATAGTCGCTAGTAGCAGTAAGTTATCAATTAAAAACTAAAAGGAACAATATTAGAAAAACAACAAATTAAAAACCCAGAATAAAAAAAAAACTTAAAATAAAAATACAGATAAAGATTCCAGATAAAATGTACAATGTGTATATAGTATAGTCACAAAATTAGGTACCTCTAGACAGTATACAAAATCAATGTTTAAAAGAAATAAAATAGAATGGCAGCTCCAAGTAATCATTTCCATAAAGAAAACTCAAGTTCCTATATACCTGGGCTGATTGATAACTGGCCGAAACGACGAACTTAAAAAAATGATACGCAAAAAAAAAATATTACATTATATTTTGGCATCTTTTTGAAAATAGAACGCCAAATTTGAATTTAATCGAACTGGTGGAATTTGTTTGATAGGACGTAGAACTTTCTCTGTCGTAAATTTTCTTAACAATGGAAAGAAACGAAATTCGTGCGGTGATAAAGTTTTACGTTTTAAAACAGAAAACAGCAACCCAGATTAAAACCAAGCTAGACAGTGTTTTAGGTAATTCTGCTCCTGCATTGAGTACAATTCACACCTGGGTAACTGATTTTAAACGTGGAAGACAGAGCTGCGAAGACGCCCACAAGTCTGGCCGTCCAAATGAAGTCACGAATCCGGACATGATCAAAAAAATTCACAAAATTGTATTGAATGATCGGCGCTTGAAGTTGCGAGAGATAGCAGAGATGGTGAGCATTTCATCTGAACGCGTTTTTAATATTTTGCACCAACATTTGGGAATGAAAAAAGCTTTGCGCGCGATGGGTGCCGCGTTTGCTCACTGTTGACCAAAAGCAACGTCGAGTGGACGATTCATCGGAGTGTTTGGCGCTGTTTAACCGAGATCCTAACGAGTTTTCGCGGCGTTATGTAACAGTCGATGAAACCTGGATACATCATTATACTCCCGAGACAAAAGAACAATCTAAGCAGTGGACTGAGAGCGGAAGACCTGCGGCGAAGAAAGCAAAAACGGTTTTGTCGGCCGGCAAAGTGATGGCGACTGTTTTTTGGGATGCTCGAGGGATTATTTTAGTGGATTATCTGCAAAAAGGAAAAACAATAAATGGAGTGTACTACGCAAGCTTGCTGCAAAATTTAAGTGAAGAAATCCAGAAAAAACGACCACATTTGGCCAAGAAAAAAGTTTTGTTCCACCATGACAACGCACCTGCACAGTACTGCACACACGTCAATGGTTGCAGTCGCCAACTCCATGAATTGCGGTTCGAATTGCTACCGCATCCACCCTATTCCCCGGATCTGGCCCCGTGTGACTTCCACTTATTCCCAAACCTGAAGAAATGGTTAGGTGGCCAGTGATTTTCATCAAATGAAGAAGTCATTGTTGCCGTGGACGAGTATTTTGAGGGGTTGGAGAAAACATTTTATCAAACTGGTGTAACGGCATTGGAGAAGCGCTGGACTAAATGCATCGAGGTAGAAGGAAACTACGTTGAGAAATAAATTTATTTTAAATAGATTTTTAAAGTTTTTCTTTGTCGTTTCGGAAACTTATCAATCAGCCCTCGTAGGTATAATAGATGACAATGCATATCGTATGACAATGCACGCTAAAATTAGCTGCAAAGTGCAAGCAGGAAGCGGTGGTTTATCGCTAATAAAAATGACTGCTAGGATTAGTTCTTTTTATATAAACATCTACAAACAAAATAGGTACTTGCGGAACTGTTGCAAGTATTCTTCTTTTTTTATAAAGAGTGGATTTGCGTTTAACCACACGCGTTTGCGTCTTACTCGTAAACAAATTAAACTTCTTCTGTTCTGTCCTATCTTATATAATAAAATACTAATTAACTATACATGTTTTGTAAAACGAAGGTTCATAAACATCGTCATTTCTGCTTTTTATAATGTCACGGCATTGTTTCGTTAAAGTGGGTAAATTGTATTTACTGATATTATAACCGTAATACCATTCATTACCTACATAATAATTTATGTATCTTTATGAATGCGTTGTTTAATTAAGTAATAAAATATGAATGTCTTTTTTGTACGAGTGCGTACAAGATTCGTTTACATTTTTTTGTATATTTAAATGTTTTTGTGTGTGTGATGAAAGCGTAAACCTATATTTAATTAGTATTATTATTTTTACCCAGAAATAATAATTAATTAGTTGTTATTATTGTTTGTCGAGTTGCCCGTACTTATTTATTAAAGAAATAATAATACAAAATACTACAACAATAATGCAATCAATAATAACAATAAATTACATAATAATGTTAGGAAACCGCTGGATACGGACAGCAGTGGACATTTTTTTCGGCCAATGAATGAGCGTTATAAGAAACTTGATTTATTTTGTAAATAACGGCTAAAATATGTTTGAAAACAAAAAATTATTTTTTAACTTTTTGTTGTTCTATAATTTTAAAACAATAATGTAATTCATTTTATAACTATAGATAGTGGCTGCTACCATATAGGCGACTGACTCAGCCTACCAACTTCCTAGTGAATGGCACACAGCCAGCGGACCTAATCGATTCCATATTAATCGATTTAACAAGGCCGTACTGTGAAAACTAACTTACGACGCGAATAAAAGGGATGACTAGGCATTTTTTTGCGTGATAACGTGTAGTAAAAACAGCGTATAAATTCCAAGCCAAATTGAGAGAATTGCATTGTCAGTAACTATAAGATTTCCCCCGTGCAGTTGTCCAGTCCTGCGGGGCACGATAACAATGTGTTCCATTCCATCGTTTGGGGAACAGCTCCACATTTGCACTCTAAGATAGAATAGGGAACATGCATAAAAATTATTAGATTTTCTCATAGTTCATCTGAAAGTATACAAAAATATAATACTGACAGTCAAAACAGAACCGAGATTGATCGAAAAACAAACTAGTTACAACATTATTAAACAAATACGAAAACAAAGTTTTCTATGGCGGATGTATGGCCCGTGACACATATGACGTAACATGTGTCGTCTGAACTCTCTGTAGACAGAACCATCAACTTTGAAGCCTTATAACTTTGTTTCTGAGCAAGATATTTGGAAAATTATTTTTTGTGTGTTTATCCGGAACTTAAAATATTTCCCTATTGTTATCAATGGCTCGAGCCAAAAGCACAGCTAAAAGGCCTGTAATTAGTATCGCATAAACTCAATGCTTGCTTTATTTAGATACTTTGCGCATTATCACAGAATTAGCATTGTGTCAAGTCCGCGCCCGCTGTATTAGGTACCACTTGGGTAGAAGAACGTAGAAGTCCGTTAGGGAAAAAATATAAATACATTTTGAACAATAAATACTTGATTCTTTGATTTAATATTCACTCGTTTTTAACTGTAGTAAACTATTAACAGATATAGGTTTTTGGAAGGTTACAGAGACATATCAATCGATAATAAAAAGAAATGCAGAATACTCGTATTTAATCCCATAATAATAATCATTTAAAAATTAAAAACAAGACTGCGCTGCCAAAAAAAATAGCCAATATCACTGGTGCTGATGTAAGGATTCTAATGATAACCCATACATCAAAATCTGTTCAAGCATTTACAAGTTATGGTGGGTTAAATAAATTCAGATACATACATAACCCTAAAAAACACATTGCACTCCTTTGTCGTCGTAAGAATGTCCGGCCAGGTAACCCACAAAGGTACGTGAAGTTGAATTACGTTATGTTAATGACCCTACATAACCGTAGTGATGTCATTTTGTTGGACTTGTACGTAATATTGTCCAAGGTCAGCTTAAACCGCCAGGCATTTTAGTTGGCTTATTGTAGCAACAGAAATACAAACAAACCGTGATACTTGTATTGTTGAATATTTCCAAGATGCTAGTGTGACATTGGCACAGGTACGCCACAGCACGGGGTCTCATTCCTTAGTACGGAAATTTTGTTATAAATTATAGATGACATCTAGTGACAACATTGGAACTACGTAGAGTCTAACCAATCGTTATCATTTGCACCGCTATCTATCGTCTAATAGTTATATTGTTTGTGACATATCACACATACAGCGACATCTATTATCTAATAGTTGTAATATTTATCAAACTTGGCCCTTGACACAGCGATGTTTTATTCTTGCATTAAAACATTTTTAATGTTTTTGGATAGTAGTAACGATTTTTGAAAAGATTCATAGCAAACAGAAAACAATAAAAGAAGTATATTTATAATAAAGGCGCTCTCAAGAAAACAGAAAAGCCCGAAGAATAGCCCGAGTTTTGAGGGTACAGTTTTTTTGTATGGCCACAGGTAGCAGCGCGCTACCATTCTTATGATATTGCATTCGCAAAATGTACCTTCTTCTTCTTTCGAGTCGATGGCTCGTCAAAGATTTTATATTTTATTTGCCCAGTATGCTGCCACCCTGATTGCTCCATCTGAGGCCTCCATGAGCCCCTCTAGGGAGCACGAGTCAGGACAAGCAGGACACGATAAAAGGTGGGCCATTGTCTGCGGAGTCGCGCCACACTCGCACCGAAGGTCCGCCCCGTCTAAAAACCTGGGTACGGAGTCTGTTTAAAGACTTCCAAAGAGTCCTTGGAAGTTCACACCCAGTGGGGAGACTTTCCGAGAGCGGGACAAATGGAGGAGGAATGTACCAGACTCCATCTATTTCGCTTACTCCTTAAATACTCGAGGCGGTTATCCCCACCTCTTTCACAGAGCGCTCATATTTGAAAGCGTTGCGAGAACAAGAACCAACCACCATGAAATCTTGCAATTAATATAGGTATATAGGTGCATAAGAAAGGCGTAGCTGTAGCCTGAGCTGTTATTGACCTAAGAGTTTTATCTGTGAGTTTTATACAAAGGAAGTGAGTCACTAATTAGTCATATTATGTTTCATCATTAATTTAGTAGTGATGTTTGATTACATGCTATCTTATCAAGATTGATACAAAAATTGAGGGTTGATAATTTTTTAACACCTGTAGTGTTAATGGACATCCCCGAACGCAATTTATGCTAGTCAATAAAAAATAAAATGCGCAGCGCAGGTCTTTATGTAACAGATTTAACTAACTAATTAGGTAGATAGAATGATAACTAACTTTCGAATTTGGTAAATTCTACTGGCGATGAATTCTAAAATAATGAAACGACTCATATGACAAAAATTAATATATTAGCCTCGATACTGGAAGTCACGCTCTTTATCTAATTTTAAAATCCGGCTATCCTTTTCGTTTTTATGACCAATGAAAGAGAGGTGATGAATTCAGATGAACGAATGATAACCTAAAATAAGGGCTAGCTGTTAGATTAAGAGATTTTTAAGTCGCATGTTTTAAGTGCTCTCTAAAATTGTGCAATTGACACGGCCATAAGATTCAAATTCGATGTTTGACAGCTCTAATATTAGGATTGCCATCTCCTACGAACGAACTTAAATTAAGGATTAGAGCGTGGCAGTGAAAATTAGCCTCATTACCTTAGAAACAGAGCTAAAGCTAATTTTCTTATATATTAGTCATAATTATCTTAGACCAACTCGACAAATTACGCGTCCTTTTAAATAATCATACACTTACTAAGACAAAAATGACGAACACTTTCTTCACCATCAACACCAGGAAATACATGAATCATTGAACCATTCATAAAGATTCACACGTTACCAGTTAGTTGGAATGGACGGTGTCTTATTATGAAAGTCGATCATAAACTCACTGATACCTCACGCACGATACTAACTATATAATATGAAATACTAAGCGGTTATGTCACTAGGTGTAGAGTATCACTATCATCAATCATCAACGGCCCGTTACAGTCCACTGCTGGACTATGAGCCTCCTCCACTTAAGTGGAGGGTTTTGCCATAATCTCCACGCTTGGCAGGCGGGTTGGAGATCGCAGATTAAAAGGCCGCCTGCTGCCCGTTCCCTGTTCAATGTGTAATCCCTAAGTCGCCTCTTACGACACGGGAAGAGTAGGAGTTGGTGACAAATGTATTCTACTATGCCGTCACCACACGGCGAGGTATTAATAATATCAATGAATTCGTTAATAAATACATTATAGAATAGACTGCAGGCTGATGGATAAGTAATTATTTATTGTTTGATTACAGATTGGCAGATAGTAGATACATATTAATTTAAAAATACTAGTGAAATATATCGTTAATCCACACTAGGTTCTCGTGGTTAACTTAGTCTGATTGCCATAATTTAACGTAGACTCGAATCCCTCGGTGTAGACGTGGTGAGGTGAGGACCATAAAATCAATAATAAACTTATAACAAATGCTATGTAACGACAACAGATCGAATATATTAAGAAAGAATACAAGACCAGAAATAAACAGGTAATTAATGATGTCGTTTAAAATTACGAAATATTATAGGAGTTGGTGCGATACCAAATTATACTTGTATTCGAGTTGTGAAAACGAGTAAAACCAGTTGTGCAGCGGCTATAAATATACCAGCCGAGCGATGTAGCAGGCTGGGGGATTGGAATCAGCTGATGCAGATGAAGCACATCATACTAATAATTATAAACGGATTGATTGATAGGAGTGCTTATAATGTCCCTTGCAATCTTGTAAACAAATCGATTTATCACTTTATTTGTGTTGATTTTATTCACATTTCAATTAACCCTTCATTTATTTTAATATTTTGTCACTAAAATAATTATTTCAAGTCTTTAATTTATATTTCAGAAAGCCATACTGTGACGGCCCCGTAGCCTAGTTGGCAGTACGTACGCCTGCCTGCGAAGCACAGGATCGCGGGTTCGTGCGATGAGCACTTGTGTTTGCCTTGTGTCTGGATGTTGTTTATAAGTATGTATTTATCTATATAAGTAATGTATATCAGCTGTTATACCCATAGTACAAGCTTTGCTTAGTTTGGGACCAGATGACCGTGTGTGAGATGACCCCACATATTTATTATCATTATTTATATAGTGTGAATGGAGATGTTGGAAGGGGAAGGCCAAGGCGTACGTTTCACGACCAGATCGGGGATGTACTTAAAAAAGGCCAGGTCAGGAGTACCCTAAACCGACGAGCGTGCATGAAGAGGTTGATGAATGTGAATGAAGCGAAAGAAGTATGTCTGGATCGTAGCAAGTGGAAGGAAGTGGTCTCTGCCTACCCCTCCGGGAAAAAGGCGTGACTTTATGTATGTATGTATGTATTTATAAATACGTACACCTTTGATGATAGGTATACAAAGTTATTTGTAAAATCAAAACGAATAAAAGGTCTCCACTTCATGTTATTCACGAAACGAAACACTTCTACCACATATTTTATTACTCTTGATTATTAAGATGGCATTTCTTCCACTAAGTCCCGAAAATCGAAGTATTTTTTATACACTAGATCTTATAGAACGAAACATTTCTTTTTTTGAGCATCTTTTAATAATAAAAATATGTGAAGACTAAAAATGCAAAAAAAGGTTTCGTCTGCTTTGAGATACATAGTTGGAGGACGGCGAATGAAGTGACTGGAGGATACTGTTGCGAAACATCGCATTATTGGCTGGAGAAAGCTCCAAGACCATGCAGGTGGAATGATCCCATTTACCTACAATATACCTAGTTCACAAACCACTGAACTGAACGAAAGAAGGGATGCTTACTCTTCGACTAGTCATGCACCTAAATCGTTGATCGATTGCAATCGAAAGTTTGTCAATTTTAATGAACGTCGTCGATTTCAATTAATCATGATTATATATAATCACTTATGATAATTAATATAACAGACAGTAAGATTCGCTTACGCACTCGGGTGTCTCAATACTAGTCAAAAGTCAAAAAATTTTTATTCGAATTAAGATTTTTACAAATCATTTTTCGACGTCAAAGCTATCATGGATGCCACGTTCACTACCAGTGTACGCCCTCTGTGGAGAAGAACAGCCAGAAGAAACTCCTATACTATGTCTACTAATGTCTATACTATACTATAGACATTAACGCAATATTATACCAACAGAACTGAGTGCTGGAAAGGAACCGTGTAGGCGTCTTTGCATTTGTTCTCGTAAGCACAAGGGCTTAGCCACGGAATGAATATAGTACGACGACGCGACGTGGTGGATAATAAACTCCGACATTTGCATCTTTTCTAGCTAAATTACGCGAAAGGCAAACCCACGTTTATCTTCATTATAATAACGTCTTCTTCTATCAAAGCAAATGGTATTTATAATGATAACTATTGAGCGAAGATTTAACTCAATAAAAGGGGGAAGACTGTTGGAAACTGCCCGCAATCTCAATCAGGTGGTAAGACCAACTAAAGTAATGGTTAACAAAATATAATACCTAATTTCCGCATCTACAATTCTGCCTGCTTCAGTTGCAAACAGTGGTTTCCATATGTTACCGGAGTACCAAGATTATGACCACCTGATTTATTATGATATTGTTAGTAAGAGAGCAATAATATTTTAAATGATCGAAACAATATTTCAAATTATCAAAATAATTTTTAAATATTTTAAATGCCGCCGAGTTAAATCCTCAAGCTTTCTTTTGTCTTGAAATGTTGCTAATAAAATCTGCTACCAAAGAATATTAACTTATACAGCCACAAAGAGATAACACGGAACATGATTTACTTTCTCATAAGTTTAGTCTCTTCATTCATCATCATCGTTGGCCTTTTATCGTCATACGGTCTGATTGCACCGGCGTTCGTGGCTGTACAAGCTCTTCATTAGAAAGCAGAAAACAAAACAAACAGCCACGGAACTGAGGCGAAATTAGGGCTCCAATACACTAACCTTTCACCGTGGAGAGGTTTTGTAAGTGGACCAGTGAGCCCTTTGCAAGACGTCGCAATGCTGCCTCAGTTGCGAAATTAAACGAACGACTGCATCGATGGCTTCGGTGAAACAACTGTCTCTTGCGTCGTCGTCGCACTGTACAGGTACAGTCATCTTCAGCGTCGGCTATTCTTTTCCAGTGTTAGCTGTTACACGACGTTATAGGTAGTATTAGTATAGCGAGGCCAACTTTTATACTGGTTGGTAGGTTATGTTGAATTTGACTGTACCAACTGCCAGCCCGCACAACATCTTGATACTTACTAGCACAATTCCTACTAGTACATGATTAGTACTTACCTACCTATCCTATATTATTGGTACAGACACGAAGAAGAAAAAGAACAAATTAATTAGAAATCAGGTAACATTATAAGCACTTGTGTTATGTTTTGTCAATATAATCAATGACATAGTCATTTACCTATAATAACATAGTGTATCCAAGTACTGGACTAACTTAAGCCGTGAATAAGCATTTAGATGGGTACTTAATAGATTTCTCAACAGATCGACGCAACGTTTAATATTACGTTGAGTAAGCGAGTATCGTAAGGTAGTAGAATTAACATGATCGATCATCATAATATATTTTTATTATAGGGTAGCGAGCGGCTAACTAATTAAATGAGCTTCTTATTTTTATTTAATGATGACAAAAAACCACGGCAAATATGACGTCAAGCACGTCTTACTAACCGTTTGTGTACTTAGTTTATTTTATAATATTCTCATTTGTTTTTTTTTTGTGGTCACAGGTAGGTCTTCGGCGCATATGCATAATCAAAATTTTAAATTAAATATAAACGATTTTGGTAACAAAACAAGTAAAACATGGACTGTATAATAAGTCGCATGTCGTTTGTTATGCGAATACATACATTTATTTACGTAATATAGATAATGACGGAAACTATATATTAAACACTGTGACTGATTATCGATTGTATGTACGAGAAATTGATTCAGAAAATAAAATAGTAACAATTAAGGCATCTTCGAAAAAAAAATGTTTTGTTCCACTTTACTATAAAATTTAAACAATTCGTTTCTTCTACAGAGATCATCAGTGGAAGTTTGAATATATTATAATTAGGTAAGTCCGGCTCTAAAACAATAGACGATCTTACTAAAATATTGTCGTAGGTGAGTCTAAAAAAATATCGAATAGTCCGTACCGGTTCATGAATCATGTCCTACTGTTTGAATAACTTAACAAAACTGAATTTACTTTCGCTTGTAAAAACTTACCTCAGATGTTTCCGAGTGGATCTCCCCATGTTCGTTTTCGTATGTCATGTTGATATTAGCCATCGTGTAAGTGTCGAATTTTTCATCGACTTGGGTATATCTCACAGACTCCAGCTCACTGCCTGGAGCATGACACCCGACCAGTGTGGCGAACCAGCTAATGGTCGCCAAACTTGACCACAACTCTGCACGCATTTTCAAATCACATCCAATATCACACTACACAACGTAGAACAGTAACACCTTCGTATAAACACAGTTTTGTTTCTAAACATTTAACGCGGAACTAGCGCGTGGGCACACGACTTCCCGCGTCGGCGGCTAAACACGACTGAGCGAGCGATATCGCCCGAACTGCGCTATTCAAGTTATCGTTATCAATCACACATACGTTTCGCACAACACTAGCTTCTTCCTTGCGACTTCCTTGTGATTCTAAATTCAAAAACAGCTGTTTTCTTTTCTCGTGCTAACTGTTGCGATTTATTTTCAACCAGTCTCTTTTTTCAGTTTCTAATTTGTTTTGTCCTAGATTATCGTCATGATATTCCAGGTTGTTTTTGTTTCTTATTTTTCTTTTCTATAATGATGTTGTTCTCAAAGTCCACTGCTGCTCCATAGCCGGTGAGGAACTTCACTGCGTCAGCTAACTGAAACAATGGAATTGTGACGTTAGAATACAATGGATGAAGAAATGTCGCGGGAGGACAGAGCGTTAAGAATAGACATAGTGCATGTTCAATATAATTAACAAAATAAAAGCAGTGTTGCTAGCTGATAGAAGTATTTTTTTTTACAGATTTTTTAAACAATACACCATTTTTCACGAGGGTTGCTGGATTTGCATTTCGTAGATCTGTTATTTATAACAACAAACAAAAAATAACATTTCTACTCAAATATATATTAATCTTTTTTAAGAAATTAATTGGTATTTGTAATTAACCTGTCATAATAAACACACGTAAGAGAGAATTAAATATTTACAATTCTAAGGAATAAATCAATACATGTTTATGTCAAAATATAGGTTACAATAGGTTAATGAAATACTCTTGGGTGATAACTTAGCCCATGAAACTGAACAAATCTTGTTCTGGAACTTTTACGAAATTAAACTTTTACTTTCCTCTGGCTGAAGCATGTAAACGGCTTTGTTCCGTAAAAACAATTGGTGTTAAAATTGTCCTATTAAGTAATGAATTTGACAAAGCTTTGTCTTATAAAATTATCAGTATAGTTTAGCAGCTAATAATTTCTAGTCACGTAGGTAGGTATTATTAATTGCGATATCTATTATGTGCAGGTACTAGAGGGGGTGTGACCAATAACAGCGACTTCTATAAACTATTTTTAAAGCGCCTTTAGATTTGGCTAAATGCATCTGATTCGGTATACATGGCTGTGTTTGGGTCGCACTAGGGACCGTTAATTCGTACTGCAACAGCAATACGTTACAGCAATACGTTACACCGTCGTCGTGTAGATGTAGACTCTTTTACCCACGTGATACTCGACAATTTTAGCTAATCGTTGGCGTGTTTGTGAAAGATCATGTTACGATGAACCATCTTACAGGTTATCCCGAGCAATCTTTGCAATCTGACAGAAAGGAAATCGAAACATCGAAATCTGTTTCTGACAATCTTGTAAATAGGCGTTTTCATGATGTTCAGTGCGACACATTTTTTTTTTGTGTTTTCGTGTATGTTTTATTCGTTGCAGATGCCAAATATAAGTTTGTTTACAAATAATTGTATAAAGATAGCTGGACAAATATCGCATCGTCTTTCGAATATTTTGATTGCAATGTACGTACGTACTATGCTATAGTTACATCGAATGCACGTGTAATTAGTAAATTGTGGTTGTGTAAAGTAAAACGGGTCCAACACCCACGCACGACCTACACACCGTACAATAAGTTTCAGGGGCTTTACTTAACAACCGGGTCCATTGTTAGATCATTAAAGTTAAGTAAGTAAGGAGCCTGAACAGTTACCACTCTAAGGAGTAGAAATATTTACAGGATTCATCACCAGCTCATATAGGTTCCCTCCAAAGGGCTCGAGCCTACCCTGAATTAGGGCGATCTCGACCACGCTGGCCCAGTGCAAGTTGGTCGACTTCACACACAACCTTCTAATTTCTTAAATCGAATGCGCAGATTTCTTCACGGTGTTTTCTTTCACCATAAGAGCGTCAAACTAACTTACGTATGAATTCGAAGTTCGAAAACACATTAGTACGTGGTGGGAATCGAACCTGCGTCTCCCGGACGGTAGACAGCGGCTCTAGCTAGCCACTACATCACCGACTGACTCTATCCTTTTACAGGATTACAGGAGTAAGTACTGTGGCGCGTCAGCCGCCACGGAGCTGCCGAGCACCACACGAAGAGTGTTGTGGAGGATGATAAAATAAAGCGTGACAAATGACCAGGGCTCAGTCCGAAGGTATTTATTTATGTATTTATATATTATTTACTATATATTAAATAAATAACGTAGAAAATAGTAACATGGGTAAGTTCACTGTAGATCAGATCAGGACATGAAGTGAGGAATTTGGCAGAAAAAAGACAAAATCGAAACGTAAGAAATCTAAATTTGAAAATGAATTTAAAATGAAAGATAAAACTGCCAGCAAAAAAGGTTGCCAGTCATAAAACAGGAAAGAGGACGAATGCCTCGTTACAGTACCTACCTATATAAACAAAAAATAACATATTATTTTCCTACGTCTAAAAAGGCAGGCAAACAAACAAAATGCCATCTTACAAAGGCGTACGTGATAACGTAAGTAATCAATTATTATTAAATCGTAATATTAAATAGATAATATACTTTTAAGTTATCAAATTAATTGAGCAACATAAAAATATTCCAAGAATTGATAAATTATGGAGTTTATTTTTCCTTATCTTGTTTACTTTATCTGTTTTACGAAATTACTTTCTTTTAGAGTATTTTTGTCTAATTTCACATAAGTATTCTAAGATTTTTTTAATACACGAACAAGGTACTTTCTTGGTGGCATCAGAAGAGACAAATTCTTTGAACTTCGCTTCTTCAAGAATAACCAAGAATGGACTTCAGGGAAGTTCGACTTCTGGATCAGAGACAATAAAAGTAATAGGCATGCCATTTCTTAAAACCCAGATTTGATCTCTAGCTTTATATATAGGTACTTGTTTAGACATTCTCTTTACCTACTGTTATATTTTTATTCACACGTCAGGCAAAGGCTTATCCCTGTTGAGCCCAAACGTGACTGAGCAACTAATAACGTGTTCTATTTTCAAATCCTTTCAGCCTTTACTGTACTCATCGGGTGAATAAAAAGGTCTTTTCTGGCTTGGGCGGCGAAAATGGCTTGAATACGTGACGGCAAGCATCTCGTATCATTTTATATATTGTATGTATAGTGAAGGTAATATCTTTCTAAATAAAAACATGTCTGTGAATTTGAAACTCATCATGATAATCTTTACATAATTATTTCTAAAACTTGCTTAACATAACCCTAAAAAATATACGGTCTATAATTTTAAACTTTCGAGGTAAAATAATATCGCGGTAAGCCCGTAAAATGTCGAATTGAGAAACCTCCTTTTTTTGAAGTCGGTTTAAAAATTAACGATTAGTTCGATAACGTTAACAATGTTTACAAATCATTCCTAGCCAATAATAAGCAGTTATAATTAGTCACCGCGCAGACGGGCGTATTGCTGGCGGGCGATGACCACCCGTCTGTTCGGGCCCGTAATAACAAAATTATACCGCGAAAGCAGAACGGCAACATAATTGTAAATTATTTCAGTCTACAGAAGCTCCACGGCTTTCGGATTCGGCGAATTACGGTGAAATTGTAAACATGCGCATTAGGTAATTAAATACTGAAGGTAAACAATACCCAAACATTTTTTGTTTATATAACAATGCACGCTACTTTAGAGAGGTTTTCTAAGTAGAAAAGAAATATTTTAGTACCTACACAGAACGGTAGACCTACGAACTAAGTAAACAACTCCACCGGCTTGTTTCGGAAGAGTAGGCTAGAATTTGACACAGGGTAAACTATAGTTCGTCAACCTACCACAACGAGAAAATAACGACAAACAAATAAAAAAAATATTATTTTTTCGTCCTAGCAACAATATATACAATCACTAAGCGTTACGCAAGATCATTTGAAATATAACTTGCGCTACCTGCAACCTGAACTCAAAGCTCTACAAAGTGTATTGTTAATGTAGCAAACTAAGTTAATTATAAGTAGCTGCTTCAGTTCAGCATCAGGCAGGAGACGCACGCTTCCTTGGGCCGCTTCAAAGGACTCACCACATGGACTTGTGAGCTGGAGGTTTGCGGTTGAGAGACCTGATTACCCGAATCGTTGATGCATAGGGAAAATGCGTGCCTCCAGAAGAATAAACAAAGAAGGGTTTTGGTATATTACTCGTACGTGAATAGGATTCTGACAATGGCGGACGTGTATTCGTTTAAATTTTTTTATTTTAGTTTATTGAAGTGTTTAGTGTATAATTTCGATAGTCCATTATCCAGTGAATGTTTCGGGACTATAAACTTTAATAAAACAATTGAATCGCATACACTTTGCTGACATTTTTAGATGATGCCAAGAGGCCTCGTGGTGGCTTTAGTAATTATTGTACTATCACATTACTGAGCCTAATTAACCGAACAATCATCCAAGGATATATCTTAAACCTACAAATATCACTCGACACTGGCGAAATACGTCTATATAAGATGTGTCGCCATTAGTTAGGAAGAAGAAAAAAATATATATATATAAAATTGCATTGGGCATCGTTAAAATTTATTTATTTTATCTAATATGTACACTTATATTGTTTTATTGGAAAGGGCTACTGCTCGGAGTCTCACTACGTGATCGAAACGGGCCGGAAGGCCGAACGTTGCTGGGCGGGTGCTCAGGACCATTCACGTTGGTAACCTATGGCGGAGGCCTATGTTCAGCAGTGGACGTCTTCCGGCCGAGATGATGATTACTATAACTAGTGGCTCTGTGAGCTGTAGGCCTCGCAAGTCTGATTATCTTTTCACAATTATTTAAATTTGTTCTCCACAAACATCCCCGACCCCTTGATTTTTAAAATAAAAATTTATTTTATTTTTTTCATTTCATTTCATTTTATTGGTTGAGAAATGTGACCTGTAGAGGAAAACAGCCTCAGCGGTAGACCTTATAAGCTGGCAACCCCCATAACTCCGTCATTTTTTAAAATATCCAAAAACTGACTCGACAAAAAATGCTGCTCACCAAATTTCACGAGAATCGATTGAGAAACGCGACATGTAGAGTGAAACAAACTAACAAACAGACAGATAAAAGCAAAAGCAAATTTGGCCAAGCTGAAACAGAGACGCTTCGCTCGCTCGGTCAAAAAGGTTGTCAATAATTTGTGTAAATGTTTCTCTATAATCTTTTTTGTGCGAGTAATTTTCCACGCCTCTCAATACTTTCGACACCAAGGAAATCTGTGCAGATAAGTATTTTTCTTCTGGTTGATACGAAGTATTAGGAAGTGAGACGTAACATTCATATTTCCGTACGACTTATATGAAACTCACGTAACTGTCTCAAGACTTTATCATATCTCTGTAGAAACTTGTGTTTACTCATGAATTGAATATTTACGTTAGTCAGCCGACCTTGTACGAGACAGATAAGGTTTTTTATTTCATCTGCGTCTTTGAACAGGCAAGAGAGAAAACTACAAAACGCGAGTCGTAAGTCGTCGACTATGGATCATCACATAACACATTTATTGACGAGAGAACAAAAAAGCGGTGAAGATTTGAAAGCCTATTTCAACGACTGGTTGGAACTCAGTAAAAGGTAAAAGCCGTTAAAAATAAAAGGAAATTGTCGTTTTCCGGTTCGTAATTGGTCGGGTAATGGTAATGGCTCCCGGCGACCCATCTTCCTCTCAATGTTTTTCGTTTATCAAACCTTTCCTCAGTGAACAATTTTACACGGCTTCTCATTTAAGGTTGAGTGGGTATCCATTACTGAATACAGAATTTATTTTGGCATATTTATAGAACGGCGCTAAAGTACGCTACAGACCTTTTGACTGTTCTCGTGTAGGACAACGAAGATACGACCTACCAATTCGAGAAAATATGACAGAATGTTTATTGAGCTACATTCATCGGGTTGGTCTTTTTCTTCTTCTTGGAGTTTATGTTGGTTATTGACCGAGCGAGCGCAAAGCGTCTCCGTTTCAGCTTGGCCAAAATTGCTTTTTGAGTGTCCATAGGTCCATCTGTTTGTTCTCCTCTACAGGTTGCGTTTCTCAACCGATTCTCGTGAAATTTTGTGAGAAATTTTTCAAAATGGAGGAGAAATGGCGATTGAAAACGTAAAAATGTTTCGGGTTTTTGTTTTTTTTTTTTATTTCAGCCATTTAAAAAAACTCGCGAGGTTTACAGCTCACAGAGCCACTAGTGATGTGAAAAAGATTATTTAGCAATCATAAATATAAGCACACATTGCGGTAAAATGAATTATAGGCGAGTACATAATAAAGCAATTGGCATACATACGCAAATGCCATAAACGCAGTATTTGTTATAGGATATTGAGATGGCTCATAGTTGAGATTTAGTGCATCTGCACTTGGCTTTTTAATGCTGTGAATGTAGGTCAGGATAGAAACTGGTTGGCAGCATGCCCAAAAGCTTACTCCTAGAGTTGCCAGCGCAAATACTCAGTAAGACATCTAAACAATACACGTACGGCAGTGTAACCACATCGATATTGTGTTTTAAGGTTATTAAATAAAAGATTGAAGGATATTATTGTCGTGTCTAATATATTTATAAAAATACTTAAATGATGATGATGATCTTTCAGACCGGCCATGGCGACCACTTCGAATTAAAAATCTGGACGATCAAATTGATTATAAAAGTTGTAATTTAAAAAAATACTAAAATATCTACACTTCATATTGATCGTACGTTTCGGGAAATGTAGTGTGGGACACCCCCTGCCAGGTGAACTGATAACCTGAGGAAGGTCGCTGGTGGTGGCTGGATGAGGAAAGCGGGTGATCGTGCACTTTGGCGTGCCCTTGGGGAGGCCTACGTCCAGCAGTGGACTGCAATAGGCTGATTGATTGATGATATTGATCGTATAGATTATTTTTTATTTTGTGTTTTCACGAAGTTATTTCGATGTGGCTCTATTTTTCACATAAGGTAGGTAGCCCCTTAATGAATAGCTATATATATAGATATAATAGCCACAAACCACTAGGAAATACTAATTTATCAAAAAGATCAGTCCTCTGGCGTATGTACTCGTAATACGATTAAATAAACTGTCCGAAAAATAAACGTAGGTATCTGGATCGTTGTAAAGGAACTCCTAATTTGATTATTTTATTCTACAATTTTTTCGCTTGGTAACCCTACAGAAAACCACCCTAGCCTAGAAGGCTGGAAATTTCTGAACGTATCTCAATACAAAGCTGCGGATCTTTTCATCAGAAGAAGGGGACACAAAGCACATCCTAAGACTTGGCAGCGGGACAAAAGGCAATTTGCGAGACTTGACTTATCAACATGCATAATTATGTACATAATGTAAGGGTACATTCAAACCTTGAATAAAATGACAAGCGACAAAGAAGATGGTATATTTAATTTCAATGAGAATGCGTAGTAAAGCGAAGAAATTTAAAGGTCACTTGCGTAGAAAGATTGTGTGTGAAAAGTGCAAGGTAGGCTCGAGCCGTTCGGTTACGTGTAGGAGCGAACAACAACAGCTAACTGAATAGTTCTTTACATTACGTTCTTTAGTCGTAGCACTTTCCCAATTTTGACTGTACTTTAACTTCAACAAATTTATTACTGAAAAGTTCTTTACATTACGTTCTTTAGTCGTAGCACTTTCCCAATTTTGACTGTCCTTTAACTTCAACAAATTTTATTACTGAATAGTTATATACATTACGTTCTTTAGTCGTAGCATTTACCCAATTTTGACTGTCCTTTAACTTCAACAAATTTTATTACTGAATAGTTCTTTACATTACGTTCTTTAGTCGTAGCATTTACCCAATTTTGACTGTACTTTAACTTCAACAAATTTATTACTGAAAAGCTCTTTACATTACGTTCTTTAGTCGTAGCACTTTCCCAATTTTGACTGTACTTTAACTTCAACAAATATTACTGAATAGTTCTTTACATTACGTTCTTTAGTCGTAGCACTTTCCCAATTTTGACTGTACTTTAACTTCAACAAATTTTATTACTGAATAGTTCTTTACATTACGTTCTTTAGACGTAGCATTTACCCAATTTTGACTGTCCTTTAACTTCAACAAATTTATTACTGAAAAGTTCTTTACATTACGTTCTTTAGTCGTAGCACTTTCCCAATTTTGACTGTACTTTAACTTCAACAAATTTATTACTGAAAAGTTTTTTACATTACGTTCTTTAGTCGTAGCATTTACCCAATTTTGACTGTACTTTAACTTCAACAAATTTATTACTGAAAAGTTCTTTACATTACGTTCTTTAGTCGTAGCACTTTCCCAATTTTTACTGTACTTTAACTTCAACAAATATTACTGAATTGTTCTTTACATTACGTTCTTTAGTCGTAGCACTTTCCCAATTTTGACTGTACTTTAACTTCAACAAATTTATTACTGAATAGTTCTTTACATTACGTTCTTTAGTCGTAGCACTTTCCCAATTTTGACTGTACTTGTAACTTCAACAAATTTTATTACTGAATAGTTCTTTACATTACGTTCTTTAGTCGTAGCATTTACCCAATTTTGACTGTCCTTTAACTTCAACAAATTTATTACTGAAAAGTTATTTACATTACGTTCTTTAGTCGTAGCACTTTCCCAATTTTGACTGTACTTTAACTTCAACAATTTTTTTTACTGAATAGTTCTTTACATTACGTTCTTTAGTCGTAGCACTTTCCCAATTTTGACTGTACTTTAACTTCAACAAATTTATTACTGAAAAGTTCTTTACATTACGTCCTTTAGTCGTAGCACTTTCCCAATTTTGACTGTACTTTAACTTCAACAAACTTATTACTGAAAAGTTCTTTACATTACGTTCTTTAGTCGTAGCACTTTCCCAATTTTGACTGTACTTTAACTTCAAAAAATTTATTACTGAAAAGTTCTTTACATTACGTTCTTTAGTTTCAGTTTCAGTTTCTTTATTGGCAACATTGTTACAAGTCAGTCATACATTTTTAATTACTCATACTCTGAAAGTAGTTCGGAAGTTGCCTGAGGAGCCGATTGAAAGTAATATTTTTCAGCCCGGAGGGAGAATCACTTTCAACTGACAGCTGTCATTCATTCATTCATTTTAATTCATTCTATTAAATTATTTAAAAAACAACTGGTTCTAATTTCACATTTCTATTGAACTATGTTCCATCTTTCTATACAGCCACTCAATTACAGCGCAATGTTAAATTGAAAAAACATAAAGTTAAGTATTAATTAAAGAATATATATTTTTTAAATGACTTTAATATAATTAACTTTCAACAATTTCTTTAAAATAAAATAGATTTGGGCAAAATATTTAACATTTTTCAATGATGGAAATTAAAAATAATGGCCCAAATGCTGGCACGGCCACAGCAAAAAATAAAAATAGGCGGGAAAGCAATAATCCGATTATCATTTGTTTCTCGAGTTGTGGGTTTTGCTTACAATGAGTTCATCTGATTCAGATATGGAAGTCACTCATTTTTTCTTTAGCTAATTCGTGTTTTTATTTTTACTTTCCTTGTATTCGTAATGAAAAGCACAGTGTTTACCTCTGGTTAAAGACTTATTTAGTGCCTCGAACTATTAGGGCCCTCGCCACGCTCAGGCCCCAAACCCCGTCTCGGCGCTAAATAAGTTACTTTCACCCCTCGTATAACAATGTACTATTGTTAATAAACATTTAAATTTCGAGTTAAAATATTGTAATCATTAAAATTGACATTAACTAATATTGAGAAGAGACACTTCACCCTATATTATATGAATTCAAAATATGAATTCAAATTAATGGCATACAGGTAGTTTTACAAAATCTGAGAAATCATAAAACTTTAGTCGTAGCACTTTCCCAATTTTGACTGTACTTTAACTTCAACAAATTTATTTTACTATCTTAATGGGAATTAAGGCCAGTACCGTGTGATCGTATCTTAATGTATCTCAATTTTTACTGGAGCTAATTAGTGACAGTTGGACTGCTTTTCTACTAACGTGACACTCTGGTAATGTATGTATGAAAACCGTGCCGCCTGTATTTACATATTGGTTTGTGTGTTGATGAGTAAGGTCGATGACCGGAGAGGAACATGTGGTATCATAAAAGCTATCTGTCAATGTATGTATGAGTAGGTCGCGCCGTTATTAACATGATAAAATTGCCGAAAATATGGAAACTAGGTAGGTTATGATTTTAATTTGAATAATTTTCGCTCCTGTCAATGAAAGGGGCTACAATAATGTTGAATCATTTATGCATTTTCACTGTTGGTGTAGTAAAAGTCGATATGTGCTATAATGTGCATTGGCCCTAAAATTTAAATTATCATACCTATTTTTTTATATGTTTTTTTTTATCTATACTAATATAATAAAGAGGAAACCTTTGTATTTTTGTATGTTTGTAACGAATAAACTCAAAAACTACAGAACCGATTATAAAATTTCTTTCACCATTAGAAAGCTAAATTATCCCCGAGTAACATAGGTTACTTTTTACCACGGGAAATATGTTCTTCCCACGGGAAAATTCAAAAGTAAAGCGGGCGTAGCCGCTAGTTTTCTATAAAATGTAAACAGTTTCTTTTTAGTCTTCATTTAATGCCTTAACATGGCCAACCCCTCGACCAGTCCTAAACTAACAGTAACCACAAGATACTAAAATCTTCTCAGACCTTCGCAAACAATATTGGAAGGGATATTATTCAGAGGGGTATTTTGTGGACATTTTATAAAAATGTTGCTTTTCCGTAGAAATAAGATGGTTGAGAGACGATATCATCCATCATGTAAGTATTAGGTAGAAGAAAAGCTACTCGACGAAGAAAATAAACATTACTTTATTTATTTTAGTTATTCGGGGTAAAAACAGATATCAGCGTATACAATAGTACATAAAAAAAACTTAAGGTATCAAAAATGCTTAATACTAACTTCCATAAACATATCTCGCTTAGATTTAAACAGGAAGAACAATAAACGAGGGCTAGAAGGATGACACTATTTAAGGTTATGTTATGATATAAAATTAAAAACTGGCAAGCAAAATACTAGAAAACTACAATTGAGAAGTAAAGATTACGTAAAAACTAAATTACTTTTCCTATCGTAGTAGAATTGAACTAAACTATAACTAAAGTATAGTACAGCAAGAACTCCTTTATCGCATCGTAGTATTGTATTACGAGTATACTGGACGTCGTGAAGGCATGGAAACACGTCACATTCTTTGGGCCTGCCATCAACGAACTAGTAGGGCAGTGAGACCGGTAATGGACATTTTGGGTAAGGTCACCAGCTAAGGGTGCCTCTAGGGAAAACAAAAGGCGGTGGAAAGAAACCATGGTCATGGTGCGGCCTTTCAGGACCGAGGCCACGACCGTCACCGCCGCGCTATCGGCTGCACCCCCTAGGGGCCTGGGGGAGATTTCATAGTGCTGTTACTCTACCTACACTAGTGACAAATGTCGATGACGTAATTATAATAATCATCCTGATATTATAAATGCTTTCCTGGTTGGTCCTTTCTGTGCAGCAACGGGACAATGGATTAACGTATTTTTTATATGGATATATTTATTTAATGGAGAATGACATTGCTATGTATTATTGAAAAAATCGCATTTCTAAGGGAAACATCTATGTTAGTTAGCTAATATGGATATGAATATGTTTGGTCGGTTCAATATTTGTGAATAATCGGACATATACGGACTTGAATGAAAAGCAAACAGAATAATACATGTTGGAAAAATCACATTACCCTCTATTGCGTCGCAGTCGGGTAAAAAGAACAAGTCAAAAGAAGACCGTCGTCGCGTGTCAACCAGCTCGTATGAAGACCTCATTATTAGGCCTCAAGTCAAGGCCACCCAAGGCAAGGTTCGCAATGTACCCTTAATCATACTACTACGACAATTTTTACTCATGGATATCATAGAATTTATCGACACCTGACAACATTTTTTTAACTGGAATCCAAATCGCGTGTGATCGAGGCTACGAACATGCAGCTTAATTATACCGCTATGAATGTTATCGAACGTGTCATAAACGTTGACACAGCACTATTTCAGCCCGAAAAGAGCACCATCGCGTGCGAGCCGACCCGCTTGAGGCCCATTAGTTGGCCAAGGTAGCGAACTTGCACCCTAATGCTTCGGCCTGGTGGCATTGACGGAAGACCTCGATCGCAGTTCGAAGGTTCGACTTTATGTGACAAATGACGCAGATGGGGATCTCGACAGGGGTATGTAATATAGCTGTAACTTTCGTATTTTATTTGATGTGTTTGTTGTTTGATTAAGGAATTATGTGAATTGTTTTGTTTCGTTTAATAGACTGAACACTCCATTTAACGAAATCAATCAATCAATCAGCCTATTGCAGTCCACTGCTGGACGTAGGCCTCCCCAAGGGCACGACAAAGCGCACGATCACCCGCTTTCTTCACCCAGCCACCACCAGCGACCTTCCTCATGTCATCAGTCCACCTGACCATTTTGCGAAATGGCATTTAACGAAAAACAACCAGTTAAATTTCACGGTGTATAGTAAGTACTCGTGTGTGATAAAGTCAGAGCTGTAGCAGTCAGAAAACATATACCTTCGTAAAGGGTAAGCTGGATGACATTCCTAGGTCTGTGTTATCAACTCATACCTATATACAGCCTCAATGGAATTAGGGCGATTGCCTTAGTCGACCACTCTAGCCCAGTGCGGGTTGGTCGAATTTCTGGGTCAGTTGGAAGATATAGTATTTATTTTTTTAGAAATAAGTTGACCTTGTGTGTCGTTTTCTCATTGTGGTCTTTTTTGTAAATATATAGGTATTAATAAATGTTAAAATAAGGAAAACCATCACAAGTGCAGGTCAAAGTAAATGAGCTGATCGCAATGACTGACCAGCGTCTGATAATTTCTTCGCCATTCGGCCAGAACGAGGGCACTTCCACTGTTCTCTGATGCTGTTGTTTTTGCATCGTCCAATCACGAGGAGAAACGGAGCGGCGCCAGTTTAATTGAAGAGATGTTTTTTTATCAGTTCCGTATAAAAAAAAAGAACTGAAAAAGTCGTTGCGCTTGAAAAGGCGGCTGGTTTGCGGAAGATGGATCAATTGAATCTTGAATGGAATTGACTGTTCGGGAAATAAGGCAATAAGGGCAGAGAGATAAAGCCTGGTAATTTTATGACTCGATTCTTAAGAGAGCAATGAACCTGAAAAAGGTCATACCTATATACTCGTACTATACCTACTATACAGGGTGGGACGAACGAACCGTACGTGGAGGAAAAACCTTAAATATTTAATACAGCTCCCACTTAAAGGAAACATTCCTTTATTTCGAATACGTAATATTACCAATAAAATTGATAAATGTTTTATCATGTACTTATTAGTTACACAATGATTTTCATCAACGGTTTTAAAGGCGACTAATAATAATAATTGTTACTTGTAGCACTAATCATTGGACTTGACTTGCGCAATAGAAATTATTGTGCAAGGAATGCGTTAATTCAATACAAAGATCTATCGCAAGTGATTAGAATGACGCGTTCGGAAAACAGTTGCGGTTAAAATGTTTACATCATACTTGTACATTCAAGTTAAATCAAGTACTTGTTTTATATACTGAACGCTGGGCGTCCCGAAAGGAAGATATTGTAACGCTCTGCGGCCAAAATGATGGGTAAGATTAAAAATAAAAGAAATAATAAACTGTCATGTCACTGCAAGTACGATTTAGTTTCTGCCTTTACACGACTGCCTCAAATAAGAAATGTTTTTTTTTATTTTTATTTAAGCAAACAGATGAGAGTTAAAAGAATGATCTATGGCTAGACCAAATAAAAAACAATTGCTGAAAAGGTGTACACTCTACAAAGAAACAAATTATAATACAACGTGTACAAACCTCTCCACGAAATCCCAAAAAAAATAATGCTTTCCATACAAACGGATCAGCCGATCGAGTCAATAAGTTAAAAAAAAACGGGGTCTGTAAACATTTGTGAACAAAAGTTGTTCAGTTTCATGGGCTGACTTACCACCCGAGAGGTTTTGCGTTATTTTGCCAACACGTTGTATAAAGTTATTGTTTTAAGTAGTCTACTAGTATGTCTATCGTCGTTGCTTTTGTAGAGCGCCTGGTAGTGCAAGGAAGGGTCGAAGGCTTGTGCCTTGAACCCGCGACAGGTTACCTATGCGTTGGACCGACCAAGTCAAAGCTGCGCACACGACACGACGTCTGCTATGCACCTACGACGTAGGTGCAGCGTGTTTAGACTACCGTGCGCGTAAACCCACCTCGTAGATGTGACTCAGGCTGGCTGGACAATTCTTCCAAATGAGCCGGGTTTAAGTAGGTCAATACACAATTTTAGGTGACGGCTAATCACGCTTATTTCAGTTTATGTGACGCTAAAGAACCCGAGATAATCGAACGCAAACGTGTCCAGCCAGCTTGAAAACCGCTTTTCGCATGATCTCTCCAAATTGTCCAAAATTTTATGATCTTACGTTAGGGTTACAGTAAAAGTTGTTGGTATCAGTATCATCCATTTGTGGCTTTTCATTCCTTAAAATAAAACACTTAATTATACGTCATCCTACATTCACCTTTAATATTGGTCACCTTACTGCTAAGTTTGTATGGGAAAATAACAATGATCAATATCTCTGAAACTATGGGAGGGATCGTCGTCACATTTACAGGTTATCTTAATCGTCCCCGTCACTAAATCTTGAAGAAATTTTGGAAGCCGTAGACCATCAGACAGCGCAGATACAACGAGCCAGCCAGCCAGAACATCAGGCTGGCTGGCACCAAGTTTTCATCGATTTCTCGTAAACGCCTTTATGTGACGCCATGAAACAAACGCTATGACTGTCACAAATTCCGTCACTAAATGCTAGTAAAAAAACCTTGTTCGAAAACGCTTTCGTTGTCGAGATTCAGAGGTGCCAGCCAGAAGTTTAATACGTAAGTTCAGGCTGGCTGGCTACGCTTTTCGTTGTTTTTTAGCTAAATGGCTATACGTATCTCAAAAATTCAAACTCGATGCCTGTCACAATTTTAGGTGACGCAGTATTAATAAGCAAGAAATAGTTAGAATCCCTTCTGTTCGGAGATTGAGAGACCATGCGAAAAGCGGTTTTCAAGCTGGCTGGACACGTTTGCGTTCGATTATCTCGGGTTCTGTAGCGTCACATAAACTGAAATAAGCGTGATTAGCCGTCACCTAAAATTGTGTATTGACCTACTTAAACGCGGCTCATTTGGAAGAATTGTCCAGCCAGCCTGAGTCACATCTTTCAGCCCTGAAAATATTTGACACTAATAACGGGGCACCTTATATATTACGATAGTTTTGACTCAGGTACATACATACATGAGTCACATCCTCGTAGGTGCAATAATTTTCTGTGACTGCGCGGCCCTTACGTCGTAGGTGCGCTGTTACCAAACGCGTATTCGACCACCTACCTACCACCTAGAACATAACAATGAACCAGTCAGGTATATAAAACACGTTCTAGAAATAGAGAATCAGGTCTAGTCTGTTAGGAGGCTAACAATAATTATCAACACGCCACTGCGAAGTTTTGTATGACGCTGCACTTCAGGTGGGTATCTTGAGTTACATCACTTTAATCGATGTTACTTAATTAGAATAATGATTGTCAAGTAGGTATTTGTTACCAATACAAATAATGATGTAAAACTGTCACGTGGTTTTTTTTTTTTATTTTTTTTTTTTTTCGATACGTGCTAAGAAGCATGCACGTTTGGTGGGACCTAACCTAACCTTGCTTTATCAAAAAGAGATTTTTATCTTAGTTCTCTTTCCTATCCACTCTCGAAACTGTAAAGATCTTAGACATCCGATTGGCTGTTCAGGCTGGCTGGCATCTTTATGAAAATCCAGACTAGCGCTCTGCCCGCAACTTTGCTTGCGTGATCGAAGTCTTATCTCAACTTTTCAGCACAAAAAGAAAAAGAAAATATCAGAATCAGAATAATTTATTAGTAGGACATCAGAACACAGAACACATACATAAAGAATACATACATAAAGAATACAGAACATAATGCAACAGAAAATATAGATATGATAATACAAAAACAACACAGTTTATACAAAATTACCCCTGTGTTGCGACACCCAGACAAAAAGGGCCTCACTCAGCAAAAGCCGCAGTCCAGCATAACTCCGCTTCTAGGCGTCGTCGTCGCGTGACCCAGCAGCCGCCACGGAGCTGCTGGCCACCACACGAAGAGTGTTGTAGGGTTATGTGGCTATAACCAGGGCACAGTCCAAGGAAAAGAAGATATTTATATATTATATTAACTGACAAATAGTAGAGTATAGTAGAAAAGGTTTAGGTATGTACTTTCAGAGATCAGGACATGAAGTGAAGAATTTGGCAGAAAAAAGACAAAATCGAAACGTAAGAAATCTAAATTTGAAAATGAATTTAAAATGAAAGATAAAACTGCCAGCAAGAAAGGTTGCCAGTCATAAAACAGGAAAGAGGACGAATGCCTCGTTACAGTCGTATAGGGATGTAACATCAGAAATACAACAGTGAAAACCCGTGCGGTAGTTTTTGCGTGATGCGCGTACAAACACACAGAAAAAAAAAAACTAAAAATACTTTTTCGGCTTCTATTTCTATTGGTCTTATAAAGATTCCTCGAGCATTTTTTTTTTCAAATATATTCCATTTACAGGCATTAGCCAGTAACAATTTTAATATACATATATAGATATACCTACTTGTATAGATGCTGTTAAAACGAGTTCACCTAACGGCGAGGTCAAAAACTAAATTAATGGAGAGATTGGTTCCGGTCGTATTCTTAGAGGCTAGGACACTAAGCGCAATGCACCTTGAAGGTGACATGCCTTAATTATCATTCGTAATTTTGCTTTTGTAAGAATTGATATGTACCTATTGAAGATGGTTGGTTTCTGTCTACACCGTTAATAAGCAAAACGTTTAAATAAACCTACTTGTGTTACTGATCCTATGTTGTCCCACTGTTAAGTAAAGGCCTCTGTTCCTTCCACCTTTTTCTATCGAGAGCGTTCATGAGTTAGCTTTTGGCGAAACTGCTGAGCTCGTCATGCCATCTTTGCCGTGGTCTGCCAGTTCTGCTACGTCGTCGCCTATCAGATGGGGGTTTCCAATAAGTGGATAACCTAGCCCGTAAATAAACCTACAATCTACATATTTTATTTTTGTTAATATTTTCAGTGACTATGTGGCAGAAGCAGATGGTATTATATTGATACCGATTGTTTTCTTTGCGTAGGTACTGTGGAGTATGCATATTCGTGATGCAAACTCCGCGCTTACTTTGTGTTTGCTAGTTTAAAGTTTCCTTTTAATATAGAAAAAGTATAAAACAAAGATCAGAGTGGAATTTGAACAGTGGTATATACCTACCTAGAGTAACGAGATTTCCACTAGCGTGGGTTCATGTATTTCCCATAAGAATACATTTTTCTAGCAATAACAAGCTGCTAGCCAAGTTGCAAAGATGCAAGATACCCCAAGAGAAAAGTGTAGTTAACGATAGAGATGGTTTTCAATATTAGTTAGAAGATGTAATTAAATGCTAAAGTAATGTAGAAACAGGGTTTCAGGGTCCTTATGTGTAATGAAGTAAATTTTTTTTGTTACCCAAGATACATTGATAAATCCATTGTAAATTTATGCACTAATTAATTTAGTAAATAATTTTTTATCTAGTTTAAAAATCACTCTCGTAGGAACAAAAAAAATGCCTTTAGTTGCTCGCACATTTCATGCACCGAAACTCAATCTCAATCAACCTACTCACGGCGACTCCTGCGCCGACGAAAGGGCCGTTTCACGAAGCTACAATTATTTATAAATTACAAGTACAATTTGATGTACATTGCGTAGACAACGAGGTAAAACGATGAAAGCTTCCAATTTTGGCGAATTGGCTACGCAATGAATATAAAATTGTAACCTGTTATTAGTAAATTGTTGCTTCGTGAAACGGGGCTCAGCTCATGGCAGATAATTGTCCCATTGTGTTCTAGCTCGCATGTTGTATAGGAAGCCCATTCAAAGATGACTTTAGTAACAAGAGTGTGTTTGTTTCTCTGCATAGGAGGAAGCAGACATTCACAATGATAAGTGTGATTATCACCTACAGTCAAATAATTACTCAACTAACTATTGTTACGAAAATGCATTATTGACAATGATTTCTTACCCGACTGGCCAATAGATGGGTTATTTAATTATTCTGTCGTGGGAGTGAGATTACTATAAAAACGACGAATAAAATACTGGTTTTGTACCAGTATTAGATTAAAAAGACACAATTTATTTTTTATAGGTATGTTAAGTATACGCATATTACCTAAACAATTATACTTTAAGTAAAATAGCAAATAAATATAAGTAAGGAAGAGCGGTACCTCCTAACACATGCTTTTTAGCTAACAAATGTAATATTAGCTATTAAGTACCGAGATTAAGTATAATGAAAATAAATTCATTTCATTTTTTTTTATATTTTTATTTAGGATACTAAATTTCATGTCTTATCTTTCCCCTTGTTACTCTAACAAGAGGATTAGTGTTAAAATATTGGAAAAATTCAGGTCATTATACTTGTTTGTATTAACGGGTCTAATCACGATATATTATTAAACAAAAAAAAAATGTGTGAAAATCGCGAGTTTAAAATGTCATTATACCTACTCGGAATACGTTAATTTAGTTACCTATACTTATCATCAGCTAAAACCGTTCCAAAGAAAGTCTGCTAATCCCTTTCAAGCTCTTTCAAGTAACCAAATACAGTAACAGATATTGTCTCACCCGTTGCTAGGTGACGTTTTACAATAGCTATTATTCTTTGTTAGGTGAAAATAAAACATAACGCCACTTATGTACTATGATCTATATTACTATAGTCGGTTTAGGACAAAACATAGAACAATTCTCTCGGACCAAACCTTATTAATCTAAACACATTTAAAATACGCAATGAACAAAAAAATCTTCAGTATAACCACAAAATAAATAATAGTACGGTAGACAGCTCATCAAGCTATACATTTTTGTTGCAAACTAGTCGTTATTACCAACGCGTAAGATACCCCGGTGTATAGCTTGATGTGCGGTTCACTGTACATAATAATATGTACTAATTATTATGATAAACATTATTTTTAAACAGACACGATGTCTTGTAAATGATATGATAGTGACTGCGAGTGTTTAAAATTATATACGAAATAATATGCAGTTGTTAAATAATTACAATAAATAGTCCCTCCCTTCTTCGTGTGGGTTGTTTGTAAGGTCGGCAACAGACTTCACAAACCCAGGTGTCAACCAGTGCTAGTATCTCCCTAGAAACGTGAATCGGCAAACACAAATGAGCAAAACAATAGATACGGCATCGATGATGTTGATTTAGCATGCGTTAGCGTAGTGTTTATCATACAGTTTACTTCAGAACAAAGGTAGAGTGACTCACGCGAGGTCACGCACAGACCTCTCTAATGAAGTGCAAGCTAATTACGAGCCAAACTAGTAAATAAACGATTTAACGGAGAAACGTCAAAGGAAAATTACTAGGGAATCATGTTATTGTGTATTAAAATGTTGGCAACGTTTGCCGAAAAAAGGCTTATCTTACCGACACAATAAGGGCGTTTGCGCACTCATACGTATCCGATTCTTATCCGGTCCGTTTTTGATCCGTAAAAAAAACGGACGGTAAATTCACGTCTAGCGATTGCGCACTCATTCGTATCCGATCCGGTTTTCATTCGTATTTGAGACGATATTGTCGTAGTGATGTGCCGAGTCGAGCTGACTGGCTGAGCTGATCTCGACCATAATGCTATCTATAGAAGCAAGAAGCGTTCAAGGTCAAAGTGTTAACACTTTACCACTGACTGATGAGCAGTTGACTGTACTCGAATATAGATTTCGGGTACTTATAGAATTCGAATACTAGGTTGATCTTTTTCAATTATATCTACTTATGTAATGTAGATCCCGCAATAAAGTCGCTCACGTTACTCGTATAGTTCGTTTCACGTAAATAGAATCCTGGAGCCTCTTGTCTCGAGTGTGCATTCGATTATTTTTGTAACGAGTACCAAAATACTTGTTTATAAAAAAATGAGTCAATTTGGCACATGACTAGCAGCTCGAGCTTTCCCCTCCCCGTACCTCACTCTTCATCCGTAAAAAAATCGTGTAATGCGCAAGCGTACGTACAATTTGTATGGCGGCCACTTCGACTCGGTTTTGATCCGTAAAAAAACCGATCCGGAGTGAGAATTTACGGATCGAAAACGAACCGGATACGTATGGGTGCGTAAACGTCCATACAATTACTAGGATGGCCAAACCGGATCAGAAACGGATGAGAATCGGATACGGATGAGTGCGCAAACGCCCTAAAGCTATATTCAGGTTAAAACCCGATTTGCTCGCAAAATGAATGGCGTCGAAACAACATTATAGCTCCATATGTGATGGGCCTTAATGTTACTGCCCATTACAATAAATAATATAATGCATCACGTGTAGTATGTAGTACATAATTGTTGATAGCTTTCCACGCGAAGTTAATCTTCAAAGTAATTTTAATTAAGAGAGCTATTATCCTAACGGGTTTGGTGATTCGACATGATTTCCCAACAGGTCGCTAATTGGATGATATCTTAGTCCGTGATTAGGGTTACCATTCGTCCGAATTTTGCCGGACATGTCCGGACTTTTAGTCTTCTATTTGGTACAACACATACAAGAAAATGTCAATTCAGTTCCTCGTCTGTAACTGCGTGCACAGCTATTTGCATTTTGTGACTAAAAATGTCCAAACTTTTGTCGAGGAGTCCGGCTTTGTGGTATTGTTAAATGGTAACCCTATATCCGAGATGGATCATTATCTACATCACATTGAGCAGGTATCTGTTATATTATGTTTTAGTATAATTTTATTCAACTAGTATTTTATTACTGTACGTTTGTATTATTTTATATGATTACGATGTAATCCCATATAAGCATGATGTAGGAAGATCCTTGGCTGATGAGGAAGCGGAGGCTTGCCACCGGTTTGCAATATGTATGCTTACTTAACTACCTAAGACATAATTATGTATTTTCTATTATGAAGTCAAACATACAAATCAAATCAAAAATTATTTATTTCCATAGGATGTTATTACATCACTTAGATCCGTCATTCCATTCTTTTTGGGTGAGTTCACTAACACAATGGCGGAACCTGTGGAGAAGAGCCTATACGCCCGGTTTGTCAATGATCTTACTTAATTTAAACCAACCAACCTTCCAGTAGTTAGCCTATCTTACTAAAAGCATGATACCCACATGTGTATCTTTTTATTGTAATAAATAAAATACTACTTACTTGGACAATCAGGTGATTCAGCCTGCAATGTCCTAACTAAACTGGGGAAAGTTTTACAAAGAGATTTTTGTTTGACAGTGTCCCCACTGGGAATCGAACCCGGAACCTCCGTAATGGGCGTCGAAATCTCAACCATTCGGCCACGGAGGCTGTTGTGTCCTTGGATATTCGGATATTTTCATAGATATCTGTGGGTATGCTGGTGTGAACTCACCCTAGTATTCCATCCCATCTCTTTTATTCTATGGATTCCTTGATGGGAATTCTGTGGCGAGCCGCACGCTGCTGATAGTGAATCGGAACGCTAATGACAGCCGTTGACAACGCGTCTCGGAACGTTCGTTTAGTCTTGTGGCTCTATTATAGTAAAGTACAAAGTACAATATAACTACAAGTAGTCGTCTCATTAATACCGACTGAAATGTGAGAACCAGACTCGAATTATATTTTATTATTGCAGGAAGCACGCCGTTTTGTATGTGCGAGCAGATTTCACACCGATGTGGTAATAAGATGTGATAATTTTAAAGATATTTTCATGATAGTATTTCGCTCAGTTATTTAAATTAAACGTGCTATTATAGGGTGAAGAATGTCATAATTAGCCTTTCAAATATATTTTATTATGTTAATACTAGAAAACTGCAAGTTATTATGGTGAGAAGATAACTAATAGCGAATATTTTTTTTAAATATAAATTCGTATTCATCATCAACACTTCGTGTGCGTCGCCACCGAGGGATTCGTATACTTACATAAAATTTAACTTAATTTTAATTTGGTATATTTGTATCCGCCGTGTGGTGACGGCGGAGTGGAATACATTTGTCACCAACCCCTACTCTTCCCGTGTCGTAAGAGGCGACTTAGGGACTACACATTGAACAGGGAACGGACAGCAGCGCTCTTTGATACAGTAACCTTTTAATCTGCTATCTCCAACCCGCCTTCCAAGCGTGGAGATTATGGCAAAACCTTCCACTTAAGTGGAGGGGGCTCATAGTCCAGCAGTGGACTGTAAGGGGCCGTTAATTTGATTTGATTTTTGTATCATATCTTTACTGGCATTGTGGATGAATTTGATAAATAAATTTATTACTATTATTAACTTTTCTAATCCACTCAGAGCTAAAATGAAAATTTATAATAATAACAAGAAGTTAAACTACAGTTCACAATTAGGTTAATTAAATTAACTTTCACGGGTCTTCGTGTTACAAACATGGCTGATATGTCACGAAAACAAACCGGACACTCCTTTTTGCCGCGAAAATGTCATTGTAATCCTTGAAAAACACGAAGCTATGCGGAAATCACGCAGTGCCTTGACCGACTTGCAGCCGACTTGCTTTCACCATTTTGTCGCTTATTAGTTATTACCACTCAAAGGTTAGAGGTTGAACTTGCGCATACGCCACAGGTAGAGCCCAAACAGATTCAACAATGTTGATATACCTAGGTACTTGATATACTTACCTAGCTAAATAAAAAAAAGAGATGTACGAGTTTATTTTTTAATTCCAAGCCATACATACCAAACCCTTACTTAAAGGAGTTTAATTAAGAGGATCCTGTATGCGAACGCTAGCGTTACTTCGGTAAAGAATCATAACTACGTGAAAACACTAAATAACAAAAATCTGGTCGATAAAATAGGGGATCGGACTACTTTTTTTTTTATTTTATAAATCCCAACTTCTTAGTTTCTGCTATCGAACATTAAAAGATTTTTGATTTATCTTTAAAATTGACCGAGTTATAAAGGTTTTAAATTCAAGATTAGTCAGAATTCGCTGGAAGGCTCATGTCAAAAAGAAACGTGATGAGCTGGAGTTACGCTATAGAAATATGTACTGGTTAATTGGAAAATATTCATCACTATCAGTACACAATAAAGTTCTTCTATACAAACAAATCCTCATGCCTGTGTGGACTTACGGTATTCAGCTATGGGCTTGTACCAAACAAAGCAACGTTCAGATGATACAAAGATTTCAAAATAAAGTACTAAGGGGTATCGTAAATGCTCCTTGGTACATAAGAAATGACGACCTTAATCGAGATTTAAAAGTGAATAAAGTTGACAGTGTTATTAAAAAATATGCCGAAGCTCACGAACAAAGACTTCATCATCACGTGAACGTTGAGGCTATCCAGCTCCTCGACACCACGGACATAGTGAGACTGAAAAGGACAAAACCCTTTGAGTTAGTTTAGTAAACATTAGTGTAATGTAGTGCAGTCAGTGCTTTCCGTAAAGAACACACGAACTAAGTGTCTTCCCCTTAATAGAGACAATAAGAAAAGTGTTGATGGACACATTCTTAGCTAACATCTACTTAGCAATTTAAGTTAAAATTTAATTACTCATTAGTCTTTAGGCTAGATTGTAATATTTATTTTGGATGTCTTAAAGGCAAACCAAATATAACAAAAAAAAAAAAAAGATTAGACAGAGAGGCACATACCCACTTGTGACGTCATTTATTTGTAACGCCATATAATATCCATAAAAAAATCGTTTTTGAAAGAGATAGACATATTGAAACTTTAAAAAATCACTATAAAATCGTTTTTCAACCGATTCTGTTTTTTTCTTCGCGAATCGTCTGCTACTAATCTACATTTTCAAAATAATTCATAAAATATGGTAAATTTAGGAACAGTCCGATCCCCTATTGTTTCAATTAAGTCTTGTAGTATTTTTAGAATTGATAAATTCAGTAAACTATGGTTATTTGTATGTAGTTACATAACGACCGTTTTTATTACTTTTGCTATCCCTTACCACAGCGTATAACATTTTATGGAATTGGTTATACCCTATATTACAATTTTACAAATCGCATTTTCAATCTATTTGTTTTTGAAGTGGCGCTCGTTAGTGCTCATTCATCAGGTATCCCCCCCCCCCTCGACTGCATCATCCCCTTGAGTGCCCTAGACCCTATTGCCAAATGAATGTATTGTCAACCGACTTATGACATTACACCGACTTTACTTGATACGTATGTAAGTTGCAATATTTAGAAGTTAAAAGTTAGAATAGAGTAGAATGGTGTGTAGGTACAATTTTATGAAATATTTGGAGTGCTACAAAAAAACTTATGTATTTTTGAATACATAAAAATAGAAAAAGAAAGAGTGGCATAGTAAAAAAGGTATTTTTGATTCACGCTCAGCGGTAAAAAAATTGAAAAGCCTGGTCTATTCTGTAAAATAAAATATACACTTCTCATCAAAAAAATCGAAATACCTTGCAATTTTATATTTTGTAAGGAATAACAGGCCCAATAACCAATAACAACCCCTACTCTTCCCGTGGGTGTCGTAAGAGGCGACTTAGGGACTACACATTGTGTTAGGTATTACTGTGAGCAATACCTATACTCCTTGAACTATTATTAAAAATGCTGGCATGTGATAAATGCGCACTGGCAGCTTTATTTTGTTCTAGAATTGTATTTTCAAATGATTTTGAAACATTTCAGTTTTGAATATTGTTTTGTCAGTCAAATAATAGAAGCCTTTGCATAACAATATCCTTTTAGAATATAAAATACTTTTCCAATAAATATTTGTTATTCCCTTCCCTTCAATACTTTTAAGGGAATAACAAATATTTATTGGATGGAGGTGTGAAATTAAATAAGATAGTAATCTTATTTAATTTCACACCTCCATCACCACAATACATTGAACAGGAAACGAGCAGCAGCGCTCTCTAATACAGTAACCTTTTAATCTGCGATCTCCAACCCGCCTGCCAAGCGTGGAGATTATGACAAAACCCTCCACTTAAGTGGAGGAGGCTCATAGTCCAGCAGTGGACTGTAACGAGCCGGTGATGTTATGTTGAAGGAATAACAGAAAAAATTGTATATTTAGGAATACATATATGTCAAATGGCGTAATTAGTAATATGAGGTTTTCAAATCCTATGTGATCATTCATTACTCACTATTAAACGACATTTGATATATATTCCTAAATATACACATTTTCTGTTATTCCTTACAAAACATAAACTTGCAAGGTGTTTCGATTTTTTTTACAAGAAGTATATTATTATAATAAATTGTCTAAATGGATTCTGAAATGGCAAAATACAAGTTTAAATAAAACTTGAAGTAAAATCGTATTGGTAATGTAAGTATGAGTAAATGCATGCAACGGACATGGAAACACGAACAGTACAACAATATTGATCATGTTCACACAGCATGGGTAAGTTAGCCCTTTCGAGGTCATGTTTGATCGAATAGTTAACCTTTAAGGTTAAGGCATCATGGTAGCTTTTCATCAAGGTTGCGGCGGAGGTACAAAACGATGAAATTAACAGTCCTTAGTTTCTTTTTCAAAATAGTTTTTTATCGTGCAAAGGTCAGCTTTTAAATGTGAACACTTCGCTATAAGTATACTTGCTTATTACGCGTAGGTAAGAGGATTTATACCTGCAAATGAACGAGTGCGTGGGTGGATGTAAGCTTAGGTGAAACGTTGAAGGAAAAGCCAGGATAGGCATATTTAGTAGGACGAACACACAATGTGCTTTGAGCTGACAAATGATATAAACGGGCCGAGCCTAATTTGGTTAATGTAGTTGAATAGGTCAGTCAGAAAAACCCTAATACAGCAATAAGAGCTAGGAATTCGAACTATTTAACGCTAGGCTTTACCCAGTATCGGGTAGGGAATATGAATAAAAAAATATTAGTTTTTTTCATGGTTCATCTGAAAGTATTCAATAATGGAATACCGACAGTGAAAACAGAATCGAAATTGAACGAAAAACAAACAAGATGCAACATTATTAAACAAATATATCTGTCCCTCTTTTCATCATCAACGAAAACAAAATTTTCTATGGCGGATGTATAGCCCGCGTGACCAATGACGTCAATGGTCATGTCGGACCTCTATATCTAACCATCAACTTTGAAGCCTTATAACTTTGTTTCTGAGCAAGATATTTGAATAACTATTTTTTATGAGTTTATCTGGAACTTGAAATATTTCGATTAATGAATTTAAAAAAATGTGCATATTCCCTTGAAAATGATTATGACGTCGAAAAATATTTTAGGACCATAAAACTTAAAAAAAAAACAATGTAAGTATTTGAAAAAGCAGACAAATCAGATTTTTGTAACTTTGTATAGAACATTTAAGCAAGACCTATCGCAATGTCATCATAACATACATTTTTAAAAAGAGTTTTAATTTTAAAGTTCGTGTATAGCAATAGCAATACGAAAAAATAAGCAGACGTATTTAAGAATAATTTAGAACGATCTTCAGTAATTCGGCTGTTTTTTAGTAGCAATGCATTATGACCCCACTCAAGTTCAACACGAGGCCGCTGAGGTCGTTGCAGGTAAACACTAACTTACAGCACGTACACGTACAGGCTGTCATTACGTTACGTTACATAACTCGCCAGGAAGTTGAGCATTGTGTAACAGTTGCAAACGAATCACGTAGCGCCGCGAATAGGTACAATAATTGAATTTCCACGATGTGCTTCGGTTTTCGTGGTTGGGAGCAGGGTTGCCAGGTCTTAAAACCGAAAAGCCGGACTAACTAATCCCAAGTATCGGGCTGTACATTCCTGCCCGTGCTTTATTGGTCGGTCTTTATCAATGCGGTCCACTAATGTACAGCCAATAATTGCCCTGAACTTTTGTCATTTTGCTTTTTTGACGTTTTGCGCCTAAACCTTTAGCCGGACATTGGCCTCGATTCAGGATGTCATGCTCTAATTCTAATTTTAAAATCCAGCTATCCTTTTCGTTTTTATGACCAATGAAAGAGAGGTGATGATGGAATAATATTAATTTGAACGAATGATAACTTAAAATAAGGGCATAGCTGTCAGTTTAAGAGATTTTTAAGTCGCATGTTTTAAGTGCTCTCTAAAATTGTGCATTCGACACGGCCATAAGGTTCAAATTCGATGTTTGACAGCTCTAATATTAGGATGGCCATCTCCTGTCCCTTTTCAATCTTTAAAAAGTAAAAAGGACGAACTAACTTAAATTAAGGATTAGAGCGTGACATCCCGAATCGAGGCCATTAACTGAGTAAAACCGTCATTTTTAGTCTTCATACGACAGCTTTTTAAATAAAAAAATCTTTTTATCATTTACCATCCCCGATAAATTCGTCAAATTTCAAAAGCTTAACAAAAGCCGGACACCGTTGAATTTGGCCGGACACGCAAATAAAAAGCTTGTGTCCGGCTTTATCTGGACGCTTGGCAATCCTAGTTGGGTGAAAATGTAAGACTGTCTTCGGTTGGTAATTTTATAAACACTTCTAAGACATTGGCTCACTATTATCATATTGTGTTAGTTTATTTATATATATTTACATAATATTATATAAGTAATTCTTGTGATCGTCTTGTTCTTTTGTATTTTATAAAGTTGTGCACGTTTTATCTGCGTCTTACTATCTCTTTTCTCTTCCGTAGGTCTGCTGGAAGATATTTCTTTAGCAATAAGCAGGCCTGTTGTGTCGTTTTTTCAAATGTAATTGTATTTTTGTCATCTATTGTGTTCAATAAATGGTAAAATAAATAAATATTACAAAGTTTTATGTTATAATTTTAGTACTCATTTAGTTAAGAATACTACAAGGTTCCATGTATCATTAGCTACATTTTTTCACATAATAATGTATAATAGAATGTTACTACTTAGTATACATTTACCAAAGTAAAAAATATATAGAAAGAATCAACACAACAACATAACAAACATATATAGGAAGAACCTTGTAATAGTGAGCCAATTTTGGCAGTCGTTAGGTATAGAACGGTAATAAGAGGTGCCAAAGTAATTTGGACATACTGCGATTCATAAAGCAACTTTTTTTGGTGTTCCTTAGCTGTGGGCAACTGGCAGCTGAATATTGCTAGATCCAAAAAAAGGTTAACTATTCCAAAATTTGTTTTAACTCTAACATACACTGGTAGTGAACGTGCCATCCATGACAGCTTTGACGTCGAAAAATGATTTGTAAAAATCTTAATTCGAATAAAAAATTTTTGACTTAGACACAACTTAGACATACCAAAAGGAAAAATAATTTACACATATTTAGCTACAGAACTTTATGAAATACCAGAGGTAACTTCGCAACTCCGCCCTAAAGTTGCAAATATTAAATTACACTTGAATTACTCTCAAAAGCCCTTTCATCTTATAATAGGATTGCATGCACATAATAACTTTACTAATTTAAGGCGGGGTTATGTGGAAATAGCGCCCATAGTCGCTACTTTGACGATCAAATACCAGCACTTCTATTGATTCTATAAATGTAAAAAAATATATGCTAACAGAATATATCCTTAATTAAATTTTAAATCGAGAACAAGTTTTTAAAAAAAAGCAGCAAAAGTATTTTTTGACGTCCTAGATCTCGTAACTTAAAGCGATAATCATAGTTTTTTTTTCGTAAATATAACTTGCCAATTACTGACTTAGATATTAAATCGATCACATTTTTCATAAGCTCTGCCATTTTCTGTTAATAAGCAAAAGAGTTCAAGAAAAACGAGTTTTTCGCACGATTCCTGCGCAGTGTCGGACGTAACCACCGTGAAGCATCGCACGCTAATATGAACGTTATATCAGTAATGCGTCGGTTGAACTTTCAACTAAACCGCGTTGAGTTGCAAATTTTTGCAATAACCCGGCCTTAATACTAAATATTTAAATAAGTATTAACTGTAACTGTATGATTACGGCAGAGTATAATACATTATTGTCACCAACCCCTACTCTCCCCGTGGGTGTCGTAAGAGGCGACTTAGGGACTACACATTGAACAGGGAACGGGCAGCAGCGCTCTCTGATACAGTAACCTTTTAATCTGCGATCTCCAACCCGCCTGCCAAGCTTGGAGATTATGGTAAAACCCTCCACTTAAGTGGAGGAGGCTCATAGTCCAGCAGTGGACTGTAACGGGCCGTTGATGGATGGATGTTGTATGATTATATTTACCTATATAACTGTAAGGGCACAAGGCCTTTGACCTGCAGTGGGATTGGAAACTATAATATATTATGTAAGTATATTTAATTTTAACCAACGAACTAATTTAATTTTAAAACTATAGTTCATGTCGTGTAAAAAGAACGTTGGACGAAGACAAAGTTGCGCGCCAAAACACCTTAGACGATCTCATAACGTTGGTTTCCTGTAAAGTTAATTGAAACAATAAACTATATGTAAAATAATTTTGTAAGTTACTTTCTTAGGCCACTGTATACGTTTTAAATACATCCCATCACTTTGTCCAATGTTATTTATTACTTGACTTATAGTTCCCATACGAGTACATATTAAATTCGAGCTGTATTTTTGTTATCAAGTCGAACGAAATACAATATCATAACAAGACTAGTGTTACACTTATTATTTGCACAGTTGCTGTGAGTTGTGTTGTCTGTATACAAATAGAGTAGACATGTACTAATATCTAAACCAGTAGCACATAGCAAATATTAATATTGCCAGCACTCGACCTGTAAATATCCGTTATGAAGTTGATATAATTTGCTAAGGAACGGTCCGGGCTCCTTCACCAAAACCAGATTATTTAATAATTACTAAACGAGGCCTAATAATAATTATTGTAATCATTATTAGGCCTCGTTTAGTGAGACGCGGGGCGTTGCGCGGCGCGTCGTCGGGCGTCCCATACGCGACGCCCAACTTCAAAACATATGGACGCCCGACGCGCCGCGCAACGCCCCGCGTCTCACTAAACGAGGCCTAAATTTTTAAACGACACGTGTTAGTAAAATTACGCAAAACCATTCAGATGGCGGTTTTTCCCATCAAACTGAACCCATTTTGTTTTACAACTGTTAAAGTATCAATAGGTAGGTAATAGGTATAGTTCCTTTTCTTATTTTCATTCAAATTGATTCGGTTATCGGATCAGTTTGTATAAGATGTAAAATTCAAAAGTTGTTCAGTTTCACAGACTTTTTTTTAACGAACTAATCGCTATTTCTACCAGAGTGGTAATAAAGCGGGCGCGGACTTGCGGGGAGCGGAAGGCCCGGTTTCCACCAAAGCGGAGAGGAGAGGAGATGTGTTTGAATAACCAATCAGATTTCGTTATTTATTTCCACATCTCCTCTCCTCTCCGCTTTGGTGGAAACCGGGCCGAAGGCTCGTACCCCTTAGGCGCCCATTACATTGCTCAATCCAGATTGAATGTGTAACGTGTTGTACAACCAGGCAGATCAAATATATCAATCTATTGCGATCCGCGATCCTGATCCGGATCACGATCTGGATTGACCGTGTAATGGGCGCCTTAGAAATCTATGACAACGTATCTGGGGGCGCGGACTAAACAAACACCTGAGAGGTGTTGCGTTTAGATAACAAGTTGTATTTAAATTGTAAAATGGATGCTACTTCATGCTACCTACGCGTTGCAGACTTCATAAGCGACACGCAGAATCATATCGAATCATACGTACTAATATAAATAATAATAATATAATAAATATGAGGGGACATCTTCACACCATCTGATCCCAAACTGAGCAGAGCTTGTACTATGGGTACCAGACAGCTGATATACATTACTTAAATAGATAAATACATACTTATATAGATAAACAACAACCAGACACAAGGCAAACACAAGTACACATCACGCCCTGGGCGGGATTCGAACCCGCGACCCTGTGCGTCGGAGGCAAATACACTACCACCTGGGCTACGGAGCCGTCAAATATATAATAAATATGCGAGTTTATATTTGCGCACAAGAAGGAATAAAGCTCTCGAAGCTTGAAAATATAAACCATTTAGACCGCATGTAAAACATATGCCAATCACCACGCCAATCAATGTAAAAGTGTATCGAATATTTTTAAAGGTGAACGACCGGAATGCAACTTTATTTTTAGCAACTGGAGCTTTTACCGATAATGAAATGCCAAACAAGTAGCGGACCAAAAAGCTCTTACTTATCGGCGTATAGTATAGGTATGTAATTAAGTTGAGGCAAAACTTAAATTTCGATTTCGTATGTAGGAAGATATCTCCTTATAATTTATGCATATCATAGCTCATAATGACCTCGATTCGGGATCTCATGCTCTAATTCTAATTTTAAAATCCAGCTATCCTTTTCATTTTTATGACCAATGAAAGAGAGGTGATGAACGAATAATATTAATTTGAACGAATGATATCTTAAAATAAGGGCATAGCTGTCAGTTTAAGAGATTTTTAAGTGCTCACTAAAATTGTGCAATCGACACGGCCATAAGGTTCAAATTCGATGTTAGACAGCCCTAATATTAGGATAGCCATCTCCTGTCCCTATTCAATCTTAAAAAGGTAAAAAGGACGGACCAACTTAAATTAAGGATTAGAGCGTGACATCCCGAATCGAGGCCAATGTCGCTAGCTGCTGGCCGCGGCTACGCTCGCGTTGTGTAAGATTTTCCTATGGAAATAAGACATTTTCCCGTAGAAGTGTTCAATACTTCAATGCTTGAAAGCGGAACAAACACTCAAAAATCCAAATATCCAAACATACGATTGATATTCGCTTTTGTCGGCACTTAATGGAGCTTGGTTCACATTACCAAGTAAATATCCATACTTTCACATTTATAATGTAAGTGTGATGTCATGAATGAGACACGCTAAACGACGCTATTGCACCGCATTTTCTAGCCGCTGTATTTTGCAGAATGCATTTATGCAGTCTATCTGTTCCCTAGGCGCATATAGTGTCAGGATTGCAGCAACAACAAATAGATACTATTATACTATTATAATATATTCTACTTTATATTACGCAACATACGCAAACCCCCCCCCCCCCCTTATTAGAGTCGGTATATAAACAAACCAATAGAAATGATCTGGCAAAGCCATACGGAATGTTTTTGGCTCTTAAAAGTCGTTACCGATACGATAATTTTATTCTGTCACTAATCATCAGGTATAATATAATACCTAAACTGTACGTTGTAACTGCACACTTGATCTCTATAATAATTAAAATTGGCCAATGATCATCTAGTAGCGGAATCGTACTACTTTGTGTGAGTAACCCAAGCTCTTTTAGAAGATTACAGTGAGCTCGTTTTTCTTGGGCATTCTAACTACGAAATTAAACAAAGTGTCTCTGTACAACATCTATGTAATTCCTAGCTATCAATTCCTCCCTGCTCGATCATCAGGGAAGTTATAAAAAGTAGGAAATATCATTGAATGAACAATGTATTTCCCACATAGCGTATCGCCCCTGGTTTTGGTCTTTTATTGACCTGAGCTTCCTTGGAAGCTCTAGCTCATTATGAGCTTCTAGTTCTCATAAGAACTTTCGTTGAGTCTCTCTTCCTCAACAGAATAGCCGTGCTCCAAGTCTCTCTAATGATACTGCTCGGAGACGGCCATCCTTGCCCTCGCCCTGGGCAACCTTCTCCTTAAGCTATGTCAACCGTATTGAAAAATACAGTTACATAATCTCTCTGTGTCTTCCTTACTACCATCCCACAAGAGATCCAGCAAGATCCAGCAAGATCCAGCCCTGACGAAGGAACTAGTTTTAGTTCCTTCAGCTAGTTGATTGCTAGACCCCAGATCCCGAGCAAGACAACAGCTCAGAAGCAAAGACCCGATACGCTCACACCTTTACAGCAAACCAACTGTTAAAGCATTTACGAGGCGAGCGAGAATAAACGCCCCGCCAACGCGCTCTCTGTGAGACACTGCCCATTCTGTCCTCCAGAACGCTCCTGACCTCCCCTCACCACAGAGGTGTAGGAAAAGGTTAAAAAAATAGACAATCCCGAAGGATTGTCTACAGCGGACTCTGGTCCGACCGGTGCGCCTTAAGCGTTGGTTGGAGACCAAAGTCTCTTCGTTGAAAGCATAAGCTTCTCGTGGTAAGCCGAAGCTAGTGGACTACGTCCAATCGATACTAGCCGTAGCGTTCCCGATACGGCTGAGCCGCTGTGGTAACCTTTTAGGAGGCTAATCCTGGTCTTCCACCGAAGTGTCCGACGTATTGCGTTCGATGGGAGTGAAGGGAATATAACCCCTTATATATACATTTAAATACTTATTTAAACATATTAAATAACTCCCAACTCTCTGCTCATCTCCTGCCGAACTGATCCACTGGTTCGAGTATGCTCCATGTTCCCTTCGCTGAGTGCAACAATATTTCTCTGAAGGGAACGGTGCTATATGCACCCGGTCCTTTTGGGGACACTACTCTTTTGGGCTTGCATAACTATCCCTTGTCTAGCGTGATCTAAGCCACAGCAGCATGTGGTCATAGATTCATTCACCAAAGCCCATTTAGCAGATGCATTTACAATCATATGCACTGATATCGCTTTACGATATTCGGGTCTTATTCTGCTTTGTGATTATACATTAATTAGAGCATAACTCGAGCAGCTTCACGTCCAGAGCAGAAAACTTCACAGAAAGTCGCTCCGCAGACTTGCGTCTCAGAGGAGTCATTAGCCTTCGCCGATGCCACTACCGGGGGTAATACTTGAAAGACCTTCATCGATACTAAGCATCTTGAGGTCCACAGCGCACAGATGTGGACAAGTCCCATCGGCGAAGATGTATTCAAGTTGCTCTACGTGTCTCGATCAATCAGCGGTTCAGAGCTGGGCATGCAGTGTCAACATCAGCTAATGACGGGTATACCACATCTTCAAGCGTCAGACATGGTTTTGAGTGCCCATGTCCGGGGTAAAGGGTCGCGAATCCTCTTCCCTAGTCATGGCCCTCGTTAATAGTTAGAATACATTGCGGATGGGCCTTTGCCATTTCCTCTCCCCATTCTGCGTGCTTGGGCGACACGTGAGGTGGTTCTTATTAGGACAGCGGCATTGGAGACAACGCGGATTCGTGAGAGGTTCCAGATCCATAATGCGTTGCGGCCGATGGTCTACGTATGCTTGTCCTCTGTTAAGTAACTCTAGAGGTATAGGCTCCAGCCGGCATCTGTATCCGCTATCTAGCATCATCCACTCAGCCACCATAATATATTCTACCAGGATGTGCAGACCACACTGGTTAGTTTGGATTAGTCAATAAAGGTTTAAGGGTGGCCCCTTTGCCTCTCAGGATGCCGTCGTCTCAAGCTAGGCGGCGTAAGAGACGAACAGGGGAAGTTTTTAGCAGCGCCTGTAACTTTGGTTATAGCAAATATTTTCATATTTTCCAAACCTATATTGAACTTTTCAGTCAATATCCAAACTTTAACATATTATGATTTTTATCATTAATACTTGTCGCCTCCGACCATCACTGGCCGACGGCTGCCTTCCCCATACATATATTCGAGAGTCGCATCGACGGTACGCGTAGGGTCAACACGGATTTTCCAACAAAGTTCCCCAATTTTGCTGAAACTCACAATATAGATGTAAGTCGGTCTCGGCATCACACATATGCTCTTAGTTTGGCGCTATCTCTTTTAGTTTTTGAGTTATTCGAAAAAGTTCAATACAAGAACGTATAACGGAAGTGAAAAATGTCCAAATACGGTTTTAAACCTTGTATTCGGAGTTCCCATGCACAGGGATAGCTATTGCTCGTTCGTTGGCATCGTCTGCTCTCAGCCACATATAAATAATTCGCTTTTTAGGAAACATAAAATTTTCGGCTCCGCGCCATGATTTTTATTCAGCCTTATTTCGATTTTTTCTATGCCATTCAACAGACACACGTTGTTAGACATAGTTTTATTTTACATTAGGGTTGTGGGGTTACATCCAGCCCCCAAAATTTGACGGAATTTATGAAGAAAAATTTTAAATAGCTAAAATTCCCTTCATCTAAAACTTCCAATCAACCTTTTCTATGCCATACAACTGACACACGTTGTTCTACATAGGTTTACCTTTTAACCCTTAGGTGCAATAAATTTCATTCAATAGGATTGTGTGTTTTACAACTTGAACTAACTATTATTTCCCTCACTCGAGGTACTGTAGTTCAATAACCATCTCTCTTCATCAATATTGATCCATCTATTATTTCCCTCACTCGAGGTACTGTGGAACAATAACCATCTCTTCTTACTGATCCCCTCATCAGTTTTCGAAGACTTACTTAAAAGTTCTTCGTTAATGTGCACAATGTGCATCATTCACTTGCTTGCAACTACTTCTCTTCCATTGCAACGACCCAAGTGTTAAGCCAATTAACCCTGCGAGTTTGTCGAACTCACTGAAAACATTTGTTTACCAACAACAAGACAAAAACGATTCCGCCCGGAATTAGATGAGTTCCACATTAAAATGACAAACCGCCACTAACCTTGTAGTTGACGCGCAATTCGCTAGAGCATCGAAAACGTAAACGATACAATCGTCAGTACGCTCGACACCCAGCTTTTAAACGACTTCTGAATTTAGCTTTTTGTGATATACATCCGAAGCCGTAGAGGCCCCTGAGACATCGCTAAATAAGTCGACATTGTTACAATAATTGTTGAAGACCGTTTCCGGTCTTCCTTCTCCCAATCTTCATCATCAAATATTTCGCTTTTCCATTGTTTATTATTATAGTACAATGACACTATTTATTTTCAGCTCAAAAAAATAGAGAACTATTTCTGTTTCCCCTTTGCAGGGTACTTATAGTTCTCTTTTTATGCCTTCGTGATTTTTCCCTACCTATACTAAATCTAACTCTTAAAATCCCTAAATGGAATAAAATTTATTTGACTACCTAACTACTGATACTATAACACTAATAATTCCTAAATGACATAAATTCTATTCCTTTTCCTAACAAACACAACTATCTACTAATAATACAAAACATTACAGTACCTAACTCTACGTCCCTATTCTAAATTCTAACCTATTAATTCTGATTTCCTACTCTTCCCTAAGTGGCCGCCTCCTTCCCCAACAAACACTTCGATTGTTTCACAATCTTCATTAGTCCAAGCTAATGACCTGGTGAGACGCGGACATAAGTCCCACCTTTGTCTTACTTAATATGCTACTCGAATTTAGTCTTATTTCAACTTGTACTAAATTCGATCTTCCACAATCGATTTGATTGTGCCACTCCCTGTCGCCAACGGCTATCCTTTTATTCAACAGTTTTTTTTTTTTTTTTTTTTTTTATCTTGTTTTATTATTATAAACAATTTTTCTCTTAGATTAGACACTGATTTACCAACCTTGAGTTCTGTGTTTAATCTTTACAATTCACTTACCTACTAAGTACAAATTTGAATATGTTATACATATTCCATTGTTTCAATGTACTTGGGGGTTTTGTAACCCAAAACTCCCAAGTAAATTGATACAATAAAGACGTTGCATGTCGCCTTTCTTTATAATTCTGACATTTCAATTTAAATATTTATTAATCACAGGGATCGTGTATGTTAACCACGTTAACATTTAGCATAACACTACTCAGTGCACTTGTACTTATTCAAGTTTCTTATAGCACAATTTTAATTCACAATAATCAGGCATTTAAAAAGTAAATATTTACAACCATTTGCAACAACAACTTTAAACATTCACAATAATCAATTTGATTTTCATTATTTCCAATTCACAATAATTAGTTTGATTTTCATCATTTCCAATTCACAATAATTAGTTTGATTTTCATCATTTCCAATTCACAATAATTAGTTTGACAAATATTTTTATTTATAATATTTGGATAAATGTATAGCATTATACTTTCCTCGAATTCGACCCGATTCTAGATCCTCCAGAACATACACATTGTCGAAGGGGACGGAAGCAACCCGATAAGGTCCTTCGTATAACAAATCAAATTTGCTTATGTGTTTTTGCAACTTGTTAGAAATATTTAGCCGCCGAATTTTGACTAGGTCTCCAATATGATATTGTATCAACTTGTGGCTCCTATCGAACTTCTCTCTCCGATATTTGCTTTGCTTTTCCAAATTCATTCGAACTTCATTTCTTATCTCTCCCACATCTAAGGCTGAGTTTTGGGCTTGCAGATCTTCGTCAAATGAGAAGTTGATCGATCTTCCATACAAGATCTCACACGGCGTAAACCCAGTGCTATCGTGTCTAGTATTGTTATATAGTACTTCAATTTCAGGTAATCTAGTGGCCCAACTAGAATGCTTTTCATGACAGTATGTTCGAAACATCCGTCCCAGTTCTTTGTTCACCCTTTCAGTTGTGTTTGGTCGAGGATTTCTTATCGTGGTGTAGACGGTCTTTACACCTATTCCATTTAATGTTTCTTTCCAAAGTTTACAGTTAAATTGCCTTCCATTATCAGTCATGATTACTTTGGGTACAATTATCTCCGTAAACTGCAACATTTTGGTAATACAAGCTTTCGCCGTTGCTTTTCTTAGCGGAAACAGTTTCACAAATTTACTGAAGGAATCCTGGACAACCAGAATGTACTGAAAACCAAACACCCCTGAAGGTAGTGGTCCATACAAATCTGCCATTACCAAGTCCCCAATATTCTGTGTAACTATTGATTTACATGGTCCCACATATTTGAAATTGTTGCATTTTGCTAACTGACAAATATGACATCCTCTAACTTGCTTCTTAACTTGCCTTGCCAAATTGGGCCAAAAGAACCTGTCCTTAATGTACTTGATAACCTTATAGGCTCCCTGGTGACCCATTTCTAGATGCACTTGTTTGATCAACTCCTCTCTCATAATTTCCGGCAACACTATCACCTCTCTTTCTCCAAACTGAATATACAATTTACTTTCTTTTATAAAATATCTGGACTTTTTGCCTTGTTGTGTCAATTCGATCTTTTTGCCACAAAACTCATCTTCCTCTTGCATTCGATCTAGTTGCTTGATTTGTTCGTTCAAACCTCGATTAGGTTTTGTTCCCAGATAGGCTATCTCTGGGCATACAGCTTTTTCTTCCTGTATGAACTCACTACTAGGCAAATATCGAGAGAGCACATCTGCTGCTGTGTTCAATCGCCCCGCCACATGCTCAACAGTATAATCAAACTGTTCTAGGTATAATATCCATCTTGTTATACGGCTGTTATATAACTTCATATTCTGCACGAACAAGAGTGCTTTGTGGTCAGTTAGTACACAAAATTTCGCCCCTCTGAGATAAGTCTCGAACTTCTTGACTGTGCTAATAACTGCGAAGAACTCCTGTTCCGTGGTGGTCCAATTAAGTTCGGCTCCTCTTAAAGCTTTGCTGTTAAATCCCAGGATCCTTGGGCTTCCTTGGTCATCTTTCTGAAACAACACTCCAGCTAAACCTATTCCTGAACAATCCGTTTGGATATAATAAGGTTTGGAAAAGTCTGGATGATGTAACATTATTGTATTAATGAATCTCCTTTTCAAATCTTCAAATGCTTGATGTTCAACATCTCCCCATATCCAGCTGCGTCCCTTTTTTAATACCTCGCAGAGGGGCATTATACTTCGATTATAATCCGGAATAAACCGTCTATAGAAGTTGCATAAGCCAAGGAACGCCCGAACTTGTTTTACCTTCTTTGGAATTGGAAATTCGCGTATCGCACGTATCTTGTCAGGATCAGTCCTTATCCCATCGGTTGAAATAATGAACCCCAACATCTTTACCTCCTTACAAATGAATTCACATTTCCGTAAATTACAAGTAAGTCCAGCTTTCAACAACTTCTGTAGGACTGTTTCGACGTGCTCAAGATGTGTATCTAAAGTCCCTGTCGTTATAACAGCTAAGTCATCAAGATAATTGACACAAAACTCTCTAACTTCAGGACCCAGTATCACATCCATGGCTCGAGAGAAACTTCCAACTGACGTTCTTAAGCCCATCGGTAAAACATTGTATACATAGCTTTTCCCATTAAATGTAAAGCCAGTATATTGCTTCCCTTGTTCGTTTATTGGTATCTGGAAATACGCATTGTTCAAATCAATGGTAGTAATAAACTTCGCTCCGTGAAACGAGTTCAACACATCCAATTGCATTGGTGGTTTTTCTGTTTCGGGTACCATGTACTGGTTTATCCCTCTCGCATCTAATAAAACGCGCACTGAACCATCCTTTTTCAGTGTAAACGTCAACGGACTAGAGTATGGCGTTGATCGTCTTGAGATTATCCCCATTTCTTCCATCTCATTTAACTTCTCTTCCAATTTCGCTTTGTAAGCGTATGGTATAGGATACGATTGCTTAACAATCGGTGTCCCATGTTGCATAACAATCTTATGTTCATAACAATTTGCTCGACCCAACTTTGCCGAAAAAAGCGTGTTAAACTTGTCCAGCAAAGCTGTCAATTTCTCCATCCCTTCCGACCCTATGTCTGCTCCAGTTTTGATCTCAGTTCGGTCCAAATTCGCACTTTCAAAACAATCACCTTTAATCGAATTAGAATTTAATGAATTTAGCTTTTTCGTTTCTAGACTCTCTTTATAATGTGCAAACGGTACAAATACTGGCTCCACGCCACGTCTGACATACATTCCAACGGCTTTATCTAATAAGATTCGGATTTGATATTGGCACATAAAATCAAAACCCAGAATCATGGGTCTTGTAAGACCTGGCACCACTAAAAAGGGTATTTCCATGTCAAACCCCTTCGTCAGTTCAACTTTAAGATGAACCTGTATAGTTATTTTTGACGATCTTTGACCGACAGCCCCCTTTACTTGGAACCCTTTGACTGGTACCACGGGGACTTTCTCATTTTTCGATTTTAATTCCACAAATAAGTCCTCTGAGATGCATGTAATCTCTGACCCCGTATCTAACAAAGCCATGATTCTAAGTCCTTCACAGATCACAATTATATCAGGCCGCAGCCCTTCCATAAGTTCTTTATTTCTTTGGTCATCATTAAAGACCGTACTGGTCATTGTTGTGGCATGTGCTTCCACGACCTTTTCCATTGATAGCAAATCAAATCGGGCTGTAATCAGCTCTGATATAATTTCATCTTCGCCAGTATGATATCCGATTCCGGCCCTCCCTCTCTGGCCTCGTGCTATGATCGGTTTTAAGATTCCTTTAAAGGTTTTTCCTAAAGGTTGGCCTGTCTTCCAACCTTGTTTTGACATGATTTTATAACCGACCGAAGTCGAGTCCAAATCGGTCAGCCCCCCGTCTCTGATAACATTGACTACCTGCCCGGGGGTTGGACAAATAGTACTTTCTAGTTTAAACTGGGCTTCTCCTTCGGAGTCTCCACCTCCACGACTGCTGCTGAACTGGTCGCGACGAATGGTTTCGTTGCTTGCACTCCGCCTCGGTCGCGTGGCGCCCCTCCTCTCGGTCGAATCCAGTTCTCGAATCTCCTCTTGTATTGTTTAGGGTCCTGTCTCCCTCCCGGATGGGAGTTCATCGACTGACTCACTATTTTGGCTGATTCCCCTTCTGACTGATTGATCATATCCATGTTCCTTAGAAATTCTGACGCTGCCAGTATAGAGTCCTCTCTGGACAGCGCCCATAGTTGTTGCACTTCTTTGGGATAGTGGCGCATTATATCAGCCACCAACTGTCTTTCGGGGATTGTAAACGTCAATAAGTTTACCTGGCCTGCTAAGCCTAGGAAATGACTTAACATCGTGGGATATTTCCCTTTATCCCACTTATTGGAGACTATGTCTCTACGGACTCTGTTCTGTTCCACTTCACTCCAATATGTGTCCAAAAAATCTGATTTAAAATCATCAAAAGAATGCCAACGACTCATGTATATACGCGACCAATCCCTCGCTTGGTCCATCAGACATTCCTGAACTATATCTAGTTCTCTTCCTTGGGCAGGAATCTTCCGCAAATACGCGGTCAGATCTTCTAGGAATGTAACCGGGTGCACTATTTTCCCGTACTTGTCTTTGTTACCAATTCCTGAGAACTTTGGTTTCTCAGAATTGAGATTGGTAATGCTATAGACAATTTTCTTTTCTTCCTTCTTGTTTCCTAACGGAGATAGGGTGCCACTACTGGCCTCACCCCCCGTTCCTTTCTGAACTTCCACCTCAAGCGCCTTGTGCGCTGTCGCTGTTCGCGACATTTCCTTCTCTAACTCCTCTATCTTATCTGTGAGAGTTCTAGTTGTCTTTGTCATGAGTTTGTACAAGAGCATAAACTCCCTACTGTTAGAGCCAACGTCCTCCGTTGGCTCAACCACCATTCTCTCCTTTCTCTTTTGTTTATTGGCCTTTTTGGCCTTCTTGCGAGGAGGTTCTTGCATTCTCTCTTCTTCCCTCTCCTCGCGGCACTCCTCATAATCGGATCTACTGCCCATTGTCATGCACCAAATCCTATTCACTTAATTGTTCTTTTAACACTTTTTTTTGACTTTGTCAATATTGTTTATATGCACTGTTTAATTATTCTTTATTTCTGTTGCAGCCAAGACTCTGTAACAAAAGAAACGCACATAAGTATTTTTCTACTACAATCCAATTTGTTCTACAAATCTCTACGGGTATTTTCAACAACCACACTGTAATCTTCTTTCCATTTCACTAGCAACAAATTGTGGCTTAAGGCCACTGTTCTTGTTACGGTCCTAAAATCCTGGTTTCTAGGCACCAAATTGTAACTGCACACTTGATCTCTATAATAATTAAAATTGGCCAATGATCATCTAGTAGCGGAATCGTACTACTTTGTGTGAGTAACCCAAGCTCTTTTAGAAGATTACAGTGAGCTCGTTTTTCTTGGGCATTCTAACTACGAAATTAAACAAAGTGTCTCTGTACAACATCTATGTAATTCCTAGCTATCAATTCCTCCCTGCTCGATCATCAGGGAAGTTATAAAAAGTAGGAAATATCATTGAATGAACAATGTATTTCCCACATAGCGTATCGCCCCTGGTTTTGGTCTTTTATTGACCTGAGCTTCCTTGGAAGCTCTAGCTCATTATGAGCTTCTAGTTCTCATAAGAACTTTCGTTGAGTCTCTCTTCCTCAACAGAATAGCCGTGCTCCAAGTCTCTCTAATGATACTGCTCGGAGACGGCCATCCTTGCCCTCGCCCTGGGCAACCTTCTCCTTAAGCTATGTCAACCGTATTGAAAAATACAGTTACATAATCTCTCTGTGTCTTCCTTACTACCATCCCACAAGAGATCCAGCAAGATCCAGCAAGATCCAGCCCTGACGAAGGAACTAGTTTTAGTTCCTTCAGCTAGTTGATTGCTAGACCCCAGATCCCGAGCAAGACAACAGCTCAGAAGCAAAGACCCGATACGCTCACACCTTTACAGCAAACCAACTGTTAAAGCATTTACGAGGCGAGCGAGAATAAACGCCCCGCCAACGCGCTCTCTGTGAGACACTGCCCATTCTGTCCTCCAGAACGCTCCTGACCTCCCCTCACCACAGAGGTGTAGGAAAAGGTTAAAAAAATAGACAATCCCGAAGGATTGTCTACAGCGGACTCTGGTCCGACCGGTGCGCCTTAAGCGTTGGTTGGAGACCAAAGTCTCTTCGTTGAAAGCATAAGCTTCTCGTGGTAAGCCGAAGCTAGTGGACTACGTCCAATCGATACTAGCCGTAGCGTTCCCGATACGGCTGAGCCGCTGTGGTAACCTTTTAGGAGGCTAATCCTGGTCTTCCACCGAAGTGTCCGACGTATTGCGTTCGATGGGAGTGAAGGGAATATAACCCCTTATATATACATTTAAATACTTATTTAAACATATTAAATAACTCCCAACTCTCTGCTCATCTCCTGCCGAACTGATCCACTGGTTCGAGTATGCTCCATGTTCCCTTCGCTGAGTGCAACAATATTTCTCTGAAGGGAACGGTGCTATATGCACCCGGTCCTTTTGGGGACACTACTCTTTTGGGCTTGCATAACTATCCCTTGTCTAGCGTGATCTAAGCCACAGCAGCATGTGGTCATAGATTCATTCACCAAAGCCCATTTAGCAGATGCATTTACAATCATATGCACTGATATCGCTTTACGATATTCGGGTCTTATTCTGCTTTGTGATTATACATTAATTAGAGCATAACTCGAGCAGCTTCACGTCCAGAGCAGAAAACTTCACAGAAAGTCGCTCCGCAGACTTGCGTCTCAGAGGAGTCATTAGCCTTCGCCGATGCCACTACCGGGGGTAATACTTGAAAGACCTTCATCGATACTAAGCATCTTGAGGTCCACAGCGCACAGATGTGGACAAGTCCCATCGGCGAAGATGTATTCAAGTTGCTCTACGTGTCTCGATCAATCAGCGGTTCAGAGCTGGGCATGCAGTGTCAACATCAGCTAATGACGGGTATACCACATCTTCAAGCGTCAGACATGGTTTTGAGTGCCCATGTCCGGGGTAAAGGGTCGCGAATCCTCTTCCCTAGTCATGGCCCTCGTTAATAGTTAGAATACATTGCGGATGGGCCTTTGCCATTTCCTCTCCCCATTCTGCGTGCTTGGGCGACACGTGAGGTGGTTCTTATTAGGACAGCGGCATTGGAGACAACGCGGATTCGTGAGAGGTTCCAGATCCATAATGCGTTGCGGCCGATGGTCTACGTATGCTTGTCCTCTGTTAAGTAACTCTAGAGGTATAGGCTCCAGCCGGCATCTGTATCCGCTATCTAGCATCATCCACTCAGCCACCATAATATATTCTACCAGGATGTGCAGACCACACTGGTTAGTTTGGATTAGTCAATAAAGGTTTAAGGGTGGCCCCTTTGCCTCTCAGGATGCCGTCGTCTCAAGCTAGGCGGCGTAAGAGACGAACAGGGGAAGTTTTTAGCAGCGCCTGTAACTTTGGTTATAGCAAATATTTTCATATTTTCCAAACCTATATTGAACTTTTCAGTCAATATCCAAACTTTAACATATTATGATTTTTATCATTAATACTTGTCGCCTCCGACCATCACTGGCCGACGGCTGCCTTCCCCATACATATATTCGAGAGTCGCATCGACGGTACGCGTAGGGTCAACACGGATTTTCCAACAAAGTTCCCCAATTTTGCTGAAACTCACAATATAGATGTAAGTCGGTCTCGGCATCACACATATGCTCTTAGTTTGGCGCTATCTCTTTTAGTTTTTGAGTTATTCGAAAAAGTTCAATACAAGAACGTATAACGGAAGTGAAAAATGTCCAAATACGGTTTTAAACCTTGTATTCGGAGTTCCCATGCACAGGGATAGCTATTGCTCGTTCGTTGGCATCGTCTGCTCTCAGCCACATATAAATAATTCGCTTTTTAGGAAACATAAAATTTTCGGCTCCGCGCCATGATTTTTATTCAGCCTTATTTCGATTTTTTCTATGCCATTCAACAGACACACGTTGTTAGACATAGTTTTATTTTACATTAGGGTTGTGGGGTTACAACGTGAATAGCGAACAAAAGTATTAGATGAACATATTCAAGGTCAGCGCTCATAACAACTTGCGCGACCTGTAAATACTAACCGCAAATAGCATACTTTTAAATGTGTTCAGTAGTGTAACAATTTGTTGTAGGTTGTTAACAATATTCTCTTCTATTATTAAGTGTATGGTTATGATTGTAGTAACAGTTATTAAATGTAAATAATTCAAGTATTATTTTTGTAAAGGAGGTAGTTGAAGATTGTTTTGTCTATAAAAGCGGTTGGCAGCCGCTGCACGAGCTCAGTATTATTGTGGCAGCTGTCGTGAGAAGTTAAGTTGAGTGAAAGCGTACTTTTCAGTAAATATTAGTCAGGTCATAAGTATTGTCACACAGTAAAAACTTTTCTTTTAGAATGCTGGCCACAAAAAAGTTTATTGAATTCGAATTTCGAATTGTTCATGAAAATAAAAATGTATACTTTTTAGAATTTTACTCATTTTTAAATATGGAGTGGACGCTTAAAGAAGACCGTGTTGCAGTTATTGCGTTGCATCGTTGCGGTTACGCGCCAATTCAAATTTTTGACATACTGAAAAATTTGAATATAACCAAAAGATTCGTTTATCGTACCATCAAACGATACAATGAAGACTCTAGTGTAGATGACAGGTCAAGAAGTGGTCGCCCTCGGTCTGTTAGGACTCCAGCAGTGATAAAAGCTGTGAAGGCGCGAATTCAAAGAAATCCCAAACGTAAGCAGAAACTGTTGGCCCTTCAGATGGGATTAAGCAGAACCACGGTGAAAAGGGTGTTAAATGAAGACTTAGGGCTTCGGGCATATCGAAGAAAAACAGGACATCATTTGAATGCTCGTCTAATGGACCTGAGACTGAAGAGATGCCGCGCTTTGTTGAAGCGGTACGCGGGAAAAAAATATCGGGAAATTCTTTTTTCGGATGAAAAAATTTTTACCGTAGAAGAGAGCTACAACAAACAAATTGATAAGGTGTACGCACACAGTAGTGAAGAAGCGAGCAACCGTATTCCGCATGTCCAACGAGGTCATTTTCCATCCTCGCTCATGGTATGGTTGGGAGTGTCTTATTGGGGCTTAACAGAGGTACATTTTTGTGAGAAAGGTGTAAAAACGAATGCAGTTGTGTATCAAAATACAGTCCTGACAAACCTTGTGGAACCTGTTTCTCATACCATGTTCAATAACAGGCACTGGGTATTCCAACAAGATTCGGCGCCAGCTCATAGAGCGAAGAGCACACAAGACTGGCTGGCGGCGCGTGAAATCGACTTCATCCGGCACGAAGACTGGCCCTCCTCCAGTCCAGATTTGAATCCGCTAGATTACAAGATATGGCAACACTTGGAGGAAAAGGCGTGCTCAAAGCCTCATCCCAATTTGGAGTCACTCAAGACATCCTTGATTAAGGCAGCCGCCGATATTGACATGGACCTCGTTCGTGCTGCGATAGACGACTGGCCGCGCAGATTGAAGGCCTGTATTCAAAATCACGGAGGTCATTTTGAATAAACTTTAGTGTCATAAGAATCTATGTTTTGTTAAGTTCATTTTGGTATATAAATGGTTACATAATGAATAAACTTGTTTCAATTATTTTATATTAAACATGTGACAGAATTTATGACCTGACTAGGTATAATTATTATTCAGTATATAGAACGAGTTTGATTCCAATTTATCAGTAGGTATAGTAATCGCATCGTAAGAATGCCGTCCTGACAGCAGGCAGGAAATATGAAAACCAAATGGGTGCAAAAGAGACAGAAAAAAATTGTACGTGTATGACAGCTGTCAGGACGGCATTCGTACGATGCGATAGGTATAATATCGAAAGTTTCTGCATCGAATGTCTAGGCACGTGAAAACTGTGTATCGAAGGACGCTGCATCGACGCAACTTTTAATCGATGTGTCGCATCGCAACATCGAATGATCAAATCTCTAGATATCGATGCTTGTAACAACGAATGTGGACACAAATTTTTTTTTTGGAGTTCCGTACGTCTAAAGGAAATAAGAAACCCTTATAGGATCACTTCGTTGTCCGTCTGTCTGCCTGTCTGCCAAGAGTTCAAGACACTTTTTCACAGAAATATCAATAATGGTAAACAAGCGTCAGTCTGTAAAGAAATAACTTATAATAAGTACGAGTATTGTAGAACGTTAGGAACACAGGTAGGCAGTTAGTCAATCAATCAGCCTATTGCAGTCCACTGCTGGACGTGGGCCTCCCCAAGGGCACGCCAAAGCGCACGATCACCAGTTTTCCTCATCCAGCCACCACCAGTGACCTTCCTCAGATCATCAGTCCACCTCGCAGGGGGGCGTCCCACACTACGTTTCCCGAGACGTGGTCTCTATACGAGAACCCGTCTGCTCCAACGCTCGTCGGTTCTGCGACAGACGTGGCCAGCCCATTGCCACTTCAGCTTGCTACACTTCTGGACGATATCAACTACCTTGGTCCTCTGCCGGATGATTTCGTTTCGGATTTTATCCTGTAGCGAAATACCAAGCATAGATCTTTCCATGGCTCGCTGAGTGACATGTAAGCCGATGGGCCAGCTTCACCGTCATGCAGTTAGTATCTGTTGATATATTTGCGCCATGATATTATTTAGGTACACGACTACCTACATGTACTTAAATATACCTTACACGATTCACGACATAGACATGCAAAGTATAATACAGCTCATCACATTTTACAAGCATCAGTGACATTTTATGAAGGAGACAGTGTCGTCATAAAGGCATAAAAGTCAAATAAGTTCGAGAGTCAATAAAAATGTTATTACCGTGCTAAACGTTGATATTTCAACGAATAACTACATAAGAACAAAATACTACAGTATCTAGCTATTAAGACGACCTGGCTCTAAGGACGGTCACATATGGTATAAGTATTGTTGCTACGATTCTACACATTGTAACCGCATTGGGTCTATAACCTGCTACATCGTAGACGACCTTAGCACTACCTCAATCTTATGTGTGCAATGAATAAATTATTATTGATTACTGTTGCATTTAAGATCCGACAAAATAATATTTGTAAATATCCTTTCAAAATGTTATACTGAAATGCCTTTAAATGTTGTCAATGTAATTTGTATTCTTGTACCTATTTCCGATAACATAAGAAAAATATTTTAAAAGGTCCCTACACTTAGAAACACATTTTTTTCAATGTTATGTTTTTGTAATTACAAACACGTGTAATACGTAATTTTATGCCAAGTAAACATAGTATATAATATTATTATTCATGTGTTACGACGTACATTATTATTACATAATAGTATCTGAGTGAATATCTCAGCTAAATCCGTATAGACTGACTAGAGACTGGCACTCGAGAGCGCCTGGCAAAGGTTGAAATTTAGTGCACTGGCCTACTCCGCAAGTGCTCTAAACTCATATCATCGCAATATATGATCCATATTAATCTTATTTACTCGCAGATAAATAAAAGTATGTACGTGTACAGTCAGCTTCAAAGAAAAATAAACCTATTGGCAAAACGTGTGGTTTACTAAGAGGTCCTTTATCTGCAGATGACCGTACCTACATACATGCTCAGTATGTTGCATCAACAGCGAGAAACCAGTATATAGGTAGTATAGAAAGATTATAAGATATATCTGTGGAGAATAGACAGGCAACGCACATTTGTACATTACCTACCTTCTCGTTGAATTTCAAGGTTTTAATACTGCCTAATATTTGTTAAAGAACTACAAACGTTACGAACAGTTTTGTAGCTTTGAGTAGAAAATAACTCACAGTACAGACGTAAGTGGTAATTGTATAGTGTAAAAGATAAGCTCGCCACCTCCTGAACGGAGGTACGGGACCCCACCAAGTGTTCTTTCTTAGACGAAGGAAAACATCGAAAAGGGAACCTGCGCCTGTGGAAGGTATAGTCGGGTAGTACAAGTACAATACGCAGAGGTTTCAAATGGTCGACTAATATTTACCATACTTCTTCATATTCAAGTTACTTTCTACCCTATCTTGTAGACCCAATCCTCACCCTAGGTTTAGGTAAAAAGCATTTATTACAATTACTTTTGCAGTATTAACTTACCGTCCAAGTGCACCCCAAAGCAAACACAGCAATATAATACGAAATAGTCACTAGATCTAAAGATAATAATCGTTGCTAAGCTGATAAATATTGACTTCTATCTGGGCACAGTCATAATATAATCAAGTAAATCAATATAATTAAATATAATTTGTAAGGTCAAACTACAAACGTAACCATTCGAACAAGTCAAAACCACGCGCTCAGCTTCACGTGACTAAAAAAAAAACCTAACAATGGCTGACAAACTTTTTGACAAAATGTTTGTTACAAAATGCTATTGTGATATTTATTCCCATTTTATGCCAATACAGACAATATTTACCAAAGGAAAAACAGTCAACATGCTTAGCCAAGTTGTCCCAGGATAATGAGTTTTAGGATAATAAAATAATAACCACTGAAATTATATCTGAAAAGATCTGATAATAAAAAAACGATATTTTTTTTTTGTTAATATCATCGTCAGCCCGTTTCAGGCCTAGACTAGAAGGATAGATAGATAGATAAATCGTTTATTCAGTGACACAGTACAAACACAGCAAAACAAGTATCTGAATAAAAAACAGTTCATCACATATTATCTATGCTGCGCTGTGTACTGCACCCCCAAATAGGATGTGACTCAGTCTGGCTGGACAATTCTTCCAAATGAGCCGCGTTTCAGTAGGTCAATACATAATTTTAGGTGACGGCTAATCACGCTTATTTCAGTTTATGTGACGCTAGAGAACCCGAGATAATCGAACGCAAACGTGTCCAGCCAGCTTGAAAACCGCTTTTCGCATGGTCTCTCAATCTCCGAACAGAAGGGATTCTAACTATTTCTTGCTTATTAATACTGCGTCACCTAAAATTGTGACAGGCAATAGGCATCCAGTTTGAATTTTTGAGATACGTATAGCCATTTAGCTAAAAAACAACGAAAAGCGTGGCCAGCCAGCCTGAACTTACCTATTAAACTTCTGGCTGGCACCTCTGAATCTCGACAACGAAAGCGTTTTCGAACAAGGTTTTTTTACTAGCATTTAGTGACGGAATTTGTGACAGTCATAGCATTTGCGTCACATAAAGGCGTTTACGAGAAATCAATGAAAACTTGGTGCCAGCCAGCCTGATGTTCTGGCTGGCTGGCTCGTTGTATCTGCGCTATCTGATGGTCTACGGCTTCCAAATTTTCTTCAACATTTAGTGACGGGGACGATTAAGATAACCTGTAAATGTGACGACGATCCCTCCCATAGTTTCAGAGATATTGATCATTGTTATTTTCCCATACAAATTTCTATAAATATTGCGTGGTGACCATGATTTTACGTAAGTTAAGGAATTATTTTTTATAACTGACTATATTATAGTTGTCGCTCGCGGTTATGGCCCAGTTTTTTTCGATTATTCCTTTGGGAATATTATAATATTAAAATGAAATTTGTTCATCTCTTGAAAATGAAAAGGTTAGACAGGCAGAATTAGAGCATTACTTCCTGAATCGGGGCCATTATCTACGTTTAGAAGCTTTAAGTTTTACCTACGCGGTTTCCATAGAATCATGGGTTCAACACCTGTTCATGATAAATAATATAGCTATCAAAATTAAGCGTAAATATAAAGTTTCGTATACGTGCTACTTCGTGTACGTGCTCTTGAGTATATATGTACTTTTAAATTTGCCGGTTTGAGGTTAACAACCTTTGAAACCAAAAGCAAAACAACTTGTAAAAACATTAATAACTCGTTTACAGCAAGTTTTTTTTCCTTAAACGATTGAAACTTTGCGGGGGATCAAAGTCTATTTAAGTAGGTTGTCCTCGTTCAACATATGGCTGGCAACACTGGCAAGGCAACATTATAAAACCGAAAATTGACAGATTCTCGTTTCATTGCGTCAAGATGTTCTTACATCTCCCGGTATGCTCTAAATTAAAGTACCCCTTGATGTTCTAAGTTTATCTGTAAGGTCTAACTCATGTTTTTTTATATGATTAAAAAATATATATATATATATTTAAAAAATACGGAAGAATACGGAAAAGTAACCCAAGTGTGTATCAAATACAGAACAATAAAAAGGTTTGTTAAAAAATATATTTCTAGCAAAAGCACATCATAAAGCTTTAAATATACGTAGGAATGAACTTAAAATTTATACAAAAAACTTAGAAATGGCAATAAATGATGGAATTTCGTGTAAGTGGTATCTACTCGTATACCTAATAGGTACAAATTAAATGCAAAGTCAAACATAGGAGCGAGTAGATAATGTAGACGTGCTTGACACACTTGAATACGTAATAGTTATCAGTGTATGTATACAATGTATGTATACATGTATTGAATGATTGATCGATAGTAACTAAAATAAATAAAATTTTGTAATTTTCACTAGTACCACCAAATCGAAAATATTTTATTCGAATTAAGATTTTTACAAACAATTTTTCGACATATGGAGTTCCATTCAGAAACGACAATAGGATGTATATTTTATTTCATCAACGGCCCGTTACAGTCCACTGCTGGACCATGAGCCTCCTCCACCCAAGTGGAGGGTTTTGCCATAATCTCCACGCTTGGCAGGCGGGTTGGAGATCGCAGATTAAAAGGTTACTGTATCAGAGAGCGCTGCTGCCCGTTCCCTGTTCAATGTGTAGTCCCTAAGTCGCCTCTTACGACACCCACGGGAAGAGTAGGGGTTGGTGACAGTGTTCTACTCTGCCGTCACCACACGGCAAATATACGTATATTTTATTTATGAGCACAATAATAAGTAAAGCATACGTACTAGCTGATATAAAAGGCTACAAGATCTATCGACTTAATAAATTCGTATATTATTTTGCTTCATCATCATACTTAATACAAAACCAGACCTTTTCCATATTCTATCAGGAAAACGAACTTAAAGTTAAAACGAAAACAAAGAGTAACTATCGACCTTAATACTAAGTCATAAAGTACCAACACAAAGGAACGCTCTTCATCAGGGACAGTCATCCTACTCCTTATTCCACCAGCGCGAGCGCAGCAGAGTCGCCGAGGCCGCATCACTTCCGGCCCGCCATATTAGTTATTTATAGACAGGGCATCACAGGAAGTCCAACTAGTTTCTTAATGTTGTGCCAAGCACGACGGAGCGGAAGCTTTTCCTTGTGGCAACTTCCTTTTATACAACGATTAACGGTAACCTTTGAATGTTTAGCGTTTAGGTGTTTGGCTGGCTATAGACCGACCCGATGACACATGATGGACTAAAAATTAATTATATTAAAGATAATTTATTTCTAAAAATGGCGTGCTAAATATGCTTTGGTAACTATGTTTTAATTTTAATTTTTTTGCCAGCGAACACAACCAAGACTGGGTATTTGAACGCACGTTGAACACGAAATTTTCAAAATCAACTGATCATCGCCTATTTTATTTTAAAGAGACTATTTAAATTACATTTATTTATTTAACCATTTATTGTACTGTACACAATAGACGACAAAAATACAATTACATTTGAAAAAAAAATAATTTTCATTTTAGTTTGCACGTGTCAGAATGAGGACGACTGGACGTATCATTTCAATATACCTGCTTACTTTGAAATGTTTGGAATCACAACAACAGTACGGTCCAATTTGAGTAATGTACGCTGTGGGCGTGCATTTGTGATCGGTTTTCAGTCTCGTTTATTGATATAGGTGCCATTAAACGAAGTTGAAATCGTAGAATACGTAAATGATATCATTCTGAACAGATAGCTCCCTTCCCACGCAGTTTATTCTGTCGCGAAACAAAAACAACACACCCACGTGTAGTGATATGGTTCTGTAAAGAAGATGGGTGTATCTTTTTAACCGTAATTCGGTCAAGCTAATTTTAGACTGCGGTGTCATTCAACCCGGCCGAGTTCGCTAAAACCATTGACCTGTTGATAAAACTAAATCTGGGTTTAAGCCTGGCGAATTCGTCCGACATTTTACTGAACACTCCACTGGCTGAACAAATGCAGGAAATAAGAGTGTTTCCGGGCGAAATAAAAAGGAAATTATTCTTATTTTGTTTGGTACCGTTCAACGATTTGTTGTTTTGTTTGCGAGTTTCGTGTTGCGTTATTTTGCAATGAAAATGTTGAACAATAAGAAGCGTTACATTAAATGCCGCAATAAGTTACCGCATCAAAAACGGTTTTGTTTTAAAATAATTGTTAGCACGCGTTTTCTTTCGTAGCTATACATTAAAGTTAGAGGACGCGCAAAGCAACATAACAGGCTGCGTGCGTGGGCAACAGTAATTGAATCACGGCTCTGAACCCTCAGCAATGCAGTCACATGTTCCTCACCTCTCCAAATCTCATTAGACCTCGCTCATAATGGCACCTTCTGCTAAATAATTGTATTTGCCAAATAAATGGATTTCAGATTTAGCCCGAGATGAAAGGAGCACGTGGTAATGTCGCACAGTGGTGGACGTTGTATGGCGCGGCGGAAATAATTGTTTTATAGAAAGGGAATGTTATAAATGTTGGATATTAGTTCATAAAATAACAAGAAAGCATATTTTTCATAATGTTTTAGTTATATTATAGTATCGTAAAAATCAGAAAAGCAGTAAATGAAAGAAAACTAAAAAATAAATAACAAAATAAATTAAATCATTATTTTTTGTGCATTTTTTAAGACATATACAATAATGAATATATATATACAAAGAAAGCATACAAATACATACACAGTAATGAACAGGAATAAAAATCATTAAATTAAGTTTGAGGATCATTCTTCATTTCCTCCATGCAGCAAAGCTTTTACATCTTCATGCAAGGGCAAATGCTTTGGGCTACGCATAGCCCTTAAACTATTTGTGTACGGATCTGAAGAAGCCAAAAGCATGTGAAAAACATCTTCGTTCGTCAATTCACGTGAGCATTTTCGAGAATGGTTTAATCTGTATCGACGGTAGTCCTTGTTGCGCGCCTCTTGGGCTTCCTCAGATAACATTCCCACTGGCAATGCAGCAGCTGAAATTATATGACTGCCGTGCATTAGAACCTTATGCACTGTATTTGGCATATAGTACCAGTCATATAACCCAACATACAGTCTTGTAGTCTCTTCACAATACTTCCCGAACTTTTCTGAGTCAACTGAAGCCCCGGAGTTGATTGTCTGCAATATTATAGAAAATCGATGAATCAACCTTTCATCGACTCCTGTAATTTCCGCCACTATATCCACATTATCAAAAAACCTCCTTGACGTGTTTCCATCATTCGACGAGCCCATTCCTTGCTTAACGAAGTCCACCTTAATTCCCAATCTTTTGAAAAGCTCGTCTTGTATTTTTTTCTTCTCCTCTTCTTTAAGTGGCAGCGTGTTGGCATTGGTTCTCCAGCTTTTAAACGATTTATTATAGGCAATATGCAAAATACATTCCATAAATTTCAGTCTTGCATGTAACGGACTAAGGCCTACTTTAAAAGCGTCCGTATTTACTTCTTTTGTTTTTAAATGTTCCAGCTTATTCATTTCAGTCGGCTTCGCCTTGCATATATAGCACACTGCATTAGAAGAAGTATCTGTGATTGTTTGTGCAATTTTACCATCGATCATGGTTAAATGAAGTTCATGAGTCACTCTAAAAATCCTGTTGTTCATGGAAATCGTTGTTTGATTTAGATTAGCTATTTCACTTTCCATTCTTGAGATCTCGTTTTTACTGACATCCGTTGTTTCTTTCATGAACTGAAACTGTACTGGTCTGCAATACCTGGTTGAAGAAGGAGTTTCATTTTTCCAATACACCAAAGAATTATTTATTTTGTTGTTAAGACGGAGCGGAACTAATGTTGTTAGAAATATGTTGGTATCTGTAGCACCATCTTCGACAAATGACTGTTTATATTCAGTGTGGCCCGATGAGCCATCGCAACCCCATTTTGATAAAAGTGTTACTTCCTCACTCATACTTGCCAATTCATCGTCAGTTTTTGTTTTATATATCCTCTTTACAGTATGATCTAATAATTCTTGAAGACCTACGTAAGCGTAGCTTTCTGTTGCATCTATATGAGGAGGATAGCAATCTTTCTTTGCATTTAAGACATTATGATAAGCTGGAAAAATATCACATCCAATTTCCTTTGCAGCTTTTCTAAGAATTTCATATTGATGCCTTGTTAATGATGCATCTAACATTAATGCCCACGCTTTCTCCGCACTAAATGCTTCACATCTTGTTGATTGATCGCTTATTCTCTTAGCTGCTGCAGCAATTAATTCAGGTTGGACAGTTTCGCATAGCTTTTTAACTTTATACCTTTTGGCTCGGTCACAACATTCATCGATAGGTTTTTCTGGTCTTCCACTGTGAGATCGTTTTGATGATCCTGCTGCAATATCTTCATTAAGAACCGTAAACTTTACTGACAGCCATTTTTCATTTTTAGCAAAAAAGAACTTCTTATTCCGAGCTGCTTCATTCCACTTTTTTGTAAATTTGGGAAAAAAGGTTTTGATCAAATGTTCACTTATTTTCACTAACATGATCTCCGATAAATCAGTATGATTGCTTTTAATAACTTCAACGCACTTATTGACATCGCGACCGCTTGCGATAGCAATTTCGGCTAATTTGTCGTTAGAAATAGTAAAATTCGCCATTTTAGTGTAAAATTTGTTATCACTGTACCGGTTATGAACAAGTAATGAAAAATAAAACAAAAGTTTATCCCTTTTATAGCCATTACTATTTTTTTTAGGTAATTTACCCTCATTAAAAAAATTAATTCTTAATGTAGGCAATATGAAGCTCATTTACTAATAGGACTACAAAAACAAGGTTAGCAGATATTAGCAGCTGGAAGTGATTTGTTAATTATCTATAGGAATGTACCTATCACGTAAACTACATAAGACACCGCCGGAAAGCGCCGCAAGCTAGATATGGTCGATTGAAATAAGAAATTATGTAAAAAAAAAATGCTTTGTTCTCTAACGATACTACATTAATACTAAGTACTTTCCTCAAATTATAAATTTAGTTTTAGATGCTCTAATGTATGTAGTATTACCAGTAATTTTTATATTTTTTTTAAATACACTGGTTATCTAGTGTAACTAAGCAAAAAAAGTCATATTTTTCAAGAAATAAATAACGTTTCTTTAAAGTCTGACTTTAGCCTTTAATTTAACCAATAACACAATAATAAAAATAAAAAAAAATTATATAGCATTGTTTGTTGAAGACTGTAGTATTTATTAATGATACAAAATCTGCCTAAAGTTGAACTCTGAAAAAAGGACTTTTTTCCGCCGATCCATCTCTGTGTGTCGGGGCAAATTAATTTTCGAGACGAAAACGTCTGTTTCATGTCGGCATGGATAGGTTTTCGACTGAAAGATTGTATTTTATTGCTTACTTAATTAATTTTCTGCGCAGAGCCCTGAAATTAATTAGGAATAGAGCCACAATTGGCCGTGTGAAGAATACATTTGTCACCAACCCCTACTCTTCCTGTGGGTGTCGTAAGAGGCGACTCAGGGACTACACATTGAACAGGGAACGGGAAGCAGCGCTCTCTGATACAGTAACCTTTTAATCTGCGATCTCCAACCCGCCTGCCAAGCGTGGAGATTATGGCAAAACCCTCCACTTAAGTGGAGGAGGCTCATAGTCCAGCAGGGGACTGTAACGGGCCGTTGATGATTGATGATGAAAGCCACAATTGAAGAAAATCTCTTTGCAAATAATTACGTCGATACATGCCAGTCATCGCTATCATTTCAAAAAGACATTATACCTTTATTAAAATGAGACTATCATCAGCTAAAAGACGTCGAGATACCAGAATCCCCTCATATTTTCAAGTGATGAATAGCGCCGTATACACAGAGAAGGATCTGGTAGCAGAGTAACAAGAAAGAAATTCAGTTTGAATCCTAGAGAGCAGAAAATACGAGTGACCTTTACAAAATATTCCTTTCATTATTTTTTACTCAGGACGGACAACAACATGATCGGTGTATTACCTATTATAATGGCTATAATAATCATGACTGGCTATGCAATAGTAATGCAATAGTAGTTACTTCAACCATACACGGATATCTGCCAGTTTTCCTCATAATATAAAAATAAATAAATGCCTCAACATTTCAGATTCTATCAGAGAGCACGGCCCGTATTTTATTTGAAAAATATTCAAATAAAGAAGTAGGTTTATAATAGGTTACAATACGCTTGTGATAAGAATATAAATAAGAGGGAACAAAGAAATGTTTTTGCAAAGAATTGCAGCTATATAAAGCGTAGTCGCCCTTTGGCTTGCATATCCTTCGATAAGTTAGCGCGTCCACAATAAGTCAGTCGATGCTCTTTGTTTGTTTTGTATTCTAGGGAGGAAATAAAAACAGAACGCCGAACGTTTAAATAAACAGATGGCATTCTTAGTAGCGTATTTTATTTTTTGTTAGGTTTAGCTTTTAGATAAGTCGGTCTACCTGTCGATTATATTTGCGATCGAATTAGGTTCGATTCGCTAAAGGAGTACAAAGATGGCGGACCAACGGCACTCCATATCCGCTCGCTACGTGTCAAGACACATGTCATGTCCACACCCGACTGGTTTCTAGAATTCTGAATGGAATCTGGTTGGACCTAAATTATGTTAGGAAAATGTATAAAATTGAGAGCAAGGAGCGTGCCGTATTGCACGTCTAGGCTTGAAAGGACAGGTTTATAACTAGAACGCGTAGTTAGTTTCCAAAGAGATTATTTAAATATTTAAATTAATTCTAATCGAAATAGTCAACCACTGGGCAGTAGGTATTGTGCCAAAACGACGACAAGCAAAGAACTGAGTACGTGAGATAAAAATAATAATATATTAATAGTTAAAAATAGAAAAACCGTTTGTTTATTTAGGAAAAAATAATTGCGCCGAACGTCATTGAAAAAGATAACAACTTCTGCCAGTAGGAAAATAAATACTAACATAAGAATATTTATAAAGTTAAGTTGATTACAAAATCACGCCGACCACATCAAATGCAGGGGAAAACCATCTTCCAAACTTCAAAGTGTGGTCCTGTGAGGCGACTTCAAACGCCGAATTTCCTGCAGCTCAATATTGAAATGTTTTGTTTTGAAAATGGAATGTAAGCGTTTGGTATTTATAAAAATGTTTACGAAACATTTGCGATATGGGCCCGGCTCTTTGGCTAACGATCGCAATAATCGGTTAGTAATGTTAGTATCGATAATAATAGCTATTTTATAACGGGTAGCCGATTGATATGGGACAATGTACTTACTTACATCAAAGCGTGAACCTGCTAAATTATTCCAAATTGAAATGGTACCCCGCTATTGTTAATCATCAATTTGATTAACAAATCTGTGAGCTTCTCGGTGGAAATGCAGATAACTAAAACCTGTGGTGATTCATGTAATGTTTTTCCAATTTAAATATTTACATTAGGTAGCACATAACTACATAGTTACCTCTACTAATGCCCCTTGTCAGAAACGTGGACTCGTGCAGAGATCGTAAATTTTTCTCAAAACAAACTTACCTAGCTAGGTAAACCTAATCAACATAGTATACCTAGGTACATAAATAAAGGTTGGTCAGGGAGTCAGAATTAGGGCGTTTGCGCACTCATCCGTATCCGATTCTTATCCGGTCCGTTTTTTATCCGTAAAAAAAACGGACGGTAAATTCACGTCTAGCGTTTGCGCACTCATCCGTATCCGATCCGGTTTTCATTCGTATTTGAGACGATATTGCATGATATTGTCGTAGTGATGTGCCGAGTCGAACTGACTGACTGAGCTGATCTCGACCATAATGCTATAGAAGCAAGAAGCGTTCAAGGTCAAAGTGTTAACACTTAACCACTGACTGATGAGCAGTCGACTGTACTCGAGTAAAGATTTCGGGTACTTATAGAATTCGAATACTAGGTTGATCTTTTTTAATTATATCTACTTATGTAATGTAGATCCCGCAATAAAGTCGCTCACGTTACTCGTATAGATCGTTTCCCGTAAATAGAATTCTGGAGTCTCTTGTCTCGAGTGTGCATTCGATTATTTTTGTAACGAGTACTAAAATACTTGTTTATCAAAAAATAGTCAATTTGGCACATCACTAGCAGCGCGAGCTTTCCCCTCCCCGTACCTCACTCTTCATCCGTAAAAAAACCGATCCGGAGCCGGAGTGAGAATTTACGGATCGAAAACGAACCGGATACGTGCGTAAGCGTCCATACAATTACTAGGAAGGCCAAACCGGATCAGAAACGGATAAGAATCGAATGAGAATCGGATACGGATGAGTGCGCAAACGCCCTTAGTCCGAAACGAAGCACCAACTCGTAGATCCGGTTTCTGAGGTAACAATCGTAAAGTTACTATACGACCACTAAGTGAGAGCTATGGATTCCCTTTATTTTCACATTTATGCTCAAATAAAACTGGTTAGGGATACTGGTTGTGTCGGAGAGGTGAAAAGTCGGGCGTCTCTAAATTGCTACGAAAATTAAAACAAACTGCACGTTCACCTATTCTCCCGGAATGTAACTCACGACTGATTCTACGGTCTTGTTTGCCTTTGAATAGAAAAATAACAATGAATTGAAGAGTAAGTATTGAAATAACAAAGTAAAGAATAAGAAGAAGTTGGAATCTTCACTAGATCACAAGAATCACAACACAAGCAACTATTAAATGTAATCGAATTCATAAGTGTAGGTAGGTAATTTATAAGAACCTGGTCGACAGGCCACAGTATTGGTTAAGGGTTTATAAAACTTGTAATGTAAAACATATGTTTGTCCAACCTTAACCGACATTATTGTTTTGTTAGCTTGAGAGTACCTACCTACATACTACTTAAAACAAACAAAGTTTCTAATTATTTCGAGCGTTAACTTCCAATTTACCTTTCGCAAACAGTGGCTAAATTTTCCAAACAGCATTTCCCAAAGTCAATAACAATCAGTTAGCAATGGTTTCCTAAGCAAGCCATGATGTTTTCGGTAAAAAGTTAATCGAGTTGTCGACGCTACGGTAACGATGCAAACACGGAAGAGTGGAAACAGCTTAGTGCTAGGTTTTCCGTAATTAGCTACCTTACCTACCTACTTGGTGAAAAGTAAAGATGAATATTTTTTTTCCATATTAAGCGTAATAATGGGGTAACCAAAGACCTAGGCTAGCGAGTCGGGCTACACTGATCGACGGCGATCGACGGTTTATGGAAATCCTTTCGCATCGACGACGACGACACGCGGCGAAAGGATTTCCATACTTTGAGCGCGTTTTGTATAGGCAAACGTCGTCGATCGCCGTCGATCAGGGTGGCCCGACCCTTCGTATTCGTATTAGTTAATGATGAAGTAGGTATTGAATGACAGCTGTGTTAGGAAGTTCACATAGATTGGTAGGCAGACAGAACGACATGACACTTACGCCTAGTAGACCAATGCAGTCAGAATGGTGGCCAAGAAGTAGGATAGGACTATAGTAGGTGGACTAGGTTAGGTACCAGCTCGATGGTTTGAAGATATCTTCAAATTTGCAGGATTTATTTGGCCTTTTTCATCTTGGGCGAGGCCCTATCCTAAACTAGTAACTCAACGCGCTTTCGTTGAAAGTTCAACCGACGCACTACTAAAATAACGCTCATATTAGCGTGCGATGCTTCACGGAGGTTACGTCCGACACTGCGCAGGAATCGTGCGAAAAACTCGTTTTTCTTCAACTTTTTTCTCTTTTTTGTGAAAAATATAGTACGAATTAAAAAAGTAGCTGGTTTCGCCGTTTAGGTATAGCCACCCAAAAAATACAAAAAAATATGTTGTTATCGCTGAAAACATTGAGAAAACAGATTTGAAAATTTTGAATGTGGCGTGCGTGATTTTCGATGATTTTAATTATTTATTTTTGCTTTATTCCTTGATTATATGTAAAATCTACTTGGTTACGCCGCTAAATGATAATTTCTTTTGTTGGTTGTAATTTTTTTGATTTGGTACATATTCCGAGATGTGAGATACGCAAGTTAAAAAAGGGGCCCAAGAACGATTTTTCAAATAGGGCCTCGCCTTAAGCAGCGTTAGTTTTAGTTGATATACGACCATGAGAACAATGAGAAGTGGCGTAATAAACACACAGGCTGAATATTATGGCAATGAATGATAGGCTTAACCTTTCGACAAACCGCAACACTTCTTTTTCTAGAACTTAAATATAAAAAATATGTTTCGTTTGAATAATCTGTTTGAGTTATGTTTTACGAAAATTCCAAATAAATACATATTTAGTAAATAACAGGAAAACAGCCCGACAACAGCTGCCAAGCATTTCGTAACTAAGGCTCGTAAGAAAAAATTGTGCGATTTCTGTCCATCAACAACACGCCGAAAAACATAAGAGAGTAAACAATAAATACTTACAGTATGTAGCATACTATGCACGAATAGCTCTTAGAAATTCCCATCTCTTGATCAAATATCAGTGCAAGATCTCTTCGCCCCAAGCAACACCGAACAAAAACACTACACCAATGTTTGTTTAGTCCGTTTCTCATGAAATTCAATCAAGTCTATACAGATTATGCAAAGTACAACTGAATCTATGTGCAACGAACATGAAATTAATAAGAAATAGCCTGTATTGATCTGAAAAACAAACTGTTTTGATGCAAATCGCGAGCGCACAGTAATCACTATCGAATCGCGATACACGTCTCGCTCGCAACTCTACCAAAAACTATTTGATTCAATTTCATCAAAAATAATAATAATCAGGAATGAATGAGTGATAATGAACGAATGATAACAAACAAACAAAGAGTTTGCATTCAGAAAGAGAAAGAACCTTTTTTTTTTTTTTTTTTTGTTCGTTCTTTCGAACAGGCTAAGGTCAATGACCATGCTGCCTTGTCTTTAGTCATAAATCTTTGCTTGAGTGAAAATCCGAGGTATAAGTCTTTAGTATTATAATATATTCTTGAGTGCAAGTCCGGGTAATACGTCTTCTGTCTCCTGTTATCTTGAGTACAAATCCAAGGTATACGTCTTCAGTTTTTTCATATATTCTTAGGGAAAATCCAGGGTATATGTCATTTCATTAGTATTATAATTCTTTATAATGTCGTAATTTTCAAATCTCTTCTCGAGTATGTTTTCCAAATCCAGTAGGTATCAATCGCTGTATCCGAGTCTTTTTTTTTTTTTGTTCTGTGCTGCACATCTGACATCATTCGTGCATCATTCTCTCTGACTTACATATTTATTTTGTATTTACAAAGAAACAATCGCTTTTTGATGTTTAACTGAAAACTTATTTACACATTAGTTATAATCAATATTCATACACTCTTTGATTCATATATTGCCCACAGAAAAGGTAACAAATTTATACAAGGCCATATAAGACAGAGGACATTTTAAAATTTCCTTTATACAATGCGGGACCAAATTGCCTGTGCCATAAATTCGTAAAAGCTCATCCATCAGCACTAGGCGCTGAATACCGAAGGATGGGCAATCAAAGAAAATGTGATTTAAGGTTTGTATTTCCTGAGTATCACAATGATTACATTGCGAAGAGTTGGACAATTTTAAACGATGTAGGTGAAAATTTAAACGACAATGACCAAAACGCAACCTACAAATGGTTGAATAAAATTTTTTATTTACATAAGAGTGGTTTTTAGAAAACCAAGGTGAACTGTCAACTTGAATATCTAATGAAGCATACCAGCAACCTTTATTTTGAATCTCAGTACAATGATACCAGTGCCTCCCCCATTTCTCGCACATGCGCTGTTTTAGTAATCTTACAACATCTGTGAATGGCAGAGATATAGTATCAAGGAAATCATTATCTATAGTTACAAAATTTACAATTGATTTTGCTAAATAGTCAGCTTTTTCATTTCCTACAACCCCAATATGCGAAGGAACCCACACAAAAACAACTTGAATATTCAATTCAATAAGCTCTGTCCACAATTCCTTAATTTTGTAAATAATATAATTTGTATTGGCATTTAATTTATTATTCTGCAGATTTTTAAGAACGCTCATGCTGTCACTAGCAACCACCCAATGAGTATATAATGCATTGTAACTTTTGATGTGTTTCAGAGCAAAGAGAATACCTGCAGCTTCAGCTGTAAAGACACTAGCAAGACTATCAATTTTATGACCATGACCTAGGTTTCGAGCTTCATCAAAAATAGCAAAAGACACAGAATCATGATTTTTAGATCCATCAGTATAAATGAACCTGTGATCATGCCATTCTAACAGTTTAAATCTAACATCTTCTTTGGTTGTTAAATTATGGTCAATGACAATATTCATTTTAGGAAATTTGCTAATAAACAATCCTTGATAACAAGGCAAAGTTGAATTTACATGGTAAATATTTAAATTTTGAAGCAATGTGGTTGTGGAAGACAATTCTTGTAGTATGTAAATAGATCGCCGACGTAACTCAATGCTAGCATTTATTAAGTTCTTTAGGAGAGTGTTATTGGAAATGTAATATAATTTAAGAATAAACCTTTCCCTAAGGTATGACAATCTAATACTTATTGGAGGAAGCTTACATTCTATTTGTAGTGCGCCAATTGGAGTAGACTTAAAAGCACCTGTAATAAGACGCATGCATTTGTTTTGCACTAATTCTAATTTATTTACAATTTTAGGATCATCTGAATAACAGAAGAAACCATATTCGAAATGACTTCGAACAAGAGACTTATACAGAGTTAATAAAACCTTGGGATCTGCACCCCAATAAGTGGCAGATAATGATTTTAATATATTGAATGCTTTATTTGCACGAGCAATTATTTTATCAATATATTTTCCCCAAGAAAGGTTTTGAGTAAAGATCACTCCCAAAAATCTAACATCATATGAAACAGGAAGTGGAACCCCCCTATAGCAAACAACAGGTAAAACAACACTCTTTCGGCCAAAAAATACTACTTTAGACTTAGTGGGATTTACATCTAGATTAAGATGAGCAAAATACTGACCCAAGGCTGCCAATGCATCATTGATTGAATCAGCCACCACAGCTAAATCATCCCCTGACGCATAAACAGCTAGATCATCAGCAAACTGCAAGTTCTTAACTGATGAACCCAAGATAATGTTTAGACGTCTTATGTACAAAATAAACAACAAAGGAGACAGTATTCCCCCCTGACAGACTCCTAAAGAAGATAATCTTGCACCATATAAGTGATTATTATATTTAACAAATAAATTTCTTTCAGATAGAAATGTATATATCCAGTCTACTAGTTTTCCTGGCAATCCAATGGACATCAATTCACTACAAAGAACACTTAAATTAACATTATTAAAGGCACCAGAAATATCAAAAAAGACAGATAAAAGATACTGATTACTACTTATAGATCTGAAAATATCTAAGTGTAACTGGCAAATACTTTCACGTGAAGAACGACCTCGTCGAAACCCATATTGATTAGAAGGTAACAAACCATTTTGTTCAATAAAAAATTCCAAACGTTGTTTTAAAAGTTGTTCAAAAATTTTGGCCACACAAGATGTTAAGGCTATTGGTCTATATGAATTCGGATCAGATTTAGGTTTTTCTGGTTTCAAAATGGGAACTAGACAGTCCTCTTTCCAGTTAGATGGGATTTCGTTATTTAACCAGAGCTGATTAAGAATTCTTAAGAAAATACTAAGACACTCATCATTCATTTTCTTAAAAACAATATATGGAATGCCATCTAGACCAAATGCTGTATCTCTTCTTGAAAATATTGCTGACTTTAGTTCCTGCATGGAAAATGGTTTTAAAAGGAAACTATTATTTGAATTCATATTTAGATTATGACTAATGTCTGGTTTATTGCAAACAAAATCAGGAGTATATTTATTTAAAAAAGCTGAAATCCAGCTATCATCATTTTTATTATTAGGTACATAAGATTTATTAAACTTGCGCACAAATTTCCAAATTACAGATAGAGGAGTACAACGATTAAAAGAATTACAAAGAGCAACCCAACTACTATTGCGTTCAATCTTTAAGGTAAGTTTTTTGAGAGCTTGAAGCCTTTTGAATTCCAAATAATTTTCCTCACAAGGATGATATTTAAAATTCAAATAAGCTTCTTTGGACTTCAATACAGCTTCTGTACATTTGTCATTCCACCAAGGGAGGTTAGGTCTAAGCCTAGACTTCCTATGACAAGAACGATAGTCACTACTATTTGAAGAAATGTTAGGAATCGATTTTTCTACTGCTATTTTTATGAGATCACAAAAAGTTTTATATGCGTCTAAAGGTGTATAAGAATCTATCCTAAAAACTGCCAACAAAGATACGAAATTTTCGACAAACATTTTCCAATCCACCTGTTTATATTTAGGATAGATGGGGAGATGCATGTTAGCGCCAGAGCAATTAGTTTCGTTAGAAAATGTTCTATTACTAACAACAACCTTAATGATTACAGGAAGGTGATAACTGCCAAGGGGATCTTCATGTATAGACCAATCACAAAAGGAAGCCAAAGTAGTTGATGCCAATGTTAGATCTAAAGCATTAGGACGCCAAGACATCGAACCTACTGTCGTCGCCTGACCATCGTTAAGAAGAACTACATCATTATCGTCAATAACGTCTAAAACATCCCTTCCGCGTGGTTGAGTATCAACACATCCCCAAGATGTATGATGCGCGTTAAAATCGCCAGCGAAGATCATCGGTTCCGGAATCGACTTTATTAAGGAATCAAATGTAAATTTATCAAAAGCAGGACTGCAATTGGAAGGACTGTAAAAACTAACTATACTAATTTCTTTTCCATTTATTTTGATTCTGACACAAATATTTTGTAAGGAATTATCATAATATGTATTTATTTTAGAATAAGTTATGCTGTTGTGGATTAAAATGGCAACTCCATTATGTTTATTACCACAATCATTTCTTTCCACTTGGTATCCCCTAATATTCAAACGAATATTCGGTTTTAACCAAGTTTCTGAAATCAGTGCAATATGTATGTTGTTTTCATTTAAAAAATGTGTGAGATTCAACCTATTGCTTACTAAACTTTGTGCGTTCCACTGAACAATGTTTAATAAATCCATTATTTAAGAAGAGGGGATGTTTTGCTTAACGTTTGTTTTAATGTTGCTCGAATTGATGCTGAATTAATAGGTGTATTGTTGTCTTTGCTTTTATTTGTTAATATATTTGTAATGGTCTCAAGAATTAAATTTATGAAAGTATCTGATTTTGTAAGATTATTAATTTGTGTTTCGATGGATTTGGATGCTAAATGAGGGAAGGAAGCTTCGTTGAACAAATCGGAATACTGCACTGAATGTGACTTAATTTTATTTTCTTCGATTTTGGCTTTTTTGATTGGGCATGAAGATGAAATAGCAACATGCTCACCATTACAATTTGCGCATTTGGGTTTTGTTCTGTCTGCAGTGCAGTTTTTGAAATTATGTTTTAATGTACAAATGGAACATACCTCATCATTCCTGCAGAACTTGGCAATATGACCGTAGCGTAAGCATTTAAGGCACTGCTTTACAGGTGGTATGTATATTTTCACCTCATGACGCCAAGAATCGAGATAGACATACTCAGGGAGCTGAGTGGAGGCAAAGGTCACAGCTACAGTCTGAGTAGGCTGAAAGCTCACCTCACCCCCTTCGCCTCTCACCCGTCGCATGAAACGTCGAACTTGGATTACATTCCTTGAACTTCCTATTAGTGCGAAAATGTTTTTATTTGAAAGTTCTAGAGGGACGGAAGTAAGAACCCCCGTGACCTCTGTGTCGCCTGCAGGAATTGATGCTTTCAAGGAAAGCGCTTTTAGTAATTTCTCGTTTTGTATGAAGACATTGGCATTGTTCGATAAATCAAATGTAATGCTTACTTTGTATCTGTTAACTGGCCTCAGGTGCATAACACCCGAGACGCAGTGGTCCCTCAAAGCTTTCGACAAAGCCAAGCGGTCCTTGTCTGAGAAAGGTCTGTTCTCCTCTACTCGCGATATAAAAACGATATAATCGGACTTATTAGAATTATCAGGGTACTTTCTAGAGTACCCTGGCACCTTATAGAGCTTGTACTTATCGGAGTCATTTTCAGTGTGCTGCATATTTGATGTTGGCAACGTTCTCTTTCTTCTCTCTTCAAGATCGGAGTCCGAAGATTCCGATACCGTAAGTGCATCATTTACCGGTGATCTGTCCCGTTCTTGGCCTGCTGATCTATCCCGGACTTTATGCCGTTTTTTATTACTCTTCCCCATGATGGGGAAGAGTTAAAACTTTATACACACTAAATTAAAGCAAAATATATACAACTATTTACAAAAATACAAGATAAAATAGCGAAATTAATAGTGAAAAATAATTTTCAAAAATAATTTTATAAGAGCGCGCCTATTCAATTCGAAGGTTCCCGCCTTTTTTCAGAGAAAGAACCTGCAACATTTGAATGATTGGATTGGTGTGTCAGTCAGAGGGAGAGTGAATGATATGGATAATAAAATGTTGCCATATAAGTATCGTAATCTCCCTGAACAACAATCGCACATCACTCCACCCACTTGCACGCAGTCCGTGACTTTTGCGAATGTTTTGGTCTACACACTACACAAATTTGACTACACATACACATAATCAAATGTTTCAAACGACGTTTCGCCCTGCAATGTTTCGGGTGGCGCTGCAAGAAGGCAAGGCAAGGAGGTCTTGCTTTCTGGCATTGCTATTTAAAAATAAACACTAAAGGCAAATGATTAATTTTTTTAGCCGTGACTCATGCTTGCGAATAGAGGGGCCGCCATGCGCAAAGTGGCCACTTTTAACAATTATGACCTTTATAACTTATTGATTATATTAAAGCAATAACTAAAATATATTTATAACCCTTCTATTGTCGTACACATAAAAAAAACGATCAAAATCACTGACAATAAGTAAATGATTTATTTCAACGCTACTGTAGCTGATCTTTAACCTTAAAAAAACGCTGCTCCTCTTGACTAAAATAATTAAGCTCGACTCACAGCTAAATTTGGAGGAGAATACAAAACTGTAAACAGATTCTATTATAATTTGTATGAGGCATGTTTTATATATTTTGGGTCTATGGACGCCGCCGAAACCACAAACCTGTCATACCGCTATCCATAATTTTCTGGGTGTTATGTATTAAATTATATTTAAGACTACAGTTTGTTCGTAGGATTTTATTTCAATTTTTAATTTTATTTAATAGACAAGGTGGCGCTATTTCTCAACTAACGATCCAGAGAAATACACAGGGCTCTCAGATACTAACGCCACCTATACCCAGTAGCAGTAGCAAATCTGGTGTACCCTACTATTAACATTTTTTATATACGACTTGGCCCATACATACTGAGGAACAAGCTCGGAACAATAGAAATGAGGATGAAGAGACCACGACCCGCTCTAATGAGGAACGAGCTCAGCAGATAATAAAGATGAAGACAGCACAGATCCATGAATGTTACATTGAATTTATGTTATTATTGATAAGATTTGTTATTTACCTACAGCAATAATATTATTATTATTAATTTTTTTTCTTCTCTCTTCGTTGTTACACTTATGCCCACTGTAAAACTAAACGCAACTCTATAGTTACTGTTTTTGGATTATAAATTTTATCGGTCATGAATGACCAATTGCAGTGTTTAAAAATGTTGCCATCAAAATATAAGTATTGAATCCCCCTCTAAGTCGACGTGCTCTTACTGCCCCGCGTCGTCGAGACTTTTCTCGTCACGAGACCTTAAAGTCCACATCACACGTAAGCACAAAGATGTCGCAGGCCACCGCGGGGACCAGTGTGGCACAGCGGCTCACCCAGCCACCGAACGATTTCAATAACCTCGCAACCCTTAAAAATAATACACGAGTTTTACGTCACATACCCAAAGGGGCAAGAAGCTTGGCTGCGGAGAAAGCTTGTGAATTAATAGGAAACGCTATTAATACTAACGGGCTTGACGAATGGTACTCCCTTCTCTCTTTTGCATACACTGCCTTAAAATCTCCAGATAAGACAGGTCCAGGGAGTCTAACTTCTAAAGTCAAACAGAATATCACAGTTTCTTCTGTTTGTTTTCCCGAGGACACTAGGACCCAGGGCCAAGGTTCTTTAACTAAGGCAATTGAATCTAAGGTACATGAAGGCGATCTAAGAGGAGCGGTACGTCTTTTGACATCTGATGACGATGTGGCTAACGCAGGTTGAGAAACCCTTGCCGCTCTAGAATCTAAACACCCAACCCCAACGCGACCGCTGTTATTCCCGACTGCATCGGACGGATCTGTTCCCGTACTCACCGTTAATGCTGAGGATGTTAGTCAGGCACTCGGTTCATTTTATAACGCCTCTTCAGCTGGTCTGGATGGTATCCGGCCGGTTCATTTAAAGGAAATGATGTCTTGTTCAGCTGGGGATAATGGCCAACAACTGTTGGAGCGCTTGACGCAACTTGTAAATTTTTTGCTCAGTGGCCGACTAAACCCCGCCGTGTGTCCTTTCCTCTACGGAGCTACCTTGTGTGCCCTTACAAAGAAAGACACAGGAATAAGACCGATAGCTGTGGGTAGCATCTTCCGTCGTTTAGTGGCTAAGTTGGGCTGTCGCTCCGTGAAAGATGAAATGGCTACTTACCTACAGCCACACCAGTTAGGGTTCGGCACACGTCTAGGGTGTGAGGCGGCCATCCATGCTACTCGAGCTTTTGTGACAGAGTCAGGGAACGCTAACTCTGTTATCATAAAAGTAGACGTAAAAAACGCCTTTAATTCGCTGGAGAGGGACGTGATGTTGAACGAGGTCAAGAAAAAAATTCCGTCACTGTACCCTTTTCTACATCAATCATATAGTTCCCCTTCGAATCTATTTTATGAATCAAATCTGATTCTTTCTCAGGTCGGGGCCCAGCAGGGAGACCCACTTGGTCCACTCGCCTTCAGTCTCGCAATTCATAAAGCGATTGAAGATCTGCTATCCCCTCTAAATATCTGGTACCTTGATGATGGTACGATAGGGGGTAGCCCGGAGGCGGTAGAAAGGGACCTGGCAACACTGTTGCCCCGTTTGAAAAACCTAGGTCTTGAACACGTCCAAATGCGAGTTTTTTCCTTGTAGCCCGGAGATGCAAACCGTTTATCATCATTTTCAGTCCTTACTACCCGGACTCAAGGAACTTAATTCAAACTCTTTCTCCCTATTGGGCTCCCCTGCAGGGATCTCCGAAGCCTTGTTAGCTAGGGAAAAAATCCTTGTCATTGCACGGGATCGCCTTAAAAAGCTATCTGCTCACGTGGCCCTGACTCTGTTACGTATGTGTTTCGCAGTCCCTAAGATAATGTACCTAATGAGAACGACTCCAACCTGGTTGAATGCCAAGGAAATTGATTTATTTGACAACACCCTGAAAGGAGCTGTAGAGATCCTAAACGTCTCACTTGACGATAGCCAATGGAGTCAGGCTTCTTTGCCGATCCGTCACGGTAGTTTAGGCGTACGTTGTGCCAGTGACGTAAGCTTGCCAGATTTTTTAGCTTCTGTTCATGGCGTTGCAGACTTGTCGCTAGTATTGTCCCTCAACACAGCGATAGGGCAAAGATCCCATTTTCTGTCGATGCTATGACTGCTTGGTTGGCACTCCATCCGGGAGAGACTGTGCGGAGGCAGCACACGCACAGCGTGCATGGGATGATGTTGGGTCAAGGGCTATTTTCAACAGATTACTTGATGCTTCCACCGGTGTTGATCAAGCCAGACTCAAGGCGGTAGCGCGACCAGAGTCAGGAGCATGGCTACACTGCCGTCACCTTACCTGGGCACCCTACTTGACGGCGACTCATTGCGCGTGGCTACCGCCCTCCGCCTTGGCTGCAAACTATGCGAACCACATCAATGCATTTGCGGCCAATTGGTGGAGGCCAACGGCTATCACCCTCTGAGCTGCTGTCGTTGTTCAGGCAGGTTTCCACGTCACCATGCCCTCAACGATCTTATTCGCAGAGCTTTGGTTGCCGCTAATATCCCATGCGTGCTTGAGCCTCCAGGCCTTTGTCGAACTGATGGAAAGAGGCCCGACGGTCTAACATTGGTCCCCTGGCAAAATGGCAGAAGTCTTGTGTAGGATGCTACCTGCGTCAGTACTGTGGCAGCATGCCACCTAAACCGCACTACTCAAGTAGCTGGCGCGGCTGCCGAAACGGCTTCACGCGGGAAGCACCTCAAATATAAAAGCTTAGAGAGGGATTACCACTTTGTCCCCGTTGCAGTGGAGACTTGGCTCGTGGGGTACCGATGCTAGGTGCTTCGTTAGAGATATCGGCCGTCGACTGCGAGACAGGGGCGACGATCCTCGCTCCGGGGCATTTCTGGCGCAAAGGATGTGCATAGCTATTCAGCGTGGCAACGCCGCAAGCATTATGGGCTCCTTTGCGTCAGGAATGGTGCGGGGCAAGTTGTTTGAGTTTTAGGTTAAGTTAGGTTAGATTTGTTTTTTGTATAGTTTTATATTTTATTGTTATTTTGTATTTTTGTCTTTTTTATGAATAAATGTTTACCATATGAAAAGGAAAAAAAAACAGTAAAAGATAAAATTGTCTATGGTTTATTAATGAAGCCATTTTTAGAGAATATTTTACTACGCAGGGTAAAACCTTGTAAAATGAACTAACTATGTTGCGTAATAAGATGATGGATATATGATATTTAAAATATATTTACTAGTGTTGTAAATACTTCATGATTTTCTTTATTGTGAAATGTTTTTGTTTTATCAATAAAATAAGTATTTTAACAAAAAGATGGAAATAATGATCGAAATTTGGCAACCCACCATTGAACGTCCAACCGACCGACGTCCGTCCATTTTCATTTCTCAAAATTAAAAAACGTCGACGAATAACGAAGAGCAGTTATTTCTTTTGTCGGTTTCAATATTCTTGTAACTGGATAATGTGAGTGGATAAAGTTTATGCGGCGGTGGATTTGTTTTAGTTATTTTCTTGTCTGGACTTCTTAACGGCGGTTTAACGGTAAGTGTCGTGACATTTGACTCGTATTATTTGTTTGTTGAGAAAGTGACCGTTGCTGCGAGTGCGGGCGGCTGCAGTTTCACTTCTCAGTGGCACGGCTAAATGAACCGGCATGCAATTATCTATTTGTTCCGGAATATTGGAGGTAGCCATTTCTCTATTGTAAAAGTTGCTCCGCTGAATCACCGTCGTATCGACGTATTTCACCCGTGTTCTATTCTTCTATTGTGTTGAATTGTGGCGCACTCCTAGGCGGAGAAGAAAGTCAGTATGTTATAGATCTTGTTGTTTTCTAATTAGGCGCATTTTCGTGTCTATTCTACATTATTTCTGCCAGTTTAAATGACAAAACATCCTATGCATGCAATTATTTATTTTAAACTATAGTTGTAAACGAATTCATTATTTCTGCCAGTTTAAATGACAAAACATCCTATGCATGCAATTATTTATTTTAAACTATAGTTGTAAACGAATTCCTTGACCTTTTAAGGGAAACTGCACATTACATGAAGGTTGCATGTGCAATGATTATACCTGCCTATTACAATTCAGGGCCATCTGGAATCCTTTTTGGGTATATAACTGCAATAACATGGTGAAAGACTTTATACTATAAACACCTTATTGATAAATAACTTGTGGATACAACAATATGATGATTGTTGAGAACAATAACAAAATATTTTTGCAAAGAGGTCAGCCCTGTTAGAAGAAATAGGTATAAAATGCTATAAAACCATTTTATTAAAGTTGCCCCTTGGTTTGTGAGGTCGGTTGTCGACCCTACAACCCACACAATGATAATGATGATGAGTTATTTCTTATAAAGTGACTGTTAAATTAGGTTGGGATAAGTTTTGTGGATTCATTACTATTATTATTATTATTATATAGGTACAATTCTGATCTATCAGTCTGCATTAGTTCACTGCTGCATAGGCATCTGATTTCACATTGCAAATCAACTTTGCCTCTTCTAGTGGCTACCACAATATATTGTCACTATAGTCGGGTTATTATAGGATGAGTTCTGACAGCTGCAAAATTTTTCATACGACGTTAACAACTTTTTTAAATAATATTCAGTTTAAAAACCATAATAGCTAAAATTTTAAAACAAAGTAACTTCACCTCTTATTTTATCATTAAACAGTATGTAATTTTACTTAAAAAATAAATAAATAAACGAAATAAAATTAAAAAGTTTTTAAAATTTTTATCTGTCAGAGCTCATCCTATAGTAACCCAAAAGGAAAAAACCTTCAGTCTTTTGTCACCAACCCCTACTCTTCCCGTGGGTGTCGTAAAAGGCGACTTAGGGACTACACATTGAACAGGGAACGGGCAGCAGCACTCTCTGATACAATCTGCGATCTCCAACCCGCCTGCCAAGCGTGGAGATTATGGGGAAACCCTCCACTTAAGTGGTGAGGGCTCATAGTCCAGCAGTGCACTGTAACGGGCCATTGATTTGAATTCGATAATAAGTTTTGTAATAAGTGACTGTAAATTCAGTTTGTGTTCTTAAAGAATTTTGACACTGTAGAGATCTAATACTAACTTACAAGCTTAGCTTTAAACACTGGCTTTATACTTGGATATAATAGACAGATTGAACCATGAATGAGAAATGATTTGATTTCTTAAATATTAAATTAATTGAAGAAATCAAACATCTATTCATGTAATGCTTTTTTCCACAGTCTGCCTCAAAATTCCACATCATCAGTACATGCCAGCCTAACTACATAAAATGGAAGACGAGAATGAATACAAGAAGCTACCGACAGAAGACAAGTGTGTCCACAAGCTATGGAAAGCTCGAGTCCAAGGGTATGAAGAGGCTATCAAACTCTTCAACCAGATTGATGATGAGAAGTCTCCGGAGTGGAACAAATACTTGGGACTGATCAAGAAGTTTGTGACCGACAGCAATGTGACTGCTCAGGAGAGAGGTTGGTATTCTATATTATTATTATATTTATCTTTGATCATTACTGGATAAATATTGTTATTTATTGGCCGGTTTGGTATAAATGTTAATTCTAACACACACATACACACACACACACACTTCAAAGTGCTTGAAATCGATCCCAGGTTAAAGAATCCTTGTAACAGCATAATTTTTTTGTATCATTTAGACATGTTTTGATGAAAATTAGTTTAGCACCTACCTCTCAATTTTTTTTCTATTACTAATTATATTATCATCATATAAAATAATCTAAAGATGTGTGTTCCCTTTGCCAACTTTCTCTGTTAGCCAACTTCCAATCATCTTAGTACATTTGTGATCCTTTTACCTACTATTCAATTTCTGCATACTGAAAGAACTAGGAAAGAAAATGCATAACAAAGAAACTATTTAAATTATCTGACACAAATAATTGTCCATTGTTTATTATTTTTATTTCTTAGGGCAGTTTCAATTTTTTAATGACTAAAAAAGATATTTTCAAATATAAGCTGCACAGTGAAGCTAAGATTTAAAATTAAACTTTGTTTACAACCAGTTTAGATCACAAAACAACCTATGTCTTGTTCAATTTAATAATTTTCTTTAGATTAATATGGGTATAGACTAATAGTTCATAATTAGATGGTTCCATCTAATTGAGAGACCCAGATCCTGACTTACGACTTCCTGAAGCCAGTTGAGGTGGTATTAATAGATGTTGGGAATATGTCATTTAGCTATGAATAGATACTGTCCTTTCAGGTGAATGACCTGTGGATTATTTAGCTGCTTTGTTATGAACTGTTAACTATCATGTTTTAGAAAATATATACCTAATTAGATGATTATTAATACTTACTCTGAAATTCAAATTATATGGCTGTTTATCAATTTACTTTGAAAACATTTTTTTGTAGGTGTATTAATTAAATAAATTAAAAACACATGTTCTAAACATCTGTGTAATGTATTTCTTTATTATTTACTTATTTATTTATTTTAACTATTTATTGTACAAAGTAAATAAACAAGAAAAATACAAAAACATAGAAAAAAACGACAAAAAAACAGGCCTACTTATGTGTGTGTCTAACAAAAGGCACCCGAAATAAGTGGTAGTTTTTATAAAATTTGTTTTTAGTTTCTAAGAGTTTATCAGTCTACATCATGAGTTATTTATGTAATAGTCAATCCTCTCGATCTCGTAAATCAATGTGGGTGGGTCGAATTAAAAAGAGAAAGTAACTTGCTATGGTATAGACAGATTACACTGCAATTTCTATCTCCGATCACTTGGACACTAACTTTCAATTTTGATTTTATTATGAAAATTATGTGTTTACCTTAATCTTCCCCACACGCCATTATCAAACAGATGAATGTAATGTTGAAGGTCTGATAAATTAAATAAAAATCTGCTCATGGTTATATTTTAACTCAGGAGCAGAATGACAAAGCGCACATAATAGCATTTAACATGATGTAACTCCCCGACCCTAATGTAAATTAAAACTATGTAGAACAACGTGTGTCTGTTGTAAGACATAGAGAAAGTTATAATAAAAGATTCGAGACGAATTAAGAGAATTTTTGTTTTTTTAATACGTTCTTGTAATGAATTTTTATAATTTTAATACGTTCGTGTAATGAATGTTTTTAATTTTATTACGTTCTTGTAATGAATGTTTTTAATTTTAATACGTTCTTGTATTGGACATTTTTGATATTTCAAAAATTAATAACTCAGAAACTAAAAGAGATAATGCAAAACTAAATGCATACTTGGGGTGCATAGACTGAGATACGTTCGCATTGTGAGTTTCAGAAATATCGAACAAGTTTAGGAAAAGGGCCTGTTGACCTAGCGCGTACCGTCGATGCGTATCGCCAATATACATGGTGGGAGGCAGTCGGCCGTCTAGGAATAGATGGCTGGCGGAACGTTAAGTTCAAGAAAATTGACATTATTATAAAAGTGCAAAAATAGACTAATATAAGTCTATACTTGGAAAACCAAGTGAAATAATTGCCGAACCTAAAGTCGCAGGCGCTGCACAGCCTCTCACTGCCTTTCGACGGGATTTCGGTCCCTGAAGACTGGCGTGCTGCCTGTTTGATATGAGAACGGTTAATTATGCCTCTATGGATGACATATCCCATCCGAGATGGTCAAAAATGAAAATCAAGGGAATCATAGGCTTGACGCACCTAGATGACCTAATGAAAGCGGACACGGCCGCTGGATCAAACTGATCATTTAATGCACTATATTTGACCATCTCATAGAGAGCCCTTATCTGACGCATGAAGACGAGGTATAACTATCGCTGCTATGATATTGTTGGCATTGCATGTCTAGCTCTGAACCGCTGATGTATGGGTCGCATCCTAGGCGTGATAAGTACACTAAGTTTACCCCCGATAGTGGAGTTAACAATATCTTAGTGGCTACCTTCAAGACGCAAGTCTGTGGAGAGATTTCTGTATCTGACCTATGAAGATGTGGAGTAACCATCGGGCTGCTATGAATGCCGCTACCACTGTATGTCTAGCTCTGAACCGCTGATTGACCGAAGACGCATACAGCGACTTGAATACATAGCCGCGGATGGGGACTTGTCCACAGCCGTGTGCGGTGGACCTCAGACTGATTAGTGTCGATGATGGTCTTTCAAGTCTTAACCCCGATAATGGAGATAGCGGAGGACATAGTGGCTTCCTTCAAGACATAAGTCTGTGAAGAGGCATACTGGAACGAGTTTATTAATTGAGAACGAGAAACTGGACGTGGACAGCTCTGGCTAATATCATCATGTATGATTTATTACTGAATCAACTGTGCGATGTAATATCGACACATATGGTTGCAAGGAGAGTAGGCTCATAGTCCAGCAGTGGACTGGACGAGCGATGATGAAGGCTGTAAAGCTATATTCAGAGCGATAGCTGAAATGAGTCTTTAGATTCATATGCGGTCTCAGGCACGGAGACGCGCGGCAGAGATATGTATATATGGAGATATGAAGTTGGAGCAGATCTGCCCTGGCAGTACCGTTCGGATAGACGGAGATCCAGTATGCAGGAGCAATCCAGATATGAGACCCACAGTCAGTAGCAGCTGTGAGGTCATCCCTTCGAGCTTGCTCGTTGGAAGATGGTTTACCATCAATAGGCGCTGGTTCACGTGTGGACTATCCTATAAACACACCCTTGAACGCAATACGTTGGACACTTCGGTGGAAGACGGGATTAGCCTCCCAAAAGGTTACCACAGCGGCTCAGCCGTATCGGGAACGCTACGGCTAGTATCGATTGGACGTAGTCCACTAGCTTCGGCTTACCACGAGAAGCTTATGCTTTCAACGAAGAGACTTTGGTCTCCTTCCATCGCTTAAGGCGCACCGGTCGGACCAGAGTCCGCTGTAGACAATCCTTCGGGGTTGTCTATTATTTTAACCTTTTTCCTACACCTCTGTGGTGAGGGGAGGACAGGAGCATTCTGAAGGACAGAGTGGGAAGTGACTCACAGAGAGCGCGTTGGTGGAGCGTTTATTCTCACTCGTCTCGTAAATGCTGTAACAGTTAGGTTGCTGTAAAGGTGTGAGCGTATCGGGTCTTTGCTGCTAGACTGCTGTCTTGCTCGGGATCTGGGGTCTTAGCAATCAACTAGCTGAAAGAACTAAAACTAGTTCCTTCGTCAGGGCTGGATCTTGCTAGATCTTGCTGGATCCCTTGTGTGATGGTAGTATGGAAGACACAGAGAGATTATGTAACTGTATTTTTCAATACGGTTGACATAGCTTAAGGAAAAGGGTATCCCGGTGCGTAGAGCTAGGATGGTCGTCTCCAGGAAGTATCATTAGAGAAACTTGGTTATTGATCATTCTGTTGAGGAAATGCCACTCAACGAAAGTTCCTCTAAGAACTAGAAGTTCTATTCAGAACTACAGACGACACTCCCGTCGCCGGCTCTAAGGACTCGCTGAGGCAGTCCTGGAGCCATCCTTTTATACCTTTTAAATTACATATATCATGTAATAATCCTTGTGATCCATTTCAGGAATCTGGGCTCTTATTGCAGAAGCAATAAACTTCGAAGTTCTTTTCAGAATACGAAGTTAGTATTGTTTAATAAAGTCGCTGGGATTTCCTGGTGACTTTATTCTTTCAGTCCACGAGCATGGGTAATCAGGAGTAGGCTGCTTGCCGGCTGGCAACTGATACTCCTGTGTTCGGGCGAGAGATAGGGACGAATCTGTATATAGGAATAACATAGAAGTTGAGTAGGCGACTCTATGTTTAATTCCGCAGTTAGAAAACATAATATAAAGACGATCACATTGTAAATTTCTAAAAGAGTTTGGGTTACTCTCACAACGTAGTAAGGATCTGCTACTAGATGATCAATGGCCAATTTTGATTATTATTTTAGAGATGAGATGTTCAGTTACAATTTGGTGCCGTGACCAGGATATTCTAAATTGTATCGTGAACGGTGGCTATAAGCCACAATTTGTTGCGTGTGAAATGGAAAGAAACTTTACAATGTGAATGTCTAAAAATACCCATAGGACATAGAGATTGAAACGGGTTTTGTGTATTACAGACCGAATTATATTTGGTTAGTGGTGCATGAGGGCTTTAGTTTTAGTTTGCTAGGTTACTATGGTTATAAACAAACTTTTCTATTGTTATAGAAGGTTCATGAAACAGTGAAGAGGGACACTGTAAGAAGTGGAATAGGACACTTCAAGGAATAAAAACATAGGCATGAGTCATTCATGAGACAGTGAAGAGGGACATTGTAAGAAGTGGGATAGGACACTTCAAAGAATAAAACATAGGCATGATTCGTTCATGACAGAACAGTGATTGGGGACACTGTAAAAAATAAATAGTGTCATTGTACTATAATAATAAACAATGGAAAAGCGAAATATTTGATGATGAAGATTGGGAGAAGGAAGACCGGAGACGGTTTTCAACATTTATTGTAACAATGTCGACTTATTTAGCGATGTCTCAGGGGCCTCTACGGCTTCGGATGTATATCACAAAAAGCTAAATTCAGAAGTCGTTTAAAAGCTGGGTGTCGAGCGTACTGACGATTGTATCGTTTACGTTTTCGATGCTCTAGCGAATTGCGCGTCAACTACAAGGTTAGTGGCGGTTTGTCATTTTATTGTGGAACTCATCTAATTCCGGGCGGAATCGTTTTTGTCTTGTTGATGGTAAACAAAAGTTTTCAGTGAGTTTGACAAACTCGCCGGGTTAATTGGCTTAACACTTGGGTCGTTGCAATGGAAGAGAAGTAGTTGCAAGCAAGTGAATGATGCACATTGTGCACATTAACGAAGAACTTTTAAGTAAGTCTTCGAAAACTGATGAGGGGATCAGTAAGAAGAGATGGTTATTGATCCACAGTACCTCGAGCGAGGGAAATAATAGATGGACCAATATTGATGAAGAGAGATGGTTATTGATCCACAGTACCTCGAGCGAGGGAAATAATAGATGGACCAATATTGATGAAGAGAGATGGTTATTGATCCACAGTACCTCGAGCGAGGGAAATAATAGATGGACCAATATGGATGAAGAGAGATGGTTTTTGAAGTGAGTCTTCAAAAGAAGAACTTTTTAGAAAGACTTTCTAGACAGTGATAAAAATCAAATAGGTGAATAGGGATTTTGGTGTATGATAGTGGGCGGTAATTCATATTATGAGGACCGCCGCGAGGAGGAAGAGATGGCGCAAAAACCTCCTCGCAAAAAGACATAGAAGAGAAAGGAAAGGCTAGGAAGCACTTTATAACATTATGTTTAAAACGGACAACATGCCTCGCAAGTTAGTCCGAAACGCAGAACCGAGCAATACTGCCACTTGCACTTTTAGTTGGATGAATCATAAACGCTTCTAAAGAAGCGAACCAAGTCTAGCAAGCAGAATTACGAAAATTGTGTTTCAAACAGATGGAGGGACATTGCACTATCTAGGTGAACTAATGGCTGCGAAGTCGACCGTTGGAACTAGTTCGACGTAGGTAGAGCAGGTGGAGACTCCTTTTTTCGAAACACTCAGATTTATATCGTATAATGCTAACATCCATGCAAGTGTGCAGACCATCAATTGTTGGGGGGCTGTACGAGAATTGTGTTCCGAACAGATGGAGGGACATTGTCATATCTAAGCGAACTAATGGCTGCGTAGACGATCGTTGGAACTAGTTCGATGTAGGTAGGACAGGTGGAGACTCTTTTTCGAAACACTCAGATTTACAACGTATAAGGCTCACATAAACCCCATGCAAATGGTCAGAACATCAATTGTTGGGGGGCTGTGCAAACCAACAAAAGTTCGGGGGCTGACTGACACAAATTAAAGGTCAGTTGATTATAATGTTATATTGTTGCGATAAAGATTGGACACTGAGTTCTAAATGGTTCTTAATGTCTTATTTCAATTGTTAGGAAATTATGCACCAATAGGAGTTAGGGAGTAGCACAATCCAATGGAGAGATTAAGTCCAGATTAAAACGATAAAAGTCTAGCAAGACAAAAGGCAAGTTAGGAAATTATGCACCAATAGGAGTTAGGGAGTAGCACAATCCAATGTAGAGATTAAGTCCAGATTAAAACAATAAAAGTCTAGCAAGACAAAAGGCAAGTTAGGAAATTAATTAACATGTGGTCGGTGGCGAGCCACAGAATGTTATTAATATTATTGTTGTTAATTTGGACTGGTTAGGTTTGTTTAGATGTGGTTGACGGAGATGGACGTAACCACTTAGGTACAAGTTTTATTTAGCTAGATAGAAAATGGATAATTTAGGATTGTGCTAATATAGGTGTGGTTGACGGAGATGGACGTAGCCACTAGGGTAGAAGTTTTAATGAGCCAGATGGATAATTTAGGATTTAGTTGAGAGTTAGGAAAGTTAGAGTTGTGTAGGTTTTGTTAGCTAGGGGAATATAGAAAATTCCACTATAGGGTTTTAAACATGATTAGGTTAGAAGTTAGGATAGGGAAATATAATCGCGAAGCTGAAACCAATGGAGTGAGTACCTCGAGTGAGGGAAATATAAACGCGAAACTGAAACCAATGGAGTGAGTACCTCGAGCGAGGTAAAGACGAAAGTTGAATGATTTGGTGAGGTTTTCGGACCGACACGCGGTGGCTTCACGGTCGTCAGCGTTGCTGGAAAGTTGACCAAACTTGATCATTCAGAGGAAGTAAAAGTCGTAACCAGATTTCTGTCGGGGAACCTGCGAAAGGATCATTAACGTATTACGATGCCGCTGCATATGTATTGTATGCTGCGACGGTGCGTATTACGAAAATATCCGTTACTGAATTGCGTCATCGTTGGCTCGACGACGACGCGCTGATGTTTCGGCGTCGCGCAGAATGTTCGATGCAGAAGGGTAAAAATCCGCGCCCCGAGTCGAACGTTGCGTGTTCGTAAACACAATAAAAATGCGGTTAGAAAAGATGTGCATACACACGGAATTGTATAGTACTCGTGCACGCGTGCAACGAGAGAGAGAACCAGATCCCAGGTTTACTGGTTGATATTGTTTTCCTTTTCTTCGCGTGTGTATGACTATTTTCATTGCGTCGTGCATCTTTTCTAAGATACATATTTTAATCAAAAGCCTGTAAACATTGGAGTGAGTACCTCAAGCGAGGGAAATATAACAGAAGCTTGAGATAGAACTACAGTACCTCGAGTGAGGGAAATAATAGTAGTCCTAATCTAACACATGAAATACTTTCCAAATGAAGTTAAGCTGATGGAAATTTTTGTCTTCATGAATTTCAACAAAACTTTGGGGCTGGATGTAACTCCCCGACCCTAATGTAAATTAAAACTATGTAGAACAACGTGTGTCTGTTGTAAGACATAGAGAAAGTTATAATAAAAGATTCGAGACGAATTAAGAGAATTTTTGTTTTTTTAATACGTTCTTGTAATGAATTTTTATAATTTTAATACGTTCGTGTAATGAATGTTTTTAATTTTATTACGTTCTTGTAATGAATGTTTTTAATTTTAATACGTTCTTGTATTGGACATTTTTGATATTTCAAAAATTAATAACTCAGAAACTAAAAGAGATAATGCAAAACTAAATGCATACTTGGGGTGCATAGACTGAGATACGTTCGCATTGTGAGTTTCAGAAATATCGAACAAGTTTAGGAAAAGGGCCTGTTGACCTAGCGCGTACCGTCGATGCGTATCGCCAATATACATGGTGGGAGGCAGTCGGCCGTCTAGGAATAGATGGCTGGCGGAACGTTAAGTTCAAGAAAATTGACATTATTATAAAAGTGCAAAAATAGACTAATATAAGTCTATACTTGGAAAACCAAGTGAAATAATTGCCGAACCTAAAGTCGCAGGCGCTGCACAGCCTCTCACTGCCTTTCGACGGGATTTCGGTCCCTGAAGACTGGCGTGCTGCCTGTTTGATATGAGAACGGTTAATTATGCCTCTATGGATGACATATCCCATCCGAGATGGTCAAAAATGAAAATCAAGGGAATCATAGGCTTGACGCACCTAGATGACCTAATGAAAGCGGACACGGCCGCTGGATCAAACTGATCATTTAATGCACTATATTTGACCATCTCATAGAGAGCCCTTATCTGACGCATGAAGACGAGGTATAACTATCGCTGCTATGATATTGTTGGCATTGCATGTCTAGCTCTGAACCGCTGATGTATGGGTCGCATCCTAGGCGTGATAAGTACACTAAGTTTACCCCCGATAGTGGAGTTAACAATATCTTAGTGGCTACCTTCAAGACGCAAGTCTGTGGAGAGATTTCTGTATCTGACCTATGAAGATGTGGAGTAACCATCGGGCTGCTATGAATGCCGCTACCACTGTATGTCTAGCTCTGAACCGCTGATTGACCGAAGACGCATACAGCGACTTGAATACATAGCCGCGGATGGGGACTTGTCCACAGCCGTGTGCGGTGGACCTCAGACTGATTAGTGTCGATGATGGTCTTTCAAGTCTTAACCCCGATAATGGAGATAGCGGAGGACATAGTGGCTTCCTTCAAGACATAAGTCTGTGAAGAGGCATACTGGAACGAGTTTATTAATTGAGAACGAGAAACTGGACGTGGACAGCTCTGGCTAATATCATCATGTATGATTTATTACTGAATCAACTGTGCGATGTAATATCGACACATATGGTTGCAAGGAGAGTAGGCTCATAGTCCAGCAGTGGACTGGACGAGCGATGATGAAGGCTGTAAAGCTATATTCAGAGCGATAGCTGAAATGAGTCTTTAGATTCATATGCGGTCTCAGGCACGGAGACGCGCGGCAGAGATATGTATATATGGAGATATGAAGTTGGAGCAGATCTGCCCTGGCAGTACCGTTCGGATAGACGGAGATCCAGTATGCAGGAGCAATCCAGATATGAGACCCACAGTCAGTAGCAGCTGTGAGGTCATCCCTTCGAGCTTGCTCGTTGGAAGATGGTTTACCATCAATAGGCGCTGGTTCACGTGTGGACTATCCTATAAACACACCCTTGAACGCAATACGTTGGACACTTCGGTGGAAGACGGGATTAGCCTCCCAAAAGGTTACCACAGCGGCTCAGCCGTATCGGGAACGCTACGGCTAGTATCGATTGGACGTAGTCCACTAGCTTCGGCTTACCACGAGAAGCTTATGCTTTCAACGAAGAGACTTTGGTCTCCTTCCATCGCTTAAGGCGCACCGGTCGGACCAGAGTCCGCTGTAGACAATCCTTCGGGGTTGTCTATTATTTTAACCTTTTTCCTACACCTCTGTGGTGAGGGGAGGACAGGAGCATTCTGAAGGACAGAGTGGGAAGTGACTCACAGAGAGCGCGTTGGTGGAGCGTTTATTCTCACTCGTCTCGTAAATGCTTTAACAGTTAGGTTGCTGTAAAGGTGTGAGCGTATCGGGTCTTTGCTGCTAGACTGCTGTCTTGCTCGGGATCTGGGGTCTTAGCAATCAACTAGCTGAAAGAACTAAAACTAGTTCCTTCGTCAGGGCTGGATCTTGCTAGATCTTGCTGGATCCCTTGTGTGATGGTAGTATGGAAGACACAGAGAGATTATGTAACTGTATTTTTCAATACGGTTGACATAGCTTAAGGAAAAGGGTATCCCGGTGCGTAGAGCTAGGATGGTCGTCTCCAGGAAGTATCATTAGAGAAACTTGGTTATTGATCATTCTGTTGAGGAAATGCCACTCAACGAAAGTTCCTCTAAGAACTAGAAGTTCTATTCAGAACTACAGACGACACTCCCGTCGCCGGCTCTAAGGACTCGCTGAGGCAGTCCTGGAGCCATCCTTTTATACCTTTTAAATTACATATATCATGTAATAATCCTTGTGATCCATTTCAGGAATCTGGGCTCTTATTGCAGAAGCAATAAACTTCGAAGTTCTTTTCAGAATACGAAGTTAGTATTGTTTAATAAAGTCGCTGGGATTTCCTGGTGACTTTATTCTTTCAGTCCACGAGCATGGGTAATCAGGAGTAGGCTGCTTGCCGGCTGGCAACTGATACTCCTGTGTTCGGGCGAGAGATAGGGACGAATCTGTATATAGGAATAACATAGAAGTTGAGTAGGCGACTCTATGTTTAATTCCGCAGTTAGAAAACATAATATAAAGACGATCACATTGTAAATTTCTAAAAGAGTTTGGGTTACTCTCACAACGTAGTAAGGATCTGCTACTAGATGATCAATGGCCAATTTTGATTATTATTTTAGAGATGAGATGTTCAGTTACAATATCTTATTTATCTAAAAACGAAAACCACGCGTGTTTGAAATATAGTTTAAGTCCTCTCGCGTGCAAGTCGCGCGTATGCTTCGTAGACAAACCAATGTCTGACAAGTAATGCCATAATCTGATTCTTACTTTCAATCGCACCACACATTTGCCCTGTTTACCCACAACTGTGGTCACATGTCTGCTAGTGTGGTCAGCTTCACGTCGTTGTTGGTGAGGATGTGAAAGCTAATCCAATAAAACACGGCATGAATCGTGGTTCGGCAGGCGACCGGCGTTTTCGGCGTGGGATTTGAAACATTAGATATAGGATTAAGATTTTAGTAGTGCGTTAGAAGAAACCTTATGGTAATTCAGTAGTCATGATAAATGTTTTTATTAGCGACTTCTGGACAATAGACTGTTTTCAAAATTCTTGAAAGGCAAATATGGCCCTCGGAGGCCAAGATCCTCTTTGGGTCACTGAGCTGTCGTATAGTAATTAAATATTGGCCTAGGGTTTCTGATTTGTGATGCGATTTATCTATCGCTCTTACAGTGAAGGAAAATATTGTAAAGAATCTTCTGTTATAAAACTCATATGCGTCAACTAGAAGTTCGAGCTAGGGTGATCAGGCCTTAGCCGACGACGCCAGCTCAGTGTTTTTCAGCTTGCTACGTTCTAATCACATTTCACAAAAAGATTTTTTGTGTGTCTCCATCCGGATTTGAATCCAGAACTTTCGTAATAAGAATCGAATGCTTTGCTCGACATTGTAAAATTAATATTTATTAAATTTGAGTAATAAGGTTTGGAAGCCGTCCCAATAGACACGACTCGGTCGGTAGGATGATGAAGGTTATAGAATATTGACTTGTAAATAAAAATATTAGGTCCTTACATATGAAATTGGCGTTTTGTCGTACTGGCCACTTTGATCACAAATTTCTCCTATTTGGTTAGGAATTCGAAATTCAAATTTATACAGCTATTTCCACATGTAGTTGTGTTTCGTAAACCGTCATTCATTTGTTTTTTTACTTATCTTTTTTCTGTTTGCATCGCTCGATTTACAAAATGGAAAATTTGAAATATCGCGTTATTTACGAGTACGAGTTCCACCGTGGCACCAGTGCTGCGGAAACGGCTCGAAGGGTTAATGATGTGTATGGCGGTTGTGTCGCAAAAGAAAACACAGTGCGTTTTTGGTTCCAACGTTTTCGTTCTGAAAATTTCGACCTGCAAAACAAGCCCCGTGGACGGCCGGAGACCCAAGTTGATAATGAAGCATTGAAGGCTATTGTGGAAGCGGATCCATCGCAAACCACGTCCGAGTTAGCTGCAGGCTTCGGTGTTAGTGATAAAACTGTTTTAATCCACTTGAAGCAAATTGGGAAGATTAAAAAACTTGAAAGGTGGGTTCCTCACGAATTGAGTGAAGCAAACCGGCAAACGCGCGTCAACTGCTGCGTTACATTACTTGACCGGCACAATAACGAAGGGATTTTAAATCGAATCATTACCTGTGATGAAAAGTGGATTCTCTACGATAATCGGAAGCGCTCATCGCAATGGCTGGACCCTGGCAAGCCAGCCAAAGCCTGCTCCAAGCGAAAATTGACCAATAAAAAGTTACTTGTAAGCGTTTGGTGGACTAGCGCCGGTGTCGTTCATTACAGTTTTCTCAAATCTGGCCAGACGATTACGGCAGATGACTATTGTCAGCAATTGCAAACCATGATGGAAAAGCTAGCTGGTAAACAACCGAGGCTGGTCAATCGCTCTACGCCACTGCTGCTTCACGACAACGCTAGACCACACACTGCACAACAGACGGCTAGCAAATTAGAAGAGCTTCAATTGGAATGTCTAAGGCATCCACCGTACTCCCCGGACCTTGCTCCAACAGATTACCATTTTTTTCGAAATTTGGATAACTTCTTGCAAGGGAAAAAATTCAACTCAGATGGGGCAGTCCAAATCGCCTTCAAAGATTTTATTGATTCCCGTCCGAATGGTTTTTTTAGTAAAGGGATCAATGAACTACCTATGAGATGGCAAAAGTGCATAGATTACAATGGCTCATACTTTGATTAAATAAATATACTATATAAAAATTTTTCGACTTTTTGTTCCTCCCATACAAAACGCCAATTTCATATGTAAGGACCTAATAATTATTATTTATGATTATTTTAACTTAATTATTATCGTTGTTTTACGTTCACTTAAACTTTGAATCCCTATATTCTGTCTGTGTAGAAACAGGTAAAGTTGTGCCTTAGGTTAGGGTCAAAAGTCAAAAGTCAAAAGTCAAAAGTCAAATTTTTTTATTCGAATTAAGATTTTTACAAATCATTTTTCGACGTCAAAGCTATCATGGATGGCACGTTCACTACCAGTGTACGCCCTCTGTGGAGAAGAACGGCCAGAAGAAACTCCACAGGAATTGTATCTTTTGTACTTTTCTTTTAAATATATAAAGAATCATACATGAGTCATAATTACAATCTACTCCGTTGATTTGGAACAACAGTTGACCAGACGTTTTTATCATCTAAGTAATCATTTATCGTATAATAGGCCTTAGAACATAAAATAGTTTTAATTTTAGCTTTAAATTGGCTATCGGACAGATGTACTCTATAACATCTATTTCCTTGCACTAAAAGTATTTCTTGCCAAAATAAATATCACGTATGTACTAATATTGATGAATATAAATATTGTCTTTAATGTGCTATTGTGTTTTAGGTATGGAAGCGGCGTTGGTTTTCGTGGAGAACTGCGGACATGCCGGCAAGACTGTGGGTGAAGTGATGTCAGGAATCGTCGCGAAGAGCATCGCCGCCAGCAAGGCTAAGACAAAAGACCTGGCGCTACAGGTGAGATAAAAACATACAGCAGAAAAAGAGCTTGGTTAAAAATAAAAAACAAAACAAGGTGTTTCCTAAACCAGGACCGGACTACCTGTTGAAAAACCCCTTCAGTCGTTAGGGTTTAATTAAAATAAATATATGTTTATCAGATTCCTTGATAGGGTTACCCTGGTGGATTTGCAAACGTTATAATTATAGCGTAATAAGAGTACGAGGTATCGTTGATCAAAATCGTAAGGGTTCCGGTCCCTGTTTCTAAACAATGGTCGTGGTGATATAGTTGAATCAGTAAACCTTATAAGTAGCTACTAGTAGTTAGTAGTAGTATAAGTGCGGCATTTGTATTCGTAGAGAACTGTAGGCATGCTGCTGCCACCGGCCAGAACGTGGGCAAAGCCGAGGTCAAAGATAACTTGATAAAGAAGAAATAGTTCAGTTAATATATTAAGTTGATCTCTTGTCTGCGCTAAATACTTCTTCCATCTAATACACTTAATTGCAATAGAAGTTATAGCTTGTATTTTATTTAGAGACATAAATTTATGTTTTAAATGATGTAAGTTTCATTGCAACTTATGTCAAATTATTTTTTTACGGATCTGATCGCTAGTTCTACCAAAGTGGTGGGTGATAGAGTGGGCGCGGACTTGCAATTGCAGAAAATAATTTTCTAATTAGATAACTTTTTTTAGTGATGAATATCTTAGGTTATATCATAATAATGTGTTTCTTCTATAAGCTTCATTTTTTATATATTAAGAATGCTTCAAACGAGATTTAACCGTACCCAAACAAACCGCAATAATTTCTAAAAACGTCCTAATCCATCACTTTATTTAATGAAACTTCCAATTTGATTAAGCTGAGAAAACTGCCCTTATTTCCAGAGCGCCGTTATGGCTTGATAACGTCTGTACGTTATCAAGCGAAGCCAGTCAATTCGATAAGTCGCCCACTCACCCCTTTCTGGCCATTCCCCCCACGGCCTAGGTCAACTTTCTTTAAGTTCATTCGGTCGTAAAGTTAAAATTAGATCGTTAATTGATATGGTTTGTGTACCCACTACCCACGCATTTCGATCCAACAATCTTTAACTGTTGAGTACACTTTGAGATGATGCTGGGTGTTTATTTAGGAAAGTAGTTACGGTTGTCACTAAAAGCTTTTATCGGTATTCTTCTTTTTCATCGTGTGGGGTATTTAAGGTATTTGATTTTAGATATGGTTATACCAAGCATTAATATCATCCTGCGTCAGTTCCAGAAGAAGTGGATTTTTTCAAAAGCTAATAGAGTATTTGACTGTTCCTAAATTTACCATATTTTATGATATTATATAGATTAGTAGCAGACGATTCGGGATGAAATAAACAAAATCGGTTGGAAAATGTATTTACAGTGATTTTTTAAAGTTTCAATATGTCCGTCTCTTTTTAAAATGTTTTTTTTGTATGAAGATTACATGGCGCTAATTGCTTGTGATATCACAATCAAGTATGTGCCTTCTGTCTAATCTTGAATTTCAAACCTTTAAACTCGGTCAATTTTAAAGATAGAACAAAAATTATTTTAGTTTTCGATAGCAGAAATTAACAAGTTTGGATTTATAAAAGTAGTCAAATACCCTATTATGACTTTGTTGTAAAATCGTACACGAAAGTTAATGTTATATTTCTGACGTAAATTCTCTTCTGGACTGAGTTGTATGATATGAATTTATATTAGTTGGTGTTATTTGGGTAGGAAGGTACAGTATTTCAAGAAGTAAATGTACTAATGTAATAAATTTTAGATCTCAGTAAAACAATAGAAAGAGTCACTAGGGAGCCGCTCCTTGTAACGGATCATTGCCTCTATTTGTATTAAAATGTAGGCGCGACTTAACATTTCATTGCACTCAATAATTGTCTCCAATTTATCCTTGAAATTAGTAGAAACACATAATTATTACAGTATCTTCTGTATTCTTTATATACTTGTAGGCAAGTATAACTTTACAACAGATAGATTCTAATAAAGTCTAAATCTACAAAAGTGTAAATCTCTTATCTCTCAGCAGCCTCTTTTCACAAACAGTTTATAAAATTACTAGTACAAATTCGTGTCTTAATCTTCCTGGTGTTATTATTGGCTACGCAATGTACATGTACTTTGACTTGTAAGGTAGTTGTAATACTGTACTGACCCTAATACGTATAATAAATACAACGTCTACATACGGGCAATTAGGGTCCCAGGTTCAAAGTTTCTCATGTAGGTCACAGTCGGTCCACCTTAACAAATAAGGTACCTATAGAACTGCTATTTGTTATAAACGGTGTGATGCGTGTGATTTAACCTTATTTTGTATTTTAACAAGCCTGTGTAAACAGATTTAATATGATAATAATAAATTATTTATTTGCTTTCACAAAGGTAACTTTTACATTACTCAATAATAACTTAATGTGTTCATTTTTTATTTGTTAAAATATTCCCTTAAAGGGCGTTGCTTACCATTATGGCCTTACGGTGCAAACTTTACAACCTTTAAATTACTTCGTTGGCGTGTCCTCTCACCGTAAAGATGTCGAATAAATGTTGTACGAATATATTTTCGAAATTCGGAACATACTATTTCGCTAAAAGTCCAAACCATTCTCCACCAATGTAACAAATACTCCTAAACATAAATTTCTTTCTCAGATAACCCTAATGTACGTTGAAATCGAGAAACAAGAGATAGTAGTAGACGAGCTACAAAAAGGCATGGAGCATAAGAACCCGAAAGTTGTGGCAGCTTGTACGGCGGCTCTGAACGCGGCGCTCAAACAGTTCGGCAACAAAGTCATCGCCATCAAGCCCATAGTGAAGAAGATACCGGTGCTCCTTACTGCCAGGGACAAGGAAGTTAGGGATGAGATGAAGGCCTTGGTCGTTGAAATGCACAGGTAAGATGTTCTCCAAAATTTTCAGTACGTGTGTGACAGTTTTAGAGCAAAGGTTATACTTTATTTTAAAACTGATCTCTAAAATATTAATTGCTTGCTCTCTTCTACTCTATCTCTCTCGCATAAAGGATTAAAGTATAAACTACTACACTGGTCCACTAAGGTTGAAGAGTTGGTGGATTTTGTGCGAAGAAAGTCCAATTTCACCCTGAGGGTCGAACGGTTAGCATCGCGCCACAAAGTGAATTTTAGTTCGTTTGTGGTACGAGTGCCGACCCACCACCTGGAGACCTTCATGAAGGAGGACTTCTGGCCGCAGGGAGTCGTGTTTCGGAAGTTCCGGGGACGGCTGCCAGCTGACACGCGCTACACGTCGCTGACATCACGTGTTACCTAGTTATAGTTTTAATAAATATGTATGTTAGTTTTTAAGGTATTTATTATATGGGCCTCTGTTTACATATTAAGACCATTATGTAAATATTGCCTGAAATAAATGATTATTATTATAAACAATAACATACATATAAAAAAAGTTTTTATTTTACAATTCGATCAGACGACATTGAAAATTTTGGTGGCAAAAGATGTAATCGCTAGAATGAATGACGTCACAAGAGGAAGAGTACAACTCCAGCGCAAGTTTTTGGCTCATGTATGTTGTGTTTACGGATATGCTGCATTTTACCTAATTATTAATCGTGAAACGAGTGTAGCAGCACTTGGCGATAAGCCAGCGCTTGCGCCGATTTCAAGAATCTCTCCGTCCTTGACATTGAATTTTTTTTTTATTTGGCGTTACTAAACTGTTAGTGAATACCGTTTTTTTCTTACTGTTTGATAAGTTGAATATTTAAAGGCCTCAAAGCCTACAACTGCCATGGCGTCTTTCCTTTCAGACCAATCTCTATGACCTCAATAAATTTTTCGATCTGAAAATATTATTAAGTTTAAAATTTTCATAAATTACACCATAATTTCAAGTATGAATAATGAAATCCCTTTTCAGACATTTCTTTTTTTTGCATGTTGCCTGAATTGGAGATATCTTATGTTTCCTGTTCCTCCTAGATGGATCGGCGCAGCCATCGAGCCTCACATAGCGTCCCTGCAAGCAGTGATGCAGCAGGAACTGCGTGAGGCGTTCGGCAGCAGCGGCACCCCGCAACCCACGCGGTACCTGCGCTCACAGCAGCACAGGGTCAGAGAGGTGGCGCCCGACTGTGCTGATGGTAAGCAAGCATCATCATTATTATCCTGTGGGTTGTAAGTTGGATGACCTGCACGACAAACCCTAGTGTCAGAATGATGAGCCGCCAATGTCTTTCAATATGGCTCACGGTAAGCGATATTGCAGCAGGAGTTGGGGCGATAGATCTTCTCAAGCCGCAGGCAGTGAGCATCAAATCTGGATTCTCGAGTTTAGAATCAGCTCGCTTTGAGACGCGATGCGACGCGCTCTTTTATTTAAAGTTATCATCAATGTATTTTGTGACGTTTAAATCAGGCATGCATTGATAAACTGTAGCTAAAATAATAATGGATCATTCAGTGAATTTTGAGGACATTAATCGTGAATCGTGATGACTATTAAACCACCGGACAAACATCCTACTAATAAATAATATAAGTATGTATTTGTATGCATGTTTGTTACTCTTTCACGCAAAAACTACTGAACGGATTGGGATGAAATTTGGAATAGAGATAGTTTGTACCCTGGATTAACACATAGGATACTTTTTACGGGAAAAAGTCTTATTCCCACGGGAAAATCTTACACAACGCAAGCGTAGCCGCGGGCGGACCGCTAGTTTATAATATTAATCATTTATTAACAATGTTATTATGATGATGATTCCAGGTGTATGCGACGAAGACGAAGCTGAAACTGGCGCAGGTGATTCTGTTGACGTGGATCCTTATGAGCTGCTGGACCCGGTAGAAATACTGTCCAAACTGCCCAAAGACTTCTACGAGAAACTCGAGGCCAAGAAGTGGCAGGAGAGGAAGGAGGCTCTCGACGCGCTGGAGCATCTGCTGAAGACTGCGCCCAAGCTGGAGCCGGGGGATTATGCTGATCTGGTCAGGGCTTTGAAGAAGGTAAGAATTTTTGTCGGTTTTATGTCGAGTAATAGGGGATCGGAATGTTCCTAAATTTACCATATTTTATGAATTATTTTTAAAATATAAATTAGTAGCTGACGATTCGTGAAGAAAAAAACAGAATCAGTTGAAAAACGAATTTACAGTGATTTTTTAAAGTTTCAATATGCCTGTCTCTTTCCAAAACGTTTTTTGTATGGAGATTATATGGCGTTACTAACAAATGACGTCACAAGTGGGTATGTGCCTCTCTGTCTAATCTTGAATTTCAAACTTTTATAACTCGGTCAATTTTAAAGATAGAGCAAAAATTCTTTTAGTGTTCGATAGCAGAAACTAAGAAGTTTGGATTTATAAAATAAAAGTAGTCCGATCCCCTATTGCGATATTTTGCAATATAAAATTGAAATATGTATTTTTTTATGGCCATACGATAGTTATATGTGATAATAATGATAAGGCATTTTATTGCGTCTTATATTATAAGACATAATGGTGGTATAATGATCTTTTCTTAGGTACATTTTCTGTACCTAAGGAATCAGATTCTAATAATTTTCATCCATCAATTTTCAATATCACATTAAAATAGGTAGGAAAAGAGGTAAGGCTTATGCCCTGCAATGGGTAACAAAAAATAAGTTTATGTGGGCGAAATGTCTGCATTTTTACAAATAAAATTTTATATTATTCGATTAGCGTAGCTGCAATATTTCTATTCACCAGTGAATTTGTTATTCCAGGTGATATCCAAGGACGCGAACGTGATGCTAGTGGCGCTGGGCACGCGCCTGCTGGGCACGGTAGCGGGCGGGCTGCGGCACAAGTTCGCGCCCTACGCCACCGCCTGCCTGCAGGCCATCCTCGACAAGTTCAAGGAGAAGAAGACGGCGGTGGTCACGGCCCTGAGAGACGCCGCCGACGCCATCTATCCCAGCGTGAGTGCTCCTGAAAATTGCAGAATGAAAAAACTGTCATCATCAACAGCTCTCATATATGTCCCCACCGAGCGGCTCGAGCCTAAAGTAGTATTTAGTATGATACCCGACTGGTATCATAGTAAATTTCATGTGAGCACATAACAATTTTTTTTTTTCAATAAAATCCAATCATTTTGTGCTAGCACTCAAAGAGCTGTAAGCAGTCTTAAATTCTATCCTCAGCAGTAAAACAAACTTGAAATGGTATAAAAGTGCTTTGACAAATAAAATTATGCCTTTTTTATAGTTAAATGTTTTTAGATACTAATAATTGTGTGTGTTATTTTTTTACAGACAAACCTAGAAGCAATAATGGAAGACATGTTAGCGGCGTTCGACAATAAGAACCCGTCCATAAAGGCCGAGAGCGCCTCGTTCCTCGCTCGGGCACTGTGTATAACGCAGCCGGCTGCATTCAACAAGAAACTTATCAAAGCTTACGTCGCCGGGCTGTTGAAGCTACTGGAAAGCGCTGGTTAGTACTGTATAAATCACCTTGCAATATCAACCAAAAATCCAGCTATGCAAAGCTAGAGTTACTATAACCCTGTCATTTCATGTCAGCCTGTATTCAATGACTCATTAACCACAAAGAGGATGCTGTTATAAATTGACTTGGCTTAAAGTAAGTTGTAAGTCTTGATGAGCTGGCATTGCGAAATCACGGAGCATTGGGCAGCGTGAATGTGAGTAAACTGGGAATCTGGAGATCACGTCTATATTGAGTCGGTGACGTCCGGAAGACGGCACACAAATATAATAAACTCTTGATCTAAAACTCCGTATTTTCACAAGATAGTTTGAATTCGATGCGTGCAGACAGCTAGTACGCCTTGTATGCGGCTGTCAAGACGTATTGACGCAGCGGCGCAGGCGACGCTAAGCGCCGCAGACAAAGGAATGTTACAATATCGCGCGCGCCGCATATAAAATATTAAAATGATCCTGTATCCCCCAGACCCCACTGTGCGTGATGCCGCCGCGGATGCGCTGGGTACAGCCACCAAGCTCGTGGGGGAGAAAAACATCGCACCACACATCGGGAAGATTGATCCGCTCAAAGAACAAAAGATCAAGGAGTTCGCTGATAAGGTAACTATAAATAGGTAGGATAAGGATAGGCAGAATTACGCCTGTACTCAAATCGAATCAACGGCCCGTTACAATCCACTGCTGGACTATGAGCCTCCTCCACTTAAGTGGAGGGTTTTGCCATAATCTCCACGCTTGGCAGGCGGGTTGGAGATCGCAGATTAAAATGTTACTGTATCAGAGAGCGCTGCTGCCCGTTCCCTGTTCAATGTGTAGTCCCTAAGTCGCCTCTTACGACACGGGAAGAGTAGGGGTTGGTGACAAATGTATTCTACTCTGTCGTCACCACACGCCTGTACTAGTGTACTTTATTCAAGCATGGGCGAGATAAGGTGAACGCAAGATGCATTGAGCCGATCGTAGTAAAGAGTCCAATATAACGTGCACACTTCTAAACTCGCGCGAGCATGAAATACTAGCAGTTTCTTGTTTGGTGTTGTTCTATCACGGTCATTTTCAAATTTTTTGCACAAATATAGAAATTTCAGTTATTTTAAGTGTCCACCAGCTTTGAACTACTGTATCAACATATTTATATATGCGTTATATTCTTTTGTATACATACAGTTATTTGTTTACAAACTAATTGAAACCAATCATTCATGTATTAATAATGTAAATTAATATTTATAAGCTTTTAATAAAATGTTGTAAAATTTTGTCCATACAAATTGTCCATGTCCTACCCTTGCCACTACAAATTGAAAGTAAGCAATGTGTTTTACCCAGATCTTACTACATATGCTTATTTAATTGGAAAAAAACATTTAAAAAGTTTTGTCCCAAAAATACGAAGACATTTAGTGACGCACATTTACTGACACGATTTTGTTAGTAGAATAAATGCAGTGTAGTACTTTTTTATTTCAATGAAATGGCAACACTGCACGTCATTATATCCCAAGGACGTTATACATAGAGCAGGACTGAGTACTCGCAGCCTAAAAGCGAGCCGAGCAAGATGTGTAATACACAGGCTTTGTGTCCCTTTCTAATGGGGTGACCACAATATTTTTGTTACGTGGGTCACGGGATGGGACCTATAGATTGAATTTAGTTGATTCAAACTTTCAACGTGTCGGTCAGGGTCAATCGACCCTTTTAGCGATTTAGCGATTGTCTCGTCAGATATAGGAAAATGAGACACATTCAATATTTTTTAGTTGAGAGATCGACGGCGGTCTTGTGATACTTTATGAATTAAGTCTGTTTTTATCTCGGAGACAAGTTGGCAGATGCTGTTCACAATTTAAGTTTACAAATCATATCACTTGGTTTGATTGTGCTGCGTTAATACCTACTATAGGTACCGTTTTGTTTAATCGTTTTTAGACGATTAGTTCAACGTTAGCCCAGGTAAAATGTCAGTTTAGTTTTTGTTTTTTTTCTTCACTTTTCGGAAATCTGTATTAGAAATAAAAGCAATAATAAGTCATGGCATATGCAAATACACTGGGAAAAGAGACCTTTTTTACCTACATTCGATTAATAACAGACACAACAGAACCAACTAATCCCGCATCGCATGGTTACCCTATTAAACAAAACAACTAGACGAGAATAAATCCAAGCCCAAGCAAGCTACCAACCACGCCATGTCACATCAATCAAAGTGTTGACATAGTAGGTAGTAAAAAATACTCCCAAATGTTCTAAGTAATGAGAGAATTACTATATTAAGAGGTAAGTTACAAAATAAATACCCAATTAAATAAGAACTTTGTTTATACTAATAAGTTAACCCTTTAAGACAGTATAATAAATTGAATAATTGTCTGAAATCATTACTACCACTTTCTACCAACTATCACGTTTCTATCGCATGGCAACCTTTAGAAAGGGACAAACGGCCTGCATTCTAGCTATTTCACTCGGCTCGTTTTGCCTGTGTCAATGTTGGTTGCCAAAATTGAGTCTTAATACAATACGTTAAGGTGTGTTTTTGTGATTTAATATTTTAGTAGTACTCAGTCCTGCTCTATGTATAACGTCCTTGTTCTATCCGAAGACTACAGTATGCCATCTTCTTTGTGAGTGTCACGACAAAGATTTTTAGCTGGTGATTTAGTGCTTTGAAAATTAATTTTCTACTTCCTGACGACATTGCACCGTATAAAAATGAGTAATTTTTAACTGATATTAAATACTACGCTAATCAATCTATAAACAGCATAATACAAGTAAGTTTTCGTGATAAAACGTACAACTCTAAGAATTATTAACATGCAACCTTGTCATAGATTTTCCTTTCGATTACTGACGTCAGTAAATGGAACTATTACTGTAAAGGTTAGTACACAGTTGTAGTTCCATTTACTAACGTCAGTATTTACTGAAATTTTTCAGTAAAAAATAGTATTATACCATTATTACCCCAACGTAAAACGAAATGTTGAAAAAAGGTGCAACTATCGGTCTTTTCAATCCTAAGTGACCAAAACGTAAATGCTTGTTTTGATTATTTATTTTCATTCATTTTATTACCATTATGCATCTGCCCTATTTTTTCCATTTACTGACTTTATTGACAATTCCAATTACTCACTTTTTAGTGACGATACAAAAAAATTGAAAATGACCGATCACATAGCCAGTTCCCTGTTTTAAGCACAGTTATTATTAATGTAATATTAGTCCACATGAGATCAAATAGCCTATCATTTAATTAGTTAATTTCGTTCGAAGCGTCGTCATTCGTTCACATATAAAAAAAAAATAGACATCTTAGATATTCACAACTTATAATAAAATATTACAAATATTACAGGCTGAAATTAAAGTGAAGATAGCGGCGCCGAAGAAGGAAGCGGCCAAGCCGAAGCCCTCCGCCGCCACCGCCGCGCCGACCGCTAAGGGCGACACCAAGCCTGCAGCTAAAGCTGTCAAACGGCCTACCACTAGTGAGATTAATATCTTATTTATTCATTTATTAATAATAGGAAGACCAACAGCTAAAGTTAACTTAATATTAAATACAGTAGTACCAAAAAGCCATTTACAGGTCTCCACATGTAGGTACCAGAACATAAAAAAACACATAAGGTCATACACTCATGGGCCTGAATGCTATAGCTTACAAACAGATTGTTCAGTTAAAAAAAAATTGTCTATTTAGCAGACACCTCGCCGAATCGGAACCAGTATTAAACAGGTCCAGGTCAAATTCTTGGCACAATTTATTAAAATTACTGCTTGCACGCAAAAGAAATGAATTTTGACGGTAGTTCGTAGTTATATCATCATCATCAAAAGCCCGTTACAGTCCACTGCTGGACTATGAGCCTCCTCCACTTAAGTGTTTGGTTTTGCCATAATCTCCACGCTTGGCAGGCGGGTTGGAGATCGCAGATTAAAAGGTTACTGTATCAGATAGCGCTGCTGCCCGTTCCCTGTTCAATGTGTAGTCCCTAAGTCGCCTCTTACGACACCCACGGGAAGAGTAGGGGTTGGTGACAAATGTATTCTACTCTGCCGTCACCACACGACGTCGTAGTTATATCGTCAAGTATAAAAGAAGATAGACTTATCTCCATTTAAGTTATTTCTGATAAAGAAGATCTGTCTGTTCTGTCTGTTGTGTCAAGGTTTGTTGTCGACCTTACAACCGTCACGATGAAAGTTTATACAATTTTGGTTTTGTATAACTCTGTAATTCTGTATAGGCTTATACCTTAACAGGTGAATAATTGCCAAATCTTCTATATAATAAAAATGAATTGCGGTTCGTTAGTCTCGCTAAAACTCGAGAACGGCTGAACCGATTGGGCTAATTTTAGTCATGAAATATTCGTGGAAGTCCAGGGAAGGTTTAAACGGTAAAAAGTGGTAGGGTAGGTGTGGGTTAGGTGTAGGGAAAAATGGCAGGACAACGTCTGCCGGGTCAGCTAGTAATGTATAAAGCAAGCCCTTTCGGTTAGTATAAAACATTGTTATTGAACGACACTGAAATCTAATCATCAATCAGTTGTCGACCTTACAACATACACAATGAAGAAGATTACTAATTAAATAGATGTTTTAATGAAAGATTTTTTATTTTTATTTGCCCTGTAAGCGGTTAAAGCACCTTTATTCGTTACCGAATTACTGTCAGCGGACGAAACCCGTATGGGTATTTTTTTTTTTGTAATCTGACGGCGCTGAAAGTTTGGTTCGGAATGCATTCCTAGTTATAGACCAAAACCTCTCATATTATTATTATCGCTATGTTTTATTTTTTCTAGCTGTAGTGAAGAAGGCAGCGACCAGTAAGAAGACCGCGGGGCGCGCCGCGCTCAGCCCGCCGCGCGAGCAGGAGATCTCGCAGGAGGAAGTGGACGCCAAGGCCGAGCAGCTGTTCCCCTCTGACGTCATACAGGGTCCGTACTGACGGGGTTGTGGAGACATGCCATGTCATCGAATTAGTATTCGTATCATAGCGAACATAGCCAACGACCGGGTTGCCAAAAAACTGCAGAGTATTTGAAGTTTTTTTTTATTTCCCGCCATTGTCTGCGCAGTGCTATATTATATATTTAATTTGGCTGTTATTTAAAAATAACACATACAGTATAGACGTCGGTAAGAGACGGCAGCACTATACCCAGATGTAGGCATTAGCAATGTTTGTCGTAATAACAGAGTAAATCTAAAATTAAACTGCTCTGTTTCTTTTATATAAACATAAGATCTAAAAAAATGAACTCATATTAAAAAAAACGAAATGTTCCAGGTCTAACAGACGGCAACTGGAAGACTCGTCTGCAGTCGGCGCAGTCGTTCCACTCCACCGTGCAGACGCTGAGCAGCGCCGACGTGACGGCGCAGGTTCTATACCGCGTGCTGAACAAGAAGCCGGGGCTCAAGGACACCAACGTGCAGGTGCTGAAGGCCAGGCTCGAGGCGACCAAGTACATCTCGGAGAACTTCCCGGTGTCCACGTGAGTATATACATCTATCTAGTCCAATTAAACTCGCTACTGGGTATAGGCCCATTCTTTATTGCGCCTTGCGCCATATTTCATACCTTACGTATGTAAATTCATTATAGTCTCTTTACGAAAGTGTTTAGCAAGTAACATTAGTTACTATATTAGAAAATAATTACATCTTCCACTTAAATCGGAAAATGGGCGCGCTCGGTGGCACGTACCTAAGTCTGTGAAAAAGAACGTTCATAGAAAACTATAGGAATATTAAAGTTTTTTTTTTGTATTGTGTTTTATTCAAGTCAGTGTTCGCTATTATGCACTAGTCAGTTTGGTAGAAAAAATAATGTATTGTCCTTTAGATCCAAGTAAAACAATCTGTTTGTCATGCCATCTATTTCTTATATTTATCCTTCAAATAGTCGGCTATACACTTATACCTATCCTTTCAGTACGGCAGCAGACTTCGTCCTCCAAGACATAGTAGCGAAACTGGGCGAGACATCATGCTCGGCGGTGTCGGCCGAGTGTCTGACGGCACTGGCCGACAGCTGCGGGCTGGAACACGTGCTCACCGAAGGCCTGAGCTACGCCATGGACACACAGAAGAACCCCAAAGTGCAGGCCGAGATGTTCAACTGGACCACCAACGCTATCAAAGAATTCGGGTTCACGTGAGTAGAAAAAACGTGTGTCATACTCACAGATCTCCACTAGTCTTCCCTCATCAATTTCATGGGGTTTGTAAGGTTGATGACAGTTTTCACAAATCCCAGGTGTATGGTGTCATAGCTATGTCAGTGACCTTAAGCGGCTTATTAACATTCACAGCAGGGTGAGGTCGGTTGTCGACTTTACAGTACCCAATTTTTCTTGTCAAGTAGTAAATTTTTCTTGTTCATACAAGAAAAATTGACTTTTGAAAGCAACTGCTTAAATATATTTTTATATCTAAAAGTAATAGAAGTGGTTACACAAGGTCAATAAACGATGACGACTGTAAAACACTAACATAAATTGATTGATTACTATTATAAGCTCTCGATATATTAACACAATATATTTCTCTCCACAGAATGAGCCCCAAAGCCGTGATATCTCACGCGAAGAAGGCGCTAACGGCCACGAACCCCACCGTGCGCACCTCCTGCGTCGCGTTCCTCGGGACCCTGTCTCTGTACGTGGGTCCGTCGCTCATCAACCACTTCGACAGCGAGAAGGCGGCCACCAAACAGCTGATCAGCTTGGAGCTGGACAAACACGCCAATAGTTCTCCGCCTACGCCTACTAGGCAGATGGGAACTGTAAGCAAGGTGAGAGAGAATTCAATTTATTTTAAGAGTTATTAAACAACATATGAAAATTTCTATAAGGAACCTTAGAAACGCTTCTTCAGTTGGAATGTGTTGGACTAAATTCTTGAATTGAAAACCTTTGTCCTTTGTTTTTTGTGTTGTTTTTTAACCTTTGTCCATTTAATAATTTACTCCAATCCAGATTATAGTTGATTAAATAATTTATATGTTCATCACAAAGCGAAACAGTACCCATGACCCTTTTTATATATATTAACGGGTTAAAATGTGTGAAAATTGCGGGAGTTTAAAATGTTACCCATGACCCTTATTTTATTGTAATGTCTTATATTCTGAGTGACTTCTGATTATTTTATGTTGGAGTCTCGTGGCCAATGTCACGACTCAATAATTATACGTTTACAAAACGAATCGCTTTCCATTGCTGCCACTATTCGATAAGAAATTATGTGTTACTGTTTTATTGTAAAACTTTTTTAAATTTCCAGTCTGCAAGCAAAGGGTCCGTGGGCGATGACATCGAAGAATGTTACGAAGAACCCGCCGAAGAGGAAGTAGCGGCGGCGGCGGACGACTCCAAACCCAAGACAGACATCGCGCCGCTCATCACTGATGCGCTGGTCGCGGAGATGAACGATAAGAACTGGAAGGTAACGCCTCACCATCATCATCAACAGATCATAATGCCTAATCTGATAAACTTTCACATTTATTCCTTTTCCGGAGAGAGCATTAGACCTCCTTCTTCCACTTGCTATGATCAGGACATGCCTACCTTTGATCCGCATTCATCAATTACTTAAACACGAAGCAAGATACAATATATACAGTCGTTGAGTTGCTTCGGGGCGAAATAATACACAACTTGCTAATTAAAAATTTTATCACGTTATATAAGCCCCACTTAAGCTTTTTTTTCCCTCAAGTATTTTCATATTTTTATTCAGCTTACATTTTTAATAGTTTTCAGCCTTTTCCTGCAGGTCTGAGATGCGCACGAAGACGAAAAGTCTCTACGCTCATTTCTATACTTAGGAAGAATAGAGAGCCAAGTCTACGTGGGCTAACATGCCAATTGAAGACAAAAATAGAGAAACTTGTCTTTTTTATTCTTTTGTCTTCTATCCCTAACATGCGCACTCAATATTTGTCTCAGAGGAACAAAAGACGATCGCTATTTTTGTACTTTATACGCATAAAATAAGTGAAGTGCATCTTAATTTTCGTGTACCTATGCAGCGCGAGATGAAAGAGAGTAAAAATGATACAAATCTACAAGGTGGCGGCAGCGCGCTAGTATGTGATATTGGCGGAATTGTGGCTACACAAAAGCCAAGCCACAAAAATAAAAATGTCATTGCGAATTACCGGGAATACATACTTTTATTGATTTAGTATTATTATTAAGAGTTGTGTGTATTGTGAATAATTGTGTATAATTGTGTAAGGAGTTATTGTGTAAATTACTTACACTTTCAAAGTAATTTAAGTGAATTGTAATTGTCTATTCTTCGAAGACTTCCGAGTCTCAAAAGAGAAGACAAATTTTCTCTTCTCTTCCGAGAGTTTTGTCTACAAACTGTGCGCATCTTAGGCCTGCAGATCATCTATTTTCCGTTTAAAACTTACCTAACACTATTTGTTACAGGTCCGCAACGAAGCCCTAGACAAAGTTAAAGCCATAATCACGAACTCTGCTCCCATCAAGTCGTCGCTAGGCGAATTGCCAGCGGCTTTAGCTTGTCGCCTCGTGGACTCCAACTCCAAACTAGCGCAGTTGTCGCTGAACATCTGCGAGGCACTAGCGGCGGCCATGGGCCCGCGCAGCAAGCACCACGTGAGGACGTTCTTCCCGATCTTCTTTCAAGGTCAGTCCTCTACAGGAACCTACGGATATCTTATGTCATAAGTGTTTTTCGTCAGACTATTGAAATCTGACCAAGGACATAAAAGAGTGGACGTGATCAGATCAATCTAACAATGCGATCTGACCATGGATACAGAACGGTGCCATGGTGACTCCCAAATGTCAGGAATACTGATTTTATTTAGTAATTTTCATTTACAGCACTAGTGCAATTTCTCTTTTTCTTTGTTTATAATATCGTCAGCTAAGATAATTTGTAGACAGTTATTTCGAATTTAAAACTATGAACTTGAAAAAATAATATGGAATAGTACATCTTTGTTTTCTTTCGTCATATTGTTGACTTACCTGTTTTCTCCCAAGTATATTGAAAGACATCCCGTTTTTACTTACCACATTTGTATTACATCTTGATCTCTATAAATTTTAGTAACAATTTACTTTGAAAGAAACGTGACTATATTACATTCCAATTTATCCTTCTACCCCCAGCGCTAGGCGACAGCAAACAATGGATCCGTTCGGCGGCAGTATCGTGTATAGAAACCTGGTGCCGCTGCGCCGGCGCCGCCGCACCCTTTGAAGGGGAGATGGTGTTCGACGCACTAAAAGCCGGCTCGCCTACACTGCGCGCTTCATTGCTGGCCTGGATCGTCGATCACCTGCCCAATGGTAACGAAGCTAGCTTTGGATAACAGTTTATATACGTCTATAGAGATTAGGGGCTTAAGCCTATGTAGGAAAAAATCGGTCAGGACCAATGATATTATATACAGACAGAGGTAGATACGCCACCAACGCACCAAACGCGTGCCGTGAATTGGTCCTAATTGTGACCATTGCAGTCAGTCGAGCTGTGACCTGTCATTGAGAGCGCGCGTATCGACTACGTACTAAAAAATTGTTAAAATGCCTTCCTGTGTATTTCGTAACTATAAAAATTACGACCAAAAAGGCAAAGAAAGATAAAGGGATCTCATATCACAGGTAAGTGTATAAAAATATGAAAGTTTTAAGTAGATTAATCTATAATTTATAATTTTAATGAATCAAAACTTATTTCCTAATGATAAAAGAGATAGAACATTGTTTCAATCACATGTGTGACAAAGATAGCTCATACGCTAAGGTCATAGATTATGATCAAGTACGCATACAGTAGGTACAAAATAGGTAGGCAAGAAATTGTCAGTGTGACCATAGTAGAAAGTGTAACAATGAGATTTTTATGAATGTAGGCTGAATTATTCTGTTTCTATGAAGTAAATTATTGTTCCGTAGATTTCCTACCGATGATGTTAGTCTACAAGATTGGATAACTATCAATTCATTCATGCTACTTGAAATAGTGTCGGTTCTAAGTATTTCTACTTGTCGCTTAAACTATGACAGAGCGACATTTTCGTGGCTGTACTGATTACAAATAGCTGTCTCTTTCACTCTTACGCTTTGCCTATTTCCTGTCGCATTTATAGCGTGTGTTTCGATATACAATGTTATGGTATGTATATGTGTCGCGGAATAATTATTTTGCGCGTGCAGTATGATCGTAACGTATCTTTCTTAAAATATCATTGTTCAGGACGTTATCGATCACTAAGCTGTTCCTTCGGCATGAAAATTACATGAAGAAATCTACATCGTGCTAATTTAGAGTTGATGATCATGATCTACGTAATTTATAAATTGAAATAGGCTCCGAAACGTGCGAATTTCACACTGTGTGATAGCCTTTTTTCTTCTCCTTCAAATCTCATGAGTGTAAGTAAAAAGACTGTTGTCTAGTAATAGCTCTACGCGTTTAAGAACGAACTTTTGAGTTAATTTCGCGACCTCAAAATGAAGATCTTTATCTATCCCGCAGTGCCAACGAAGTCGTTCTCCAAGGAAGAGCTAGTCGTATGCCTGCCGCTACTATACTCGTGTGTGGAGGACCGCGCGGTAGATGTTCGCAAGGCGGCCAATGACGCCGTGCTGCCTTTCATGCTGCACCTCGGCTACGAACAGATGCACAAACAACTTGACAAACTCAAGGTAAACTCACAGAACAGATGCACAAACAACTCAACAAACTCAAGGTATACTCACAGAACAGATGCACAAACAACTCGACAAACTCAAGGTATACTCACAGAACAGATGCACAAACAACTCGACAAACTCAAGGTACACTCACAAAACAGATGCACAAACAACTCGACAAACTCAAGGTATACTCACAGAACAGATGCACAAACAACTCAACAAACTCAAGGTACACTCACAGAACAGATGCACAAACAACTCGACAAACTCAAGGTATACTCACAAAACAGATGCATAAACAACTCGACAAACTCAAGGTAAACTCACAGAACAGATGCACAAACAACTCGACAAACTCAAGGTAAACTCACAGAACAGATGCACAAACAACTCAACAAACTCAAGGTACACTCACAAAACAGATGCATAAACAACTCGACAAACTCAAGGTAAACTCACAGAACAGATGCACAAACAACTCAACAAACTCAAGGTACACTCACAAAACATATGCATAAACAACTCGACAAACTCAAGGTATACTCACAGAACAGATGCACAAACAACTCGACAAACTCAAGGTAAACTCACAGAACAGATGCACAAACAACTCGACAAACTCAAGGTAAACTCACAGAACAGATGCACAAACAACTCAACAAACTCAAGGTACACTCACAAAACAGATGCATAAACAACTCGACAAACTCAAGGTACACTCACAGAACAGATGCACAAACAACTCGACAAACTCAAGGTATACTCACAAAACAGATGCATAAACAACTCGACAAACTCAAGGTATACTCACAAAACAGATGCATAAACAACTCGACAAACTCAAGGTAAACTCACAGAACAGATGCACAAACAACTCAACAAACTCAAGGTAAACTCACAGAACAGATGCACAAACAACTCAACAAACTCAAGGTACACTCACAAAACAGATGCACAAACAACTCGACAAACTCAAGGTATACTCACAAAACAGATGCATAAACAACTCGACAAACTCAAGGTAAACTCACAGAACAGATGCACAAACAACTCAACAAACTCAAGGTACACTCACAAAACAGATGCACAAACAACTCGACAAACTCAAGGTATACTCACAGAACAGATGCACAAACAACTCAACAAACTCAAGGTACACTCACATAACAGATGCATAAACAACTCGACAAACTCAAGGTAAACTCACAGAACAGATGCACAAACAACTCAACAAACTCAAGGTAAACTCACAGAACAGATGCACAAACAACTCAACAAATTCAAGGTACACTCACAAAACAGATGCACAAACAACTCGACAAACTCAAGGTATACTCACAAAACAGATGCATAAACAACTCGACAAACTCAAGGTAAACTCACAGAACAGATGCACAAACAACTCAACAAACTCAAGGTACACTCACAAAACAGATGCACAAACAACTCGACAAACTCAAGGTATACTCACAGAACAGATGCACAAAAAACTCAACAAACTCAAGGTACACTCACAAAACAGATGCATAAACAACTCGACAAACTCAAGGTAAACTCACAGAACAGATGCACAAACAACTCAACAAACTCAAGGTACACTCACAAAACAGATGCACAAACAACTCGACAAACTCAAGGTATACTCACAGAACAGATGCACAAACAACTCAACAAACTCAAGGTACACTCACAAAACAGATGCATAAACAACTCGACAAACTCAAGGTAAACTCACAGAACAGATGCACAAACAACTCAACAAACTCAAGGTACACTCACAGAACAGATGCACAAACAACTCGACAAACTCAAGGTATACTCACAGAACAGATGCACAAACAACTTGACAAACTCAAGGTAAACTCACAGAACAGATGCACAAACAACTCAACAAACTCAAGGTACACTCACAAAACAGATGCACAAACAACTCGACAAACTCAAGGTATACTCACAGAACAGATGCACAAACAACTCGACAAACTCAAGGTATACTCACAGAACAGATGCACAAACAACTCAACAAACTCAAGGTACACTCACAAAACAGATGCACAAACAACTCGACAAACTCAAGGTATACTCACAGAACAGATGCACAAACAACTTGACAAACTCAAGGTAAACTCACAGAACAGATGCACAAACAACTCAACAAATTCAAGGTACACTCACAAAACAGATGCATAAACAACTCGACAAACTCAAGGTACACTCACAAAACAGATGCATAAATAACTCGACAAACTCAAGGTACACTGACAGAACAGATGAACAAACAACTCAACAAACTCAAGGTACACTCACAGAACAGATGCACAAACAACTCAACAAACTCAAGGTACACTCACAAAACAGATGCACAAACAACTCGACAAACTCAAGGTATACTCACAGAACAGATGCACAAACAACTTGACAAACTCAAGGTAAACTCACAGAACAGATGCACAAACAACTCAACAAATTCAAGGTACACTCACAAAACAGATGCATAAACAACTCGACAAACTCAAGGTACACTCACAAAACAGATGCATAAACAACTCGACAAACTCAAGGTACACTGACAGAACAGATGAACAAACAACTCAACAAACTCAAGGTACACTCACAAAACAGATGCATAAACAACTCGACAAATTCAAGGTACACTCACAAAACAGATGCACAAACAACTCGACAAACTCAAGGTATACTCACAAAACAGATGCATAAACAACTCGACAAACTCAAGGTAAACTCACAGAACAGATGCACAAACAACTCGACAAACTCAAGGTAAACTCACAGAACAGATGCACAAACAACTCAACAAACTCAAGGTACACTCACAAAACAGATGCATAAACAACTCTACAAACTCAAGGTAAACTCACAGAACAGATGCACAAACAACTCAACAAACTCAAGGTACACTCACAGAACAGATGCACAAACAACTCGACAAACTCAAGGTATACTCACAGAACAGATGCACAAACAACTTGACAAACTCAAGGTAAACTCACAGAACAGATGCACAAACAACTCAACAAACTCAAGGTACACTCACAGAACAGATGCACAAACAACTCGACAAACTCAAGGTATACTCACAGAACAGATGCACAAACAACTTGACAAACTCAAGGTATACTCACAAAACAGATGCACAAACAACTCGACAAATTCAAGGTACACTCACAAAACAGATGCACAAACAACTCGACAAACTCAAGGTATACTCACAAAACAGATGCATAAACAACTCGACAAACTCAAGGTAAACTCACAGAACAGATGCACAAACAACTCGACAAACTCAAGGTAAACTCACAGAACAGATGCACAAACAACTCAACAAATTCAAGGTACACTCACAAAACAGATGCACAAACAACTCGACAAACTCAAGGTATACTCACAAAACAGATGCATAAACAACTCGACAAACTCAAGGTAAACTCACAGAACAGATGCACAAACAACTCAACAAACTCAAGGTACACTCACAAAACAGATGCACAAACAACTCGACAAACTCAAGGTATACTCACAGAACAGATGCACAAACAACTCAAAAAACTCAAGGTAAACTCACAGAACAGATGCACAAACAACTCAACAAATTCAAGGTACACTCACAAAACAGATGCACAAACAACTCGACAAACTCAAGGTATACTCACAAAACAGATGCATAAACAACTCGACAAACTCAAGGTAAACTCACAGAACAGATGCACAAACAACTCGACAAACTCAAGGTAAACTCACAGAACAGATGCACAAACAACTCAACAAATTCAAGGTACACTCACAAAACAGATGCACAAACAACTCGACAAACTCAAGGTATACTCACAAAACAGATGCATAAACAACTCGACAAACTCAAGGTAAACTCACAGAACAGATGCACAAACAACTCAACAAACTCAAGGTACACTCACAAAACAGATGCACAAACAACTCGACAAACTCAAGGTATACTCACAGAACAGATGCACAAACAACTCAACAAACTCAAGGTACACTCACAAAACAGATGCATAAACAACTCGACAAACTCAAGGTAAACTCACAGAACAGATGCACAAACAACTCAACAAACTCAAGGTACACTCACAGAACAGATGCACAAACAACTCGACAAACTCAAGGTATACTCACAGAACAGATGCACAAACAACTTGACAAACTCAAGGTATACTCACAAAACAGATGCACAAACAACTCGACAAATTCAAGGTAAACTCACAGAACAGATGCACAAACAACTCAACAAACTCAAGGTATACTCACAAAACAGATGCACAAACAACTCGACAAACTCAAGGTATACTCACAAAACAGATGCACAAACAACTCAACAAACTCAAGGTAAACTCACAAAACAGATGCATAAACAACTCGACAAACTCAAGGTACACTGACAGAACAGATGAACAAACAACTCAACAAACTCAAGGTACACTCACAGAACGCACAAACAACTCGACAATCTCAAAGTACACTCACAGAACAGATGCACAAACAACTTGACAAACTCAAGGTATACTCACAAAACAGATGCACAAACAACTCGACAAACTCAAGGTATACTCACAGAACAGATGCACAAACAACTTGACAAACTCAAGGTAAACTCACAGAACAGATGCACAAACAACTCAACAAATTCAAGGTACACTCACAAAACAGATGCATAAACAACTCGACAAACTCAAGGTAAACTCACAAAACAGATGCATAAACAACTCGACAAACTCAAGGTACACTGACAGAACAGATGAACAAACAACTCAACAAACTCAAGGTACACTCACAGAACGCACAAACAACTCGACAATCTCAAAGTACACTCACAGAACAGATGCACAAACAACTCGACAAACTCAATTTACACTGGCACAATGAATTATCTGAAACCGGAATTCGTCAATCAAAACTACATAACACCGTAGCATAACACCTAGGTTTTTTAAAACACATCATGATTCTGCACTGCTCAAATCAACGAAATGAACTGATGCTGAGAGGGAGTGTACACACGATACAACGCACAGTTTGAACTAAGATTTTACAGTTCTTAAACGCGGAGTGCCAATACTTAAACTTAAAACAAATATGTAAAGATTATTTGGTCCCTATTTATAAGCAAATACACCAAGGTGTTTTGTCGTGTTTGAGTTAAAACAGCTATGAGATTATGCTAGCCATGGTTGAGTGCAATTAACACAACAACAACTCATATACACGTCCCCACCGAGAGGCTCGAGCTTACCCTGAATTAGGGCGATTAGGTCTTCGTTGACCATGCTGGCCCAGTGCGAGTAGGTAGACCTTAGACACACCCTTTGAATTTCTTCGCATTTAACACAATTTGTTTAAATTCTGTAGATTATGCCAAAGTGTAAACCGTTGTCTTTCTACGCATTTAATTTTACTGAAAAGTCAAATAATATTTTGATAAGTAACGAATTCATACTCCTTTGCAGCCAGGTTCGAAGTCCGTGATCCTGGCAGCACTAGACAAGGCTCGGCCAAGCCTGCCCGTACAGCCACTCCCGCCCAGCAAGAAGAAGGAGGATAGCAAGGGAGTGAAGACCGGTGGAGCGCTCAAGAAAGAAAGCGACAAGAAGGTCGTACCGGCTGGGAAGAAGGTTAGTGTATTAATCAGAAATCAGAAACACCGTGGCCGAGTGGTCGAGATTTCGACGCCCGTTACGGAGGTTCCGGGTTCGATTCCCAGTGGGGACACTGTCAAGCAAAAATCTCTTTGTGAGACTTTCCCCAGTTTGGTTAGGACATTGCAGGCTGAATTACCTGATTGTCCGAAAAGAAAGATGATCCCGTGCTTCGGAAGGCACGTTAAGCCGTTGGTCCCGGCTACTATCTAGTCGTTACACGAGATAAGTCAGTGGCCTTTGGCGGCTCTATAACACTGACTGTCGCAACGTTATCTATTTAACCATAATATGTGCAACAATATGTAACCCGATGAGCGTTTAATAATAGAAATTGGAAGATTCTAAGTCAGTAAAAGTATTGAGTAGGTCACAAGATACAATCTACCGACCGTCCAAGGCGCATGAATTTGCTAGGGGTCTGAGAGCCATAATCTATGGAACGAGCAATGGTGGTAGCTCGTCTTAATCTCTGCACGGAAGCCAGGATATCCTAGTCTGGTGAGCAACCTAGACCTAGTCTAGGCACCATTACACTCACCCCTTCCGTTCGGGGACCGTAGAGCCGCCTATTACTTTAACTAGGGGGGCTGTTGCCGTTATCCTGACCCAAGCCTCGCACTTTGAACTCTCACACCCACCAGAACTGCCAACAGTCCTTTTCTACAGATAGCACGTCTGCTATCCCCATGGGCAACCAGGAGAGTTCACTAGGTCCATGCTCTACGGTCGCTGTCACCTTGTACCATCCCCATAATGGTACGAGCTAGATATTTCGATCTTCGACCAGCAGATTACATCTCATGACCTTCTCTCTACATATTTCCTTAACTAAGCCATCAGGGACTTACCAGAGGAATTCTCTTACTAAGGGCAGCTTACACCAATCCACCACGTGTCCAAACACGTGTCCTGTCCCATTTTCTCTTCCCTCCAATGTTTTTATGACAACCCTCGTCTAGTTCTACAAAAAAAACTAAAAGATTCTCTTTGACGGTTGCTAACCAAAAAACACGAATCTGATTGCCAGTATAAAAAATACTCACCACTATTGGTAAAAACATCAAAGTTCGCGGCAATCCGCGACACTCCGGAGGGCCAAAGCAAGTTACAGTAAAGCGGCAAGCTGCCGCGTCCATTCAGCAATTTTTTCTCTTGCCCGAATGGCAGCATCCCTTCTCAATCTGGATTCCTCTATTTGACCAGATGGATCAACTACTGTCTCTTGAGACTGTTCCTCAGCTTCATCTGTACTAGAGGGCAACTGTGGAGCTTCTAACTCTACCGGTTCTGCAGGCAACATTGCATCATCTGTTGGGACCTTTGCTAGTACCTCTTGGATTTCCATGTTTTCATCTTGAATACTTTGTGACTGGTCAGTCACTTCCTTCAAAGTTTGAATTAGGGGGGTAGGATATTCGCTTTGTCCTCTCTCGCTAGAGTCAGAATATACTGGCGGAAAAACCGGCTGTTCTTCTTGACCATATTGCTGTGTTGTACTGACATCATCATCTATGTCCGCTTCCAGTGGGTACAAATGACCAACAGAACGGAAAAATTCTTTTCCTCTGACTAATACTTTTGCTGTACGGCATTGACCATCCGCACCTTTGATGAGAGATGATATCTTTCCCACCTTCCAAGTTTCTCTATTTTTTAAATCTTCTTTCAACTGTACGATATCACCTACTTTAGGCTGTCTATCTGACTTTACACGTGGTTGACGAGGAGAGTGATTATACCTTTCCATTAGACTAGTCAAGTACTGACTAGCAAACATATGTTTGAAATCACTCATCATAGCGTGTCCTTTCTTCCAACTTTTTACCAAGTCGATCTTAGTTGTGGTTTCTGTACTGTCAACATCGTGGGAAGGAACAGGCGTAAGACAGGTTCCTAATGACAAAAAATCTGCAGGCTTCAACACGTGTTCAGGCTCAGCACCCACGCAGGTAAGTGGTCTCGAATTTATTACCATTTCAATCTCTTTAATTATCGTTAGCAGTTGGTGCTCGTTTAGCAAGCGTTTACCCAACGTGCGCTTTAAACAGTTTTTTACTAACGCAACAAGCCGCTCGTAAAATCCACCATGCCAAGGCGCCAGCTGTGTAATGAATTTCCATTGAATGCTATTCTCTTTACAGTATGGGCTACTGAGAACTTCAGAAACCAGTTTAAAGTACAGAGCATTATCTGAGATAATCTTCTTTGGCAATCCTCTAGCTGCTATACATCTCCGCAGGGCAAGAAGACATTCTTGGGCTGTTAGATCCTTCACTACCTCAAGGTGAACAGCCCTGATTGCTAAACAAGTAAAAAGACAAATCCACCTTTTTTCTTTTCCAGCATTTGTGTCAATATAAAGTGGACCAAGGTAATCCATTCCCATATATGTAAACGGTGTGCTGTAGTTTACCCTTTCCTCGGGTAAGGGAGGTGCAGGTGGAAGCTTGTACGGTCCACCACCGTGCTTAATACACTGTGGACATCTTCTTATAACTTTCTGCACCTGGGCTCGACCTTGCGGTATCCAGTACTTCTGTCTCAAAATGCTTAGTGTATGTGATACTCCAACGTGGAAATTGTCCTCATGAGTCTTCTTTATTACTTCAGTTGTAAACATACTTTCTTTAGGAATCAAAACTGGATGTTTCTTATCATATGACCAATCCGTGTTTCTCATACGACCTCTACATCTGAGGAGTCCATCGACGTTGAATGTGTTCCTTTACCAGACATCTCTTCTGGAAAGAATTCTAACTGCAGTGTTTTAATTTTGTTGACGCTTTCTTTTTCAGAAATGTCCTCATCCGAAGGTACTGTAAACTCCAGCAGTCTCTCCTCGACATCCATAGGAGCATACTCAAGATTTTCATCAATCCTTGCTGATACTTCTGGGCTATTAGAAAGGTCCAGACCCTCCCCGGCCAAAAAAGAGTTGACTTCTCCACTTTCCTTGTTTGCAGGCCAGTATTCTTCTCCTTGAAGTAAAAACCCAGGTCCATTAAACCAAAGGTCTTGCTTCTCTTGCCAGAGATTGGGTCTTGTAGCGACATCTGCTGGGTTTACTTTCGTATTCACATATCGCATTTCCAATTCTTTGTTTTGTTTGATTTCATTCACTCGCCGCTGAACAAACGGCGGAAGGAGTTTGCTAGTTTTCATCCAGGCTAAAACTACGAGACTGTCCGACCACAGGACTTGTCTTGAAATGTTAAGATCTAAATTTCCTTTAACATACTTCACAAGTCGACTTCCAATTAGACAGGCCAATAACTCCAATCTCGGAATTTTCAAATCATCTTTGTCGTCGGCTGGGGTCACTCGTGACTTTGACATTAAGAGTGCTGTCCTTGTATTTCCCTGACAGGTCATGCGTAGGTAAGTGACCGCAGCGTAAGCGTCTTTCGAAGCATCACAGAAACAATGTAACTCGTGATGAATTTTTCCTTTAGGCAGTGACTCACCAACATAACGTGGTACCTGTATCTCCTTATTGTGCCTCATGTTTTGCTGAATAGTTGCCCATCTTTTTTCTAATTCAACTGGTAAAACCTCATCCCATTTTACCTTTCGTATGCAAAGTTCTTGGAAAATTATTTTCGCCGGTAATATTGCAGGAGACACAAAGCCGCAAGGGTCATAAAGGCGAGATAATGTGCGTAAAACATTTCTTTTAGTAGTCACTCCATCCAAGTTCTTCGACAGACTCAACTTTTCTAAATTCAATTTTAAACTGTCTTTATCAAGGTTCCAGATTAATCCAAGAATTTTCATTTCTTCCTTTTCTTTGGCCCTTTGATCTTCTGGAATTTCCTTCATAAAATTTGAACTATTTGAATTCCAATCTCTAATATTCATTGAGATGTCACTGAACAATTTTCTTGTCTTCTCATACAGTTGCAAGGCATCATCTTCAGAATCAACAGACAATATCAGGTTATCCACATAGCATTTATCAGCAATTTTGGGGAGGAGAGATTTGTCTGTCTTAGCAATGTGATGACGAATGGTCGCAAAAAAGGGCTAGAAATTATTCCAAAAGGAACTCTGCAGAACCTTAAGTGGATGAGGTTGTCTTCTGTCAAAGATTTGGATATATCTTTTACCCACAAAAACCTTGTAACATCTCGGTCTTCCTTTTGTAATGCTACTTGTAAAAAGGCCTTTTCAATATCTGCAGTCACGCCTATTCTCCCAGTACGAAATTTTAGTATCAGCCCAATTAGGTCTTCAAGCATCGATGGACCACAATACAAGCATTCATTAAGGCTTTTTTCTCCTTTAACCTTTGCCGAGGCATCATAGACAAGGCGGCCTCTTTTACCAGGTTGTTTGACCATATGGTATGGAATATAATGCACAGGTGGTGTCTGTTGAGTATAAGGTGTCCCAGTTGGTTCTACTTCTTCAATAATGTTAGCTTGTATCTGTTCCTTGAGAATGTCGTTATACTCTGACAAAGTATTTTGGTCTGACCGTTGTAACAATCCTTTTAGTCTTCCATAGGAAAGGCCAAAATTGGTAGGCAAATTAGGTGGATATTCTACCCATGGCCACTTGACTTCATATCTTCCATCTTTAAAATTTGTTGTTTCATTAAATATATTTACTGCTTCTTCTTCACGGGTGGTCTTCGGTGAGTCAGTTATACCTATACTTTCTAGAGTCCATAAAAACTGTATATCAATAGTCCTTAAAGGTAAATCTGGCTCAGCGAAATATGGACATCCAGACCGTTGGCATTGGCAGTATGTCGCCACTGACAAAGTATCTTTCTCACTCTCATCATATATATTTCCAGAGACGAGCCAGCCGAAATCAGAGTTCACTAAATAAATCTGGTTTTTTAGTTTCAAAAACTCTTGCCTCATAAATGAAAAATAGAAATCATTTCCAATCAGTAGGTCGACCTGTTCCCCAACTGACTCATCATCTGCATAAATATCTATGCCATCACAGGGCTCAAGTTTGGCAACTGGTAACCTGTTGGTTATGTGTGGGACAATGTTGACTCGAATCTTCTTGGTGACACCCCGTTTAGTAATCAACATTATTTCTGCAGATGGACTAATTATTTCCTTAGGTTTTTCTGCCCCAAAAGTATAAATTGAAAGTGTATCATCCTGATCTGGTATAATATTCAATTTCTTTGCTACTTTTTCAGTTAAATAACTCCTCTGACTTCCACTATCCAGAAGTAGGCGGAGTGGTACTTCTTTATTCGTGACTCGGGCTGTGGCCGTCTGTAAATAGGATTGAATATTAGATTTAAGAACACATGAGCCTTTTAAATTTTTAAAAATGTTCTGTACCATACCTGTGGGCTTAGGTATTGCCTCCTGTCCAGTACTTGCTTTGTCTAATTTGATTTTATTGCATAAGGCACGGTTATGACTTCCCTTACAATGGAAACATTGTAACTTATTGGGACATTTGCTTGCTATGTGACCTGATTTGAAACATTTTTTTTTTTTTTTTTTGAACATTTTTTTTTTTTTTCATTTTTAGCTCTCAGTTTGTTCCTTCTTTGTGCTGTGGTCTTAAACTCGCAGCACTGGTCATCAAAATGATCCCCGTCACAGAAGGTACACTGCCTCTTCTTTCTTTTAATCATATCTTTCTTATCTTTCTTTTCGAATAGTTTCCTTTTCATTGGCTTACGTGAAAAAGTCCTAACATGAAGAGCTTCTGCTGTAGAAACAGATGGTGGCACAATGGAGATTTCCTTTGACCTTTCTTTGGCTTGTACAATGTGTTCTAAGGTTTCTAGAATGGTATCTAAAGTCCTTTCCTTTGGCACTAATATGTTTAATTCATACAAAATCCCTTCTGGGAATTTGTTACAAATTATGTTCCGGAGAAAGTTACCCGCCATGTCTTCTCCGTAATTTTTAAGAATCCTTAAATGTTTATTGATGGTATCTAATGTTGTTCTGATAGTACCATCTGTAGCTCTTTCCAATTTATTAAGTGCATCATAATGTGCATCAACCACTAAGGTTTTATCGCCAAATCGTCTTTTTAAAATTTCTAAGGCTACTGTGTAATTTTCGTTGGTAACATCGATACCTCTCAGTGCTTCAAGCGCCGTTCCTTTAATACAACTGAAAAGGTAAGCCAGCTTGTCCACATTTTTTAATTTTTGTTGGTGCACAGAATTTTCAAATTTTGCCCAAAACTCTGGCCACTTTTGTACGTCCCCGTCAAACTGCATCATCTCTAACTTGGGCAGCTTGGTTATTGTCACGTGTTGTTTCTTTCTTGTTTAGTTCCATAATTAAATCTAATTCGGTTAGGAGCTCTTCTGCTTGAATTTCATGCTGAATATATGTCTCCTGGTCAGAGCGGTCTTCTTCTTTGAAGAACTCCATCATACGAAGGCACTCCGACTCAAATGCATGTAAAACAGACCTCAGTTTCACCTTACTTTCCATTAAATCTTGAAGTGATGAACCCTCCTTTTCCATCCTTCCTTTTAGGTCCTTAACCAGGTTAATATGCTTCACAAGCTCCTCATGGCGTGCGCGTACTCGGAGCCTTATAGCTTGCTCCATTTTGCACTTCTACAATCAATGTTGAGGTACTTCAGGGCACAGGGAGATACGCCGAGCTCATATAGCTGGCTGGAGACAGCTGTACGTAGGTACTCTGTCCGACGACTGTTGATGTCGACTGTAATTTTAAAAACATCTTTATGTACCGAGGTGTAAATCTATTTACGTGTTTGTTCAGTGTTTAAACTAAATGTACCCTTACCTCAGGGTTTCCGACAATATTCCAGAGATCGTAAACACAGATGAATCAAGTAATTAGATCGTAAATGTTGAAAATAGGTTGGATCACAAGTTCTCAAACTAAAAAGAAAATTTTCTTTTGACATTTCGAGATGGCGGGCGATATTCTGTAATGACGATGAGATTTGGTATGTTGCAACTGAATCGAGCAGACCAAATCCAAGCCATCGACCGTCAACTATCAAACCAAGTACGATCGTATGCAGACAATTTTTTTTTTACTCATTCTAGGCAGGCAAAGACACCAAAACCCATACAGCCTAGTCTTCAGTCTGCTGACAGCTATACGAATACGCCCTGCGTTCCGAGACGCGCCGAAATCGATCAAAGCACCCGTAATCACGTTCCGAATTACTGACGGACCTGAAATAAATAGCGTCCCAAAAACAACAGCTTTACTGAAATAAAATGGATGCAAATAAAAATCCTTGTCTATAATATAAAATGGGAAAATGAGGGAAAATAAAACAGATTTTTTCAGGGTTTTTTTTTTTTTATCAAGAATAATAATAGTATAGTGGCACTAGTAGACTAATGCCGGTATCAAAAAACAAAAAATAAAATACCAGTTCGGGCTCCCCGTGGCTTGAGTCCAACTCAACAAACAGGGTCCGCAATCCAAATTCTGGGCCACTTACCAGCCATATCTGGTGTCCAGTACCATATGACCGGTAATCCCAGCCATCTCCACCAAATTTGTCGCAACGTTATCTATTTAACCATAATATGTGCAACAATATGTAACCCGATGAGCGTTTAATAATAGAAATTGGAAGATTCTAAGTCAGTAAAAGTATTGAGTAGGTCACAAGATACAATCTACCGACCGTCCAAGGCGCATGAATTTGCTAGGGGTCTGAGAGCCATAATCTATGGAACGAGCAATGGTGGTAGCTCGTCTTACTCTCTGCACGGAAGCCAGGATATCCTAGTCTGGTGAGCAACCTAGACCTAGTCTAGGCACCATTACACTCACCCCTTCCGTTCGGGGACCGTAGAGCCGCCTATTACTTTAACTAGGGGGGCTGTTGCCCCCCCGCCAGGACTCCAAACCTCCCCTTATCCTGACCCAAGCCTCGCACTTTGAACTCTCACACCCACCAGAACTGCCAACAGTCCTTTTCTACAGATAGCACGTCTGCTATCCCCATGGGCAACCAGGAGAGTTCACTAGGTCCATGCTCTACGGTCGCTGTCACCTTGTACCATCCCCATAATGGTACGAGCTAGATATTTCGATCTTCGACCAGCAGATTACATCTCATGACCTTCTCTCTACATATTTCCTTAACTAAGCCATCAGGGACTTACCAGAGGAATTCTCTTACTAAGGGCAGCTTACACCAATCCACCACGTGTCCAAACACGTGTCCTGTCCCATTTTCTCTTCCCTCCAATGTTTTTATGACAACCCTCGTCTAGTTCTACAAAAAAAACTAAAAGATTCTCTTTGACGGTTGCTAACCAAAAAACACGAATCTGATTGCCAGTATAAAAAATACTCACCACTATTGGTAAAAACATCAAAGTTCGCGGCAATCCGCGACACTGACACCAGGGTTTGTGAGGTCGGTTGTCGACCTCACAACCCACACGACGATGATGATGAGAAACATTTATTTGTAGGACATCACAACACAAAACACATACATAAAGAATAGTACATAATGCAACAGAAATGAAATGATAATACAAAAACAATATACTTACAAAATTGCCCCTGTGTTGCGACACCCAGACAAAAAGGGTCTCACTCAGCAAAAGCCGTAGCCTAGCAAGGTACACTACGGCGCTGATCTTCCGTGAGCCCTGCAGAAACGCGGCACGGACGAACATCATATACCTACTTATATTGGCATAATGGAGAATATCAAGCTTCGTTCACAAATTCAAACAAAAGTTTCATTCAAATGGAGTAAAAAGTTTTTTTTTACAGATATAACCGATAAGTCTAAACTTCACGAGACATCTTATCTTTGAATGCCGCTCGTGGTCGTGATCAATGAATAATGAATAATCTGTTTGTGAAAATAAGTCTATATTTTTCACTTTGTGGTGTATTTCATTTGAGCAATTTTTTTTCTTTGGAAGAATTGGTAAAATCTCTAATTAACTGGGCCGCAGCGCGAGGCTTGTAGAGTGACCCGTCAATATAGTGCTACTGATCTCTTCTGCTCTTTCAATGTAAATTGACCTTTATATGTAATTTTCCTATATATCTATAAATTCTTCTACATAATCAATTCTTAATCGACCAGGTGGCTTCAAAGCCCAGCTCAGCGTCGTCGCGCGGCAAGAAAGACGACGAAGACAGTTCCCCGCTGCTCCCCAACAACAACGCGAAGAACCAGCGCATCATCGACGACCAGAAGCTGAAGGTGCTGAAGTGGAACTTCACCACGCCGCGCGAGGAATTCTTCGAGCTGCTCAAGGAACAGATGACCACTGCAGGGCTGAACAAACAGCTGATCGCTAACATGTTCCATGCGGACTTCAGGTTTGTTTGAAAACACGTACAAAGCGGCAGAGCAAACTCAAGTTTTATAAAGGGACTGTTAATCCATTGCATTTGACTTGCTCACCACTAGGTACAATACAAAATAGTATTTATTTATTCATTTAAACTTAAACAGTTACAATTTTTTCATAAAATTATACGCCAAATTGTAAAAACTGTTTGTAGGCGCTTTGCGCTTTTACACGTAAAGCGGACTGCTGTTTCCTCCAGACTACCAATCATTGCCGTTTTATGTAAAGTAGGATTTTTAATTGAACGGAGTAATCTGACATATGGTGGGTTGCCGCTTTTTTGAGAAAAAAATATAGTGTTGTGCTAAAAAGATATGATTCAATCACTCATCTGGGCCACGTTTCACGAAGCAACAATTTACTAGTAACAAGTTACAATTTGATATTCATTGCGTAGCCAATTCGCCAAAACTGGAAGCCCTTATCGTTTTACCTCATTGTCTACGCAATGTACATCAAATTGTACTTGTAATTTGTAACTTGTAGCTTCATGAAACGGCTCCCTGGTGATATGGTCACTAAGTAATGTGGACTCCTGGGGGAAGGACTAATGTCCTATAACACAGGTTTAAACTTAAACTTAATAATAAAAAAATAGACGCTTCTCCCGTCATCCAATAGGAAATTAGTTGTATGGATGAGTCATTCGTTTGTGTCGCAGCTGCAAGTTATCTCTTAGAAATATAAAAAAAACACTAATTACTTTTATTACCTACCTACATAAAAAGCCTGACTGTTGTTACCAGTAATACTAAAACCAACTCACCAATTCTGATGGATTCCAACTATTGCGAACTGCATGATATGTAGACGAAGTCTATGTTTATAGGCTGGGGTAACAAGCATTTTTTTATATTTAATAGTGTGAATGATTCAACTCACTTGAGTTAGAATTGAACTGAAAACATCACTAAGATTATGGAGCTGGCAACATTATTTTTCTGTCTAATGTCAAATTACTCCGTTCAATTAAAAATCCTACTTTAGGTTGATTACCTTGTTAACGAATTCAGTTCTATCATCATTTATTTAACTTCTTTTCGGCACTTTTTTGTAGTATAATTTTTAACAGGTTTGAGAGTTTGCTGGTACTATCAATGGCCACAGTAAAACTAAAAATAGAGAATCAGGGATGTGCCATTATTACAAAAATAATTATTTCCTTACAGATACCACTTGAAGGCGATTGAGGCTCTATCCGAAGACTTACACGAGAACGGTCAATCTCTGATGTGCAACTTGGACCTGGTTCTGAAGTGGATCACTCTGCGGTTCTTCGACACCAACCCGTCGGTGATCCTGAAGGGTCTGGAGTACTTATCCACGGTGTTCCAATACCTCATGGACAGTGACTACACGATGGCCGAGTATGAGGCTAACTGTTTCATACCTTACCTGGTTTTGAAAGTACGCAAATTATTTAAAAATCTTAGAATTATATGTTAATCTTAACACATTTATCGAATGGTAATATAAGCTTCGTATGAAACGGACCAAGTTTCAACGCCTGTGGTAGCCTGGAAAGCCTGAGGAGTGCGCAAATCTTGGCTTAAAATACAGTCATATTTTAATTAAATTAATGTCTGGTAAGGAAAATCGCCGCCTCCATATAACTTTTTTTATTTTTTTATTTGGGTCTACAAACAGTAACACAACACAGATTATTTGCAACAACTTAGAACTAACGTATAACTAGTTGGGAAACCAGCACCGTTAACCACGGATCTCTTGTCGAGAAATGTTCATGCAGACATCAAATCAATCATAGTGTGGCACGCGCCACCCTTGTTTACATTCCTGTAACCTTATTAGTCTTAAGATGAATATCTATTTGTATTAGCTAGTCTAGATCCGACGGTTGACCAATACAAATAGATATTCATCTTAAGACTAATAAGGTTACAGGAATGTAAACAAGGGTGGCGCGTGCCACACTATAAGTTATTTGTTAGGTAAGAGAGGAATGTTGATTTTTCCTCAGAGAACGGATATTGAATCCAGAGCAAGCGAAGGAGTCTATAATAATGCTTCTAAAAATAGACTCCTGAAGCTCGCAAGGGATTCTAAGGCTCGAGGAGAGAATTAGATTCCTCTCAAACCCAACACATTACTTTTCACCTGTTCCGGCAAGGAAATCATTAACTATTTACTTACCTAAGTAAATATTGGTACTTAAAAATGTACAAGAGTTCTCTTATTTTCGATATAATTCTATAAGTTGAGATTTAATTACTGTATTTCATCATAATAATTTTAAATTTTTAGAACGTTTAGGTTATAATTTTTTAGGGTGCGTTCCAAAATTGTATGAAAACCTATCCCTGCGTTCTGAGTCGCGCTTAAATCGATTTTAGCGCACTCAAAGGCAGGCGAAACCCATACAATCTTATGGTTTTCTGATCGCTGCTGACGGCGCTGACAGTTTGATTCGGAATACACCCAATAAAAAAAAATGGCTTTACGCGCGGATATATGAAAACTTTTTTCCTGTGTAAGATAATGTTCAAAATTCAAACTAATTTTCCTCTCTAGACATGAGAATGGTTTTCATGTCTAGAAATGAATAAGCGATTTTCGGCCCTATTTTCAGGCATTAAAAGCCAACTTTCCGAGGTGGAGAGGTGAAAAATAACTTCCCGATGATTGTCTTTTTTTCCTTACTGACCTAACAAAGTGATAATACTGCGGGCGCGGACTTGGCGAATGATTGACTTCAGTTTAAGTAACTTTATTATTAGTTTAATTGAGCATTTGAATTGTAGGTCGGAGATCCTAAGGATACGGTCCGCAACGCCGTGAAGCTACTCTTCAAGCAGATCTGTGTAGTGTACTCTGTCACTAAGCTGTTCGGCTACTTGATGGAAGGACTCAAGTCTAAGAACGCGAGGCAGAGGGCTGGTAAGTTGCTATAACATCATATTACCTGTTTTTCAGGAAAAAATAATGTTACAAAAAGTGTTTGTATGTGTTTCTTGTACTATTTGTAAGTTTACGCTAATTTCAGCTTTAAACAAAATACCGCGCACTAATCTACGAGTATTCTTAAAAATATTATGATAGAAGATTCTTTTCGATTTTAACGAAAAATCTGATACGATGAAAATTATTTAGTTTTTGGCTTTTATCTGCTATCCTGCAGTGGTAATGGTAAAAGCGGGTCTTTCTCCGCATTTCGACGTCTATTGTGCCTATTTTGCGTAAGGCTGGGATGATTACTCGAGCCGTCCTATCAAGGAACCTCGGCAAGCTATGAATCTTGAAGAGTCTGAGATCCGAAGTACTTAGCGGTACAAGGCCGCTTCCCGACACTCCTATCCTACAGTGAAATCAAACCCATTTCTTTCTCCAGAATGCCTTGAATGCATCGGTCACCTAGTGGAAACGTACGGCTGCGTTGTGATCCCGCCCACGGGCGGCTTGGCGCTCAAGGAGCTGGCGCGCCACATCGGCGACCGCGACAACGCCGTGCGCTCCGCCGCGCTCAACTGCGTGGCCAGCGTGTACTTCCTCGAGGGGGAGAAGGTGTTCAAGATGATCGGACAGGTCAGTCTAGTGGGGTTATTGAGGTCGGTCGGGTCGGTTGGTGCATTTCTTGGAGATCTTGGTTCTTCTTTCGAGTCGATGGCTCGTCAAAGATTTTATATTTCATTTGCCCAGTATGTCGCCACCCTGATTGCTCCATCTGAGGCCTCCTCCTCTTGGTGTGACGATTGCTTGTCGTGACTGGGTGGCCAGCGTGTACTTCCTCGAGGGAGAGGTGTTCAAGATTATCGGACAGGTCGGTTTAGTGGGGTTGTTGGGGTCGGAGGGGTTGGCCAATTAAGTGGGATTATTAGGGTTGGATAAGTTGATGATTGGGGTTGGGCTGGTGGGTGGGGTAAGTCGGTTTTGTGGGGTTATTAGGGTCAGTCGGGTTCGTCAGCTTTGTGTGGTTATTGGGGTTGGTTGGATTGGTAGGTGGGATTTAATGTAGAATACATCGGTCTTTTGTCGAAGAAGACTAAGGTGTTTAATTAGTGTATATTGCCAGTTATGACCTACGGCACAGAAATGAAAATGGTGAGTGATGGGTAATGTAGAAATTGATGTGGTCATTCTATTGTGCCAAAATAAATATATTCATGCTGTATAATCTTGCTAAAATGTGATCTTACTCCGTTGCAGGTGATTGCTTGAAAGCGCGTTCTTGATTATATAATATCATCGATACTTACAGTAATCGTTAAATTAAACTAAAATATACCTTGTTATAAATATGGTTTACATATCAGACTGTGACCAAGTGAATATAATTACTTTTAAATGTTGTAATACTGTTGGCGTTCCTATTACAATAAATAAATATTTCAATATCAAAATTTATCATTGTTCCAGATATCAGACAAAGACTTATCTCTGCTAGAAGAGCGCATAAAGCGTGCTGGCAAGAGTCGGAGTGCGGAGGCCCGGCGCTCCATGGTGGTGCCCCTTTCGGCCTCCGGGCGCCCCATTCAGCCGCCGAGTGAGGATGACCGCAGAACCATCACCGTGGACCAGCCTCCTGTCGAGGAGTATGAGGAAGAAGAAGAGGATGAACTGCCTCTGCCGGTTCAAGTGTGAGTATATAGAATAAGGTGTTGATTTGTGGTTCCTATGGTTTCTAGCTATATGTGTCTTGCTTCTGTGTGCCTCATAAAGCTTACGGCGGTTTACTATCAGGGCCCCGTTTCACGAAGCAACAAATTACAATTTGGTATACATTGCGTAGCCCATTTGCCTAAACTTTAAGCCCTTATCGATTTATCTAATCGTCTACGCAATGTACCTCGAATTGTACTTGTAATTTGTAACTTGTAGCTGCGTGAAACGGCCCCCAGGAAACATTGATACTTATTCCCTTCTTAGAGTGACCAACTGAAAAGTTAATGACTCGCGTTTTAGTAGACGTAATGTAACTTTCGTAATAATTGACTTAAAATTTCTAGACAAAGCTTTTTACCAAAATATCTAACGGATCTAGGGCCCTATCAAAAACAAAAATCGTATTAGATTCTATGCTATTAAACTAAATAAAACTAAGAATCTGAATCTCTTTTTCAATACTTCTTCTGATCTGATCTTAGATCTGTTCTGTGCTACTGAATAAAACTCTTCACGATCTCTTTTCCCACTTCCAGCGCCCCACCAGAGCCCAAAGTGGTGCTAGGTCCGTTCGGCCTGGACCCGGCTCTGATCGCGGAGCTGGACGCGGCAGTGCCGGTGGTGTCTCGGCCGGCGCTCCCCGAGCTGGACCTCAAGTTCCTGGACGAGCCCATCCCCGCCTCCACCATGCCCAGGCACACGCCGCGCCCCACACCGCACCCGCCCGTCAGACAGAGGTAGGCTACATTGTTATAAAGACCGAAATCCATTATTGATGCCACCGAAAATTAGCAGTTATGTTAACGAAAACGGGCACCAATTTGGCCGAAAACGACCCCTAATGTCACTGAAAACGACCACTAAAATGTTTTCGAAAACGACCACAAATATCAACATTCGCGTTTATAATACTAGTAAGGACTAAAAATGTGTGTATACTATTGCCAGTCAAAGGCAAGCATTTGATCAAACATGAGACGAATGTATGTGCCACAAAAACTACCATTGATTGATCAACAAAAGCTGTTATTTTCGATAGAATCTAACAAAGTTACGAATGCGAATCTGTAATGTACGAGTACACATTTAAGTATTATTTTTGGACAAATGACGTAATGAACTAAACTATCATAGATCGCAACCCAACCTATTTAAATATTCCAGCACGGTGACGATGTCCCCGCCCCGCCTGCAGCTGTCCACGCCGCACCCCCTGGTGAACCCCATCGTCAGCACTCAGCCCAACGTGGACGACTCGCAGCTGGCCGTCACCATACACGCCATTGCTAGTCCCGATTTAAATGTGAGTGTAACCCCATTGTATTGCTTTTAGAAGAGATTCTGTGTATCCTTCCTTGTAGATTAGATTTAGTACTTATGGTGTGAAGATTTTTTTTATTATTATTTGTACATTGTTAGATTTTTCTGTTTCGCCTGCAGTCGAAAAGGAGAAAAAAAATTAGCATTATCTGAAACTTGAAAATATATCCTATATAAACACACACTTACGCAAACGTGCCAATTTTGTCACGTTAGCAAGCAATCAGTAGGTTGGCCTTGCGATTATTTCTCTGACAATCGCAAATATTAACCAATTTTGTAATCTTCAAATGAATATAGCATAGTTGATTTACCATTAAAATTAATAAAAATATTTATAACGGTTTGTCTTTTCTCTATCCTTAGGCGGCAATTCGCGCCCTATCTCATATCTCGGGCGTGTTGGTCTCGGGCCGCGGCGCAGCCCTAGCGGCGCATGAGGAGCGCCTGATCGCCGCCATCGCTGCGCAGGTGCAGCGCCTGCGCAGCCACGCCGACCCGCAACAAACATTACCCGCCTACAAGTTCCTCGCGGGCGCGCTCAACACCGTCAGTAGCTCCTGGCTCCTACATAAAGAGTTTATACTTTAAAATAGTAAATCACTTGACACTTGAATCCCTGTAGAAACCACGACGACACGATGCAACACGAATGGATACGTCCAGCGATCGTATCCGAGTGACTAATCATTTATATTTATTTTTCAAAGAGAAGCGCACTTTTTTCAGTCTGAACAAACTTTCGTCCTTGATACTAGACGTCAAAAATGGTTTTGTAAAAATAAAAATTTTAACACCAACATCTTTTCCAGTTCTACGAAACGGGCGGCTGCGGCTCCCACGTAGGCGAAGCGGCTCTGTCCGCCCTCCTGGGGCAGCTGCTGCGCGTGCTGGGCGGCGGCGGCGCGGCGGCGGGCGCGGCGGGGGACGGGGAGAAGCTGGCGCGCATACTCAACAACGTGTGCGTGCGCGTGCTCGAGCACTCGCCGCGGACCGCGCTACTGGGGTTAGCTGTTCTTATTTATTAGTAACTAGCATTACGCTCGCGCGCATTCTCCCCGTGGGAATAAGACATTTTCCCTTAAAAAGTATCCTCTGTGTTAATCCAGGGTACAAACTATCTCTATTCCAAATTTCATCCAAATCCGTTGAATACTTTAAGCGTGAAGGCGGAACAAACATACAAATGTATTTTCACATTTATAATATTAGCGTGATGTGATAGTAGACATTGGATTATATTATTTAAAGCCCAAGTCACACAGAGCGGGAGCGGCGCGGTCCGGGGCCGGGACAAGCGGGACGGCGCTATGCCGCGCCATAGCACCGTCCCGCTTTCCCGGCCCCGGACCGCGCCCGGCACGGCTCTGTGTGACTTGGGCATAATAAGTTATTTGGGTGACCACCAAATTGCTTTTGGTTCGTAGTAATAAGATTTGGTATCTCTACCGAATTAGCTCGGAATAAGTAAAGATACAGGTAAAAATTATTTATCGAAAGTAAGATTCCACAATTTTTTTTTTGAAAAGCGCAATCATAGTAGTAGAGCTCTACTTCCTTGGACTTGCTCTAAACCCGACTATTAGCGTGATGAAGTTAACATTGTGGAGCGAGCTTAAGCAGAAAGAGCTTCACTCTGGCCTTGAAGAGATCAGGGCTATAATCTATCGAGGAAAAGGATGTCGAAAAAGAACTCTTCCCATTTGTCGTGCGGATGGTATCTTGCGGTATCAGAGGGAGCTTGGCTTCAGCACCAGAATTATAGATTGTGATACACAAGTAATCTAGAAGTTATGATTACAATCAATTTTAACATAGGTTCTAAATGATCTGGACCAAGATTTAGGTGTTCACTCGCTACACCGCGAAATCAGATATCGATTCCCGACGAAAAAAAATGAAAAATTACGTGTCCGTCTGTTATCTGTGGCGTCTTAGCTCCCAAACAGATGGACCGATTACAATGACTTGATGGTGTCATCGGGATGGTTCTCAGCTATCTTTCTGACAGTTTTGGTGTAGAGAAACTTCCATTTTTTAGTTATCTTTAAAACTATCTAAAATGAAGCCTTTCTCCCCCAGCGCAATAGTTTCCCTCCTCCACGAATCAATCGGCGTGTCGGAGCCGGCCTGCCCGCGATACCAGGACCTGCTGCTTAAGTGCTTCTGGAAGACCCTCAAGATGATATCCTCCTGGGACGTCAACTCCATCGACTACGACGAAGTGTTGTACAAGATACACCTGTTCTATAAGGCGTATCCGAACAGCTATTGGAAGAAAAACCCAGAGATTAGTGATACTCCTTACAGGTTAGTAGATCCAAGAAGCGTTCTAGAAGCGATCGTAGCATATTTTAAAATTATAACGTTTTAAAATTATATCGTGGCACAAAGGAAACTATAATTTGAGTATTTTTTTTTCTATTCACTGTTTTGTATACTACTATTATAATATTACTTATACATGTTTCTGTTATTTTGTACCGCGTGGACTGAATTAGAGATACTATCCTGAATTTCATTGTTACGAACGAGTGCGGCATTTAAAAACTGATGATAGAGCTAGGTGGGCTGACCACTTACTATCCAACCAATCCCACACAACAAGTCCTTTGTCCTCAATGGTCAAATCCTTTGTATTAATGAATGCTCTTAGTTAAATTTAAATCCATGACAAGAATCAATGGAAACTTATTGTTATTAATAACACACATATCTACCGTGTTATTACCACGATTTTGGTTCTGAACTGTTCTGCCGTGATTATGACTATTGCAACAAGATTGCAACAAAGTCGAAATATCGGTAAGCTCATTAAAAAGCTTATTTTAAGCCAAAATCGTGGTAATAACCCAGTAGATATGTGGGTTATTAATATTAACAATTGCGAAAACCCAAAATTGTTTATGTTTTTGGTATGTGTATGATATTATTTAATACATTCATCAAACCGTTTTAATATTTATTGTAATATTTAATTTTAATGCTGCAGGACGGTGAAGACCCTAGTCCACACGCTGGTGAAGATGAAGGGTGCGTCCATCACAAGCCATCTGACGCACATACCTGACGCCAACGAATCTGATCTTTATCCTTATTTATTGAAAGTTCTCAAGGTACAGTACATTACTATTATCATGGACCGGTCCATGCTATTATTTTGAATTTGTATACTATAAGGCCGCGATCAGTGTGGGACGGCCACCTACGAGATAGACCGACGACCTGGTGAGGATCGCTGGGTCTCGTTGGATGCAGGTGGCTACGGACCGGTCGCGCTGGAGTGCGAATGGAGAGGCCTATGTTCAGCAGTGGACTTTAACAGGCTGAAGTGATGATGATGATGAAGGCCGCGATCAGAACATAACTTTGACGTACAGGAGAGGGCAATACGCTCAATCTTGTTGCAGTAACGGGATGGTGTGATCTTACAGATCGTGTATACCTACATACGTATACATTATATAAAAATAATTGTGTGAAAGTTAAACTTGCTTAGATGTAATAATTATTCCATAGAGACAGTTGTTATTCGTTAACCGATTATTCTGGAAAGTAAAAAAAAACAGGATTTTAACTTCATTTGTACTTTTATTAAATAACGTAAAATTTTCGTTCTGATTTATCATTTCATAAACCTTTTTATATTTCCAGCAACTGAAACTAGACGACAAGCGAGACAACGCATCAGACGCTCTGAACGGAAGCAGCGTCCTCGCCTCCGTAACTCCCAACAACGCGGCTCTAAACCAGAACAGGTTACCTCGCGGAGTCCACGAGGAACTGGCGCTCATCCTCAAGAGGATCGGCAGCAAGGAACACAACAGGGAAGCCCTGACACAGCTGTACGACCTTCGGGTAAGTGGGCATCAGTACAGGCCTCACCAACGCTTCATACTTAAGAGTCAACGGCAAGACACTGGCACTGTACGCCGACTGTAAGCAGACCGTGTAACTGAAAAGCAGTTTTGACATCCAATCCGTGTGCTACAAGTTATAAAAAATAGTTGGGTTATTATAGGATGAGTTCTGACAGCTTCAAAATTCTTCATACGACGTTAACAACTTTTTTCTATAATATTTAGTTTAAAAACCATAATAGCTAATAATTAAAAATAAAGTTACTTCACCTCTTATTTTATCATTAACAGTATGTGATTTTACTTAATAAATAAATAAATAAAAAGTTAAAAAGTTTTGTAAAGTAGACGCAGTTCATTGCTGCGCGCCCATTGATGATTGTTTACATGCTAGTAACACTCTAACTAACCCATTGCTGTACGATGTTTGTTCTGTTTACACTTCGTGTGATAATGATATCATGTTACCTGTTTATAGTAATGATACGTGTGATTCTGTGAGCGAGACAAATCTCGAAGGACGTCCTGTATTAAATATCGAGATTTACGGACAACGGGGTACGGGATTGGCCGATACCGCGGCGAAGCGTAGTGTTGCAGGCTCTACTCTTTACGACCTACTTCAAAGGAATAACCATCCTTTTCGTAGTGACGTCATGAAGGTCAAACTCGCCGACGGTGTAGTGCACGACAAGGAGGTAAAACTTGCGGATGTAGATGTTAAACTCGAGGGTTCGGTTATACCTACTACTTTCGTAATTCTTCCGGACGTGAGTCGGAACGACACCTTGTTAGGTATAGATTTTTTGAGAAGAGCGCGTATCGTTATTAATATGAATAGTAACTCGTGGTTCACAGCTGATCGCCCTGAGGTCATTCACCCTTTACGAAGTGAGGCTTCTCGTAACTTTGTTGGGTGCGCCGCCGCGGATGTATTGAGAACGGATGAGGGGTCGATGCTGTCACCGTCGCAGAGGGCCAGCCTTGCTGAGCTGCTGCAGGAGTATGAAGACATCTTCAGAGAAGGGGGAGAGCCTACGCCGTTTGCGGAGCACTGTATCGAAACAGGCGACCACCCGCCTATCGCGGTACCACCCTATCGGCTCACGCCCGCTAAGAAAGCCGTTATGGAGGCTCAGCTGGAGAAGATGTTGAAGGAGGGCATCATAGAGAAGTGCGAGTCCGCGTGGGCCGCACCAGCTCTCCTGGTTCCAAAAAAAGATGGAACATTTAGGTTTTGCGTCGATTATCGCAAACTCAACGCGATAACAAAAAGCGATGCGTATCCATTGCCTGTTATCGACGATTTGTTGCAGTATACAGGTAAAAGTTGCTATATGACCACTATTGATCTTAGATCCGGCTATTGGCAAGTGCGTGTCAAGGAAACGGATAGAGATAAGACTGCTTTTGTTTCGCCGTTTGGTGTCCATCGATTCACGCGTATGCCGTTCGGCCTGCGTAACGCGCCGGCGACATTCCAGCGTTTAATCGATCGTTTCAGGACTGGAGCTGCACTGAAGGACACGACTATCCTGGGTTACATCGACGATTTGATCGTGATCTCAGCGTCTTACGAACAACACCTGCAGGACCTGCGTGCCGTGTTTGATCGCCTTCGTGTTTTCTGCCTCCGAGCCAATCGTGCCAAATGTATGTTCGCAAGGGACAGTGTCAAGTACCTTGGGCACATTATTACTCCACAGGGAGTATCACCAGACCCTGACAAGGTTGCAGCCATAGCTGAGATGAAGGAGCCGGCGACGTTGAAGCACTTAAAGTCCTTCTTACAGACTTGCTCGTGGTTTAGGAAGTTCGTCCCCGACTTCTCCAAGATTGCTCAGCCGCTGACCCTTCTTACGAAGAAAGACCAGGTCTGGAAATGGGAGGAAGATCAGGTCAATGCTTTCCAGCAGCTTAAAAAATTACTAACCTCTGCTCCAATTCTTACTCAACCGGATTATAGTCTGCCATTCGTTCTTAGGACCGACGCGAGCAATTACGCATTGGGTGCAGTATTACTCCAGGGGGAGTCGCCGCGCGATGAGCGCCCAATCGAGTATGCCAGTCGTCTTCTCACGCCCGCAGAACGCAACTACTCGACGACCGAGCGGGAAGCTCTTGCCGTCGTGTGGGCAGCCGATAAGTTCCGAGGCTATATCGATGGACATGAAGTGCGCGTCGTAAGTGACCACCAGCCGCTTAAATGGTTACTCACCCTGAAGTCGCCCTCAGGCAGGCTGATCCGTTGGGCCATGAAGCTGCAGTCCCTGAACATGAATGTAGACTATACACCTGGAAAGGCAAACATAATAGCTGACACGCTTAGTCGTCCACCGTGTGATGACGAGGTTAGGGAGGCCTGCAGTTTATGCACCGTCGTCGTGGAGACACCGCGCTGGGAAGCTACCGCGGTCCGCGAAGATCAGCTCGCTGATCCTGAAGTTGCTAAGATAGTGAAGGAGCTAGAAGGAAAAGGGGAAGTAGCAATAAAGAGATGGACTGAAAGAGGGTATTATATGTGTAAGGGAGTGCTATACCGTTATGCCGACTTCGAATCTGAAGAACCTCAGCTTGTCGTTCCAGAGAACCTGCGAAAGAAGGTGATGGTCGAGTGTCATGACGCTGCAACTTCGGGTCACGGAGGAGTGGATAGGACTCTTCATCGCATTTCACAGCGTTTCTACTTTCCAGGCATGCGGCGTTACGTGGAGACTTACCTGAAAACCTGTGTGGAATGCCAGAAGTTCAAACCCTCTAATCAGAAGCCGTCTGGGCTAATACAGACACCCGCCCCAGCACAGCGATTCGAGGTGTTAGCCGTGGATCTCTTCGGGCCACTGCCTAAAGGGCCTTCTGGAGAGAGGTGGATCCTTATAGTAGAAGACACCGCTAGTAAATGGGTCGAGGTCTTCGCTCTTAATGAGGCAACGGCTGAAGCGTGTGCTAAAACACTCATCGCGGAGGTGTTTTTACGTTACGGAGTGCCTAGACGGTTGGTCTCCGACAATGGCGTCCAATTTGTTGCAGACGTGATGCAACATGCCATGCATGTCTTAGGCGTGAAGCAAAATCTTGTACCGCTTTATCATCCCGAGGCGAACCCCGTGGAGAGGAAGAACCGGGATTTAAAGACGCAGATTGCCATCTTAGTAAAGAACGAACACAATATGTGGCCGGAAGTTCTGCCTTTTGTTCGGTTCTCATTGAATACGGCTCTGACTAATAGTACTGGACAGACACCCGCTTATCTTACTTTTGCACGAGAGCTTCGGTCACCTATAGCCGCGCAGAGCGATCTACGAGCTATTGTAGAGGCTGAAAACTATGTGCCTCAGATCACTCCATATCTGCTCAAGCTTGCAGAGTCTCTGAGCACTGCCAAAGAGAAGATTGAGCACGAGCAGGATCTCAGGAAAGATGCAAAAGATAAAACTCGTAAGGAAGGAGAAGTGTACGAGCCCGGGGACTTAGTACTCTTAAAGTCTCATGTGCTAAGTAGCACCAGTAAAGGCGTAAGCTCGAAGTTCGTACCAAAGAGGGACGGGCCCTATCTTATCTCGAAGAAGGTGAGCCCAACCACGTACATACTAACGCATTGCGAGCCGCCCAACGAAGTTATTGGGAAGTATCATGCCGCAGACTTGAGGCGCCGCATTGCGAGCCGCCCAACGAAGTTATTGGGAAGTATCATGCCGCAGACTTGAGGCGCTATCATGCGCGAACAGGGGATGACCAGGCTGTACCGGTTGTACCTAAAAGGAAGCGAGGCCGTCCTCGAAAGTCTTGTTAAGTTAGTTTTCGTTCTAGATTTCATTTTGTTCATTTTTCGTAAGATTTTTTGGAAACTTTGACCTATCGTGAGGGCACTAACTAGGTCAAAAGGGGGAGTATGTAACACTACGAATCGAAACGCACCCCAATCTTTGTTTTTGAACGCATCCTACAGTAACTCCTGCGCCCTCTGTAGTAAATACTCGGGCGCAGTCTATGATCGTGACGTTTCAGTTGTCATTCGCCAGCGCACGGGAAGGACGCGGTTCCTTGCCCTCGAAATTTGCCGCGCTTACGTTTTCTATTTGATTTAATGTTAACTTGTTTTGTGCCAGTGATTTAAGAAATAAACCTACGCTCTGGATTAACAAGGACTTTACATTCAGCATCCCAAGCTCCCATACAGTTTTTAAAATTTTAATCTGTCAGAGCTCATGCTACAGTAACCCAACTATATAGGAAGTATTTCCTGCCTACTGCATTTTGATTAGGCAGAATTGCTTGCTAGAATTTAACTTTATCTGTGAGAGCCTTAACACTTTATTGCACAATTAAACATACACAGGATAAGAAATGAATGTACAAAGGCGAGCTTATCTCTATAAGAGATCTCTTCCAGCCAACCTTCACAGTGGTGGAAAATGAGATCGCAGAGTAAACAAAAGAAAGTGCACAGAATATAAAAATTAAATTAAAGCTAGAATTAACCTAAACAACACAATAGTACATAGATATACCTATACTATACTATTACATTATTATACATACATACACTACCAATACCTACATACATAGATAAATAAGTTACATATACATTACTTAAATAAAAAATAAAACATCCAAAAATATTATTACTACTAAAGCAAGAGATTTGGTAAGAGATTTTTGTATGAGTTGTTTTCTTCCATTTTAATTTATTTACTTATCTGTTTTCTAACTTACACATAAGTAATGAGAATGTTGTTTGTCAGGAGCGTCACCCGGAGGTTGACATCTGGACGTTCATGCAAGGATCGTCCTTTTACTTCCGTAACTACGTGGAGCGCGGGCTGCGGGAGGTCGGGGAGCAGCGCAAGCTCGCCGCCATGCCGCTGTACAAACACGACTACAAGAACGAGAACATTGGTACGATATGTTGTTCTAGCTTTGCGCACACTTTTCAATATTTGGACTAATGCGTTCAGGGTTCATGGGAGTTTCTTTATTCCACCGTAACATCTTGAGAGCGTTGGTGGTCTAGTGCCTAAGGCCGCTGACTCCCCGTCCGGGAGACGCGGGTTCGATCCCCACCACGTACCAATGTGTTTTCGAATTTCGAATTCATATGTACGTTTATTCGACGCTCTTACGGTGAAGGGAAACGTGATGAAATCTGCATACCCTGCGAAGAAATTTAAAGGTTGTGTGTGAAGTCGACCAACCCGCACTGGGCCAGCGTGGTCGACTAAAGCCTGATCGCCCTAATTCAGGGTAGGCTCGAGCCCCTCGGTGGGGACGTATATGAGCTGTTGATGTAACTTCTAAATGCCTGAACATATTTGAATGTATGGAGTATAGTTAGAATCCTTACATCAGCCCGGGTGATACTGGCTTTAATTTTATTGCCAGGGCAGTCGTGTTTTTAATTTTTAGATGATTTTTAATAAAATGGCTCATACTACAATATTAAATACGCAAAAAACCGCAACTTAGCCCAAGGTTCCATGTTATTATATCATACAGCACAATGTACATTTATTATTCTCTTCCGAATTCTTATTAACGGAAACTGTGTTTCTTTTCTATTACAGATATTAGCAACGAGAATGATGAGAAATCTCACGTAGTATTCTTAGAAAGACTGAGAGCTTTACAGGTATTTTTTTTACAACTCATCTATAAAGGGTCGATGATAAATTATATGGATAAATAACTTGTCTAAAACTATGAGGCTGGCATAGTCGCCAAGAGCGATTAAAGCCTCGTTAAAAATTAGATATAAAAAAAAATTATATGCTTATATTTGACAAACTCGCAGTCCACACAGTATATTTTGCTTTCTACGTCCGGGTTCGATCCCCGGTCGAGTATCATTTAAATATTTGAAAAAATAAAGATATATTGCACGACGACACACACCCTCACCCTCATCACACAGGTTTTCACCTAGCTTGAGAGGGACTGACTGTACCAATTTTATTATTAAATACCTGTTTCAGGGTGTTATTTGTGTGACACCCAAAATTGTAAATTCTATTGGAGCGCCACGACTCTGCTGTTTATTAGTTTTGATAGTCTACTAGCTTTTTAATATGTGTTGTTCTTAGGCTAAAGCGGGTTTAAAGTCGGAGTCGTCGCCCACATCGGCGCCGCGCACCCCCGTGAGCGACAACCGCGCGTTCACGGACTCCATGCCCGAGCACGCGCTGCCGCGCCCGCCCAGCATCGACCCGCAGCTGCAGGTGAGATTCATTTCTTCTTTCTTTCCGTAGGTATAAGACGTTTTTCCGTAAAAGATATCCTATCCTATCTAAAGAGGAACAAACATCCAAACGCCCAAATATCCAAAGATTTATAATATTTTATAATATTAGTGTTAATGTTATTGCGCAAATAAACTTACATGCGATTCTTAAAGTTAATGAAAGAGATCTTGCCTCTATAAGAGATCTCTGTCAACCAACCTACGAAGTGGTGGAAAATGTAATTACAGAAAGGGCAACAAGTATTGTATTGTATGGGATGTAATTTGTAAGGTCGACAACCGGTCTCTTACTTTACGCACAAAGAATTTGAGAAAATATCCTCAAAATAATCAAGAAATAATATCCCTGAAATATCCTAACCGAACTGAGCCGTGTGTTCTGTACACGAGTCGGTACCCGATCGCTCGGTCTGACATCCAGATCACCGAGGCTGATTTAAAGAATAAAAAACCCATGGTTTGTTCGTGATTTTGGTACCCATTATTTGTCAGTGTAAACCACTTTACAACAAGAGATAAAATATTGGCCTTTCCTCTAACCCCTGTTAAGCTTATTAATTTTGTTTCAGCTCCACACTCAATCAGTATCTCAAAAAAACGAAGCAGCAGTGGACGCGTTGCGCCTCAAACTACAGCAAATCAAGAGTTCGTCTAAAAGATAGGCCGTCTCGGTCGCACGCACCTCGGACTCGGTAGCTCTCTCTCACTCACTACACTTATGATATGACAGACGCATAGCAGTGCTGTCTTATGCGTATCGCGTATGTTTGCTGTTTGTTGAACGGAAAATCTTTGTTAAAAACGCAGACCCGTATTTTAATTCATATTTAAATTGACAGTTAAAATTGCTAAATGACATGACAGGATTATAATTCGTGAAAAAAACAAAAAAAGACTCCGTTCAAGCAAACTTCGTCGTTTTGTTATAGTCAAGTTTTATGAAAGATTCTAGTAGGTATTTAAAAATCACAATCGTTTCGTACCCATAACCTCATTGAATTAGTTCCTAAGATAACTATATGTTTGTCTGTTAACTTAAATGGCCTAAATATCGTCCAAAACTCCCTGGTGACCACGTTACATGACAATACAGCTTGAATGACGCCAATGACAGGGTAAAAAGCTTTCCATGCCCGTGCTTTAATCTCGTGGTTACATAGGGAACTAACTGTCATAAAAAATATAGATTTTGGCATTTTGGTATTATAACATAAAACCATTTGACAAATTCTGTTTTGAAGCTAACCCTATTTCTCCAAACACACCCGTATTTAATATTCGGTCAAGCGGAGGTTATTTGTGTAAACTTAGACTTAGATCGCGGTAAAACGTTATATAATTGCTTGCCATCGTTCGAATATCATAACTTAGGGATACTAAATTAGTTTGATGTCCTCTTAGCTTAGTGTCCCAATATTTATTGTAAGACGATGGGATTATTCTAAGTTGATATCAGCCATGTTCATGTAATATGTGGTAATACGACATTTTGTGACTCATTCGTGTCTTGCACTAGATTGCACGTGTTAGAGTGATATCAATGGTTTTGGCAGTCCTGCCCCATTATATTCGATCATTTTATAAAATGGAAGATTATTTTTGTTGCCAGCATTTTCTAACCCGGAAAAAAGCTGTCTATGTTAGGGTATTGTAATGTAACCAATCTCAAATTTAACAATTTTTTTGGAATAGTTACGGTTAAAATGATCCGTAGTGAGAGTAAAAGAGTAGTTTTGTATGTATGAATGAATCAATGTAGTTTTCAATGTATTTGAAAACATACTTTTGATAATGATGTTCATGTTTGATTTGTTTTTGGCGTTAGCAAAACAAGTTTTATAATGTTTTACGTGCTACCTAACATGTCTTCTCTATACAACACGTTATTATGTTATTTTTGTATGGTTTAAAATTATGTATCGTGCAACATAACTGCACTTGAATGCCGATGCCAATCGTGCAGAGTGTAAAATGTAAATGTGTAATTAATCTAATGTAAATGTTTCATGAACTTTATTTTGTTGGTTGTGCGTGTATTGGTAGCTAACGCCAATTCTTAGTTATGTTTCTTTACATATCCGTTTGGTAGAAGACAAAGACTGGTTCTAGAGTTTGCTTGCGATACTCGATTATTATCGATTTTTATTATTTAATTTGTGTTAAGCTACGTGCATGTCTTGGGCAGGTACGTCAGAGGATCCTATATGAAAAAGCAAGACACATATTGCTTATTAGAGGATAATGATCACTCCTCGTCGGACTTGCCTCAGGTCTAAGGGTGCATTTAGGTGACTAAATGATGGTGTGGTTTGTAGCATAGCAAGTTAACAGAGAGTGTAATTGTTTACTGTTCGCAGACCGCCTTTTTCCGTCTAAGTTGATGATAATGATGATGATCTAAGTTATAAAAATGTTAAACCTTCTGTGTTAACTTGTAATGTCTAAAGTAGTCGTCATCCAGTAGGTTTGTTAGAAAACTTGAGAGCTGAGATGAGGCCATAATTTTAGATTTATTGAATAACAAAATTTTAAAATCATCCTAATATTCTAATACCTATACATAAAACTGTAATCTAAACATTCCTTGCAGTATTGGTTTCTGTAGTACAAAATATTTTTTTCTCTTAACTTCATTATTAACCCACGCGAAATTAGTAATATATATGTCAAGAATGTAAACAAAGTTTTTCTTTGATTCATATGGAACATAAAGATCACGAGAGCTTGTCTCTTTTGAAGGGATTGCATGTATGTATGTATACCTTTATGTTGTAATCCAGTTATGATTCCATCGAATGTTGTCAATCCTTATGAACTTTTGGTAATCATTAATTTTGCTGTTATTGTTTTATATTGGTGCCTACTAACATTTTCATACCTTATTGCCTTATTGTTATAATGACCAAATTTTGTCACATTCTATCTCATAATTGACTATTCCTAGGTTTTGGCTATTCCTAGGTTAATTTGTTTTAATTCTATTCTATTATTCACTAATATTCTATTTTTGCTTTTTACGAAACTCGACATCATAACTTGTGAGCATTTATTTATTGTATGTAAAATAATGTATTAAAATCATGATGTAATTGATAAATAAAGTTCATACAACACCTTATACATGGTTTTTTTGATGGCATAAGTTACAATTCCCTATTATATACACTCACCGGCACATCTAACCGCCCACCCTTTATTTCAGGGGATACTCGTGATTCTTTATAATTCTATTAGTTACAGCTGATGTTAGTTAAAAAGTAGTTAATTTAACGTTTATTTGAGTGTATTTAATTTATCGTAAAATTATCAATAAATCAATTATAATTGTAATGTATAACAATAAGCATAATTTAAAATTAACCCGAAATACAAGGGTGGGCGGTTAGATGTGCCGGTGAGTATATAATGGGAGTTTTTCTTTTAGTTCTACAAAAGCCTGCTATGTGGCGCTGGGTTCCACTTTTGCAAAACCTGAACAACCTTCCTCACAAATAGGGTAAAAAAAAATAATTTTATCTACTCTCATATCATAAAATTCGAATTACAAAATCCAAATCGGTTTTATATTGGCACACTTTCCCTGCGTTCCGAGACGCGCTGAAATCGATTAAAGCACCCGTAATCGCGTTCCGAATTACTGTCAGCTGTCAAAACTCATACGTTTGTTTGCTTTTTTTATCGCTGACAGCGCTGAAAGTCTGATTCGGAATGCGCCCTTTATGTCGCGACAACACTGCCATCATGCTGCCACTTTGTACCGTATTAAAAAAAAGACTTCAATTTGAAAACTAAATTTTTGAAAAAAAAACAAAAAAACCCGACTGCGTGATTTAAACTTTCAAACTTAATAAATGAACTGAAAAGATGCAAACAAGTTTTTTGTTTGTTTTGTTTTGAATGATCGTGGTTGATAGTGTTCACAATAGCAGTCTGAGGCATCAAATATTCACAATATTATTGTTCCATCATAGCGTTCTTGTGAATTATGAATATTTTGATGCCTCCGACTGCTATTGTGAATAAACGACAATATGTCAAAGTTGAATTTGACATTACGCTTACGAGAATTTCGATCTAGAGCATGGGTGCCGTTAGCGGAAGATGGCGGCGGTCATGACGCAATCCGTGACGTCACATTGCTATACCTAACACAATGGCAGCCGTAATCCCACTGACAGTGATTCGGTACGTGGTTTTGGGTACTCAAAGTGATTTCAGCGCAAATCAGAACGCGGCCTATGGCCAAATAAAACTTGCCCTGCGTTCCGAGACGCGCTGAAATTGATTAAAGCACCCGTAATCGCGTTCCGAATTACTGTCAGCTGTCAAAAGTTTTTTTGCTTTTCCATGCGCCCCTAGTGGAAAAGTGAGAACTAACATAAAAAAAAAGAAATGAGTAGTTCAGCGGAAGTTTTTGGTGAGTTGGTGGTTTTCAAATACGGTAAAATATAGCTTACTGCTGGCAACATTTTATTGACAGCCAATGACACCAACATACGCAAATAAAAATTTAAAATATTTTAATTTCTTATACATTGCAGTTCTTATTCGATACATACTTTTGTAACATTGACAAACCTAGAAATGTACTGTGAATGGAAACAAAAGAAAATATTACAATTAGTCTATGCGTGGTTCGACAGCCAATGAGGGTGGAATAGAAATTGAAAGTCCGCCACATGTCCGCCATATCTACATCTTCTTTCTAATAGTGACGTTCGTATTTAATTTGTTTTAGAATAGCTGAGTTGTGTAGATATTTGTTGTTTAATTTGATTAATTTTTAGTTTTCCTAGTACACGGTGAGTAGTGGGTTTAAAAATCATGAAGCGCTTATATTAAAGTATTTAGAACATGTTTCGCCCCGACGAGTTGAACGTATTGTCAAAATGAAAGACTCGAGTTTTCGTGTGCATGTCGGCATTTTTCACGTGTTATTTATAAGTAAAACTCATTAGTGTTGGTTACGTTTGTAGTGTAGCGTTGTTCCGGTGATAGCGACTAAACTTTGTGCACGTTTTTTAGGCGTCGGTAACTTGATGGTTTGTTGGTGATTTGCAGGCCCTGGGCGGTGGATCTCACCATGGAGTCCCCGAGAAAATTCAACGACTGCTATTTTTATTATTACTCCACATGTACTAAGGTAAGACAGTGTTTTGTCTTTTATTATTTCGTTATAAAAAGAAAATTAATTGAAGGCATATGGATTTTATCATAAATATTTCACTAATTGCTTTAAATTAACAACCGGTTTCCGTAAGATGTGTAAAGCTATCACTAGCTAATATTATAGATATAAAGAAATACTTTACTATCTTTAGAATGTTTCATGTGTAGATAGTAGTACATGGTTATGGTTATTCTAAAAAGTTTCAACTATTTTTAAATCCCAACTGGTATGTACTATAATGATGAAAAAATTTGAAATAGACATAAAGCATATCTTTAGTAATAAATTGTTCATAAATTAATTTCAATACTGTTGTTTCTGTTCTCTTTAACATCTTCAAAATGATAATGTGTTGGTCTGCAGGGGGATAACTGTGTCTTCCGTCATGAGCCATCGGCCCTGGGTTGCGAGACCATGTGTTCAGCGTGGCAGCAGGGCAAGTGCCTCGACAAACGCTGCAAACTACGCCACATGGAACTAAGGGTAAATACTCTTTTGTGTTACTGATTCTGCTTGTTTTGTCTAGCTGGATAACAGGAAAATGGAGGAGAGTAACATCAATGATAAGAACATTATCTGTATGAGTCATCACCAAGTCAAGTGCAAAGCTTATATATCTGGAATTCTGGAATATCCTTTTCCCAAATATAATTTTTAGTTTGTGTGCAAGCAAGCAAGTTATGTTATCAAATGTTTTATCTATCTAAATTTAAGCCCTTAACGCTTAGATCAAATATAATGGTAGATACACAAACGCCGCTCGATAAACGGCGCCATCAAAATAAGGCATAATTGTTTAATTATTAAGGTCTATATTCAAATTTGGGTACACAATTTAACGGCTGTTTTGCACATAACTAAAGCTGTACAATACCTGTATAAGCATGTATAAAGTATTCTCAGATTGGTACTCAGATTGAACCGGCAAAATGTTAGGATATTAATCCGAGCCCTCACGGGCCATTGTAAGCTTAATAAGCATCTGAACAGGATGGGTCTATCTGAGAACCCTTACTGCAGATTCTGCGCAGATGACGAGGAGACTCTGCTTCACATCCTATGCGAATGCGATGCCCTTGTCAATAAGAGAAGCCGGGTACTGGGAGGACCCAAAATTGCCAACCAGGAAGCCCAGGCTTTAAGCCCCTTATCGACCGTCAGCTTCTTCAAAACTGTTGGTCTAGAGGAGGCTATTTAACATCGAAGGGCTGACTACAATAGATCCATCTCGGGTCGCAGTGGTCATTGGGACGTAGCTTGCCCGATCCGTTCTACCTAAATCATAAATCATAAATCATGTATAAAGTATAGTTGATGTGGTGCCACGATTTGCATTAGATTTTGTATGAGAACGTGGATCTATCACTATATTTAAAGTCCGGTTACGCTTGATACGTCGATATTGAACACAAGCATTAGGTCCATATATAAAAAAAAAACACTATATTTGATCTAAGCCTTAACGGACATGTAATGGCCATAATAAAGTATAATACATAATACAGTGATAAGCAGGTTTTTATTGCTTGCGTAAAAGATAAGAAACATTTAAATAATTAAATTATAGATTAACGGGACTAACTGGTTCACAGGACTTTATCATTATCAATATATCACCTAAAGAAACTGGACGACAGGCACATCCCATGATACACAAAATCCCAGCAATTTTAGTTTTCATAGACAAAACTATTAGAATATAAAAAAAGTTGTATCAAATTGCTATCTTACAATTACAGATTCTGCCTTTAAAAAATGCTTGGTTTAGGAGTAAGTTGAATGAATATTATGTAATTTTTATTGCCCACTTAAATATGCATGCAATTCTTCAATTTAGTATACAATGGCGCGCTTATCTATAAGAAATCTCTTTCAGCTAACCTACTAGAAAAGGTAATGACAGAGGCATGTACACTATAATAAATTATGTTTCAGAAAAACCGCAAGCAGATTCCGTGTTACTGGGAGAACCAGCCGGGCGGGTGTCGCAAGAAGCACTGTCCCTTCATGCACAAGAACCCGGACGCGCGCACCGACGGCATCGCGCCCTCGCAACCCGCGCCCCTGCAGCCTGTGAGTCACAATGTTCAAGTGTAACCCTCTCTGAGTTCATAGCAAGTTACAGTTAATAGCAATAGAACTTGGTTAAACTACAGCTATTTGAATGATTGAACCATAAGGTTCTACATCATTGAATTTTACAGATATTATTATTATTATTATTAGCCTGAGGTGTCACTAAAGGTCAAACACTAAATACAAGAACAAAAGTAAAATATTTTAGCAGGAAAAAATCCTATGGTACTAATAATATGAGAATGTATTGTTCGTAAACTCAATGTAATTTTTGAGAATTTGGCCTTATCCCGCGCAGGTATCGGCGGTGGGCATCCCTGTGTCGTCGATGGGCGAGGGCATGGGCGTGGGCGCTATGGTGGGCGCGGGCGGCATGGTGGGCGCGGGAGTGGAGGCGCCGCTGCCAAACGTGGGCGGAGTGCCGGCCGCTGCGCCCGCGCCCGTACCCATGCTGTGGCAGCACCAGCAGCAGCGCCAGGGTGAGTTCAGTTAGATTTAGGAAATAGATCCTCCCTCCCTTTGAATGGAACTTTATGCAACGGACGGTCTTCAGTTTGCAATAAATTCATAGTTAAAAAAAATGCTGGGTTTTCGTTACTAACAAAATACATATTATATAAGTAATATTTATTGAAGCTGTTTTTTATCAATTTGAATGACAGTTCTTGGAGTTTGAATATGTTATAAAAAAGTACCCTACTTACATTATTATGGTGCCATTGTAAGCTACCTCCCCCTGCCTTTGCTTTATTTAGAGTTAATTCTTATTGGAAGAGGCCTCTAATCCCGCCGTGTGGTGACGGCAGAGTAGAATACATTTGTCACCAACCCCTACTCTTCCCGTGGGTGTCGTAAGAGGCGACTTAGGGACTACACAACGAACAGGGAATGGGCAGCAGCGCTCTCTGATACAGTAACCTTTTAATCTGCGATCTCCAACCCGCCTGCCAAGCGTGGAGATTATGGCAAAACCAAACACTTAAGTGGAGGAGGCTCATAGTCCAGCAGTGGACTGTAACGGGCCGTTGATTTGATTGATTGGATTTTTGACTGGTCGTTCTCGTTACACGCAAGACACTATTCCATCGAAACCTTTTTCACTAATACAACTCAACGTAACTGATAATCACTGAGAATCGATGTTGACATTATCGTGTTTGTCCTTTAGTGGTGCTAGACTCAGCCATCCTGGGCGTGCTGCCAGCGCCCAGCGAGCTGCTGAACGCGCGGCGCGTGGTGGGCGTGGGCGTGGGCGGCATGGGCGCGGGCGGCGTGGAGCCCAACCCCTACGCGCCGCTGCCCGTGGACCCGCTGGTCGTCAACTTCGAGGAAGGTATGCGCCTCTACTGAAACTTGATGTACTAGGCGTCGGCCGAGCGCTCCCGCGATTCTTGCCGGTGCGATCTGTGTAGGGACGTGTCAGAGGATCGGTGAATAAGTTGGCCATGTTTTGGGTTTTGACTGTCTTATAATGATAGTACTGTCGGTTTAGGTACTTAACTCAAGGTAACCTTAACAGGTCTTTTAATTGAAAAATACATGTTTAAAATAACTTCTAAGTATTAGCTACGAAGGCTTATGGTGAAGGAAAACATCGTGATGAAATCTGCACACTCCTGCGAAAAAAATTCAAAGGTTGTGTGTGAAGTCGACCAACCCGCACTGGGCCAGCGTGGTCGACTAAGGCCTAATCACTCTAAATCAGGGTAGGCTCGAACCCCTCGGTTGGGACCTATATGAGCTGTTGATGATTAGCCATGAAAATGCGATAAAATAACAGTTATTTTAATGTAACTTCTTTTCCAACATTTATAACAGATTTTAAATAAAAAGACTTATCAAAGCTTACATTTATTTAAGTATCTAAACCAACAGAGTATATATATTCTGCTATACATAACTCTATTTGAATAAAAGTGGCATTTGGTTCTATTGGCGACCGCGATCAAGTTGCTTGACTCACTTAGTATGAATTGATGAAGCACTGCCGGGTGGAGGCGCCGCATCGCGCGACCATTGAGAACATTATTTGAGTCGCGCGACCAAGTTACGCTCGCTGATGTTCAAAAGCTACTTTCAGATACGCCAATAACATTTTTTGTGAAACGTCGATGACGTCATACCTTACGTTTTACTTTCATAATTTAAGTATGTTTTTTAGTTGTGACTTGACATAATTTTTCCGAATGTTTTATCGGGTTTTTACTTATTAAAGTTTTGGAGACAGTCAACTAACCAATTGTTACAACTTGGAAGCTTGTAGTTCATTACATCGATTTAGCATATAGAAAGCCGGAAGAAAATGTATGTCAAAGAAGACTTTTTTAATAAAATATCAAAATATGAGAGTTTTTATTTGATGATGCTAAAATGTAATGAATTACGATCTCCAACATATTCACAAAAGTTCAGCAGATCTCGAAATAATATTAAAAGTTGCTTCAGAAATGGTCTGGCTAGAAGCAAACTTATGTGATAGAACGATCTATTTTACAATCGCTTCTAAGTTTTCGGAAGTATAGCCAGGCGGTTGCTGAGCGTTTGTGAATTAGAAGAATGTGTAAGAAGGATCCTACCACTCGGAACTGGGTTATAAGGTCAGAAAAAAAATCTAGTCTAAAATAGTTCGCTGTTATTATTTTGAGTTTATTTTCAATTTTTGACAGGTGGCCTTTTAAAGAAACAAAGCTTTTCTTTATGATTTGACGGGAAATATGTTGTCGTTGTTGGACCCAGTTCCAAGTGGCTACTGCATGTCGAGGAAGCATTGTGCAAGTATCGAGGAGCGCGCCGGCGCTGACGGCCCGGCCCGCCGCGTCTACTTTAAAATCTGTCAAAGTAACATAGTCATAGTCAAGCGAACACCGTGTTAGGAACTCGCAGCTTCGATATTTTGGCGGGTTTTAAACGTAATCAGAGGCCCACGTATTATATTATGTAAGAATGCAACAGTTTTCAATATTGACCTTGTGCAAATATACTTATAGGTGATTTTCCTTCGGCTGGATTCAAAGAGTCGAGCTAGCAGTATACCAAATTGATAAGAAAGCAATAAATGTTTAGTTATTTGAGAATTGAAAACTCTGCATTCTATTACCAAAGGGCCTCTGTGGCTAGAGTTATACATACTAACCACCTAAATATAAAATTAAACGCTCACTGTACTAATTTCACTCTATAGAAAATGTGTTTTAGAACGATAGGATTTTTATAAAACTTTAGGTTTCAGTAGACGCAAGAAAATTTTACACTAAGTAACTTTACATTATAAAATTTTTCGCAGTAAATTCTGTGTGATATGCCGACATAATCGTTGTTTCTCAATGCCTTATGTAATATTAAGTTGTTATGGTTTTACGAGTTCGGTTGTGGTAATTGCTTCGAACAGTATCGACTAAGCGGTTAAAATGCGAATACTCGTTTATTTGTAGATTTTAAACGTGAAATTGACGAATACTCGCCTAGTAAATGATTTAGGAGGGAGTCCAGTCCCTGTTTGGCCAGGTAGAGCTGCACTGGGTTGTATCCGAACGAGTTTCGACCACTGCGTCTACTTTTGCCTAAATTGTCGGCACGTGCATCAGTTCAGATTCTGTCGCCAGCAAATTCGCCGTGAGGACATGTGGACAGAGTTTCAACTGGTTTCAAAAAGTGCCAATAAACATGTAAAGGAATTACTCACGGATGTGTTAGGCTAGTTTTAAAAATACCTATTTATTTAACTCGTGTTATTGATAAGAATGTTTTTATTTACTTTTTTAGTCGCCCGCAAACTGGATTTTGCTTTTTATTTTATTATTTATTAAAGTGTTGAAAAAAAAACTTATTTTGTAGAAAGAAAATACTTATGATTTCGTTATTCCGGTTTGTGGCGCGACGCGAGCTTTTATTGAAGATGAAGTGTGCAGCATTTTGTTCTTTTTTTCGTCCATAGTCAATTAGTATTATAGATGTTTGGATTCAGTTTCAGGCGTGATAAAAGTTTGGAAAAAAAAGTAAACATGTTTGGTACAGAAACTGGATCCAAAGTTTACAAGAAAGTGTTTTATTTAGGGTTTACTTGTTTAGTTGGTGACACGCGACGCTGTCCGTGCGCTGTGTAACATCAGTCTAACCAATACGTCCGTTTTATGTACTTGTTGTTTTTTTTTTCACATTGCATTCAAAGAAGTTAATTTGGCTTGAGGCATCTGTTTCAATAATCGATTACGTCTCTTGCGTTTGACCTTTGAAAATGCTGACCTTTTTAGGTCTGATAAGTATTGAGACGGTCAATCAATTTGAGTCGAGCACGTAAATATGATTCTTATAATTACATTCTTAATTAGGCGGCTTGGTGGACACGATTTTGTTTGATCAAATCTTGTCTTTCAAAATACCCGTTTGTCGTAACAAATGGTTTTGTCAAAAAAGTGTGGGCAACAAATACTCGAATAGAGGCTTAGAAGTAACGTTAGAATTATGATGAAGTGGGATATTATAAAACGAGTATAATTCAATAAAAACACATTTGGAGTTATCTCTTCAAGAGTTCGTGTCCAAAGCTACGCCAAGCATGTTGATTGACTAAAATATTTGTAAATGATGAAGTAGGCTTGACGTAAGCTAAGATACGTGCTTCTCTCTCGGTGTTTGCCCGTCTCGCTGCTGTTAGTGCGGGCAGTGAGTGGCCCCGCGGACGCATTGGTTCCACTGCACGACTGCGCCATGGTCACGGTCCGGGTCACTCCCAAGAGTTATGCTCTCTTACCGATTCGACGCGGTATAACAAAACGTGAGTCGATATTTTTATATTGTGCAATAAATTAGAGAATATAATCTCTTTCATATCTTAGCTAATTAGATTCTAATATCTTTCGCTTTTTCATTTATATAAAAATGTATATCATACGACTTGGCACTGATGCATTTTGAACGGTCCGCGTCAAGTTGTGAACGCGCGGTCGAGCACAGTTTAAAATGTATCCGTACAAGTTTTTGAATAGATGTTGATATAATCTTTGTCTATGATAGAAAAGTACATAATAAATAGGTTAAAATAACATAAAAAATACAAATAAAAATATATATACACACGGATATTATAACCCAGTAAAATAGGTAAAGAAAAAAAAAGAAAAAAAAAAGCTTTATGCCTTTAAATTGTTTGTACGTTAGCCGTAGGGTGCTTGCGGACGGGGAGTCTTATATGGTACCCACTACCCCGCCCCGTGTACTTTATAATCGCACCGAGACAGGTAGATAGAGCTAATTAATAAAATAAAAAAAAAAACGTATCTAGGAATACTGCTGGATAGCGCAGTTGTCTTGTATTGTTTTAATACACACACAACTGTGTGGTCTACATGAAAAAAAAAAAAGAAAATTTTCGTGCTTAAGACCGTATTATAATAATATCAAGACTAGAGGAATAAAAATAAGCAAAGATGAAAAATTCGACTTGTAATGCTTAGCCGTTTGGTAAATTGTTGTAAGGCTTCCAAATAACTTTGTATGAAGAGCACTTTCATATGAAATAATTTATTCTCAAGCAGAATTTAAGCAGGAAAAAGATGTTGAGTTTATTATATTTTTGCACTGAATTAAAGTTCCTATATTTATTACAAACATAAATCTGCAAAATTACGACAAAATAAACTCTGAATTAATATAAAATGATTTTGTCTAAGGTCCATGGTACACCTAGTCATTTAATGTAAAATATATTTAAAAGTGGTGAGAGATGAACTCCGTAAATATAGTCGTTAATATGGGGGGGGCTAGTTACGCCGAATAATGGTTCAACCACGTCTGTTCGCCCAGCAACGAATTCTTGACTTACGTCTTCCGGACTTTCGGCATTAGACACTACGACCCCTGATAGCCATATTTCTTATTTTAATAAACAAAATTTTTGAGAGACACAAATGGAGTCAACAAATTATTCACAACAAAATATTTTACAACGCGCCATTAAGCTATTTTAAGTTATATTTATTGGCACGTTCAGAAATGCCAAAGATACTCCACAGGCAGGTGTGATCTTATACATTAATATATAACAATATTCGCCAATTGAAATCAAAATCAAAAATTATTTATTTCCATAGTATGTTATAACATCACTTAGATCCGTCATTACATTTTTTTGGGTGAGTTCACTAACACAATGGCGGAATCTGTGGAGAAGAGCTCACCGAAGAAACTCCACAGTCATCGCATCTTTTGCGTTTCCTTTTTAAAATAAAATATTGTCAATTGCAAAATTAATGCTTATTGTATATTGAAAAAGCCTGCTACTCAAACAATCTGTTCCCATGGACATCTGTCCTCTCATAAATATTCCCATGAAACCAAGTATCTACTATCTTCTATACAAACCCTAACTTGGTGCCTCACCGGTCGGTATTTACAATTGTTGCAAACATTTAGAAATATTACTATTATGCTCCCACACATGAACCCGCATATAATGCATGATAAGTCTAAAATTAGTGAGGTTTGTGGTAAAAATACTAAAAAAATCTGTTGCCGGGCGAACAGATGTGGTGTATAAATAACCCTTAGCGAAGACGGATTGTTCTGTAGTTATCGTACGGGGGACTACTGAACGCCAAAACATCGCGTCAAGTCGAGTAATTAAAAAAAATAGGATTTTTAAAATTACTTATTTATAATGCTCATTTATAGAAAAAAATACCGTTATTTATTAAAAGCTTACTAAAGGTTCAAAATTCATTGTGTTGAAATTATTAGGACTACAGGACTACCTACCCGGAATTTTCAGTTTAATTTTAAGCATAAATTAGTACAAAATGGTTGCTTTATTGTTCCACGCAGCTACTTTATTTAACAAAAATATTGGTTTCACTCACTCTAGCAATATTTAGGATTTTTAGATATATTTATTTATTAGTTTTTAGTCAAATTGTTGGAATGTTAAAGTTTTCTGTTAGACAGCGTTTATTTTCGCGGTATGTAATAGACGTGACTCATTTCACAAAATTACGGACTAGAGCGACCGCGACTCGCCTGTAGTTTTGTGAAGTGGAGGTCAACCGCTTAGTTAAGTGGTTTTCAAGTATTCTAGGATAGGAGTTAACTGGTTTTTGAATGTGGTTTGAAGGTATTAATTTAAAGAAGTAGAGTGGTTTGCCAATCGGACGCGTCGGTAAAACGATGAATTTACAATGATTGGTACGGTAGGTAGGGTAAAGAATGCACTTTTGATACGTACATTTGTACACCATGTCATCTGCGGTTTGTTGGAACTAAGAGGATAGAGTGCCGTGTATTAGGTGTAGTTATAACTTTGTACGCGAAGTTAGCACGCTGGCCGGCCGCCTCGCTGCGCCGGCGCGGCAAGCGGTGACGTCACACCGTGCTAGCCTTGCAAGTTTCTTGTTTGCATTAAAAAGGGGTTGTTGTTATGTTAATCTTAGTCTTACTTTATATAAGAACTTCAAAATATGTTTAATTAGTAACGCGTGTGTTAAGACCTTTCTTTTAAGCTAATTAACTTTCAAACTGATATAGGAACTGGAAGGATATAACTTTGGCTTTGTTTAATCAAATTGTGTTTATTATACCAACGAGTAAATAAAAATGTTTCGTAAATATGATTTTTGTAATTATTTTGACCACCCCGAACTTTCAGATTCTTCAAGAGCACACGAACCGCAACCATTTACGGGACGGGTTTCAAAATTAATTACGAAAATCATATCGGTGTCGGGGCCCGACTAAATGGTTCGTGTGTTCTTGCAGAGTCGGATAACGAGAGCGCGCCATCCGTGACGCCGACCAAGCCCGAGGGCGAGGACAAGTCGGCGGAGCTGCTGCTGCTGGAGAGGATCCAAGCCGAGGCCGCCGCCTTCTACAGCTACGACCCACCCGCGCCCGACGCCGACCGCAAACTCGTGCGCACCAACCTCTCCACCAAGTACGACCGACTCTCGCTAGACGAGATCGCTGGCAGAAAACACCCGCCAACAACCGAAAGACGAAAATCATTAGACTTTAAAGTCCTTTCTTTAGATGAAATTCGCGCTCGAAAGAAAGCTGAAATTGTACAAACAGCACCGATTACTCTAAACTTAAACAGGAAGAGGAAATCGTCAACGCATGAGACGGTGACCTCATCGGGCAATAAAATAATCAAAGTAGTTAGAAGCAATTCGATAGTGTATAAGAAACTAGATCCGAACGCTTCCGCGAATACGGCTGAATCTTCCAAAGCTGACCAAAAACAGACAGAAACTGTAGAGAGCAGGAAAAGAACTATGTCGGAAGTTAGTGACGCGTATGAAATCCAAGCCGACGAACTAGTAGACAACTGTTATGAATTCAAAAGAATTAGAGTAACTGAAAACACATCCAAACCTAGACTAATTAGGAATAGAAATGTAAGTTTAGAAAAAGCTAGTACAGAAACTAATAATGATAAGCCAGATGTAAGTAATAACGAAGACAACGACTCGGACTCAGAAGTACAAATTGTTAGTGTATTAGGAAATACTCATGTAGATTTATCAGATTGTGACGTAATAGATGTAGATACGGCTAGGATGGGCGACACTGTTGACATAGTAGATCTCAGCGACGATGATGATGTTACAATAACAGGGAACGATTTAGCCGAGAATGTGCCTGATGTAGTAGCTAGTTGTCACAAGAAAGTAGATAGCGTTGAAAAGAATTTGTTGAAAGATGTTGATTCTGTGTTATGTGATGATGATACACTTAAAAACATCGATTCTATTTTAGATGAAGACTCAAATATTATTGATGAGTTATGATTAACTGTTAATTGTTAATGATGCAACTGTGTACAAAATTGTTTATTTGCTAGAAGTGATTTAGATGTTTAAGATGTTGACGTAGATATACGTAATTGGAAGTTGAATCCGAGGTGGATCCTTGGCTTCAGCTATAGCTTGATTGAAGTTTAATCCATTCCATCCATTGGTTGGAGTGTAATAAGTTTGTTTTTACAAGCAAGCTACATTATTTGTAGCGAGCGCTTTAAAATTGGCTAACTTTGTGTCAGAATAAAGTAAGAAATGTTAATAGTTTGAGACAACTTATAGACAAAAGACGAAAAATAATCTTTTTCGAATACAACAATGATTTCTGAACTTTGTTTCTGACGCATTTGAAGATTTGAAATTTTATTAAAATTGCCGGATGCGTGACTCATTTATCTCACGTTCATTATTTTTGAAAAACGAAAATGGCTAAAATTACCTTACATATAGCCAATGGTTATACTTTATTTGGATTGAATTCACCTGTACATTTTTATTATTAACACACACCTATTTTCATTGTTTCTCTTTTAGTCTCAGAGGAAAAATTAATCAAATATTCTACAAAACAATGTTTCGATCTCTTGTGTCATACAATAGATAAATTGTGTGGTCAGATTAATGTGTGGAACTAAGCAACATTTCCCAAGACTGACCTCAGCGTTTTATCGGATATAATGTAAAGATTTCAACTTTTTAACTTGAACCACAGTCGGGCACGCATTTTATTGTAGTTTTTTATTGAATGACAAGATAATTGTAGGTAAGGTAAAGCAATAATAAATATACTAAGTTGTTTGATGCTTGTTGACGCGCCGCGTGTGCGCAGTTTTTTGCTGTAGAACGGAAGCTTTAATTAGTGAAGTGATTAATAAGGTTTACAATCATTAATGGTTTTATTACACTACACTACCCTATTTAATTGATACTTATATAACTTGAGACCTGTACTGTATGTTAGTGCTCTAAAAAATAGTTGGTTAGTTGGTTTCGCCATAAAATAGGGCCCCGCGGCGCTTTACCTACTTTGTGGTTTCGCCTTAGAAAAGAAATGCTAATTAAAAATAACTGTATTTCCATTCCGATCTGCAATCGACATCATGGAATTTAGCGTCAGTGTCTACACTACACAATGTAGCAGACGTTGTAGCAAACTGCTACGTGGCGTAGCACCGCCTACGACTTTTTGAAACGAGACGTAAGGAACAAATCGAGCGGTCCTTACACCAGTAAGGACTAACTGGAAAGTGGTTGGTTGTTTTGAAACTAAAAGCAAGGGCTACTTTCATTCAGCACTTTTCTTCTTTTCCTTTGAGTACTTGGATCGTATAGAGGCTTTGAAAAAATAGAAACAACAGACAGACGTTTGATCAAAAATTTATTATTACGCTGTTATTAAAATGTTTCATCGACATCACACAATTATTCATAAATATTATCGACCTATACAGTTTTATAGCTAATAATTTTATAAATTCGAAATAAAACACCAACCTATTCCGTAGGTAATTAAATCACATTTATGATTAGAGTCTTACTACGAATTGAAGTTCATATTTACTTAGGAAACTATAGATTTTGAGAAATGCATACATATGTATGTGAAAATGTGGGTGTAGGTAGATATATCCTTCTACACACATGCAAAGAAATATCTAAGCTGTTTTACAATCAACAAGATTATTTACATCTTAAACTTAATAAGCCCTGTCTTGTTTATAAAAAATCTATCCAATACGATTAAAACTTTGATTTCTATGTTGAATACCTCGACAGCTGAGACTTATACCATGTTTTAGGTACCTTAAAAATCTACATTCTTACACCAAACATTAATTTACATCTTGCAACAAATATACACATGAAACCTTATCACACTACCCACTTAACAGCCTATCTACTTTGTGTTATATAATAAAAATAAAGTTTAATGTAACACTTACATCAAGACGTTAAATTATTTCATTCAAACGTACACGAATTGAAACATACAGCATCATATGCGTCGTTACATACAATATTTGAAATGAATTTCTAAGTTTTCTTGAATGAAATATTCTAATTTACATAAATACATTTGAGCCTATATTTTGTGCTCCTTTCCTGTTTGTGGCCTCTACTGGATATGTTCATTCTTTATACTATTTATCATTTTGTATCGTCTAGACTCGGAAATCTATTGAGTACTGCAAGAACTACTTTTATGAAAATTAAAAAACACTGCTACTGTTTGGACTGATAATAACCAAAAAGTGTTCCTTCAGGAATAAAAATAATAATTTTGTATATCACGTAGAAACTGCCCACCGTAGTCGCATTTTTTGTTTGTTTTCCATCAGTCGTTCTCATTAATTGTCATACATTATCTCAGAGATATGGCTCTATATTTATAAAAAGAAGGAAATATAATTTAGAATGGATTAGTATAGATGTGTCAAATAACTACATCAATTTGAAAAATAATAATAGAAAAGCTTACATCGAACCTTCTGGTGCAAAATTTTTTTAGAGTATTGTTGGAATGGAAAACTATAAAAATCGCGTAAAATTCAACTAAGATATAAGTTAACCACATAGCTTCATTGACTCTCCTGTGGGCCTCGCATGCTAAAGCAGTCGCGTTCTAATTCAAAACTTGAAGCTCGTGAGTGGACGAGACGTTTCCTCATATTGTAGTCTTGTCGTGGCTTGGCTGCGGAGGATTCCTCACATGGTAATATCCTGGCTGGGTTGCGGCTAATGCCAGGTCCAGGGTCACTGCAGCCGCGACCAGTACTGCTGCGAGTCCTGCCCCGGCACCGCCAGCGGGACCGACACGCCTGCGCCCAGTAGACCGCTCAGCTCTGCAACATCAGAATTAAGGTCCTATAACATTTATTGACCAAGGATACGGAAGGTTCGTAATGGTAAAAGCGGGTCATTATCCGCAACTCAATGACTGATGCGCCTATTTTGCGTAAGGGTGAGGCGATTATATTACCTATATATACGGAAGGTTATTGGAGCGCGAAATTTTCCGGTTTCGTATATAAGAACAAAACGCTTTAGTCATATTGCATCGACCAATTCCGGAAATGGGATCGAATGCAACGTTTCAACGGTGGAGCCAAAGCTATTTCATAAAGATAAAGATATATTTATTTGCCAAAAACATGGTATAAAGATGGTAAGTTATGAGATAGTCATGTTTTGCTAAAATACTAATAGCATGCAAATATTTTATACAATGCAATAATACTGTACAAGCTATAAAGCTCTGGAACTCTCTTCCTGCACCTTTAAGACAAGCTCCGTCACTTGATTCTTTTAAGGTGCGCCTGAAAGCCCATCTCCTTTCCCTCCCTGTTTAACAATTCCTCTAAGCTTTGATTGTCTGTCAGCATGTTCCTGTTTTCTTACTTAAGTAGTTATTTATCTTTGTATATAAGTATATATCATTGTATACATATTTATATAGTATGTTATGTAGTTGTATTATTTATTTATGTAGCTATATTGACATATTATGTATGTAGGTATATATGTATGCCCTAAGTATAAGTAGTTTGTTTATGTAACTTTGATTATTAGTGATGATGATGATGATGATCTATCCGACCGATTTCGGCCATGGCGACCACTTCTACTCCTCGATTATTAGTATTGAATAGCTTATCCTATTCTGTTTTTCTTGTGTGCACCGTCCCACAGTTCCAATGAAGTTTTCTTGTACCCTAAGGTTGCCTGGAAGAAATTGCTACCTTAGCAATAAGGCCGCCTATCTGTACACCTTTTTATCTATCTTCTGTACTTTCAAGCTATATCCTTGTGTGCAATAAAGTATATTCTATTCTATTCTATTTTGCCAATATTTCACTTATACATTCGTCATGCAATATTAATAGGAAACTTGTGTTCTAAAGAATTCGTCCATATTGTAAAACACATTTTCATTCAACCACTTATATAACTTATTCTGGAAATGTCTTAAATTTAAATTTCTTAAGTCCTTTGGTATTTTATTATAAATTTTTACACCCATAGTCATAAAACTTTTACTGAAACTCTTTCCTCTTGAATCGAGCGAAGGCTGGTTGGTTGTTGATCTAAGGTCGTTCTTAGTTAGTGAAGGTATGTCTTTTTTTTGAAAAAAAAAAAAAAAAAGTTAGTGAAGGTATATAAGTACAAGTACCTGGTGGGGGCGAGGCGGCCTCATGTTGGTACCCGTGGTGGTTGACGTAGTGGTGCGGCTGTCTGTAGCCGGGCAGCTCGTAGCGCGGGTAGCCCAGGAACCCGCCCTTGCAGATGTCGGCGTCCGTACTGTCGCACACGGGCGCTTCGGAGACCATGCCACCGCCGTAGCCCATCGGCGTCAGCGGACTAGGGGAGATTTTTACGGTATGAAAATATGAAAATATGATCGTTTATTTTCGTAGCGCCGTGCTACGGTGGCGCTACGGTTACGTAAACTTTAGTGTGACATTCCACCTAAAAAGGTACCTTATGGTTAGTATGTACCTATAGTTGAATAGGCTTGTGTCAACTAACAATGAAATCAATGGATGAATGTTTCTAGACGTAAATTGTAATATTTAAACAGGGAAAACCGAAATAATTCCACATAAAAATTAATGATTATTGTTATTTTTACAAATTAAAATCAAATAAATACCCCCCCTGGCCTCTCCGCTGTGAACGTCAATCAGAACGTATTACGTCACATAGTGGTATGCCGCCATTGTTGTTTTGACGCTTGGTTAACTTTTTCATACAACAGCACAAGTGAACACAATCGTTTGCCACTATGTGACGTCATTCACGACGCCATGACACTTTCTTGTGTTTTTACGCCAGATTAAAAATATTTTCTTAAAACTTAAAATATGTGTTTTAAATATAATTTTTATCATGAAATATTATTTTTTTGGGGTAATACAGGTACTAAACTAACGAAATAAGCCATTTTTGAAATTTACGACACAGGCCTATTGTCTCTATAAATTGCGATAAATAGGCTATCAATAAAACACATGCTTGCTGTGGAATTAGATTAATGTTCCCATCTTACCATAGAACGAGGCAGTAGGGAATGAATACTCCAGACGAATGCCTTGCGTACGAGTGTAATTAGGTTACAGCATTTATGGAATGTGTGAGAGAGAAACAGTAAACAATCCTTTATCATTGTAACAATCCTTTCCAGCAATATTTTTATTTTCTAACTGATTACTTAGTATTTCCAGTAGTGATTTTGTTACCTACTGGTAATATTATTTAATCTTTTGTGGAATGGTAGCAAGAATTTTATTTTTTCCAGTAAAGTTGCAGGTAACATTCAGGTCTTCTTTATACAGCTTGTCACTAACCTGTAAGTGTCGACATTGAGTGGCGGCTGGTAGGGCTGGTGCGGCGCCTGCGCGACGTGTGCGGGCGGGGCGGGGTGCGCCGGGTGCGCAGGGTGCGCGGGCGGCGGTGCGTACGCGCACTCCGGCGAGCGGCGCTGGCTGCGGATCTTCTCCTCGCGCCGCCACTTCGCGCGCCGATTCGAGAACCACACCTTAACGTCGGGTCAGGTTAACACAACTACTACGCGCTTAAGCACGTTTTTGGCATTGAATAACGGACTTCTTTCTTAATTATAATATTCAGGCAAATAGTTTTTTTTAAGTATCCTATTTTGTGTCCCACTGCTGGGTAAAGCCTATGTTACGTCCCATAAATAGAACCCTAGCTTTTTAATTTATTTCTACTTTAGTAGGAGATATGTACAGATAAATCTTATGATTACTGTGGGTGGATGCTCACCTGTATTCGTGCCTCCGGGAGTCCGATCTTAGCTGCCAGCCGCTCCCGGGCAAACACGTCAGGGTAGTGAGTTCTCTCGAATTCTGAGGAGGAGAAACGTTAAAACTACAATAAAAAGATCATGAGTCGAGTACAAGATGATCGATTCTTAGCATTGAGCGCACGGTACATTCATTTGTTTGGCGAGATAGGTAGACACGTCAATGTATCCTGCACTCGCGATATCCCAGAAGTCCCATCATGGAACTAGGTAATGGTTTTACTGGGACCCAGCGGCCTTGCCTGACCTAAACTGTCTACTTAAAAATACCGCTACTGAAGCATACGGTAGGGAACAATTATTCTAACCTAACCTTTAGCCGTGTGGTGACGGCAGAGTAGAATACATTTGTCGGTGACCCCTACTCTTCCCGTGGGTGTCGTAAGAGGCGACTAAGGGTCTACACATTGAACAGGTAACGGGCAGCAGCGCTCTCTGATACACAAGCGTGGAGATTATGGCAAAACCCTCCACTTAAGTGGAGGAGGCTCATAGTCCAGCAGTGGACTGTAACGGGCCGTTGATGTTGATGTTGAACCTTTACCTAATATTCATGCTTCAGTATTCGTCTCCAGCTCTAACTGCCGATAGGGCTTGCTGAATTTCTAAGAGAGAGGTCGATTGCGTCATTATTTACCTCTTTCGAGGCTGTCGATCTGCTCGTTGGTGAAGCTGGTCCGGTTGCGCTGGAGTTTCCGTTTGAGTCTCAGTCGCGCCGCGTCGTCGTCTGCGCCGCTGGAGCCTGCGTTCGAGTTGTCGCCGGAACCCGTTTCGTCTGAGTGCAGCGCCTCTAACCCTTCGAGGCCTTCTTCGCCTGTAAACAATTTTCATACTAGTATTATGAATGTGAAAATATATTTGATCCGCCATTTTAAACAACATAAAGAACTGGCTCCACGGAAGACCAGCGCAGCGAGTAAATGGTTAACAAAGCCCTACTTGCTGCTTATGCTGAGTGGAGACCATTTTTGGCATTTCACATTATAATTTTATTACTTTTATTATAGTCTAAGTTTGTTTTTGTTTGTGAATTGCTCTAACTAAAACTTTCCTTCCTTTTTTCTTCTTTCTTTCAATGTTTGTTCCGCACGCCGCCTGGAAAAAGCTTGTACCCTGGATTAATACATAGGATACCTTTTACAGGGAAAATCTTATTTCCACGGGAAAAATTGTACGCAACGCGAGCGTAGCCACGGGCGGAAAGCTAGTTAATAATATTTGAACAAAGATATAAGATAAGAATTTCCTGTAGATAGTTCCTCAGAAAAAAAACAATCAAAAATATTTTATTCGAACTAAGACTTTTACAAATGATTTTTCGACGTCAAAGTTATCATGGATGGTTTACGTTCACTACGTGACGTTCAGTTCTGTGGAGAAGAACGGCTAGAAGAAACTCCACAGGAATTGTATCTGTTGTACTTCCTATGGAAAATATTCGGTCGTTAAGCTATAGTGAAGTATCTAAATATTTTCGGCCAAGAAATAGGTAGGTATAGTTATAATATAATTGCAACTTTGATCGTAGCGTAGGTACAACTAAGTGTCAAAGTTTATTATCAGAATGTTAGTTATAAAACTAAGTAGAGTTTCTAAATTAGTAAGTTTGGAGGGGTTGATAGTGTGGCGGAATTCAACTTAAGACTTACTACATCGATTTCCAATTCCAAGTTTGGAATGGTTTTTAGAGCCGACTGAAAATAGCTGTTATTTACTAATAGGGGATCGGACTGTTCACCATATTTTATGAATTTACTATACTTTATGAATTATTTTAAAAATACAGAATAGTAGCACACGATTCGCGAAGAAAAAACAGAATCGGTTAAAAACGAATTTACAGTGATTTTTTAAAGTTTCAATATGTCTGTCTCTTTCAAAAACGACAAATGACGTCACAAGTGGGTATGTGCCTCTCTTTCTAATCTTGAATTTCAAACCTTTATAACTCGGTTTTAATTTTAAAGATAGAGCAAAAATTATTTTAGTGTTCGATAGCAGAAACTAAGAAGTTTGGATTAAAAAAAATAAAAAAAGTAGTCGGAAAAGTATTGTATTTTGATGTTCTGTAAAATTTCTTTCATTTAATTTCTTTTCTAGCAGCATTATTGGGTAAATTTCCACTTTCTCAAAACTTATCTATACTATTGTATTATTATTACAATGAGAAATTTAGTTTCTTCCTATACTGGATCGCAGCGATTGGAGTCGTAACAAGATACGTTTGACGTAAGAACCTGAATTATGTATTTATAATAGGAGTATATTTATATTATCCTGCCCTGTTCATATGATTCATTTACTCTTTCTTTCATGTAAGTAGGTATTAAATAGGTAGCCTCTCTTAAATAACCACGTCTGAGTACTAAATAATGGCGCGGCCATGAAGTCCCATGTTGACTTAACGTTGTTAAGCAGTCAGGGTAGATAGATTTATGTATGTCACACATCAACGGCCTGTTACAGTCCACTGCTGGACTATGAACCTCCTTCACTTAAGTGGAGGATTTTGCCATAATCTCCACGCTTGGCAGGCGGGTTGGAGATAGCAGATTAAAAGGTTACTGTATCAGAGAGCGCTGCTGCCCGTTCCCTGTTCAATGTGTAGTCCCTAAGTCTACTCTTACGTCACCTACGGAAAGTGTAGAGGTTGGTGACAAATGTATTCTACTCTGCCGTCACCACACGGCATTTATGTATGTATTAGATAGTAATAATTCTTCGTTATTGATCTATTTTGTCAACATCTGGCCATGGGAATTGAAATTTAAGTTCGATCTCGGGTTCGCTTCCCTGTCAGTTGCGGTGTTTGAGGAGCCGGAAGCCGAACGGGCTGGTCAGAATCTCTCGTGTATTGCCTTATTGAGTGCTCTCTTCTTTCTGCTGAGGAGTGCTATCCCTTAGAAGGTACGTTACCCCGCCCCTGTAGTTTTTAACATCAGTGCATACGTGTTTGCGAATATACTTGATAAACTATAAACGTATCTTCTCCTTTTGAAGACTTGCAGGTTGCTACAGTATGCTCACCCAACTGTTACCGAGTGCCCCCTCATCCCTAGCCCGAATGATTTCGTTCCGGAAAGTTGGCAGCCGCGAAATGCGCACGAAGTAACAATTAATGCGCAAACATTCCGCGCGATAGTGTGATTTATTAGTTGCGGAGGCGAGGACGAAGATTGCAGACGAATTCTGCCGATGGTCTGGTGATATACTGTTGCGGTTTGATAGAGTTAGTTCATTATTAATATATAATAGAGTTAGAAGAAATATGGTTCAAAATATTAGATCACGTATTACTTGACTTTAATGCTGCGGGTATAACTTGAGCGAGAGTAATCTCAGGCGAGAACAAGTACATAGCGCGTTGCTTCCGGAACTAACTATATATTTGGTACATAAACAAAAACCAGTGCATTATTGCGGGTTTCCCAATATAAAAGAGTGGGTGGCAAGTCTATCCAGTTAATACTTTAGTCAGAGCGTCTTTCGTTCTAGGAAAAGCTTGTTAAGTTGGATACTACCACAGATAGTTGTCATTTAGGCAATTATTTGCGATATGAAGTCGACGGTGTAACGAGCTTGTAGTTAGGTGATACCTTTTGTTATTTACTAACTTTAAACGTTAACTATACCGACTTTGACAACAAGCCGGGCTGGCTGCTGATCTGCCTACACTACTAATCAACTATTAGTTTAAAGAAATAATAATACAATACTCTTTTATCTTGTAAAGACAGTAAAACCCTTGAATTCCGTGAGGGAGAAAGTCATATCTACCTACGTGCTACGAACCGCTACGCCACCGTAGCATTTGTCTACAGCATGGTCGACTTCATTTATTGAGATGAGTATTTAAGGCTCTGCTCATCTCATAAATAAGGTGAGCGTGTGGTAATAATCTCCATAGAAAGAAACAAATGTAAATAAGTAGTATGTGTAACGGTTTGCTCTGCGGTGCATTTAGGTAATCCAGCGTCCGGTGTGTCTCAGCTCCAGAGGTGGGTATACGCCGACCTACTCGTGGTACCAAAACTTATGTAAGTTGTATAATTGCATAGATAAAAAACAGCCAAATATCCTAACTCATTCTTTATAGCCTGATTGTGTTAATTGTAAACATGATCTAAACATAGAGACGTTGACATGTTATAGCGGGGTCTGAGTAGGATATAAAACATAGTATGTAGGAATGTATTGGTATAGTTAATGTTTTCTTCTTTCAATAATAGTAAAATAAAAATAGCACTTTTGTACAAAACAACAAAATACCTAAGTATGTTTTAACAGATTTAATTTGTTACGATACTCAAAGTAAAAAAAAATGTTGACCTATGTAAGACTTGAACCGGTCATCGACTTTACGACCCACACGACAAGAAGAAAATTATTGAACCGTAATAATTAATATTTTCAGAACTTAAAATCATCCTAAATTATCTACACCTAACTCCTAGCCGAACTCCGCCGAGACTTAGCGTACCTAAACTAAACCAACTATCGCGAAATCAGAGAATAAATTAAATTCAAGTGTCAAGATCCCGCGGCGTTGTCTCTGAGACTGGGGGTGGGGGGTTGGCGCCCCCACGGGAGGTCGGGGGGCGCAGCGGCGGGGGCCGTAACGCGCGCGTTCATGCGGAAACTGACGATAACACAGCCCGGCCTACCACGTAACCCTCCCGAGGTTGATAGTCTTATCGCGAGCTTAAAAATGTATGGCCAATAATAGAGTGCCGGTTTTGACAACGCGCTCTTAGTTCGGTAGGTTATTACGGCTGGGGGTATACCTGCAAGATAAGAGGTATAAATTTTAGAAGCGGAGTTTTGGAAAGCGTTATTATTTTAGGTGTTTTGGTGAAATACGCCCGTTTAAATTCACGTTGGAATTTTAATAGATTGCTTAAAGTTTTCAAATTATTGGGTATAGGAGTACGAACTCGTGATTCTATTTGAGGTAGACAAAGCACAACATAAGAGGAAAGCTTTACACAGCAGTGGAACACATCACAACTCGTTGCATGAAATAATTATTAAATGTTATTGGTAAGCGATTCAGGAAAAACGCAGTTCTGATTGAGTGACAATAGAACTTGATTTTATAAATACAATTAGTAATATAATGAATAACAAATGTATGAAAAGGTTAATTAAAAAATTCATAGCAATGTCGTAGCAAATTGCTACGAGCAATTGAATGATTTGTATCAACAATGTTCTCGATCGTTTTCTGAAAATTGTTACATGTTAACAAAATTAGTGTAAAATAAATGAGTTCCGATAGTAAGGGCGCGTTCACGAGTGTTTTTACAGCGCCAACCGCTGAAAGAGTTTAGTTACATTGTGAACGCGGCGCGACAGGCAGACTAATAAATATTGTGATAACTTTTTACCTCAGTTTAATTAATCTGTGGTCTGAGTTTGGTTTATTAAATAACTTGGTTTGGCATAGAAATGTTTTACTTTCGAGATGAAAGATGAAATGAACTTCTGAAATAAAGTCAAAGTTAAAAAGTAGGATGCCTGCCTACGTAGCTCTGAGACAAAAGTTCACTTCCCGTCTATTGTAAACATTTTGTATTGTCTTGGTTTTTGTGTTTGTTCAAATCAAATATATTTTATTCGAATTAAGATTTTTACAAATCATTTTTCGACATTATATCTAACGGATACCAAGGACAAAGAGAGCTTGCTCATGGTTGGCACTTTCACTATTAGGGTCAGCTTTATAAAAATGTCTATTGACTAATTTTTTGTATGTTCTGTATATTTTGTTGTCTTTTAGGTCAAGTCAATACAGAATATTGTATTATTGTTTATTTATTTTAGGATGTATTTATATCAGCGTTCTGATTCCCTAATTAGCCTGGCTCCGCCATTTTGCTGGTGGGTTGCCTACGCCTACCTACAACGATTACATCAAAGATATATTTACATATGTGTCGGCTACGACCCACACGCGCTTTCCTACCTTCATTTTGGAATCAGAAAGCCTTGTGTGAGAGACGTCTCCCACATTTTAAATTTATTTAACGTCCCAAATTTTCTTTACTTCTATAAACCCAATGCCGCAGTAAAAATTGCAGTTAAAAGACCGCATAAAATTGCCTCGCCACGCATAAAGAGCAGATCATTCTTCACGCAATAGATTCCCCCACACAACAATATTTTACCTCGCGTCCCACTCATGCGTCCTGACACTAAACACCAAATAAGCCGTCACGACTGTCAGTCGGTCTGTCTGGCCTAGACACAAAGTTCAAATTCCTATGGTAATTTATTTCGCGTTGGCAGAATGTAATTTGGGGGGGCAGGGATGTAATCGGGTGCCTTTTTGTTTTTTACAAGTTTAAGATAAGTTAAAAGATTATATAAAAAATATTAGAAAATATATTAGTTTACACAGTCTAGTCCCAACTAAAATTGACGTCAGAATGGCAACCAGGCCAATACTAAGCCAAGTCTTATTACACAAGTTATGATGTAAACGGGGCAACACGTGTTGTGCCGACGACCTCAAGTAACGTGTAAATAAAAACAAAAAGAAGTTTTGAAAATAAAATGTGATTAGGAAATTATATATTTGTGCAAAATTAGAAAAAATAAAAACAAACCCAAATCAAATATCTTTACCTCATACTGCATCCGCATCGAGGGGCTGGAGCCTATCCTAAAACCTTAGCTATTTCTGAGTTAATTTGTTTAAATGATTGACTCATTAGATTGGAAAACTAAATAGAGTCTTAGCGCCCCGCCCGAGTCCATCCAAGTCCGTCTCTGTGCAGTATCAGAAGCCCATCTGTCAGAACGGCAACATTAATGTTTCATGAAGGCTCGTAATACAGAGATCCGTATCAGATAATAGACACGGCACGACCGTGTTTGCCGTCACTCCGCCGACGGTGGGGCATCACCGTCACACCGCAAGTGACTTGGCGTGACGATTCCTAAATATTGTACGTTTTTGAAGGAGAAATATTCTTCTTTGATAAGCATTACGTGTTGTACATGTTGAAAGAGAAAGTTTAGAAAGAATGCTGTCCTTGTGATGTGATCGACATGATAAGAAGATTCGCCAGCTTATAGCTGACACCGCTTCAATCTTATTTGACTGACAAGTATTTTGTGTTATTTTTATAGTATCTTTACTTTGAACAATCTTGTTGTTAAGATGAATTACCTTATTTTCTGTACACCATAATACACCCTTATAATACCTACACCAATCTATAATAATCTCTTAACAATAAACCCTGCACAGTCTTAACGCTGGCTCATTGTCAGTCGGTCTCCGGATGAACTTGGACAAGACTAAGGTCATGTTCAACGAACTAATCATTCCGGAACCGGTCTCGATCAGTGGCGAAGTCCTCGAAATTGTCCAAGAATATGTCTACCTCGGGCAGACATTGCAGTTGGGTAGAGACAACTTCGAGCGTGAAATCGCAAGAAGTGTACTGTACAGTTGGGCTGGGCAGCATTTGGGAAACTGCGTCATATCTTCTTGTCGCCACTACCGCAATGCCTGAAGAGCAGGGTGTATAATCAGTGTGTCCTACTCGTATTGACATACGAAGCCGAGACGTGGAACATGACGGTGAAGCTGACCCATCGGCTACATGTCACTCAGCGAGCCATGGAAAGATCTATGCTTGGTATTTCACAACGGGAACCGACGAGCGTTGGAGCAGACGGGTTCTCGAATGGAGACCACGTTTCGGGAAACGTAGTGTGGGACGCCTCCCTGCCAGGTGGACTGAGGAAGGTCGCTGGTGGTGGCTGGATGGAGAAAGCGGGTGATCGTGCGCTTTGGCGTGCCCTTGGAGAGGCCTACGTCCAGCAGTGGACTGCAATAGGCTGATTGATTGATTGATTGAATAAACCCTATTCAAATAAAATAGATGGTATAATAATTGTGTTCTGTGGTCATTTATATATAGTACAGTTAGTAAAACCACTACTGTATCAAAATTGTTTCTTTTTGATGAAAAGGAAAATAGCTGAAGGAAGTTATTATGGTTGAGAGGTACCTCTGTAGATGACATTGAAATAATTAGACAGCTCCTTCTTATGTTCAGGTATTTCTACTTTAGCAGTGCAGGCAGCTAAAAGCAAGCCTTGCTCGCATTTTGCCTCATGACTTATCGCAAAAATGTCGCAGTGACATATCATTCCACTTCACCCGCGAATCCCCTGTGCCCCCCCCTTCTTCCGTTCCCCCTCCAGAGGGGAATTTTTGTTTCCCATCAAGTCAGCTGCAGTTATGATTACGATATATATATTGTAGAGGTGGTAGCTGCAAATGTGGACAGTATACGTTTGAAAATATTTCTACGTAAAAGGTGAAATCTTGGAAAAAGCCAAGATTTTAATTGTAATTAAGAACACCTGTGCATATAAATTAAATCATCCAAGTAGGAAATTTTTAATATTAATAGATTTGATTATAACAACAATAAATTTTAGTATGGTTTCTTATCATAAAATATTACTATCTGCAATAGATATGAGCTAAAATCGATTTCCGTTCAACTTAAGCTACATATTGATCCGTTAAAAGCAGGACCTAAATTTGCTACGGCGGCGTAGCAAATTGCTACGGTAGTAGATAGTAATACGTCTGAACCTAAAAACTACTTTTTATGAACCTAAAAGGGACAATATTATTTTATTAAATTTAATATATTAACATTAACTTCTACAGATTAACTGCAACTAAAAATACTATATGTGATGTTGCGGCGAGCTATAATCATTTGTGTACGTTTTTAATTTGATTTGTACGAGTAAATTCGTGTAAAAATAGCCGCAGACTCAGTTCATCGAATAATTTAGAATGGTACTTTCTAAAGTTAGTGTAAAAACAATCTAAAGGGTATTTAACTGTTCCTAAATTTAAGTAAGTAAATAAATTAAAGTAATAAGTAATGAGTAAGTAATAGTAGTAAATTTACCATATTTTATAAATTAATTAAAAAATATAGATTAGTAGCAGACGATTCGCGAAGAAAAAAACAGAATCGGTTGGAACTGTGATTTTTTAAAGTTTCAATATGTCTGCCTCTTTCAAAAACGGTTTTTATATAAGGAGATTATAATGGCGTTACTTGCTTGTGGCTTCATAAGCAAGTATCTGCTTCTCTGTCTAATCTAGAATTTCAAACCTTAGCCTAACCTAACTTAACCGAGTTATCTCGGTAAATTTTAAAGATAGAGCAAAAATTATTAAAAAGTAGTCAAATACCCTATAGAGTGAACTACTAAAATATGTTTCAAGAAAGTTAAAACTAACTTGGGGTCGACTGAAGGGTCGAAGGGATTTGAAATCAATAGCAGCAGTAGTTGTTATTTTGCAAGAAAGACTGTTTTCTATCTCCAGACATACGAGATTGAATAATTTCCAGTGAGGAATTAAGTAATCTGAGCAGGAAAATGTTATAAAAATACGTCTCGTCGCAGTCAAGTCACGCGCCGGCCATTTTGCGGGATCTGGCGGGAAAGTGCCGCGCAGGTGTGCGATACCCGCCATGCTGCGCATACCATATTAACTGGTTCTTTAGGGTTATTATCAGCTCTATACGTTCCTAAAGCCAGGCCTAAAATTAGAGCAACATGGATCTAGAGTGAATTAGTCGTCATCACATCTTTGAATTTCGTCAAAGGCTTGGTGTGTACTGTGTAGTTTTTTTTTTTATTTGGACGATGTTTTTGAACGTAGGCGCTGACGCAGGTTAAATTTTTTTTTTATTTCAGCAGTATTTGTCCTATACAATACAAGTATGTTGGTTTACAATATCAACATTTTAAAAGTCATGACAAAAATGTATAGAATTTAATTAGCCTGGCAGCTAGTTATTTAATCTTTTGATCCAAAGTAACTATACCCCTAAGCTCGGGGATGAAAATGGCGGCGATGTAAACAAACCATATTGATTTATAAATCTAAAGATAACTCTGGTACTACTGTTTTATTTAACATGAAATAAAAAGATTATATTCAATTATGTATATTTTTTGATTTTTATTATTGAGACAAACTGTATTTATCATCTTGAATAACTGTTTTTTACTTCAAAATATAGACCGAGGTCAAAGTACTACCCTTTCATATAAAATATTTTTTTTTGGAATTCCTAGTATTTTTTATGGAAAAACTTAAATATTTTCACCGTAAAATACATAAACTAACGTAAAAAAACACATCCCAACAGTTCAAATTACAGTAAAAACTAACAATAAACTCCACAATTTGCGCCAATTTTCATAACCTCTCACTCACGGCAAATTTTTGAACCGACTTTTTTCTTTTTTTGGCCAAGAACAAGTCGAATTATTATGATGCTAAATGAAGGAGTATATATTCATTTGGTGCCCCATACAAACTTCATATAATAGAACTACCAAAAATTTATTACGACTGACTTTTTCATAAGGTTGTATTACATTTTCCGAGCGGCTTTTCTCCGGGCACATGTGCCCGGTCCCCGAGTCGAGGGGTTTTAACAGACCTAAGATTAAAATATGAAACCACCAAGTATGTATTTGCCTACGCCTACCTACGACGATTACACGTAAGCGGTGTTCGCATATGTGACAGCTACGGCCCACACGCGCGTACGTACCTACATGCGCGCTATAATTATACGTTGTTTACGCGGGGGGGCGGGGGGCGGCCAGTGGGGCGGCAATAACGCGCGCGCGGGCGCCCCGCCCCGCCCATACCGACAGCTTTTCACTTTTTTATTTATTATTTTTTCGATAGCGATTGTTTGTGGCCAGCAATATTGGAAAGGTATTTTATGCGCAACATTTCCATTTGCAATCAATTTAAATATAGTAGCTGGTATTTGTATTTCGAATCGAGTTCGAATTGTTTTAATTTAGATTTCAGTGCTTTTAGTTCTCGAACGTGTTTGAAGAAGTTAAACCGAAATAACAATTTTGAAAATAACTAAAATAGGAGGCAGTCTTTATTTCTGTTCAACTTTTAATAAAAATTACATAATTTAACGTGGGCAATCATCTAGAATAATAAGTAGCATCGTATAGCTATGTAAACCTACCTATTATAAGATTAAAAGCATGTTAACTGACCAACTCCCTATTTGAAATTCACTCAGCCTTACATGAGCATCTAATAGACTCATCAAAGAAGTGAATATTTGTGTCAATTGTCGCATAAAGCTTGGAACAAACCGCCGTATGTACTTTACAGTCGAGCACAACTCAACACTACACAATGAAGACTAAAAATATTCTTTATTCCATCAGTGACAGAGTGTTCTAAATAAGTTGGTTGGTATGCGAGGGACCGTACACTCGTACGCAAACTGTCAAATTAACAGCTATAATTACAGGCAGGCAGGGGAGCGCAACCCTCGCGGCCGTTTTCATGTTTTATAATCCTGTTTCATGCGTTATTGGCTTGCAAACCCTTTACCTAGCCGTACACGGTACAGCCCGCTCGGTGGATAACGGTGCGCGCTTTCAGACGACTGTTATTTTGCAGTTGTATGAGTATCCACTACTTGTGCTAAGCAGGTCTGGATTTTTTTAAATCTGTGGTTCTGTTTTTTGTGAAATAGTTTATTTAGAATAGTTTTTTTTTTAATTATTTGAGCTTAGTAAGAAATGCAGTGTGTTTCCTTAACAATTTTAACTTTTGTAACTGTTTTAAAACGATTGATAAGTAATATACATTTATTCATTTATTTTTGTTTAGTCCTTAACCAATTCTGGTTCAATTGATGAAAAAGAAGATCATAAAGGTCGTATAAAATGGCCGCTTACATTTTTTAATAAGCATTATTTCACTAAAGCCTTCTCTGAATGTGTGGTATTAGCCTAATGGTATCTCTCCGAATGTACAGTCAGCTGATGAATTAGCTGACCCCCCCCCCGCTCGAAACCGATGAAGTTTTCTTGGGTAATTGTTTTTGCTTTATCATGAACTTTCGTATAATTGTACAGGCTAATAAACTGTACGAGTATATAAAATGTTATTTAAAAATATACATAATCACCTGAGAAAATTTCATCAGTTTTGAGCAGGGGGGGTGGGGGGGGGGCAGCTAATTCGTCAGCTGACTGTACTATTTAAAATAAATAAAAAAATATAAAAGGTAGAGTCAGCACATTAAATACTAGAAAGTACTTACATACTAAACATTTACACGCTACTAAATACCAACCTTAAGTAGGTACACAGGTAACTAAACCGCATATGAAATTTCGCTTCCACTAATTAAACGACAAAGCCTTTGAAGCGCACCCTTGTCAATGGGACGGGTAACGCCGCGGGTACATGGCTACACGTAATGATGGCGGATTTAATTGCTATTTTGCTCGCGTATATGCGCAGCCTAAGGACTGGAGGGGGGAGATTATAAGGTTGCCAATAATGTTGCTACAATTTATTATTATCACTTAAATTTTATTTACTTCTTAAAATTGTGTAAAAGCTGTACAACTTGTGTACCTACATAGATTCCTTATATCAAACAACAGTAAGTTTTATTTGTGCGTACTCAAATGTTAACTTAAAGAAATGTCACATGTTTAATAAGTTATACATTTAAGTAATATTATACTTACATAAGTTTAATAAAAGGTGCATTGTTATCTGAATAAATATCAACACTTAAAAGCTCATTTTTTAAATGAATCACTCATGCGAAAATAACCAGTTTCTGCATACTTCAGTTTTAGAGCCATCATCACTCTTGTTAAAATTTCTATCGCACGGTATATATGACCCTTAGATATGGCCAATATTTTTGAGGAGGGTAGACCCAATATTAAGTCTGATTCGTTTAAATTTGTGGTAATTAATACATTACATTTCTCAAAATCATCATCAGTCCAACCAAACATGACAACTGTGTATTTCAATAGGGAATTAAACTGGAAGATGGCACCACATAGTTGGGCATACGCCCAACTAAACTAAACTAAAATTAGTCCTGTCACTTTCTATCATTTTTAATTGAAAAGGGACCGAAGATCATCGGTTTTGTTTTTGTCTATGACTTCACGACTAACTTGGCAGCCCTATGTTTGGGCCTAGGGACTTTGAGGCCGGGCCTTTTATCCCGGGTTTAGGACAGGACGCACCCGAATCGTTCGTACGAGTATTACCGTGGACGACCGGTATTAATCCACGTTCCAACTGTTTGCGGGTTTCGCGATTATTAACGCTTTTGTGTTACGGTTTTCCAAATTCGAATTTAATTTTGGATTATTTAGGATTGTCGCAGCAATTTCAGACGTAGCTGTTGTGTTGGTATTTCCATTTCAATAACAGAAATTTAATTAACAATCCTATTTTGTATTTTAGGCGGGTATTGAGCACGAAAGGGCTATTTTTAAAATATCGTGCAAATATCAAGTATTACTGCTTTGGTTGAAATAAAATACTTATAGAATTTAAATTAAAATTAATTACAAAATATAAAAACTTTACGTCAGCTTCAAATATTTAAATAAAATTTTGGTTTTGACGTTAGGTTCCACGAATAATAGGTACTTGTGTCTTTTGAAACGATTTGTTATAAAAGCTCACGCTACGTTGTATTGTAATACCTGTGGTGATATACCTAGTATAGGACCACAGGGTAAGATCCTTTCCAACTAATTAACATGTTTCTGATCTACACTGCAATAAGCTTTTCAGTGTTCCGTTTTTACAAAATTATTTAAGATTCAGTTTGATCTAATTAGTTTCACACCCTGTATAATGGTATAGTATTACACCTTGTATAATTATGGTAGTCCATTATACAGGGTGTAAGGAAAAGTCTCATTATCCTTTAAACCACATAACGTGTTGGTGATGTGCAACAACTTTTACTATGGGGCCAACTCTGTAACTCAACAAAAAAAATTTTTCTGTTTCATACAAATTGTTAATATACTTAGGTATTGACAATTTGTATGAAACAGTAGATTTTTTTATAACTAAAATGGGATAGTTTAGTGATCTAACCAGCCTCAGCCTCTGCTCGAAAGGTTCAAAGTAAAGTATAAGAAATATTTTCATTGAATGAATGAATGAATGAATGAATATACTTTATTGCACACACAGAAATAATAAATGACAGAGTGGAAGTAAGAACAGGTGGTCATTTAAGTTTCCTGACAGAGCGGTTCTGAACACATAAAAAAAAACATCAGTGAATGTGTATCAGTTGCATCTGGCCGGATTTTTTAATTTAGCTATTGCTAGTCTAATACTTAAATAATCATAACTAACAAAAATTAAAAATAATATGACAAGCAACAGACAACGCACTATCTCAGCTGGGTCTTGAACAAAGATTACAGATAGGTATCTGGAATTTTAATCTGATGTCTAGAAACATGAAATTTTGGACAAGATTCCAGTTGAGAAATATGTATATTTTTTTTAATAGCCCGTTTTATTTGTCCCACTGCTGGGCAAAAGCCTACCCTTTTTCCTTCCACTGATCTCGATCTTGGGCCACTTTCATCACTTGTAAAATATAAATAATATTAATTTATTGGGAAGTTCCTTACGATTATTTCTGGCTATTTAATGTAATAAAAGGATTTCTCCTTTGTTACAATAAAAACCCAGTGATAATTGTAATGTGATTAATCTATGATTATACTCGTCTATGGCACAGACAGTATCACATACAACAGAATAGTATTAACGAATAGGGGATCCGACTGTTTCTAAATTTACCATATTTTGTGAATTATTTTTAAAATATAGATTAGTAGCAGACGATTCGCGAAGAAAAAAACGGAATCGGTTGAATAACGAATTTACAGTTTCAATATGTCTGTCTCTTTAAAAAACGATTTTTGTATGGCGATGATTATATGGCGTTACTAACAAATGACGTCACAAGTGGGTATGTGCCTCTCTGTCTAATCTTGAATTTCAAACCTTTATAACTCGGTAAATTTTAAAGATAGAGCAAAAATTCTTTTAGTTTTCGATAGCAGAAACTAAGAAGTTTGGATTTATAAAATAAATAAAAATAGCATTTATGAGACATTTAACGGGCTTACCGCGATATTCTGATAATGACCGCGAAAGTTTAAAATTATATAAATAAAAATAGTCCGATCCCCTATTACAGTCAACTCTACAAACATAACCAACTTTCCTATTCGTATCAAAACAGACGCGATCGGTAGGTATAGGTACATACGAGGTGTTTATATGTTGATACGGATTACATAGACTCGCTACTCGGGCGGCATGTTAGGCGGCGCGTTCAAAGCGCAGCGGCACCCTTTGATCTGCCGTAGGTATAGACCAGCTGAACGCTAAAAGCCCTTCTATTTTGGTAGACCGTCTTAGGGTTAAAATACGGTTTAAACTGTGGAAATATAAAGAGGATTAAAACGTTTAACGTGCAAGGATTATTGGTTTAGGGTAGAGACTGTAGAGACTAGAACACTCTACAAAGAGATGAGTTGTTTACATGATTTTGGCAAACAGGTTTGAATGTTATTTTGTATTATTATTTAGAGGGTTTATGATGTTTAGGTCGCTGGTGGTGGCTGGATGAGGAAAGCGGGTGATCGTGCGCTTTGGCGTGCCCTTGGGGAGGCCTACGTCCAGCAGTGGACTGCAATAGGCTGATTGATTGATTGATTGATTGATGATGCTATACATTACAAACAACAGAAAACAATGTTAGAACTGTAATAGACCATTCGAAATATTTCTATGAATATTTATTTGATTTCAATTTATTATTTCGTAGTGGTGGGCTACGAGTTGCTACGCAGTCGACCCGCTACGGCGGCGGCGCGGCGCGGCGGTCCTCTACCTTTTAAATTTACATTCAAATTAAATTTCTTATTCAGTTTTTGTTTTTATATTTCTTCACTAAATAAAAATATAAGAAAATACGCCCGATCATTAAAATAAGCGTATTGTAATACGATTCTTATAATTGTCCAGTTTTAAGAATTACATAAAAATACGGCTTTAAAGTTATAATATAACTTAAAATTTAACTTGTTTATTTCAGAGAGAGCTTCGTATTTGCAAATAGATGTTTGTCGGCCTCAACGGACGGGAGACGCGTCGCAAGCCGACAACCAGGAAATATGGCCACGAGTTACCGACGTATACACTGACAGAAATTCCATATCTGTTAGGATATACCTATAGCCAAAGATACAGTTAAGGTTGTCTCAGGAACTATTTATAAACTTCTTCACCGTGATACATTATTACAATGCACCCTAAACTAACTGTCTGTACCTACTTAGGAGTATACTGGTAATTTGGCGAAAAATAACAATAAAAATAACTTTTTATAACGGATGTAGTGACTAAATCATATTGAAATTTGATTAGAACTGTAGCCCCCAGCAGCCGCCACAAGCTGCTGCACCACACGAAGAGTGTTGTAAAGGATTGGTGTATGGCAATATCCAGGGCACAGTCCGAAGAAAAGGTATTTATATATTATATAACAAACATGGAAAAATTCTGACAAGCTCTAGGAGTTTACTGTCGCATTATCAGGACATGAAGTGAAGAATTTAGCAGAAAAAAGACAAAATCGAAACGTAAGAAATCTAAATTTGAAAATGGATTTAAAATGAAAGATAAAACTGCCAGCAAGAAAGGTTGCCAGTCATAAAACAGGAAAGAGGACGAATGCCTCGTTACAGAACTAATGAAACATATAAGCGAAAAGAACATTTTTACAATTACATATAATGTCACCTTGTTAATGCGCATGCTATCAAGGTTTTGAAAAGTGAAAAACTAGTTCTTCTGGTCTCATAGATACCACGTCGTTGTAGCAAATATTGACTGTCGTTAGATTTTTGGATCAAATCAAAGCGATCTTCGTAGTCAATAGTACAGTGATTTCTTTTTTAGTATACGTGTGGTTGCCATAAACTTTTTGACAGTTTTATTTCAAGTTCTTCAACATCATTAAATACTTACTTACTTAGATGTCTCCGAAAAGAAAACGGCTCCTTAGCTACCTATTTATTTTTGTTTCATAATATTCTGTACCCGACCAACCTACTTTCGAAGACATTACAAATCGCAAGCTATCACCGACGCTGTTCTCGACTCGACGACTAACCCCCATTGAGGGAAGTGCGGTCATTCAAGACTATATATATCACGGTCAATAAATAAATATTCACCAGGCCATACATCTCACTAATTTACCGGTCCTAGCACCGACCAACCCCATAATAACCATTTATCCAAACACCCGCGGAAATAAATATCCTTGCGACATTTTTCCTCGCCTTATCTGTGGAGACCAGACAGTTTGCTGTCCCTTTCTAACATATCATTCTTCACATACAACTGTCCTTTTATTTTCAGTATTTATCAAGACTAACGTACGGTTTATACGGACGAGATCGTTTTATTTGGTTTGCTAGTAATGGTTTTATTCAGAGGTCCTTTGACCTTGCGCGCGTCGTTTAGAGGTTCTTTCAAAGGACTCGAGCGAAGCGCCGCCATTTAAATAACTGAAAGACCTTCAATGCTTGAATTAAATTGAAGTGGTAAAAGGATGAATAGAAGAACTTGTTTTAAACTGCCAAGAGGGGTTAAACTTTAAATATCTAGAGCCGTTTTTCCTTTTTTTGTTCAGGTTTAAATAAAATAATGTTTAAAAGTCTTTTAACTCGGTTTAGTTAGCTACGAGTATCGTTACCTATTATTGGGTTGAAAGTTTTATAAGTTTTTAATTATATTATAGGTTATTTTTGTTGAGATTTAAACGGGTCCCGTTAATTAACGGTTAATTAACGGGACCCGTACTACGTATTTTAATTAATGGTGGAGCTTACATACCTATAATAATATAGCAATGGACATTCAAACTTGGTAACTTTTATAAAATTGGCTGATATTAATTCAATCAATGTGTTGTAAATATCGGCACCCCTGTACACCGAGGGTGCAAACACAATCTCTTGCATTAGTTAACGATGTGTAGAGCTCTTAACTTGCTGTTCTAAATTCAATTTAGATTTCGTAACATTAATTGGAATACTACGATATAATTTAAAATCCCGAACATTCGATTATCGTTTGGAATGCATGCGTGTAATTTTGCTAAGATTGTTTTTTTATTATGATTGTCAAATTTTGTGTTGTTTGTTGCTGCTTTCCTATCAATAAAATTGGTTTCAGTATGTTATCAGTTGCTAATCATACTAAAATAGCTCAATTTACTGCTTTTTTAAGTTATAAACCATAACAAACGTTACTACTTTTGCTCACATAGACATCAAATTATTTTATAATTAAAAAAGAACATGAAACTACGTACAAACAAAATAAACAAATTACAAGATTTACTTTACATTTCCCATACAAATCTTTGTCTAAATTAAATACCTATTCAGCAGCTTTATTGTACAGAGAATATTCCACAAAATCAGTTCCACAATGGGCTGGGATACAAAGGCTGATCTTGACGTCAAAACAGCGCTGCGCCCGCGGCTACACTTTGCTACAGTGGCCACCAATTATAAGCTTTGTGTGTTTTGTAGGGCTTTGTTGAACGATTGCCTATCGCTAGTAAAGGAATGTTGGAGAAGAGGCGGTCGAAATGGGAGTGTACCGATTTTGTAAATTTGTGTTTTTTTTTTTTTTTTTTTATTAGCCCATCAGGGCTTACTCTTGACCACAATCAGGTCCGCGAGGGACGAGATGTGGTCGATGATGGAACGAGTTTGCCCAGAAGGTGCCTGTTCACTCTAGCTTTGAAAATGCTTGGGTTATAAGCACTCGGAAAAACAGAAGCAGGCAAAGAATTCCACTCCTTGGCCGTGCGCATAATAAAAGATGATTGAAAGCGCTTCGTGCGGCAAAGGGGTATGTCGACTAAGTGCGGATGGTATGCTGCAGTTCGTCTGGACTCCCGATAGTAAAAAGGTGATGGCGGAATGAGCTCATGCAGCCCATGTGCACATTTGTGTGAGCACGTGTGTGAGTATTTGTAGTTATCTATATATTATTATATCTCGTTTTTTGCAAGTGGTTTATTTATGGAAGGAAGGTATTTTGTTCATTATGTTTTTATATTACAAATTATTTTATTACATTACAACGAAGACACTATTTCTCAACAATTAAGTTACACTCAAAAATAAATACATACCATAGTTTTATTGAAAATTAAAAAGTGTATAGTTAGGCGTTCTTATTGCTACTTAGCAATTTCTTCGAGAAATATCGGGCCTATTCTCAAACTTAATTGTTAAATTTTAAACAAGTTTGATGTTGTTTGTATATGTGATAATAAACCTATTATCGTGCCATCATGACGCCTACAAAAACGTTATTTGCCTTGTAGTAGGCCGTAGTAAAACAACTCGAGCGCACCCACTTTTATACTCAAGCGCGTATTTGAGAGCGTGAAAGTGGCAGTAAGGCGATACTGCACGGTCCGGAGACCCGAAGACACTCACGCGCATCGACGCGGCCGTACGAAGCGGCTTGCGATTGGTGCTGGTGGCCTTACGTCATCTGTCACATAGCTGAAATCGGAGCATCTACTAATGATATCTGTTATTGATATGAAGTAATATGTTAATCATGGACTATAATTATTTACTTGTCTTTTTTTATCTAAAAGCGCCAACTAACGCTCAGTCTTCAAAGACTACCGCATTGCAACAGAAATAGGCATGAAGTTTATTTTAGTAAAGTTTTTTTTATAATGCCCAAAAAGTGAACTATTGATGTGTCTAAAAACCGTATCAAATATTTCACAGAAAACAAGAAAATCAATGTTTCTTTTTTCGCAAAGTAAAAGGTAGCAAGTTAAATTAAGCTATCGTAATATAAAAGACTGGAGCGATCTCTTTGATATCTCACAACAAAGCCTCCTCGAGGATCTCCAGATCTTCGACTACAAATATCTCTGTTTCGGGATCGAAATTAAAAATTCCATAACTCCATCGCTGCATTTGTGGGCTGAGAAAAATCCTCAAAGCCACCTAATTGGATACAGTACAGACCACTACAAAGGGGATGTTTCAGATAAAAATGAAAATTAAATCTTCCGACTGGATGGGCAGAGTAATGTTTTTGACGGTGAGGCCCCCCCCGGGGTGGGGCGGGGAGGGACCGCAAATCGACTATCAAAATGGTGAAAAAAGTTGTTGCCAGCCAGACGCGAGACGGGGTCTGTCTGCCCTTTGGTGGTTTTGTTGTCTTTTTTAATTACAGCTTTATCTGTTTCATAATCTAAGCAGGTAGAGTCCGAGCAACTTTTTAGGAGTGATTTTTAAAGATTAATGAGAGTGTAATCTTTAGATCTGTCCTCGGTTATCACAGCGTCGAAAATAAAGAAGGAGAAGTGAAAATAGAGTCGGTTTGTTAAATTCTGATACTAGTACAAGTCCTTGATCGCAGTATTGCCACTTTGGTATATATAGCGAATAGGGCAGTTAGGGAAAAACCTACTAACCGTTTGATAATTTGTGCCTAGCCTAGCAATAGAGTCCTCTAAATTAAGAGACATTGGCCCCGATTCACACTGTCACGCTCTAATCTTAAATTTAAGTTAGTCTGTCCTTTTTACCTTTTAAAGATTGAAAAGGGACAGGAGATGGCCATCCTAATATTAGAGCTGTCAAACATCGAATTTGAACCTTATAGCCGTGTCGATGGCACAATTTTAGAGAGCACTTAAAACATGCGACTTAAAAATCTCTTAAACTGACAGCTATGCCCTTATTTTAGGTTATCATTCGTTCAAATTAATATCATTCGTTCATCACCTCTCTTTCATTGGTCATAAAACCGAAAAAGATAGCTGGATTTTAAAATTAGAATTAGAGCATGATATCCCGAATCGAGGCCATTGGTTCCGATTGGGGAAGTCATGCTCTAATTCCAATTTTAAAATACAGCTATCGTTTTCGTTTTTATGACAAATGAAAGAGAGGTGATGAATTCAGAAGAACGAATTATATTATTTTGAATGAATGATAATCGAAAATAAGGTCATAGCTGTCAAATTAAGAGATTTTAAGTCGGATGTTTTACGTGCTCTATAAAATTGAGCAATCAGCGAGTCCATAAGGTTCAAATTCGATGTTTGACAGCTCTAATATTAGGATGGCCATTTGCTGTCCCTTTTTAATCTTTAAAAGGTGAAAAGGACTGACGAACTCAAATTAAGGATTAGAGAGCGTGACTGTGTAAATCGCTACCATAAGAATACCTCTTTCGTTTGACTGCAAACAGAAAACTACCAACTGTCGTTTAGTTAAGTGAGACAAATATGATACAAAATATAGGCAAAATACTAGATGCTTAAGGTTGTTGACCTTACAATCCACACGATGAAGAAGAAGAAGAGATGCTTTATTATAATTGTACTGACCTTTTTTCATAGGCATCTCGCCTCCGTTGCAAGGGAGCGACTGCGGGCCCGGACTCAGGCTGTGCAGTTGGTACGGGGGCGTCCGCGTGTCGATCTGCGTCGGCCAAGGCGCACGAGGCCACGTCGGAGCTGAACCTGTGTAAAGCTAAAAATTTAACGAACTCTATTAAGCGACAGACGCCGCTGGTCTTAGATTTATCAAAATTAATATACTCGTAAATCAGGCTATATAGATGTCGTGGCCATGTCATAGAATAATTGCCCATGGTCATGAATTGCTTGAGATATTCATGAAGTAGTCGCATTTCATGAAATTTTTCACTGTCCTTTGGCCACATCATGATTTGCCTTGGCCAGATCAATGATAAGAAATCGTTTGTCGATATGTTCAACTAAAAACGCAGCTACTTCATGAAATGGTCAAGATTATTTGATAATATCGTAAAATTATCACACAGATAGAGGCGCTGGAAGCGCTTTGTTTATGTATCAACATGGCGGCCGCGTTGTTTCTCGCAGTGAAAATGTGAATAATTCGTTATTAAAATGAGGAAGAATGTGATAAAAAAAGGGTTTATGATGAAAAGGTACTCTGAAAATGTCTGTCGGACTTAGAGAACAAAAAGTTCCAAACATATTTTAGATTTTTATTAAAACATTTATGGACGCCCGCCCTATTTTCACGATATTGCCAATCGTGGATGACAAAATCCTGAAATGTTCACGATTTAATGATCTGGTCAAAAGTTGCCCACATCATGAAATGTGACCATTTCATGAAATTCTCGAGCATTTCATGTTGTGGGCAATTCTACGATAAGGCCACGACATAGATACGACTAAGTTTATATACTCTTCGGTTACTCGGATACTCCTCGGTTGATCTGTATGTCTGTATATTATGCGCAAGGGAAGCGAAACTAAATACTTTATCAGTATATTCAGCGTGACCCTCACTTTAATATTGCAAAAGAGTAAGATAGGTAAATATATCTTGGTCTTTCAAGGTAGCCACCTAAGTACTAGTACCTATCACATAAATAGTAAGTACTACATAAATTCAAATACAGAGAACATTTTAAATCTGAAAGAAGTAACTTGTTGTTTAAAAAATCAACATTTTATAGATTTTGCGTACTTTCATTTGTAACGGCGGCGTTGATTAAACAGTAATGGTGGTCTGGTAATACCTGGTGTGCCAAGCAACCGTAGTCGTTCATACACGGGGGCGGAGCAGTCGGGCGAGGGCTGCTGGCTGCTGGTTTTCTCCTTCTGCGCCGCCAGGTTGCGCAGCACGCGGTTTATGGACGACACCTGCAACACACCGACATGTTTACTACCCACAGTTTCATCCCCAATAAGGTTCTAAAGGCGACATTCAGAGATGAAAACTAAGCTAAGATTGTTCTTAGAAATGTCAATGGCATACTTATAAATAAATAAATATATAAATATGTGGGGACATCTTCACACACGGCCATCTGATCCCAAACTAAACAGAGCTTGTACTACGGGTACCAGACAGCTGATATACTCGTACATTACATAAATATTTTTATTTTTATTTTATTTTATTTATTCGGAGAAAACACAGATATTAGCGTATATAGTAGCACATGAAAAAGCTTAAGGTATCAACAATGCTTAACACTAACTTCCATAAACATTTCTCGCTAAGATTTAAAAAAGAAGAAGAATTTACGAGGACTATAAAGGATGACACTATTTGAGATCACGTAATAGTTAAATACTTACTTATATAGATAAACAACAACCAGACACAAGGCAAACACAAGTGCTCATCACACGAATGTTTGCCCTGGACGGGATTCGAACCCGCGACCCTGTGCGTCGGAGGCAGATACACTACCACCAGGGCCCTATTCAATAAAACTTACAATTTACAAGTTACAATTACAAATTCTAAGTACATTGCGTAGCAGATGTACCAAGAAGACATTGATTTAAAATTTAGGCTGATTGGCTACGCAATGTACTTCGAATTGTAATGGTAATTGTAATTGTAAGTTTTATTAAATAGGCCCCTGGGCTACGGAGCCGTCAATTAAGTCAACTTAAATTGTTCACAGCCGTCAGTGACTTAGGAAAACTTAGCCTTACAAATGTCATGTTGATTTGAAATGTAATCTATTTTTGGCTCCGTTAGATATTTTTTCGAAATGTTTAACTAAGATTTGGTGTACCTTTGTCTCTGAATGCCGCTCGACGAATTCGTGAGTGATGACCCGTTTATCATTTGATATAAAATCAGCCACCCATAATATTCATCTTATACGAAAGTCATATTTTTAAATTTAAATGTAAAGATCAACGCGTCTTTTTACTACAGAAGGGTTCGCAGTCATACGGAAATTTTGTGCGGGTATAATAAGATCACGCGGAGTTAGTTAATAATAACGGGAATGAACCAATAATATAAATAAGTTTGATAAAATCATTCTAGGTTTTGTAGCAGTAATATTGGTCCCCCTACTAAACCAACTTGTAAATCAGCTATCATCATCATCATCAACGGCCCGTTACAGTCCACTGCTGGACTATATGAGCCTCCTTCACTTAAGTGGAGGGTTTTGCCATAATCTCCACGCTTGGCAGGCGGGTTGGAGATCGCAGATTAAAAGGTTACTGTATCAGAGAGCGCTGCTGCTCGTTCCCTGTTCAATGTGTAGTCCCTAAGTCGCCTCTTGCGACAGCCACGGGAAGAGTAGGAGTAAATCAGCTATAAGAAAAAGAAAACCGCTTTATCATCGACATTTTTACCGCTGTTTCCTAATAACAGGGCTACAACACTAATCCCCATTGACTTGCCCATTGATAAATGAAGGAAGATCATCATCAGCTCATATACGTCCCCACTGAGGGGCTCGAGCCTACCCTGAATTAGGGCGATTAGGCCTTAGTCGACCACGCTGGCCCAGTGCGGGTTGGTCGACTTCACATACAACCTTTGAATTTCTTCGCAGGAGTGTGCATGTTTCATCACGATGGTTTCCTTCACCGTAACACATTGGTACGTGATGGGGATCGAACCCGCGTCTCGTGGACGGGAGGCAGCGGCCCTAGCCACTGGACCACCAACGCTTTTCTGTATGTTTAAATAAATTGAACAAAAAAGAGTTTATTTATTTTTATTGTATAGGTGTAATTCAGGTATAATATGAGATGGACCACATTATGGGACTATGAGAACTCGGGTTCCTCCAAGATGCGATATGTTGACGATAAAAGCTCGCCGTTACCGAGGCGGTGACGTTGACGGCTGGCGATCGGAAAGGCGTGCAATTCGATTACGATCCAGCTAGAGGGTATACATAACAGGCAGGACCCTTCGGATATCAACCACGCATATTACTTATTATGGGAGAAATATTTGAGGATGATGATTGATTAATTAGGATGTAGGCTAATAATATGGCTATTAATTTTGACATTTAAGTTTGGTTAAAATATCTTTATCTCGAATATCTATAACTTAGTATGATATATTGGTACGTTTTCTCAATAATAGGTGTAAAAGAGCTCTATAATTATGAAGTAGTTTTTATTCTAGCGAAAAAAATAAAAATTAGGAGACCTAAGTAAGTAAATAAGTTCAAGGGCTTAATTTAAGTCACGACGAGTCGCGTTAATTAGTTCAGAGATTATAATAATACTCGTATAATATAATATAATAATATAATAATAACTACGTTAGTCAAAGACTGTGTTGTAGCAATTAACGCCCACCTTCGTGGTCATACAGCAGTAGATTATCAGCGTTCCGCTTTATAAAATAACATTATAGAGAAATAGTCTGCTAAGTTGCATACAAAACAATAATTGAGTTGCATCAGAGTTTAAACTAAGTATATAAACGAGTGTGGAGGGAATGAGTAGTGTGTATATAGGGAGTGTAGGTAGATGGTGTGTATGGTGTGTGTAAGGTGTGTATAGTGTGTTAGAGGGAGTGTTTAAGTGTATATGGTATATATATTCGTGTAAGCATGTTTAAAGAGTAGTATGTGTATAAAATAGATCTATAAGCCAAAATTAGTTAACTAACAAATGTGATGACATCTTCCGTTTCATCGTAGGATAGCTTCTGTAACCATTTATAAACTACACTTTTACATTCACGGAAAGAGTGAGGGTAAATATTCAAAATTTTGTTAATCTTATTGTATAAGTATGGACTCAAGTAAAAACAGTGACGTTGAGCCACAGCAAGCCTACATGGTTTGGTGTTGCAGACTATATCATGTCGTCTCTTTCGAGATATTAAAGTGGAGTCATAAGGACACAGGCGGTGTTTCCGTAGAATGAGACTCAAAATAAAAAGTTGTCTTACAGTCAGTACTTCACATAAAGAGTACAACTTCGATGAGGGGAAGCGAATTGGCTTGAAAGTCATGACCTTTAGACCGCTCTTTGAGCTCTTTCTAGTCGAAGTAGATCCGTTTTAAGAGAGCCACCCCAGGCTGCAATGCAGTATGACAGAATAGACCGACCAAGAGCAAAATAAACAGTCTTGAGGGTGTCAAAATCAAGATAGCCCGAAGATTTTTAAAAACAAAAAGTTAGTTTTCTGACCCGTGAGACAGCGGATTCGATGCGTTCTTTCCAACATAAAACACTATCAATTATGATACCAAGATACTTAATGCTATTTGAACGAGAGATTTCAGTACAACCGCACGTAACGTCTAAAACATTACATGTGTGAGCTCTAATAACGAAATCTGCAGAGGGTTGTTATGATGTTAAGAATTTAGTTTTTAATATATTAAGAGTAAGCAGATTATGAGAAAGCCATGCCATAACGTTCCTAGCTCAGCATGAAACTTAACCTCTGACCAACTTGCTCCTGTAACTAACAGAGTAGTGTCATATGCATAAATAATAATCTTAGTACGTGGCAAGGTAAGTCTACATAAATCATTTATATAGACGAGAAATAGGGTAGGCCCAAGCACACTACTCTGTGGTACACCACATGTTATAGTTTCAGCTTTTTCATACAACCATAGATTGCAACTTTTTCAGTTAAAAAATTGTACTTATCGTATTTTATGATATGGGCGTGATTTTCATGTGTATATTCATAAGAATATGCATCTCGATCGTTTATCGGAAGACCACCGGACTTATTGACAGAAAAAAATGTCCCCACCAAGCCACCAACTGTCATTTTGCCATCGCGGACGTAGAGCGTAACTTAGACTCGGGACAGGAAGGCCGTAAGACGATAGATGGTAACTCGATACGCGCGCCGGTGGTCCTGCCCGCGCGCTAACTGGCAGCTGACGCGATGCCCGATGGACCGAGAAAGCGCGCCACGTTCGATTTTCGAATGTCATGTTTGTAAAAAGAGAAAAAAGGAATAGTTTTTCTATATGTGGCCAGAGGTTTTAATTGAGCCCCGAAAAAGCTTAAAAAGCAACAAAATAAATATTGTGTCAGACGAAATTATTCATGCGTTTATTTATACTCCAAGGTTTTCATCAATTTATAAGCAAATATAAATTTTCAAATCGAAGAAATGCTTTTTTCGATCAGAAAATAACGAGACAATTAAAAGTCAGCAAACAGCTAACAATCAAAGAAAACTTTAAGGGAAAAAGGGTTGATTCTGAAGTTTCTTTGCAAATGAAATGGAAATTTTTAACAAGACGCCTCGTCTGCGCAAATGACCGTGAGAATCAATGAGTCGGGCTAGTTAACGCCTTTAAATACTCTAATTGTTGCTTTGTTTTGCTAATTACCGCAGCAATTAGCTGAGCTTTGAAATAATAAAAAAAACAATAGATCTAGCTTTCAAGTTCGGAATTTATTTTCCAACAAGGGCTTATGAGATCGGTCGTCAACCTTAAAAACCACACATATCGTGATATCTTATAGTAAGAGTTTATTTTCTTCTCAATGACTTTGACTTTGCGATTTTATAGTATTTATGAAGATTAATCTTTCCAATTGGAACAACGTAGGTGTACTGACTGGACTGTTTACCCTACTTCATCACAAACAACATTAGAAACAAGTAAATGTATGATAATTATCAGAGAGATTTTTAAAGATTTACATATTTGTCAGTCATTTAAAATTGCCATGTAACTAGAAATGTAAGAACCTAAAATTTAAAAAATTCTTCTAACTAAAATTATCTAGAACGGTTTTCCTCCGAGGTTATAAATGATCATCTCAAATTAAAAACATGATGGCCGCCGTGCTAAAAAATTTATAGCCTATTGTCACTGTCTGATGTAAGGATTCAACGATACCCCACCCACACATCCACAATCCATCCAACAATGTTACTTTTATTGTCCAATAAGGTGTTTACATACATACATACATACATACATACATACATACATACATACATACATACATCCAAATCTGTTCAGGCATCATTTAGAAATTATGGTGGAACAAAGAAACTCGCATGTAAGTATATACATGAACTATTGATTTAAATCAATGACATGACCCCTAAATACATGCATGAACCCTAAACACATTATACTCCTTTGGGCAGTCGTGTAAAGAATACAGTGCAGTTAAAAATACATCGTGAAATTGCGTTCGATTTAAACTTTTCTCGAGAATGAAATAATCAACTTTTTCTAAGAATACAAAACTACGCGACCAGCTAATCGATTAATTATCAGAGATGTATTTTTTTAAATTGTTTCTACATTTTTCCTTAGGGAAAGTTCTTCAAGTTTACCATCACTTACGCAAAGGGCTTACAAGGAATGAAATTTCAAGGCGTGTAACTAAAATATTCAAATCAAAGCCCGTTACAGTCCACTGCTGGAACGTTCCACTTAAGTGGAAGGTTTTGCCATAATCTCCACGCTTGGCAGGCGGGTTGGAGATCGCAGATTAAAAGGTTTCTGTATCAGAGAGCGCTGCTGCCCGGTTCCTGTTCAATGTGTAGTCCCTAAGTCGCCTCTAACTAAAATATTATAAGACATAAATAAATGTTATAAAGCTGATATAGATCACAGCCTACACCTACGCCACGTCTAGTATTTAAATTCACAAAAATACTTCATTATGTAATTTCCTACGTAACCTGCCCCTAGTTGTAAAGGGTAGACCGAGCTACATAAGGCATGCGTACACTATGCCAAGCCAAGCGTAAAACCGGCGTCTGGTCGGCGCGTCGCTCGCAAAAAACCGCGCGGACCTGTAAACAGCTAAACATGCCTAATTCGAATCACACACGCCAGTTGACTTGTTTCCCCGATTGTACACCCAATTATACCCTGTAATTTGTTTATATGTGTTTACTCGAATCAAACTTCTTTAAAACGCATCCAGACAATGTCCTCACGACAATGAGTGCATTTCGAATGGTTTTGTTCGAATAGGTTTTTGTGGTTTCCGAGTGTTCACGCCGAATTAGGCTTGATTGGATTTCAAACCGCGGTCGCTCGGTAGCTGGGTCTATAAATAATTCTAAATCCATTTCGGTTTGATTATCTGAGAGTTAGTGCTTGATCGCAGCGAAGCAACAGGTAGATAATCCAAAGATACCTTTTTCGTAAGTCAGTAGCAGCATAGTTTTATAAAACCTTTTACTATTTTGGGAGTAAGTCGCGTGAGAAATAACTTGAACGTATTATCTATACTTACTTACAAGTTTTCCAACAACTCGTTTATTTTTTAGCATCAACTCTGTTATGTATGACTCAAATTGAAAACTGGTTCAAGGTAACTTAACAAAAATTTTAGTTTAAGTAAATATGTTTTATTATTGCGAATTTCTCTCTCTCTCTCGTTTAATTTAATATAGTAAAACAAATAATAACTAAAACAAGCGCATTGAATCAATAAAATCCGTTGCAGCGTTCTGAATACAAAATAAATTACATTAAAACGTTCCGTTCCCTCGCGTCAAACGGCGCGTTGTAAAAAGTAGGAAAGGTGCCCCTAAATACCCGGTGAGGTGGAGCATGAAAATTATCTTATATTTGCTCGGGGGCCGTGAACGCGGGAGGTTCGAGACTACTTTTCAATAAGCTTAGAGCGCGATTTTTTCGCGACCGTCGCCGCGTGGAACGGAACGCAAATAGAGGGCGCTATATTGATCGGAACGCTGCTGATTACTTGGTTTTTATTTATTAACTTTGTTATGCCGCAAATATTTGCAGTCTAGACTTGAAAAACTTGGGCGTAAATGGGTGGAGGTCTGAGCGATGGAGAAATGTTATTTGAGAGGGTTGCAATCTAAATTGCATTGTGTTAAATATTTTCAGAACTTAACAAATACTTACCAGATATTTATTATTGAATAGGTACTCGTAAAGAAGAACAAATTTCTACTTCTACACATCATATGTTTAAATTGTTTTCAGCATTAATTTTATTCAGTAACAACAAGCATACGCAACCCTGTCTGGGAAGTTGCAAGCAACAGCAACGGAACTCCGAAAAGACCTTATGAATAATTTTCAGCTAAATATCTTATCTTATTTTTCCGCTGCAAAATTCTCCGGTCGTTTACTTCATTCGCAAGTTTAATGTGCGACGAATAAAAAGCGGTGCATTACCGGTAGTACTGTCGGCAGTCGCGTACAGAAGGGGACGCGACAAAAGGCAACCTGCTGGTCCTTTGTGTGCACTCGGCACTTTGCGACTCAATATTTTGGGTGACTCCTATACTATACTCTCGGAGCAAGCGAAAAATGACGCACCTTTTTCTGTTGTATGCATTTTACTTAATTATTCTTTTGTTTTTATGCGCTTTTTGTGTTTGTTTATTTAGAGTTCGTTTGCACTTTGATTTCGCGAATCGTTCGGTTGATTAAGTTTGATTTATTCCGAGTTTTATGATGCAGTAGGTTTGGAGTCTATTGGATTATTCTCAAGATTTACATTAGATTTTTCTGATTCCATTTTGGTATCTATAATAAACAATAATTTTAAAATAAGCAAACTGTCTTCATAATGTTAATAAACCTTGTTATGGGGTAGGTATATAAATTAAATTATTCCCACCCTTTATTTCTATATAAATATTTTAATATAATACTTAACAATAATGGTTCTTAACATCTTAAGGACAGTTCACAATAAAAATAAAGACCACTGCACACCGCCCAGTTTAACGCCTCTCGGTTACAACAAGAACAAGAAAAATAAATAAAGTTCCCGCCCAAACGCGATGACAGCGCGAGTCAATGTTCTTAATTCGAACGATTCCCACGATTCGAAATTTAAATTTAATTGTCGAACTATTGTTGGCAATCAAAGAAATGGGTCAATAATAAGGAGAGTTTCTTTTGTTTGATTGAGACTTATAGGCATTTGTCAATACGTACGTGTATTGTGAGCCGCGGGGGGTGTATGTAGTGCGTAGTAATAGGGCGTTGCAGTGTCCCTCAAGGTGCTGTGCTGGGACCTTAGCCGTTCTTTGTATTCATTGAGAATCGTTTGAGAGTGAAATGATATGCAGAGATTTATTAGGTGCGTTCTCATCGGCAGGGAATGTTCGAAGGTGAATGCAATGCTTGTAAGGAATTCCATGTCGAAAGGTGGGCAAGATTTAATAAAGTTAGGGGATTGTAGGAATAAATCCCGTTTGTCAATTACAAAGGTCATAATAGGACAATATTGGGCGTGTTAGGAATTCAATTTATCAGAGTTGATAAATCTATTGTGTGTGGGAAGATTCATAGAGTAAAAATTGTAATCTAAAATCACTTAGCAAAATTAAAAACCTTATAAGAAAGTAATGTAATGCAGAAAGTGTAGATGCTTTTGCAAATTTAAGTTTGCGATTGTCTCAATGATCCTTGGTCTCAGCATTCATCCCATGATCTGATCTTTTAAATAAATGAGATGACCCTTGACATGACATACCCTTTTATATTAACAAAATCAAAGAATCATTGAGCACCTCCTCCTTTATCGGTTAATAAAACTTGAATTATAAGTATATTGCTAACTACTTTCTTAGGACTCCTATTAGGCCTTAGTGGCCGAGTGGTCGAGATTTCGACGCCCATTATGGAGGTTCCGGGTTCGATTCCCGGTGAGAACACTGTCAAGCAAAAATCTCTTTGTGAGACTTTCCCCAGTTTGGTTAGGACATTGCAGGCTGAATCACCTGATTGTCCGAAAAGAAAGATGATTCCGTGCTTCGGAAGGCACGTTAAGCCGTTGGTCCCGGCTACTATCTATAGTCGTAACACGAGCCAGCCAAGTCAGTAGCCTTTGGCGGCTCTATAACACTGACACCAGGGTTTGTGAGGTTGGTTGTCGACATTACAACCCACACGATGAAGAAGAAGAAGGACTTCTATTCTATTAAATACAAGAAAACCTATGATACGGAGTAGTATATACCTATTTTACCCTAATCTTTCTAAGCATTATCTTGCAAAATTTCTGTATCTATTGTGGAGTCAAGCATGAATCGACGAATGTCCGTCGGTCCGTGTCGCTACGTCCGTAAATAGAACACAAATAAGTGTGACTTCCCGCCCGGCTATACCCGGGTATAGCCGGGTAAGCGGGTACACCGGGCGAGCAGCCGGGCGAGGCAGGACGCGATTTTCCACTAGATGTCCTGTACAGGGATGGAGTAGGAAAACATAAAAGGCCTCTATAAAAAATACGCATCGCTTAAGTGCATATTTGGTTTTCATCAACGGCCCGTTACAGTCCACTGCTGGACTATGAGCCTCCTCCACTTAAGTAGAGGAGGCTCATAGTCCAGCAGTGGACTGTAACGGGCCGTTGATGAATACCATTGTCAAACGAAAAAAAAAAGCTTAACATGTTTGTCCCTGCCCCCGTATCTGTGTGACCAGAAAAATAAAATCCCGCCAAAAATCCTTTCTGAACGGGCTGGCGTAAAATTGATTATTGATTTATGTTATATCCTTGTATTTGTTATATTTTATTACATTTTTATAGCGTCGTGTCTTGGGGAGGGTGTCGAATCTCCTCATGCATGGTCGGTGAGAAATAATAGGAGAGGAGCTAAGAGAGTGTGACGATGCGATTTATACGATTGTAAAAATTCAATTAATATTTTGACATTTTAGACATTAGTACATTTTTATGAGTATCTAGTGTTCCGCCCGCGGATACCCACGCGTTATGTAAGATTTTCCCGTGGTAATAAGACTTTTTTCCCGTAAAAAGTATTATATGTGTTTAGTTCAGGATACAATCTATCTGCATTCCAAATTTCGTCCAAACCTGTTCCCTAGTTTTTGCGTGAAAGAGTAACAAACATCCGTCCATACATTCAATATTAGTAAGAATGCTATAGTTTATGTACGATGTAGCTGAATATAAAGTGAGATGTAAATCGCGAAAACTATTAGGCTGTACTCTAAGAGCTCTTTTTTTGCCATATACCTACTAATATACATAAGATCACGCTAATATGCTCATATGATGAGCAGAGCTTCAGTGGCTCCCAAAGAACCAAAACCACGATCGGCAACATTTTGAGTTAAGATTTGACAAATACGCACCTAAACGAAAATTAATACACCGATATTCAAGTTCCTTAGTGCACCTAGAGTTCGCATTAAGAAATCATGTATCACGGCAAGGTTGTTATACCTATATTTACATTTAATACATACATAATATTTTACTAACCGACTATTAAAACTAATCTTTTCTGATATAAATGTCAGTCAAATCCAAAGTGTCAAGACGCATTAACCAAAGTAGAAATAATGAAGGAGATTCGGGCAAGGAGGCATAAAGGATCAAGTTGCATTATCGTCATATCGCTGCGCGACGCGACGAGTCCAAATACTCGCAGTATTTACGCAATTTTCAAAAATCAGCACCCTTCGCCAATCGAAAACTCTTAGAAATAAAAGGACCCATTGTAAAATGCTTATTGTTTACCAAAATTCATGAAATATGCCTCGATAATGGAGTGAAAACGAAGGGTCAATATAATTAAGTCGAACGTCTTTGACGTCCAACCAAATGGCAAAAGTCAATTGTGTTTTACTTCAACCAGTCTATAATGATTTCGTATAATAATAGCTACTATTATTATTGCAAGATACTATTATTATTATAAATATAATAGTGTTTTATTACAGTCGGCACGGGGATGAACGCTCGAGTGAATCTGAATGATTCTCAACGGTTTTTTGTATTTTGCTTACTTATATTTTTTATTGGACATTCGTTACTATTTCGCTGTTGAGTTTACGGTTTGATGCTTGCTATGGTGAAATCATTCGTATGGATTTTTGGTTTAGTTACATGTAGACAGGGGCTAAAGACGGGGAAGGATTCTTAAACATTGGAACCTGGAGAAGATTTTTTATTAATGGTCAAAAACGTGATTGATTACATCAAATCGATGAAAATAGATCTAGAAATACTAATATTATGGTTTCTATGTTAGATTAGGCCTAATTCAGGGTAGGCTCGAGCCCCTCGGTGGAGACGTATATGAGCTGTTGACGATATGTTAGATTAAATCAACAGTTGAAGTGCCGCTTCTGCTTATATTGAATTTACGAAAAAAATCTTAAACATTTTCCTTTGTTAACTAAAACAAATAACTATCCAATAAAAAAATAACTCTTAAAAATTACTAACTAGTTACAATTATAATAATATGATTTTCCCAATAATAACATACTCAATTACTGGCGAAATGACCAATCACGAACAAAGCACTAGAACGTACCCCTGAGCAATCGGTGGCCGCAATCGAAGCTGTAATTACAGACAACTGACACTTCGTAATCACCGAATTAAATCTCATACAGCCACACAAAAAACTCATACATATTCAGTGCAGTAAGTTGTGTTATTACTTGCAACGCGGTGTTGCCACCCTCGGCGGCGTTTAGGCACAAAGGGACGCGGGCGCAGAATAAAATTATAATAAATATCAATAGTGCGGGACAAACACTGTATTCATGGTGAGAAGGGTTGCTATCAATTCTGGTTATAAATGGATATTATCTGTTCTTGGCTGAAGTCTGGCAAATATTATTGAAATCGTAGTTAGTTTAGTCTATACTATTTTTTTTTCAATGACCAATTACTTGTTAATAGTGTAATGTGACATTGTTGCCAAAGTTCTAAACCCAAAGTAATTTTTTGATGAAATAAAATTATGTGGTAGTTTTTTTTTTTATTGAACCATAACACATCAGTTGAGTTTTACTATTCATATCTGTAAGCATAAAGGTTATAATATAACATTGATAGAGGAGCAAAAATAATCCTGAAATATTATTCTACTAGATATTCCGAGCAAGTTTACCCTCTTATAGTCACAATTTTCGAATCAAATTCCTGGGGGCCGTTTCACGAAGCTACAAGTTACAAATTACAAGTACCATTCGATGTACATTGCGTAGACAATGAGATAAAACGTTAAGAGCTTGCAGTTTAGACGAATTGGCTACGCAATGCATATCAAATTGTAACTTGTTACTTGTAAATTGTTGCTTCGTGAAACGGGCCCCAGCTCTGCCGCCACCCTCAAATAAAATCCAAATACTTGGCCACCCTACTAGCGGTCATCCCTTGATGCAGTGTTACCACACTAAATCGAAAAGGTGACAATTCAGTGACAGTCATTTAGGACAACAGGGGCTATCAAATGTATCCCGATTCACGGTTGTATTTGGGGTCCATAAGTCATAATTCATGGAGTACTGTTGGCTCGAGTGCTATGGTACCCTACAGGGTATTCTATGTTAATGTGTATGACACCCTATTAGGATGATGTACGGAACACCATTATGACGATTTGGTGACAGGACCCTGCAGGGGTCCAATTGACATCTGTGAAATTAATGTGAAATTTTAATTTTGTACCGATGTGGGGAATGGTTATTGGAATGGTTTTACTTAAATTTTAGTCTAGCTACCCGATGAAAAGATGAAAAAATTTGGAATAGTGGAAATAATATAATTCTTTGTTCGGTACCACCTGAACCGATTGATTGGGAGATTGCCTCGATTACTTAATACACTTAAATAAAATAAAACTTTAATAACAGCGTTTTCACCGGTTATTATCTCATTGAAAAAATAATGAGAAAGAGATGTGTTAAGTGGCTACGACGTAGCCAATTCGTAGCAATTTCGTAGGCATCTTACGGGTATCATAAAATATCTTCTCATTGAATCAAGAAAGCTTTTTCTTTGTTTTGGATTAGGTATACTGTTAGTTGTAATTTTATGCCTGCTTGTAAATTCGGAGAAAATCTAAAAATGACATTCGTATCGATATAAAAATGATGATTTTAAATTTTATATCCGTTATTTGAAAATGGAAGACTGGAATATTTGTGTGATTTTGAAATATTAGTTCTATTGGCCGCAAAAGCCGGCGGTTTGGTACTTAGCTCGCCATCTATTGGTAAAATTAATGACCGCATAGCCCACCGGCCGATCCAATTCATGCTACTATTAATTACTTTGTTTGTGGCTGAACCGATCGCAATTTACTAAATTGTTTTAAATTTTAAGGTGCTATTAAAATAATTTATTAATTTTATTGGGTAAGCTCGCGAGAGTCTCTGTGTTGGGTATGTGCGTATGTACGTTTATGGACCTGTTGATGAAATTTTATCATACCTTTTGTGGTTCTTTTATCCATATCAACATCATCGTCATCATCATCATCTTCCTCGTGTGGGTTATGGTATCAGAATTATTAAGCTTCCAATGGCTTTTGATATGGTTCTTCCCATGTACAATCACAAAAATTGGATCAACTGTTCCGTCCGATACTAGAAGAAAAGAAAAAATATATCCAATATAGGACGATCACACTGACCCAGTGCAAAATAGATTCAACCATCTTTGAATACTTTTGCAAGTGTGTACAGTTTCATCATACACAATCTTTGGTTGATAACCAGCCAGTGTCGAGTCAACATAGGAATGATTCAAAATTCGAATAGGTACGTGGTTTTCGAAAGTAATGGCTGACATAATGGCCAGTGCGTGTTCTATTCTAGTCCATAGCGTTGAAATGACCTGTGAAAGCCAGCGAGCCGGTTTTCATGAAATATCTATGTGTTTGCGCAACGAACGTTCATGAGGGAACAGTAAAACAGGAATTTATGCCAATAGTCAGCTCAGTTATCCACCACATCACAGTTACAGAACCAAAGAACGATACTACGCCATATTTATTCAAATTTCTTGGTGGTATTTAAAGCTACAATTTATTGAAGACTTTTTGCCTTTAAAAAGGTGTTCTGAAAGTGCTAACAAGAGATGATAAAAGGAGTTGTTAGACGGCAATGTGGCAATTTAAAAACTACGTTTACTGGAATAGATAAGACCTTTAGATTGACTACCTGATAATATTTCGACTAAGTAATCCTATATTAAAGCCAGATTAGTTATAAAATAACATATAGATCTTTGTTGAACCACGAAAATCTTAAAACATATATTATGTTTTAAGATTTTCGTGGTTGTTCACTACACTAACAAATAAAAAAACTAATATTAAATATTACCGTGGTAACAAACCCGCGAATTGTGAGAATGTTAGTGTAGATCTTTGTACTTTGAACTTACCTAAAGGTATTTAAAAAAAATCTGTAGGGACCTTATTATAAATGCGTATACAAATGCCTTTACAAGAATGTGTTATTCTACACAGTTATATAATTAGAGAATGCAATTAGAGAATATTAAAAATATTTTTTTAACGTTAAGTGGTTGTGTGTGAAGTCGACCAACCCGCACTGGGCCAGCGTGGTCGACTAAGTCCTAGTCGCCCTAATTCAGGGTCGGCTCAAGCCCCTCGGTGGGGACGTATATGAGCTGTTGATGAAGTGGATATACCTAGGTGTATTCAACTTGCGTTCTTTTTTTTGTACTTACTACATTTTACTCCATAACAGCAGGTAGTCAAATCCAGACAATTATCTAATGCTAAAACAATGCCTTTAAAAGACCTTTTACCGAATTAAATCCGGCATGTTGTTCGCATATGCAAAGCGCAGTGCAGCACAGATTATAAAGCGACTGAGAAACATGCAACATATGCCTAAGCGAGGGTCCCACCCCATCAGAACGGTCGCGCGAAACGATGAGCAAATAAAAATCTGCTACGGAGATTACAATCTTGTAATGCAGGTGAGAAGTTGATTATGTTTGCGAATTTTCATTGCATTTTTTTATTATGTGATTTTTATTTTATAATGGCCAAGCACGTGTCGGACCACGCAAAGTGTAGGGTTCCGTAGTTGCCTAATATGCAGAAGTTAGCACACGGAGCTAATAAGTAATGAAAAAAAATTTCCTTATTTATATTATAAACCCGAAATTTTGTAAGTAGGGATGTATGGATGGTTGTTTTTTCTCTTTCGTGGATGAAATTTAGAATAGAGATAGTTTGTACCCTGATATAACACATAGGATACTTTTTACGGGAAAAAGTCTTATTCCCACGGGAAAATCTTACACAACGCGAGCAGGCGGACCGCTAGTATTAAATAGGTTATGAAGTTATTTTAGTAAATGATGTTATGATTTTATTTTTTCGCAATCTTTTTACTGTTCTAATACATACTAATAATAACCTACATAGACGGACTCCATCAAGTCATTTTCTATGATACTTGTACTGAATTTCTTACTTAGCACAAGTACATTTTAAAGTTGGTATTTTATTCGTTAACCTGTCAAGCCTACTTATTTCACATTTTTTTTACTTTTCTCGTACTTAAATTTACTACATAGACAGTTTAAACTTTATCAAAGTATTTTTTTACGATATTTGTACCGAATTTCTTACTAGTACAAGTACATTTCATAAGTTGATATATTATTCGTTAACCTGTAAAGCCTACTTATTTCACATTTTTTTTACTTTTCTCGTACTTAAATTTACTACATAGACAGTTTAAACTTTATCAAAGTATTTTTTTACGATATTTGTACCGAATTTCTTACTAGTACAAGTACATTTCATAAGTTGATATATTATTCGTTAACCTGTAAAGCCTACTTATTTCACATTTTTTTTACTTTTCTCGTACTTAAATTTACTACATAGACAGTTTAAACTTTATCAAAGTATTTTTTTACGATATTTGTACCGAATTTCTTACTAGTACAAGTACATTTCATAAGTTGATATATTATTCGTTAACCTGTAAAGCCTACTTATTTCTCATTTTTTCTCGTACTTAAATTTACTACATAGACAGTTTAAACTTTATCAAAGTATTTTTTTACAATATTTGTACCGAATTTCTTACTAGTACAAGTACATTTCATAAGTTGATATATTATTCGTTAACCTGTAAAGCCTACTTATTTCACATTTTTTTACTTTTCTCGTACTTAAATTTACTACATAGACAGTTTAAACTTTATCAAAGTATTTTTTTACGATATTTGTACCGAATTTCTTACTAGTACAAGTACATTTCATAAGTTGATATATTATTCGTTAACCTGTAAAGCCTACTTATTTCACATTTTTTTTACTTTTCTCGTACTTAAATTTACTACATAGACAGTTTAAACTTTATCAAAGTATTTTTTTACGATATTTGTACCGAATTTCTTACTAGTACAAGTACATTTCATAAGTTGATATATTATTCGTTAACCTGTAAAGCCTACATGATGTTGATAGTTTTCCTTTTAAATTCATCATATACATTGCTACCGTGAATTTTTTCACATTTCCAAATACAACGGTTTCGCTGGTAGGGGGGGGGGGGGGAACTTGACTCTAGCAAAAATAAGCACTTAAAATATTTCTGAAAAGTAAACTAGCATCGAAAAATGGTTTGTTTTTTTTAAACCCTATCCAACGATACCTCACACTATAAGGTAATCGTGAAAAAAATAAATAACCCCCACTTCACGTGTACCAGAGGAACCCTAAAAATTTTTTTTTTTAAGATTTTATTCTTCAGCTTTGTCGGCATAATTAATACGTATATCCATGCCAAATTACAGCCTTCTGGAGTCTTTGAGCTAAGCCGCGGACAGACAGACAGACAGACAGACGGACAGACCGAAACTATAAGAGTTCCTTTTTTACTACGGAACCCTAAAAAAAGGCAGTTTGTATGATTATAAATTAGGAGAATAACGTCTTCGTTTCGGTAAAGATGAAAAAATATCTAACGATGAAAAATTTTCGAATTATATGAGTAAAATATGCAGTTTTAGCTTAAAATTTTAGACATTTTCATCAAATAAAACTTTAAAACCATCAAAGCGAATTACCCTGTAACAGAAAGCCTCTGTTAAATACAAAAGCAAATGTTTAAGACGCAACCATAACTTGGGAAACTTCGGGACAAGTGAAAGCGAATAAATTAAATTCCGTGAAGACGGGGCTTATCAAAGCTCATCATGACGACTACTGGCCGTCTTTGAAGTCCTGCTTGCTCAGGCGAAAGGGCCTGGGCATGTTGGGCATGCCCTTAAACCCTTAAACTTGCACTGCAAATAAATGTAGGTAAATTAAGCTTTGGCCGCTGTGCACTGTACATTGGCCTCGACTCGGGATGCTCTAATTCTAATTTTAAAATCCAGCTATCCTTTTCGTTTTTATGATCAATGAAAGAGAGGCGATGAACGAATGATATTCATTTGAACGAATGATAACCTAAAATAAGGGCATAGCTGTCAGTTTAAGAGATTTTTAAGTCGCATGTTTTAAGTGCTCTCTAAAATTGTGCAATCGACACGGCCTCTAATATTAGGATGGCCATCTCCTATCCCTTTTCAATCTTTAAAAGGTAAAAAGGACGGACTAACTTAAATTAAGGATTAGAGCGTGACATTCCGAATCGAGGCCATTGTGGTGTTTTAATGCTCTATTAGATCTATCAACGTAACGCCTATATTCAGTGGTTAGATTTTTTTGTTTCTTTGGATTAATCTATATTAAGATCAATCGGATACATTGTTTAAATTCAGTTTACGCAACGTTTTCAGCGATCACTGACAATTGACAAAGTTGATATTATATTGAGAACCTCTTTATGTGCAACTAAAAAACTTTGCGATTCTCTTGTAGGTACATCTGACCGATTTAAATTTTGAAATTCAACTGTAATTTTTTTACGACGCGACCATAAGAGCTTGATTTGAAACCATTAGTTAGCGTTAATGTGACATTAAAATATTAAACATAGAAGTAACAGATTGCGCGTATTACCGCTAACCACCAGGGCGACGGCGACGGCGGCGGGCGGCGCGGCGGCGCACGAGTTGCTTCCCGATCGCTATCTTACTATCTCCTGCATGGGTTTGGACTCATATTGCTCTATTAGTATACAGATGTTCATAATCTCTATTTGTTTAATCTGTAGGGCGTATTTAGGTATGTAAGTTATAACAAATCTGCTAAATAGAAATAGCAGATGCAGATGCCTTGTTGCAGATGTTTTGTTCTAAGGCCGTTTTATAGTGTAGTCTATGGTAATTGATAACACACAAGTGATAGATAAATTATTTTCTTTGTTTTTCAAATTACGATTATTTTCTTTCTCTTTTAAGATCAATTTGAAGCTGCCAATACCTTCTAAGAATTAAATCAAATTCTTAATTGCCTAACATCCATACATAATCAAATGTTAGTTATTACTTAAGTCTCTCTTATCCCGTCTAACTAAGTAATGTTTGCGTTCCGGCAATCCTCCCCCGTCCGTGGATATTAAATGGCGATAGGATCTCCGATGGTGGATAAGCCAAATAACACATTACACACAAGTTGTTCACTTGATGCAGTGGATATGTACAAGCTTTTTATTGCCGGGTAAATCTAGACAAAGTTCGCAACGGGCTTCTGTTAGTTAGTTTAGACAGTCAGTTAGATATTCAATGAGAGTAACAAAATATTGAGGAGAAATTTAAATAAGGTTTCATAATGAAATGTAGTTGCGTGAGTTTGCCACTTGGTGGCGCTGCTATGACTTATGTCTTGTTATACTTACTGCTGAATTCGAGATATATTAATTTCATATTTTCTACGAAGTCTTCTTATTTATAATAGTAAACACGAAGTCAAAAACTATAACTATTTCGGGTATTTTTAAAGAAATGTTACATTGATAATAAATAACTCTAGGTCTATCATAAAAATTTACTATCTTTTGTCGCATCTGTTTCCGAATAGAATAAATATCGTGTGAGTCTATACTCGCTACGTCTAACTACTATTAGTTAGACGTAGCGACTTTCCATTTTAAACAAGGCCAAAACGCAGCCGTACGAAAAATTTCTTAGTTTGTGTATGAAGTATAGAATAGATATTATATTATAGTTTAGTATGTTCAAAAATATTAGACATTTATCGCTGATTGAAAACCCCGTTTTACTCCTTAAAATAAAATAACGATCATAAGTCCCTTTAAAAAAATCTCTAATATAGCCCTCTAGTACAGCGATATTGAACAATATTGGTGCTCGTGATAATAACTGACACAATATAAGCTAAGCTCCCTGCCGCACGTGGCCGCTGCTTATCGCGCTCCGCTTCGCACCCTCGCGGCGCGTGAGTCGATCGACGCGGGCGCCGCCGCCGCGCCGCCGCCGCGAGATGGCTTCGGAATATAACTGTGCCCAGAATATGAAGTACTGAAGCATAAATTGTTAGGTTGACCATAGAATGGATCGTGCTCATAGTAATAAATGGTCATACATTGAAGCTATAGGCAAAAACAAAAATCAAAAATCCCAACTATCTGCGTTACGAAGTTTTCTGATAAAAACGACAAAGGTTTTGCAAAATTTTTAACTTAATTATAAGGTTTTCATAGCCAAAATAAAAATAATTGTATTTAGAAATTGATATACCTAGTAAGGCATATCTTTTTTGTGTACAAACTTAGAATATGAGGTAGAAAAAAAAAGTTACTACGCCAGCTACGCCACCGTAGTTCGTAGCAGACTCCATGTGTAAAAAAATCTAACACATTGTGTTATGCTGTACCTTACTCGTATTAGAAATTAGAATACTAAATGCAAAACCTGTGTGTAAATATACAAAAACATATCTGATAGCTAAAGATAAATACGATGTTTTTTAATCTGAAGTACGTTAAATTATGAATATATTCTCCTTCTCTTCTGAGCAGAATTGCGTTCGCATAGATAATAGAAGTTTATTTTTGCGTAATGCGATATTTAGACCGTGTCATTACTTACTTCTCGAGCCCCTCGGTGGAGACGTATATGAGCTGTTGATGATGATGTTGATGTACTTCTCCAAGAAACATGGGTTGAAGGACGAAAAATTTTTTTTTCAACTCCCTATGGAAATAGAAACCTATTATAATAGCGTCTTTTGCACTCTTATAATGACAGGTTGAAATATTTCAACTTCCTATAGAAATAGAAACCTATATATAGCGTCTTTTGCACTCTTATAATGACAGGTTGAGATATTTTTGTTGACCCAAGTTCATTAGGAAAAGTTGTTTTACTTGACTGTCATAATACTATATTTAAATATGGGTACTAATTAAAAGGTAATAAAACCAGCACACTCCTGCGAAGAAATTTAAATGTTGTCTGTGAAGTCGATCAACCGGCACTGGGCCAGCGCGGCCGACTGTGGCCGAATCGCCCTAATTCAGGGTAGGCTCGAGCCCCTCGGTGGGGACGTATATGAGCTGTTAACGATAATGATGGACTAATTAAAAAGTGGCCTTTGGCGGCTCTATAACACTGACACCATGGTGTGTGAGATCGGTTGTCGACCTTACAACCCACACGATGATGATGATGATTAAAAAGTAACCCTGTGTTGGTAAGCTTAAGCAAGGGTTTACAAGCGCGCTTTAGATAAAACATCCAGGAAAATAAACTTGCACCTGCATGTTTATTAGCATCAAATAATCCTTCTCATGTCGTAAGTATGGGAAAGCTGTTTTATTGAACGTATTATATGAATCCACGTGTCGAGGGCGGGACCGACCACTTATTGGATGTAGGCCTAGTAATTAACTCGCCGGGTTGCTGGGGGATGGCTTATTTGTATGTGCCTGTCGACATGTTCAATATTCGTTACAATTTGGGAACAAAAATGTGCCTTTAAAAATAACAATTTAAGAAGTCAGGATTTTTATAATTAACAGATTTAAAAATATAGAACGAATTAATACCAATTTTTTACATTGTCGGTTCGAGATTTTTTTAAATTGTCTGCGAGATTATTCAAGATAAATAATTTGAACTATTGTTGGGTTAGTGGTCAAATCCCTAAGGCACAAAATTTCCTCTTTCTGACTAGCTTAGAGATCAATGATGGTAATTCTGTAACTCGAGACCAACATCCCAGATATTTATCAATACTTTGCTTTGTTAGTGTTTATTTGACAAGCATAATTATAATAAGAGTAAGTAGAGTTACTATAAATTGGAAGTGATAACTTTGCTATACATTTTTAGAGAGGTTTTATGCTACTTTTGGATCTATTGTTATTGTAGCTTTACTACTAAGCTATACTATCACAAACATTCCCATAAACCAAAAGTCAACATCACCTCTTTCCCCGGCGGCAATGTGCTTGTGACGTCACTACAATGGCCGCCCGACAACCTTTCTGTGTATTTATTTGCTCTTCCGATCACACTCGACATCAATGTAAGCTTTAAATCCTCCGAATTGTGGTATTAATTTCCCTCCAACACTTCTTAGTTTTAAGTAACTTTCACGACTTTTTACTATAACTGATATCTACCGAAATCCTTTCGAATAGAATAGATTTTTCTTTACCACATTCGCTATCTATCTAACGGTTGTCTATTCAATAGAAAATAAGCTTTGCACTGTTGTGATAAGTTCGTATCTCGAGTGACGCAAGAAAATAGGGTGGATGTGTCTATGACGGGCACGCGCGGGTCACGTGCGAGGCACGCGTCTCGACGATAATCTTCTTTGCCGGACTCCTTTGTTGCAATTTGTTTCTGCGATATACTCCCCCTCCCCTCCCTCCCCACCAGATTGACGTGGAGATATGACGTAATGATATTTTAAATCAGTGTTGAGAACGAGCTACATATTTATTGGGTCTGCCGATATTGCTTTAGCAGTGGGAAGTTTTGCAATTGGGTTAAATCTCCAGTTATAAGTATTTATAAAATTTATTTTTCTTTAGCGCTACCCAAAATAATTTGACGTATCCTAAGGCAAGATAAAGTACTTTCACCTTGCTACATTTGAATCATATAAATAAGAAATCTAACCAAAATAAACCAAAACTGACTTCTACACTAACTAACCGTCACAAAATATAACAAAAAATAATAATCACAGCAGCCGTCGCTAAAGTGACAAGAAAATATCGCGACACAATGAAATAAAGTTGTCATCCCCAGCGATGCCGGGAGCGTGCTAAATGCATTAATTTGGCCTGGACTTAGTGGCCCGGAAGTGATTTGCTACGGGAAAGAATGTTCCAACGAGATATGACCCTATGACAACTATTGGGGTCTTTACCACACATATTTCTGAACAATCGATTTTAAACTCTATCGCTTTAGATTTTCGTTTCAAAATTAAATGTGGTAATAATAGTTAAGGGTGTATGAATAGCTAATAGGGTTTAGTTTCGTTACAGTTTTTAGTTAAGGGTCCTTGTGAAGGCTTAACGACAGTTTTTACGCTATTGTTTGATGTTAAGCTACCATAGAAATTGTAAGCTCTGTTTAGGGATATTTTCAAGTGTGGAAGAATATGTTTTAAATATTTTATTATGGGATTGCACTTGCGATTCGGTTTTTAAATTACAAAAATAGAAAGATCTACAAAATAGATAGAGTCGTGGATAAAGAGAGATCGTCTCTATCTACAATTTCAGTCAGAGATATAAAAAAATAAAACGTAAGCTGACAGATATACGAGAGTTGCAAATAATTGCAGCAAAGTGGGTTAAAAGTTGACTTGCGTCTGAAGGAAAAATAACCGTACCACTTTGTAAGAAATTATTTACGGTTACGGGCGTACCACTTAGTTTACCACGATAAAATATATTGTCAAGCAGACCCGATATTTAAATTTTATCGTGGTAAGCCCGTAAATAATTTCTTACAAAAATGTTATGATAGTGACCGCAAAAATTTTAAATCACACAAACCTACCACTTAATTCTACTTAAACATCTACATTTTGTTTACAATCAAGTAGCTCTTGTCTAAACCTTGAGTAAATCAATATTCAAGCTGTCTCCACGTGTTTAGGCAGACATCATCGTGCCCACCTCTTAACGTCTAATACGAGTGAGCAGACGGCGAGTGCGTCGGGGCAAAGCGGACGACGACGTTAATATATTCAACCTCGAGCGCCCTCGTCTCTTACGTAAACAATATACCCGATATTCGATAAATACGAACACTTGAAACGGTTTATTCGATATAGGCTTCTACGACTGAAGTAGATAAAAATCGGTTTTCTCTCTAAAAAATTGTTTGGTGAAAATTGAAGAGTTGATGTTGAAACGTTATTTTTCAAATCACTTTTGGAGAAACACAAGCTAATTCATCGAAAAAATATTTTTTTACCCTTTTTTCGAATAAAGACAATTAATCTGTTTATTTCTACCTATCTATAAAAACTAACATTCTATCCGTACCTTTTTTATTTAAATTAAATGTTTAAAAAATAATAGCTTTCCTTTCCTAAAGAATAAGTTTTATTTTTATTTATGCATTGTGGAATACACACACATTGTGAGTGGGGGATTCACAACTGCATTATTGTCTAAAATTTGCATACTAGACTCGTATTTGTGTAGAAAATATTTAGGTGAAGAGAGTACAACCATGCATAACTAAACTTCAAGCTCGTGAAGTAGACTGTTTGAGATTGATTTGTGTGTAGTGAAAATACTTATTAAAGGGATAATATTTATAGAAATTCCTTTTAAAAATCCAAGTGCTCGTTTTTGCGATCGACTGTACCTACCTCCATACCTACCCTCTTTAGCGGGACCCTCGCTGATAACTTAAAGACTTTATCCCCTGTACAGGAATTTTTACGGCAACAAAAGCCTTCATATTTTCTTTATTCATGCCGTGTCAAAATCGCCCGCTTCCCCCTTTAGCAGAGAAAAAAGAGATAACCCTCCAACTCTTTCACTCTCATTAAGAAAACCATATTTCTGATTCATTTTCCCGGCGTTTCTGTTTTTGTGTTTTTCTCGTTCTCGGTGCGGTGCTTAAGATTTTTTCGGCTGTCACCGACAGCGTGACGGTGCGAATTTCTTAATTAATTTATGTTAAGTATTTGCTGGGGGAGCGGTGTTTAAGATTCGTCGCGGGTAGATCGGCGAATGGAGATCTTTGAGTATCACCGTGTTATTGCTGTATCTCTCGCTACGTTAGCTTTTATAGCGTTTGTTAGTGCTTTTTTGTAGACATTTAGCGCAAAAGAGTTAAGCTTAAGCGTCAGATAGGTACCTCGTAAAAACACTTTTGGATGCTTAAAAAAGTCGACAACGTGCCTGTAAAACAGTGTTTTGCTTCTCAAAAATAAAAGCCCGACAAAACGTCGATAAATTCCTCGGAGCGAAACCCCTCGTTATTATAAAAGCATCAACCTTTATACCGAAGACGTATCGACGACTCAGAAGGGAGCACCTCGTATTCAAAAAGGGAAAAAAATGAAGAAAAAAGTTATAACGTCATATTGTTTTGCCACCAAGTGGTGGGGGTGGGGGAAGGAGGGGAGTCCTGTATAGTGCTGGGGAAAGATAAGGCGATATAGCAGCCAGCCGTATATAGAGCACTATAGATAGCTGCCATTGTGTTTTACATCTCGCCCTTTCGTTTTTCATACTTTTCAAAGGCGCTCCGATGAAGCCTGCCAGCATTTTACGATTGGTGAGGAAAACTCATGAATTCTGTGAAAAAGGGAAGGGTCAGGTGCTTAGAATTGTATGACCCGTTTATCATATTTTATGACATAAAAGAAAAAAGAAATGTCTAGTGTGTGATAATAAAAATCAAATTGTTTGCCATGTGTAGATCTACCGTAAGTTTTGTCTACGTACCGTAACTAGAAGAAATTTATTTTTATATTTTTTCCTAAGCGGACTTATCTAACCCATCTAGAACCTACTAGACATTTGTTTGGCATAAGTACTCTACGTCGTGCTCTATGTTTATGCCCTCAAGTGACAACTGAAAATACGTGTTTGTCTTCGTTCTGTATATTTATCAGCTTAGATAAATGAAAGGCTCGCGCGGCGCTCGCCTAGATACCGCGCTATCTAATAACAACAGCGGCAACTCAACAATGACAATTTGGAAGGATGCAAGCTCGGAGGAAATACGAGACGAGACGCGTCGGCGCGAGCCTTTCATTTATATAAGTTTATCAGCTTATCTGGTAATTACAGGACACTGGGCAGTATAAAAAAAGAAAGTGTAAACCTCTTAGCTGGTGAGTGAGTAAGACCGTGAACTTCGCACCAAATGAGTAGGGAATGACTCATCGACTTTACCGACAAGACAAAATCACTAACTCGACTTGACGCTTTTTGTATTGAAGTTTGTGGGTCAGGATCGTTAAGAAATACTAACGGATCTTTAGATACATACTTATTTCATTTTATTAAACGGATAAACTTATTATGTCGCTTTTAATTTTGCTGCCGGCGTTATAACTTAAACACACAGATAGATAATAGAATAAAAATATTTCGTCGCGTTCAAAGAAATGTTATGTATTAACGAAAATGCTTAAAAAATAAAACTAAATGACCCCACAATGTAAAATCGTCAAAAAACGTAAAAAAATAACTATCTGGGGGCCCTTTCACGAAGCTACAAGTTACAAATTATAAGTACAATTTGATGTACATTGCGTAGACAATGAGATAAAACGATAAGGGCTTACAGTTAAGGCGAATTGGCTACGCAATGAATATCTAATTGTAACTTGTTACTAGTAAATTGTTGCTTCGTGAAACGGGGCCCTGATATTGTCCCGTCTCGCGCTCCGACGCACTTCAGAATTCTTTGATTTAACTTATAAACGTTATACGCTTTTAGAATCATTAATTTCTAGTTTTATTCCTTAGGAAATGCTGTACCGGTCAAACCATTTAAACCAACCATTTAAATAAAACTTAAATCTAGAACTCACACTAGGAATATTATCAGAGGTGCAGACTCCTTCGCTGAGCAGGCGATCCCTGATCTCCCACGCGAAGATCGAGGGGCACTCCCGCTTGTACTGCGCGATTTTGTTGACCACCTCAGCTGTGGCCACCCTGGGCTTAGAGCCTCCGATGGCGCGGGGCCTGATGGAGCCGGTCTCGTAGTACCTGCAGGCAGTTGATGGGTTAAATCTTGCGTGTCATAAACAGACATCGCCGGTCATTCCAGGTCCGCATTGAAGTGATATGATTGGGGCCCTCTTTTTTTAAATTGAATTGTGACAGTGGCGGGAAGGCTACTATGGATTGCATTTGTTTAGAATTTCAAAAAAACAAGGATTTCATAATAATCAATGTTAGAACTTCTTGCAAGATATAGATAAATTAAAGCTAAAAAGAGGGCCCCAAACATATCCCTTCAATGCTAACCTGGGATGACCGGTTGATTCCGATGTCTGGTCATGAATGATAGCACGAGTGCTGACATTGAAAGCTCCAATATCTTTCTCTCTTTCACTCACTTTCACAATGCTGTATATAGACGCGAGGTGAATATCCCCCACCCCTTTTCCCAAGAGCTTTCCCCGATAAAGGGTCATAACCCCCAGGGTTATAACATCGGCTTATGAAGGTCGGGTGTTACCGAAGCGAAGAGAACGACAAGGAGATGTGGTTTCATGAACTGGAGAGAATTGATGGAACCTTCAGTGCTGTCATAAGCCTTTAATGCCACTGGTGGTGAGGGCATCCATAAAACCCCTTTTGAAAGATACAATTTGGTCCTGGTAATTTGGTCAGCACTCAATGTCTGGGCACCGCTCACACCGTCCTATTTACATCACTGTGTGTTCCAAAACTGTTAAAGCGTAAGTTGTTAAACGGAATAGTTTTTTTTTATTATGCTATATGTTACTGTGCACCCCATACGTTGCGTGTAGCGTTACACCTCGCGAATGTCGCACCACCACCGGCGGAGGTATCGTGGCTGTGGTGTCAGGTTTCCATCGCTACGGATATCAGGTTCGATTCTCGACTGCGTTTTTGCTCGCCTTGTCGGTCAATATGGACAGCTGACGGTTTGACTGCTTATCAACTTGGTGCTATGAAATATTTTCCGATCTGGTGCTAAGGTGGATTACAAGGAAGATAGAAGTATAAAAGGCCGTTGTCTGCTTACCTTGTTCTGAAAATGAGTAAAGCGCTCGAGGTTTAGAAGTAGCTTCGGATTCCGAGCGATTACAGGAGTTAAGTAAATGAAAGTCGTGTCAGGTCATGGGTTTGGATGGTAAAAGGAAGTAAGTTAAGTCGTTTGTTCAGATCAAAGGTCAAATGATGTCTTGAAAACTCTCTAAAAACATAAAGTTAGGCTGGATTTGAAAATGTCTGCATGATATCAATCAATAAGGAGAAGGCTTTGTTATTACTTTAACTAAATAAGAAATAAAAACTTTATGTATCATTCGACCGCAAGCAAAAAATGTGTATAGATTATTTTATGTCTTATAAAAATAGACACCTTCTCATATTACAGTTCAAAACGTTCAGCGTTACTTGTCACGACGATGCGGCCACTCTACATAGATCTTTAAATATAAATAACACAACGGTACCTTAGAGGTTTTTAAAGTTGGTTATGTGAACTTTAACCAATATAAAAAGATCTCCAGACTCGTGTCTAGTAGCACCGTTACTAGATCTTTTGAAGTTGGCCAGGTGATACGTTACCCTGCGGTTTGGAGTTATGACGTGGGTCGCCGTATGGGCCTGCGGCCTGCGGTCGCGACCAGTTGCCGGAGGATACGATTCCAACTGCATTTTTGGGATAGTTCGGTGTAAGGTTGCTAGCACTGACATTTGATTGTGGTTTGATACATGTTTGAGGTTTGAAGTGTCTAATTAGTTACGTTATGCTGAATGGTGGAGAAATCATTAAGTCATATTTTTACTTTCGATTTTTCGAGTAGAAGCTAGATAATTATTGAGGTCTTAATGCAGTATTAGACGGTTCATTTGAAAATGGAAAGAAAAAGGAAAGCGTGGAGCAGAGGAGAATGGAGGGGACTCCATCGATAAGAGCATGGAAGTAAAGAAAGCGAAGGATCATCTGTTTCAAACCTGCAAGCTTGTTCAGCTACCTGCTGAAAATCTTGAAGTCGTACGTAGCCTTTGGAGACCTGCAGGATTTAACTGATTGTAGCCTGCTTGCTATTTTCTACTCGAAGAGTGAGTGATTGGTACTTTTTCTTCTTTCGTCGATGACAAATTAAATATTTCTGGCCCAGAACTTAGCCACTTCGACTGCACTATTTGTGACGTCCATTTAGTCCTGCTGCGAACAGGTGACAGGACAGGCAAGACAGGACACCAAATGAGTCACGGACTGCACCGCTCCACACATACAGTCTATGTTTGGGTTTTCTGAGAGTCCTCACCTGAACATATTTTCCTTGCTCCGGCCGACCTGAGTCCGAAGTCGATTTAAAGACTTTCCAGATCGGCCATGAAAATCTATGTACAGTCGGTAGACTCTCAGAAAGAGGGACAAAGGGACCTGGAAGCGGTGTTCGAGCACTCCACATGTTGCAACTCGCTTGAGAGGGCTCAGCTGTGAGGGGGTCAACGTATTTTAAAAATCTTTTTCGACTTTTTAGTCTTTGCGGCGGTAGCTCGTGCCCATGTAGGGGATGCCACACATTTCAATCCAACTTAGCCCTTTATCGCGAGCTTGCAACGATTCTGCGAACAACTGGCAGCGCTACACCAGTCTATGGATACAGCAACTTCACCGGGATCGGCTTCAAACACCCGGTAATAATCCGGAAAGTTTCGTTTAAGGCTGTATCCACGAGCTTGGCATGAGTAGAGCGGTGCTTCCTAAATTAGATAAGTTAAGTTAAGACCTAGTAAGGATCTTGGAGACGCAACCGTAAGAGTCTTGCAGGATCTGACTGATTGCAGTCAGCTTACAAAAGCCAGTCCAAAGAGAACCTCCTAATCTACAAGGATTGTTCATCTACTAACCTGCCGAGGATCTTGGAGACGCAGCCGTTGGAGACCTGCAGGATCCGGCTGATGTCGCAGGGCCGCGCCCCGGAGTGCGCCAGCTCCACGATCTTCTGCCGCGTGGAGTCGGGGAGCGGTCTGCCTCCTACAAACACGCCGCCGAGCTGGTTAACACCGCTGTGACCTGCCGCACCACAACTCTTCTTACTCCAATTAATCGGGTCTCAGTTCACGTTTATTCGATAGGTGCGTGAATGATTAAACTAGTGGGGAATACGAGTTTTCTTCTCTAGGTAATTCAATTTTATATTGATTATGATCGCGGGCTGCTTTAAGGGAATTTGTGGCGCTTATTACATGCAGCGGTTTAGTATGGTGCTACCCCGATTTCCGAACTTATTCTATTCTATTCTTATAGGAAACTATCTAACAAGAAGGCAGTAATGGAACTTAGAGATACACGGCCCAACGTAACCCATTTGGAGTGGAAAGCAGTGTTGATTTATGTATAATATGGCAGTTTGACGCAAAACTAACGTCTTTGCATGGTTAAATTTAAATCAGTGAGATAACGCAACGTGTTGAACCTTGACTTTGTATATGTATTTGGAAGTCACTCTAGTTAGATTCCTAATACAAATTAGATTTCAACAAAAATGAATTGCATTCAGATTTGAGTTTTAACCCGTTTCAAGAAAAGAACTTTTAAAATAGTCGATATCGAATTCACCCAATCCCTTTCACTAACTATAACAAACATAATATTTCCGATCGATTTCGTCACATATGAGTAAAACATCGAATAAACTTCTGAGATTGATTGTTATGAAGTTGCAAGAGGTTGGGTTCACCCATCCATGCAAATTCGATTTCGTAAGCGATTTGTGAGATAACTAATCGTGGCAAAATTGCTGAGCGATGGTCTGATAGGATAAATGTACCTACCAATCATTATCGTTTACTTAGAGAAATATAGTGCAAAACAAAAGACAAAAAAAAAAACAAACAAATGGCATGTCACTGAAAGGTATTGGATGAAAGCCTTTCAAAGACGACAGTGGTGTTAATTTGAATTTTAAAAATTGTCTAGTTATCAAATTTTCAAACTTTTAACTTTTTTTTTTAATTTCCGCTGTTGGGCCATATTACTCTAAGGACTTCTCAAGTCTTTAGCGAAGTAAAATAGCAAGTACAGTAGTGACCGATTGTCAAACCTAACTAGTCTCTGGCTTTGTCAATAACTGATTGTGCTTTCTACTTCTTCGCAAAAGACTTGACCTACAGAAGATATAAAGAATACAAATGAGGCAAATAATTGCTGCAAAAGCCTGCAAATCTAGCAGCGATAAACCGCCGCTACCTACTTGCAAATTATAGTAAATTTTAGTGAGTGCACACAAGGCTAGTTTTCTTAAAAAAATCGCAGCAATTATTCGCCTCGTGTGATTTCGGCTTAAATCGTAGTCACACACTAAAGCCGAAGACACATGAGACACATAATCGCTACGGAAAACAACAGATATAACTTTCACACTAAACCAGTTTTCACAGGAAGTTCACAGCGATTATTTACCTGGTGCCATTTAAGGGTCCTATCAGACAGAGAGCGGTCACACATTCAAGCGTTCCGCGTTCGCGTTCTGCGTTCGAGCGTGCAGTTGCTCACGAACCCCGCTGTTGGACGGTCTACGCGGTCACCATGTTTTTTGACAATTTGTTCACCAAACAGCACAGACCGTTCTAGTCAGAATGCCTCCTGTGTGGTTATGTCTATGCAACGTAATACAACTCAACGAACGCAGAACGCGAACGCCGAACGCTTGAACGCGTGACCGCTTTCTGTCTGATAGATCCCTAAGACCTGAGGATAGGAAGAATGGCAGTCACCATTACCTTTACCTTTGTGCGCCAGATCGTCCATGCGGTCCAGCAGGTTGCCGTCGGGAGGCCAGGGGCTGATCGGCGCCAGCTGCTGCGCCGGCAGCATGGTGTACACGCCGTAGTCTTCTATGATGGCGACCTAGAAGCAGATGGTCACGTTCACACCGAACTTGTGAAGCGCTGAGGATTAGTGGCGACTGGGAAGGCTTTCCGATCGGCGATCACGAATGTCAGGCAATTTTAAAGACATCTTTTACGAACGGATGCGGACGATGCAATTTTACTGCAGTTTTATTTTTATTTTTGCTGTCTGATGAAAACCTATCCATATGGACTATCAGCTTAGTTATTGTTTTCTGGGCAAATAAGATTTAGTCCATGTTCTTGCCAACACGAAAGAAGAAGAAGTTACGATCTCATCCGTCATTAAAAACAGGGATTTCTAATGTTTTTAATTTCACTGCTTTTTAGGTTTTCACACTGCTATACTAAACACAAAATTTCTGCTATACTAGTTAAAATGTTTGGTGGTGAACTAGAGAGCTGCTTTAAAACGCAAGTGAAGACTTGGGTTCTGGCTACTAACGTAGATAGCCAAGTCAAGGGCCATTTACCGATTTGAAAACTACTGACAATTAATTCAGATAAAAAAATCTTTGTCTCACACTACGAGTAATAAAGTTTATAAGTCTAACAATATCGTTCCTACCTACATGAAATATTTACGTATGGACGAACAATAATGCCAATTAAATACTGGTTTCGTTACGAGATGGCGTTATATTATGGCGTGGGACCAAAAAACGCCACCATGTTATAATATTACGATCACGTATTTAAACTTATACAAACTGTATGTCACAGAAGAAGGTAAGCGATTCATAGCTCATACCTAGCTGAATTCATTTATATATATATTGAGGCTAATTCTCACTGTCACGCTCTAATTCTTAATTTAGGTTCGTCCGTCCTTTTCACCTTTAAAAGATTAAAAAGGGACAAGAGAAGGCCATTCTAATATTAGAGCTGTCAAACAACGAATTTAAGCCTTATAGCCGAGTCGATTGCACAATTTTAGAGAGCACTTAAGACATGCGACTTAAAAATCTCTTAATCTGACAGCTACGCCTTTATTTTAGGTTATCATTCATTCAAAATAATATCATTCGTTCATCTGAATTCATCTCCTCTCTTTCATTTGTCATAAAAACGAAATTAAAATTAGGATTAGAGTATGACTGTGTGAATCGGGGCCATTAATAGTTTTAAATCTATTAAGCAAGGCAATTAACTAAATGCACCTAAAGGTGCGGTCGAAATTTTTCATGTGTCAGAAATAGTCTTAAACAGCTGCATTCTTATAACGCAAAATGGACTAAATTATCATGAACACATTAAGACAGCAAACTTACCCATAAAAAAAAACAAAATTATATTTTTTCTGTTCTCTCATCCAATTAACATCACTCAATAGCAAATCTATATCTATAAGTATATTTAAGTTATTTTAAAGATAGGCACGTACCTAACCTATTACTATGAAATCATATCGAGTGTTGGACTACTCCACATGCATAATGCAACCTTCCGTATTTTGCGCAAAAATAATTAAATATAGTAGCTGCAATGTAATGTAGGCCCGTCATTTGCTTAATGGAATAATGTTTCATATAAATAAAAATAACTAAGAAATATTGTAATCTATGATTTTGTATAACTCATAGTTAGCCAGTTATCTCAGTTAAGGTGAAAAAAGCCAACGAATAAAAACAGACAGATGTCCGTTAGCAATAGGTTAAATAATCTAACTAGAGAATTCATAAGTGCCTATAAATTCTTGAAAATATTAGTCACATAGAGATACCAACCTAACAAGTTGATATGTAAAAGCGTATATAAAATATCAAGGTCGGAATTTATCGTGAAAAGTAACAAAAATTAAACCCAGCGGTGCATTGGACCGAGAAGTTCCAATTCTGAAAGTAATAGAAATAATGAAAACGTAAGTACAAATTTGCAATATGGCACTACGAATAAGTAGCACGAATATTTTGATGTTATTTGTTATATCATTTCCTGACATCAGTGTTTCTAGAAGTATAGAATCGATTGGGTCGAGTGGATACCTCGCCAAAGAAACATTTTCTGGTAAAAAATATTGTTTTTCCTTATCTTTTAATTTTAACAAAAAGGCATAATTATAAGTGTAATAACTACCAGCTAATTAATTTTATGTTTTCAGGAACCCATAAACTAGTCCGACAGATTTCAAGAGACGTAAATACGTTTCAAAACCATGTAAAGATGCTTAAACAGGTCAATGGTCTTAAACATCACAACGTTTTCAATACACATAAAGATGTCGGACCTCTTGTTTATATAATTAATCCTCTTGAAGCTAAAGTACCTAAAGCCTATCTTTCTCTAAACGAATTCAAACAGGCTATAATCGATAGAGTGGTTCGATTAAAATCTCATACTAGAAAAAACACGGTATTTTGGTATACGGGTAAAATTGCTCCTACTCGAACACCATTCATAGGCAGAAATGGCAATATAGATATTGAACATAATAATTGGGTAAGAAACCAAGATTTAGCAAACAAAAGGCCTTTAGTAGAACGTGAAATTACCTCTATTAAAAGCAAAATAGATGATAGAGTTTACCGTGAACTTAAAAAAGATCATAAAGATATCAAGTACACAACTACTGCCATAACGAAATTAAAATTAAGGCAATATACTAAAAATCATAAGACAATTATAAAACCTACATTTAGGAGTAAAGGCATAAAAAGTGTACTAAAATCTAGAAACAATTCAAAATCTGATAACAAGAGAACCGTTCTCAGATCAAGTACTGTGCAACAAAAAATCACTAGTACGACAATGTCAAGTAAAATTAATCATCCTGCCATAAGAATTTCCCATGCAAGCATACACGGTACAGAAGATGAAATAAATTTTAAAGACAATAAAGAATTAAGTAAAACAGATGTGAAAGAAATTTCAGGATTTAAAACGGAAACGACGTCCAAGACTAGAGAGTTTGGTGCAATTGCAAGTGACATAAAAATATTTAGTGAAGTAACACCTAAATCAGCAGAATTTAATACAAAATTACCCATTAGTTCCATAGCAACTGAAGTTGAGATACCTAGTAAGATAGTAACTGAATACGCCAATACGATAGAATCAAACAAGAACAAAAATAGCATGACAGTAAATAAATCAGAAGTATCTAGTACAGTAGATGAAAAAGAAGAATCTAGCATAATGATAACAGGAACGGAAAAATGTAGTAAAACTATAAGCGAAATGGAAATATCTAGCACAGCTATAACAGAAACGGAAGAATCTAGTACAGCAATATCTGAAACAGAAGAATCTAGTACAGCAATATCCGAAACGGCACAATCCAGTAAAGCAATATCCGATATGGAAGAATCTAGTACGGCAGCTGATGCAGGAAAATCGGATTCAACTACAACCGATACAGACGTAGCAACTACTGCAGAAGAATTAGTAACCACAGAAGTAGAAACATCACCGACTGAAACGGATGAAACCACCACAGTTGCGACCGAAGAGCCAATTACTAAACGGACGTGGAAACCTTTATCGGTATGTTTATTAATACGAATATTGACAGTATTTTAAGCTTTTTGCCAATAACAAATAATTGTTGTGTCTATGTAGAGTGCCCTAAATGGCCATAAAACACTGAATGCATGTTGCCGCTGACGAGCTGATTAAACTAACTCTAACGTGTTGTGTTCAGTGGAATAAATTTAAAAATAAAGTTTTAGATTGAATTTTGTCCATTGCACCAGGTACTTTTTTATTTTGTATATTTATTTATCATATAATAAAGGGCTTGGTGAATCAGAACAAAATTAACAAATCAGAACCAAAACGGATGGTTAAAACTGCTTGCAAATCGAAAACATTTTTAGACTTGACTTAGTGTTTATTATTAGGTGTCCTATTTACTCCGAGACATTAGGTTGGTGAAAGTAAGGTTAGGTTAGGTTAAAAATGCTGACACAATTGATGATGCCTATGTGTTAACTTAGTGTAACCAGCGCGGTTTCTTTTCTAGCTCAAACTGACTATTTTGTGACTTGGCTAAAGACTTATAGAAGTTAAAAATAAACAACGTGGTGGTTAAATATCGCTCGAGGCTAGCTCAGCCCATGAAACTGTACAACTTTTGATCTAAAACTTTACAAAAGTGTAATTTGTTTAAAATTTTTATTCAATTTCCCTCGGTCAGCTGATCAGTTTATATGAAAACTTAAAATTTATTTATGAGATTTGGAAAAGTTCTTGAATCAAAATTGTTCACTTTCATAACTATCAATTGAGAGGTTTTGCTTTATTTAGTGATAAACCGTAGGCTCTTGGTAGGTCACTTGTATCTACTTGAACAAAAACAGCAACTAAACTCCAAAAGCCCTGAATATCCAACCATGGTATATATAGGTAATTAGTGAGCGAATAAGTAATAATAGTAGGTGAAGTGACAATAAAAATTGTCTACTTCTCGTATCGGCTGAGATGACGGATGTTTTATAAAAAAATAATGCCTATCGTATTATTATCGAAGATAATACAAATTATATCAACATGATGTCCCGCCGCTGCTTGCAGCTACGCCCATTTATTTTTTCACTAGATTTTCCCGTGGGAATATCATATTTTTATTTTACTTTAAATCTGTTTAGCCATTTTGCGTCACCGAGTCAAACGCTCTAAATAAAGTACAAAGTTTGACTTTTATACTTATTATCAAGGTTTTATTTTGTAGAAAAAAAACTTATTTACTTTTGATTAGTCAGAAAGTGGTGATAGACAAGTGCGAATATTTTAAATCACATCACACTAATATTATAAATGTGTGTGTAAATATATTTGGATGTTTGTTCCGCTTTCACGCCTAAACTAGAGAACAAAGGATGGAATTTGGAATGGAGATAGTTTGTACCTTGGATTAACACTTATAGATACTTTTCTCCGACACGCTCGAAAATGTGATCATTACTGTAAAAAAACAGTACGCGAAGTGACTCATTTTTGGACGAAACATTGCCCCATACAAAACAGCGGCCAGCAATGTGCCCTCAAACGGCCTAGGCCGGCAAAGTAACTTTCGTTCAGAAATTTCAATGTTTTTGAGTCTTTTATAGCATACTCTTCATAAGTTTTAATGTTCTAAATTCAAATTTTATATGAATGGTACACGACTCGTAGCAATTTGAGTTGGCTGTATGCTCTGTATGACACTGGCACCAAACAAAAAGAAAAGAAAAGTGCACAATATGGCGGTTTGTAATTTTCGCCGCTTTTATTTTTATCGTACCATGTATTTATTTTGTTACTTATTTTTCATGATGGAGTTAACTAATCATTGAATTGGGGAAATATTATAACAATGAATGGTTCAAGAAATCAAAGTAGAAAGTGATAAAGATTAGAAATTATAAGTTTAGTGCGATACAAGTAGATATCTAAATTCAAGGTACCACAATATTTTTAGTATTTTGTAATTTCCTGGCATATTTCAGAGAAAAGCACTATACAAGCCTCGGCCGCAATAACCTTTGCTGGACTCGTACACAATAAAAGTCCTCGTCCAGCAATAACTAATTTTGCGGCCGCGGCAGTAATGTACTATTTTAACGTTACGCGAGCGTAGCGGCAGGCGTAAAGCTAGTAATTTATAAGCGTTCTTATGGATGCAATAGATTGAAATATGATTGGGAACCTACTAGTAAGACAAGGGAACCTATACAGGTTATCATGTTCCAAGGTAGCCTAGGAAAAATAATACTCTAAAAAAATAAAGAAAAATATTTGTAAAAAAATGTGTTTTCAAGGAATTAAATTAATGATATTTATGTAAGCCATCTTCAGATCTTATTATTGTTGTTTTTTGTTTCAGAGGCCCCTAGTATTCATGAGAAAAGAAACGCGTAAAAAGTAGATCATGGTAAAATGTTTTATATTAAGAAGGCACCTAGTTGTAAAAATTTATTAAGTTTACCTACTTATATATTTATAAATCTAATGTTTTATTAAATAAATAAGAAAAACATTTTAATGATACTTAATTAAATATGTTTTCTATAGTTTTGACTCAAAAATGTATCGTTTTCGTTTCGTAATATCTTAACTATTTATTACTGTAAACAAAGAACTACTAGATAGATTAATTAGTATTTCTTATCTAGGGTTCCAGGAAAAAGTTCTTCGTTACAAATGTGAATGTGTTTCCATATTATGGTAATAATTTCTTACCTTTACTTACAGCACAAAACAAAATCCAAGTTATTGCCTAAGCAATAACTAAAACAATCTTCAACTGGCCAGGAATAACATTATAACACTATAAACATTTATTTTTATAGTTCACAGGAGTTTTGACGCGCGCTTTCGCTTCGTTCGCGACACGTTATCAGTTTCCCGCCAAACTAAACGTCAAACTGTCAAGCGCGGGAACATTGCGCTAACAAACGCGCCATTCCACTGATTACAAAACACAATCTCACGTGGAACTGTATTGCCTGTATAAACCTTTATAACTAAGGGCCCGAGATAGCTCTATTCCCCTATAGTCAGACGCGAAAGGGACAGCAACATCCCATCGTGTCAACTCCAATTGTAAACAGCTTACTGCATTTAGGACTGCTCATTTGTGGAAGTGAGACGCATAGCTTTTTATCTGTTGTTTTAATTTAGGCCCCGCCCACTCCTCATTTTAACCCCTGGTGAGTGGTGGGGCGAACTTGGGCACTTTTAAATTATCTATTATAATAAAATTATTTCGTGAAATAAGGGGTTGGTTTTGGTAATGATGTGTTTAATTTATGTCGATATCTTTATCGCCGAGTGAATGGCTTACAACAATAACAGTTCTACTGGAATTTATTTTAATTTATAAACGTTGTGACAGCAGCGTCGCGACGTCCCGCCGCCGCCGCCGCCGCCGGCGGGTTGCTGGATTCTAGTCTAGCCAGTTTTTGAGCTACAAATATTTTTTATGTTCTGGAAAACTAAGTACAGAGAGATACAGATTATTTTTGTGATTGAAATAACTTTATCATCTCTCATTATGAAACGATTGCAGCTGTTTTTTAAGACATTATATATATATATATATATAATAAAGAAGGGAAGGTAAATGATATTTTAAGAGTCACGGTAAATTAACTAATTTATGAAAAACCTCTACAAAAAATCCTAGAAATTGTTTCATACCATATTATAGCCTGCGGCCTTTTGTAAACCAAGGCTTTGTTCCTTTTCTGCTGTTGTGAAAATCCGCAGCAAATGATATTCTGTCTCCTTCCTTTATACACTCATCATAATGTACAACGGAGCGCAAAAACAAAGGATTATTCCGTAGTTTACGCTAAAACTTATAAAGTGTACTTTAGCGCGAAGGGTCGGTTAACCTTCTGTCAACAATTTTGTGGTGCGCTTTTGCCATATCTCCCCCGCACGTTGTTAGTCACACAAACATTTATCATTGACCAATGGGATGAAACCATGGGTGTTTTGGCCAATGAATGAGCTTAAAATTTTAGGTTTTGCTATTTCTGAATTTGAATTTAACTTTTTCTTGTTCCGGTGATTTAGCAGGTTCGTTTTGCTTAAAACGAAGTAGGTAAAGCGGCGCGGGGCCCCAGACAGAGAGTCCACTCAGAACAAACTACCAGTTCTGGCACGCACACATTGACGTATCGTTTATAGGCATTGCCACGCAGTTCTCAAACAGTACACTATAGCGTTTGCCTAAAAAATATGCTCAAGTTAAAAATTCCTTCGTAAGTTTTTTTTCATCTGCGAGTGCTATTAGCGTAAGCGTTTGTCACCAAAACAATGTTATTTTTGTCCACATTGGCGGAATTGTGAATACACAAAAGCCACATTAAAAAATATTATTTATAAAATAGAATTGAATTGAATTGAATTGAAAATAGAATTGAATTGCAGCGCGGTCCTGTCCAGCAGTATTTTCATAAACTGATCCCAAGACTCTGTTCGTAGGGCTGGGCAGAGGCTGAAGTAGAAGCAAATAGGTACTACTCAATTGGTTCCCCTTATTATGTTTTTACATATATACAACAACATATTTATTTATATATGTATTTATATATATATATACATTCTATATCATTATTTTCATTCATTTAATTTATACTTGTATAAATATGACACTGTATTACTATTCACCATTGTCTAAAGACTCCTTCTTTTGTAGTGTTGACGCTATAGCACAGGTTCGACCCATTTTAGCGTCAACAATAACCCATTGATGTACCCCTAGTCCTTAAGTAAATACGAGTGTCAAATACAAATTTGTAATTAGTTTTTAAGGCTTCAAGTAATAAACGATTATTATTATTATTATATAATGAATTTACTGCTTATTGCTATTGTCAAAATATATTACAGTAACTGTTGCAGTATATTTGGTTGTTTGAATACTACTAAACACTGTGACTACATGGTCTTCACCTTACCAAAAACGATCAAAAAGAGAAGAATAGTAAAATTCCTGAATAACATTTTACTAGCACTCAAGTTCCTTTTCTTGACGCAGTGTGACCAATGAATCTTCATCGTGTGTGGAGCCGGGATCTTTTTTGAATATTTGATGCTCTGTCTACCCTCTTAAGGCATTAACATGAAAGTATAAATAAATTAATCGATGTATGTGTTTGTAATGTACCTACTATTCTACATGCTTTTTATCAAAACTGAAAAACAATACAGTAGCAACCACGGCGTGGTAGCAACCAACCCTAGTGAGTCTGGCAAGATGACGTCATCATTTTTGAAGAAGGCGGGAGTGGTCCTTCTGTAACCTTTTTTATTTTGTGCTTAAATGCTGTACCTAAGTAGATTAGATTAGCTTAGATTTTTTTTATATTATATCTATGATTGTTACCATAGACTCTATGATTGTTACAGCTAACGTCTGCTTTATAATTATTGTACTTAAGTATATTGTATTTATTAGTATTTTGTTTTAAATCAATGGCTAAGGTGCCGATGAAACTCAGGAATAAAATGGAAAAATATACTTGTAACACAGACACAGTAAATTTCTTCTAGTTATAAATACTTACCTACGATACGACCAATATATTAAACTAGATAAGACGTATACTCACGTACTATACCTATTGTATTCGTTCGTAGTACCAAAAAACGTTAAAGTCTTTTTTAACGTCACGTATTTACGTAGTAACGGGTTATTTTTATCATAATTTCTGTAAGAAACCCTGAAACCTTAACGAACAAAAGTCAAGGTCATGTTCCGAGCAATTAACCGGGCAGCAGGTGGATGGCTCCTTAACTCCTCAACTCTTCAAACCATGTTTGCTTGCACGGCCTCTTTAATGCTCAATTGGGTTCGACCCATCAACGCTCGGCTAGTGTGGAGAGAAACTTCTGATAACTAATAAGTTTTAGTTAAAAATCCTTTTCAAATAAGCTTTTAAACGCGGCAGATACCCTTGTAAGCAGACTGCCCTGAATGCAAAGTTTTGAGTCCGTTGAAGAATTCATTCATGAGAAGACAATCCTGGCTGCAGCATCAATTCATGATAAAGACTATGTCTGGCCATCAAAATCAAACGTATATGCAAAGTCTCGAGTCCGTGCTACTAACCGTTGAGGTACAATATACAATTTCAAAGTCGTTGAGAGAAAGTGGCTCAAAATCCAGTTGCAAGATTTGTCCCAAATAATCCCAATCTAACCCACAAAGCAAGTTTAATAAAAGCTAATAAAATAATACAAAATTGGACCGACGACGACGATCTAATGAAGGTCTCGGGAAGCGCCTGGATGTGGTTATTGTTGAGATCTTTGGCCTTTCTCCAGCAGTGGACGTCTTTTAGCTGAAATAATGATGATGACGAATCGTCGTTGCTATGATGTCCCTTGTTACTGTAATTTAAAGGGGATAAAGAACTTATTTCAAATAAAGGTTCGATTTTAATTTAAATTAAATTTATATGTGACCTTTTAAGCCAGGAAGTTTAATTTACTTTTTCACATCTTTTACATTTTTCCTACACATTGAAAAACCTCGCGATTTGAGACATTTCTGAACTATGCGGGGTCTGAAAAGATAATGAGTTTTAACTTCGCTCTATAACTTATGTCAATTATCAACAATCAACACCGGTCCTAACTAAACTGGGTAAAGTTTCACAAATACATTTTTTGTTTGATACCGGGATTTGAACCCGAAACCTCCGTAATGACCTCGTAAGTTCTGGTTGAAAGGATTATCAATAAAAAAAATGATAATTTAAATAAATAAATAATAAAATACAACGTAAGTGAAATCTCGAGTCAATAAAAAAAAATCTTTTCAATACAAATTGACTCGGCTAGATTAGAGATTGTATGAAGAGTAAAAAAATATTGCGATTTCGGTAAAGTTCCCAAAACAAAAGTTGTTCTGTTTCATGGGCTGAGTACCACCCGAGAGATTTTGCGTTATTTCACTTACACATTGGTGTCGATTCGGCATACGCCCAACTAAACTAAACTAAACTTAAAATTAGTCCTGTCACTTTCTAACATTTTTAATTGAAAAGGGACAACTAACTGTCAAATTTAGTCTTATTTTAGTGCCTACCTAACACCATGACGAATAAAAAGCCACTAAAATTGACAGTCAGTCGTGAAGTCAAAGACAAAAACAAAACCTATGATCTTCGGTCCCTTTTCAATTAAAAATGATAGAAAGTGACAGGACTAATAATTTTAAGTTTAGTTTAGTTGGGCGTATGCCGAATCGACACCATTGTGCATTGTATGTACCTATAAGCCCATAGAAAACGTAACCTTTCCTTCCATAGCCTTCTCCATAGCATCTTAGCTTCCTAACAGCAGTGTGCACTTGGCTGGCCATTCGCGCGATCGCGGTGGGCGAACGCGTCAGTCCTACTAGTTGGATTCATTCATTACAATAATGCTAGCTTTCCATGGTTTCCAATCTATCCTGCTGGATTCAAATATTCCGTGGTAAAATTAAAATACCCCTTGAGGTATTTTAAGACAGTCTCCCAAAGGTAAACAGTTGACGTAAGGTATAGATGTTAATCTATACCAAGTCTCATTCGAAAATGTTCGAAGTCTTCTGAGCTTATTGTTTGTTTCGGGTTTTTCCCAGCACTTGTTCGCTCAAAAGATCCTTAGATCCTCCAAGGGGTTCGAGCCTATCCTGAATATATTAAACGACCACGTTGACTCAGTTCGGGTTGATCGATTTCACATACAACCTTTGCATTTCTTTTCTGGTTTGGGCAGGTTTCCTTGCGATGTTTTCATCCACTGTAATTTTACCAAATAATTGCAAATAAAAGTCCGATTAAGAAATCTTCGTCTAAGGCCCGAGTTCACCAACTTTCAATCAATCAATCAGCTTATTGCAGTCCACTGCTGGACGTAGGCCTCCCCAAGGGCACGCCAAAGCGCACGATCACCCGTTTTCCTCATCCAGCCACCACCAGCGACCTTCCTCAGGTCATCAGTCCACCTGCCGCGGTCTCCATTCGAGAACCCGTCTGCTCCAACGCTCGTCGGTTCTGCGACAGACGTGGCCAGCCCATTGCCACATCAGCTTGCTACACCGACTTTAACACCTTTATTAGCAAAACGGCTGACCAGTACACGGTAACCAGTAGTTACAGCCCTTAAACAGCCGATTTTCTTGACCGAGCTCCACGGGGTTGTTTATGAATGGTAATCGAGCATTGTGGCAACATGTTGCTGTACCATAGCGAGAACATCTGTATACATCTGTAGCATTGATATACTAGATATCAATGCTTCCAACCGAAATCGCAATAAAAAACCCAACGCAAATATCTTAAAACAGTAGTTAATTACTATCTACAATTTCATAATCGCCTTTTTACCAAGATCGTTACCCTAGACTGCTAAAATACTTATTTACGTATAAGTCTTGTTTCGCTGTCTTTTAATGTTTTCATAAAAACATTTAGCTAAATAATGTATGGAGTCGATACGAGTGTTTGCGTACGGATGTTATCAACTTCTCAGCTAAGCAGATTCACCCTATCAAGTTATTTGAATTTGTATTAGTGTGAGCACAATCAATGAAACCTCGTAGACCACAATAGAAAAACAAACTCACAAAAAAGGTCCACTATTCAAACATAAACACGTGGGCAGCGACCGCTACGTTAACATGCATCCAAGAAGTACAGAATTCTATTCGCTATTTAATTTGAAAGAGTTTTATTTTATGTTACTAAATACAGAAGTCACCGTTCATCGTGTTTTCTGAACATAACAAAGTCACTTTGAAAAGCAGTTGCATTATACCATTCGTTCATTCATTTTAAACCGATCGTGATCGCTCGATTTAGTAACCATGAACAAATTAGGGTGAAAATAATGACTAAAACATTGCTTAAGTAGTAGTCGGTGAACTGGGCTCTTAGAACTCTTATTAGTCGAACTTTTACCACTAAACTTACAACGTAACGTGCTTGTTCACTCTGTGAAACTGAACAGCGTTTGTTCTAGGACATACATACTGATCAGTTAACTGAGACAATTAAATTTTGTACGAAAGATAAAAAAAGACTTTTGAACAAAAGTTGGAATGACCACCGAGCTTTGAACTAACCCGCATGTAGTAAGAAAAGGATATGAATTAAACGCTCAGCGGATTAATAAGATTTTGTCCAACAGAAAAATTGCTAAGTTGATCAGCAAGTTATTGCTCAGCAAATAATAAGTAATAACATAAATGAGCTGCTCAACAGTCAGTTTTGATGCTCTTTTAATATTTAGCAATTTTATGAATCAGCAAACGAACGTAAAGAAAATAATTTGGCAACTTTTGGCTTTATTCAATTATTGAAAAAATTGTTTCCATCAACCTAAAAAAAAAATGTTTGTTTCACATGGATTCACGAAATGGGCTGACCTATCACTTGTTGGGAAAAATACTCTTTGGTTGTATTATGTGACTTTTGGAATTGCTCTTTGGATTGAAGTTGTGTATAAAATAAAATGTACAAAAGAATCAGTTTATTATTAATCGCCATCACTTTACATATATAATTCATACATTAAAAGGTTATGGGTTATAATTTTAATAATTGGCTTTTTAGAATTAAATGTATTCTTGACGAGAAGCAGTTATTATATGTTCTTGAAGATGACAAAGAGAAAGAAAAAGATTTCAATAAGGATAATGCGAAAGCAAAAAGTGTGTTAGTTATGTGTATTCCTGATAAACACCTTAATCTAGTAAAAGATTGCAAGACAGCTAAGTCCATGATTAATACCTTAAAAGAAATATTTCAAAGAACGAGCATTATATCCGTCATACATTTACGAAGAAAATTAATAAACCTAAAACAAGAGTCACACGAAAAATTAGAAGATTATTTTTTGAGGTTTGACGATATAGTGAGAGAGTTAGAGTCTACACAAGAAGTGTTATGCGATAAAGAAAAAATTGCTTGTTTATTAACTGGCTTACGTACAGACTTTGATAATGTGATAACGGCAATTGAGTGTAATACGGGCTTGTCTTTACTACAAACGAATAGCACATCCCTAAAACTTGAATTTGTAAAAGCTCGACTTTTAGACGAGGAATTAAAATTGAAAGAAAAGATGGAAAGTTGTACGAGTTCCGGCGAAACGTCTTTTGTCACTTGTTACAATTGTAAAAAACCAGGACACATATCTCGTGATTGTTATCTAAGACGAGGGCACAGAGGAGGTAGAGCAAACAGAAGAGGATTTCGTTCCCGAGGATCTTATAGTCGTGGTTATGGTTATCAGGTGGATGCAGGCACCAGCCAAAATGAAGTACCATCTAATGCTTTAAGTGCTAGTCAGTCTGAAGATTTTGGCTTTATTGTTACACAGAGGGATGACGATAATGTAGCTCTTACAAATTGCGACAGTAATACTGATATTGAGTGGGTAATTGATTCGGGTTGTACCCATCACCTAATTCAAGAAAGATACGAGAGTTACATGACTAATGTTACAGAATTGCAAGAACCGGTAAAATTTTTCTTAGCGAACGGCAAATATTTTCTATGTCGTAGAAAGGGTCGCATTTTACTTCGTTTCGGCAGTAAAAGGATTAATCTAGAGGCTTTAATAGTAAAAGATCTGTCCTTTAATTTATTATCTGTAAAGTTGATTGTTACTAAAGGTTACAAAGTTATATTTAGTCATGATTGCGTCAAAATTCATAGGAGTAACTGCGATTTCATTTCAGGTTTTCTAAAAGGTAAATTGTTTATTTTATCCACGCAAATATGCATCAGTTCGTTAAATACATGTTATGCGGCAAACACGTCAGATGATTTATGGCACAGGCGTATGGGCCATCTTAATCGAAGAAGTCTTACGATGCTTAATTTGCCTGTAAGTCAAAAAGTTTGCAATCCTTGCATGCAGGGTAAGTTAACACGAAAACCGTTTATCTCGTGTCCTAAACCTAGATCGTCACACATAGGTGATTTAATATATTCTGATGTTGCTGGTCCATGTGGTACACCAAGTTTAAACGGAGAACAGTACTTTCAAGTTGTAGTAGACGATTATTCTCACTTTTGTCATACATATTTACTTAAAAACAAGAGTGAAGCTACTTCCAACCTGATACAGTTTATTACAAATTTAGAAACTTCAAAAGGAGTTACGGTTAAAAGAATTCGTTGTGATAATGGCGGTGAATTTAAAAATCACACGATGAATAATTTCTGTAAACAGAAAGGCATTATAATGGAATTAACACAACCTTACTCCCCTCAACAAAATGGAGTTTCAGAACGTATGAATCGCACCTTATATGACAAAGCAAGGACTCTTTTATTAGATACTAATTTACCAAGGTATCTTTGGAGCGAAGCAATAGCATGTGCTACATATCAATTGAATCGTTGCCCATCTTCAGCAATTGATTATAAAACTCCAGCGCAAATAATGTTGAACCAGAATGATCTTTCGCGAATGCGAGTTTTTGGTTGTAAAGCTTGGGCTGTAGTTCTGCCCAAAACCGGAAAGTTTGATCAACGTGGTTTGCCTACACGAATGGTTGGTTATTCGACTAATGGGTATCGTTTATGGGACCCAATTTCAAATAAGATAATCATTTCCAGAGATGTGAAATTTGATGAAAATGATTTCATATATTTACAAGTAGTAGAGAAGAAAGTACAGAATCAAGTATATAGAAACGTAGAAGAAGAGGTGGAAGAAGAAGAAGAAGAAGAAAATTGTAATGATGGAGGAATAGAAAATGAAAGAAAAGAAGAAGTACATCGATCATGTGAGCAAAGAACAATAAATGAAGAGACTAGTAATCAAAGAGAGCAGCGAACCAAAAAGTTGCCAGAATATTTGAAGGATTATGAATTAGGGGATCCTTATAAAAATAGTGGAATAAGTGATCATGAGAGTGTAAACATAGCACTATGTTTATTGACTGAGGATCAACCGAAAACTTATAAAGAAGCAATTGAAAAAGGAGATGCTTGGATAAAGGCTGTAAATTCAGAAATAAATTCATTAGAAAGTTTAAAAACTTGGGAAGAAGCAGAGTTGCCAAAAGGGATGAAAGCAATTGATACAAAGTGGATTTTCACAATTAAATCTGACGGGAGAAAGAAGGCCAGATTAGTGGCAAAGGGTTTTTAAACTGATAGTAAATATGATGTTTATTCGCCTGTAGCCAGAATGTCATCAATAAGGCTTATGTTAAGTATTGCTGTACAAAAAGATTATCCGATAAAGCAAATGGATGTGCCTACTGCTTTCTTAAATGGAAATCTCAATGAAGAGATATATATTAAGCCACCAGAAGGAGTGGAAATTCGAAAAGGAAAAGTATTAAGATTAAGAAAAGCGTTGTATGGTTTACGAGAGGCACCACGGAGCTGGAATGAAACTTTTCATGCTTGCGTAACAAATAATGGGTTTCAACAGTCAAAATATGATTATTGTTTATACTATAAAGAAAATGAATGGTTACTTGTATGGGTTGATGACATAATAGTAATGGGAAATGAAATTAAGATTATAGAAAAGTTGAGAGAAGATTTTAACGTGAAAGTACTAGGAGATGTGAAAGACTATCTAGGTATGGAGATAATAAGAGATAGTAACACAATGAAAATTTCTCAAAGAAAGTTGATTGAGAAAATGTTTAAAAAGTTTGGTATGGAGGAGTGCAAGGGTACTCAGACACCGATGGAACAAGGATTTGATAATTCAGGTGAAGTAGTGCATGATGTACCATTTCGAGAACTGGTAGGTTGTTTGAATTATTTATCGATTGTTTCACGTCCAGACATTACTTTTGCTACTTCTTTTTTGAGCAGATATCTTGATAAACCTACAGCTGCGATATGGAAAGCTGGTAAGAGAGTAGTTAGGTATCTTAAACACAGTCTGCATCAGTGTCTTACTTACACAAAGAATGAAACACAGCTTCAACAGTTATTAGCTTACTCAGACGCAGATTGGGCAAGCGATAAAGAGGATAGGAAAAGTGTAAGTGGTTGTACGGTATTTTATGGAAATAATTTGATTTCTTGGTTTTCTAAAAAGCAAACTACGGTTTCGTTATCATCAGCTGAAGCTGAGTATGTTGCTGCAGCATTATCAGTTCAGGAGCTTTTGTATCTGAAAGGTATTTTATCGAACTTTAATCTGAATGGAACTGATACATATTTACTTGTAGATAATCAAAGCGCAATAAAGATGATTGAGTGTAACGTAAATAGTAAACGAACAAAACACATTGATATAAAGTTCAATTTTATAAAAGACTGTTTTAATGAAAAAGTTTTTTCAGTATCATATGTGCCGACAGAAAATAATATTGCAGATGTAATGACCAAATCTTTGACTGCAATTAAACATAATTATTTTGTGAAGAAGCTAAAGATTATTTGTTAGAAATTTATTACTTATTGTAGAAGACGATGGTTTATTGTTTTTATTTAGTTAGAATTAGAGCATGAATTTGAAATGAGAATGCGTTACTTTAATTGGTGTTATGTTGTTGTTTTTGTACCGAAAGACAGTATTGTATATTTTATTGTTTTCTTTAATATTGAGGCAATGTTTAGTTTAATCCTAAACTAAACATTGAAAGGGGGTGTTGGGAAAAATACTCTTTGGTTGTATTATGTGACTTTTGGAATTGCTCTTTGGATTGAAGTTGTGTATAAAATAAAATGTACAAAAGAATCAGTTTATTATTAATCGCCATCACTTTACATATATAATTCATACATTAAAATCACTCAAGACGTTTTGCATTATTTTGCTAACACGTTGTATATTAGTAATAGGCTTTTTATACTTAAGCTAAAACGAAATATTTTCGATAGTCAAAAAATAAACTATTTTGTACATCATCAGATTAATTAAATTAATTAAAAAATAACCCAAAAACTAGCATAGTCTAACATACCATGCGTCATTTTACTCGTTTACCAGGAATGTGACTGGAAGTAATCATTTTTAAATTTAATTACATTGCACTCAAACAAATCTTCAGTGAGCGATACGAGCTTTTGGATTTGGGATTACACATGTAGCTAGATGGAGATCTGATGGTAGGTGATTAAGGTCCACCTGTACAAACACTTGTGCCTGCCACAGATTACTTTATTACTCATCTACCATCACCATCAGATCTCTATCTAGCTACATGTGTAATCCCAAATCCAAAACCTCGTATCGCTCAAATGATCAAATCTGTGTCGTTTCATTTATCCCCACAGAGTTGTTCAAACGCGTTGCAGTCGCGCGTTATAATAGGTTTAAGGCGGCGCTTCTCAAACTTTATGTCGCATCAAAAATGGCGTAAAAATACTTAGCTGGCTGGCTGACTTAATAACTTATTAAGCATTTGGGTAAGTGTGGGTGCAATAATTGCAAGGTAACTATGATAACACAAGTAAAATAATTAATTCATTTGCAAGAAATAAAGTTTCCAAGGTTGCATCTTGATTGAGCTTGATATAAAAAAAAACTATTTTTTTGTAAACATTTATTTTTTTGCTAATATTATTTTAAGGAATATTTATATTCTAATTGGTCGTTAAAATGGTAAGCAGTAGAGTCAAGTCTAGAGGTCTACAAAATTAAATAACATCTTTGATTATTTTAAGAAATAAAAAAAAATCTCTTTGAGCGGAGAAAACGAACTAGTATTCTAAAAAAAAATGCAGCTTGGGAAGATTGGGCCGTTAATGAGCCGATAATCACACTCACACTAATATTATACCTATAAAATATATTTGGATTCCTAAACTATTGAACAGATTTGGATGAAATTTGCAATGAAGATAGTTCGTATCCTGGATTAACACATAGGATACTCTTTACGGGAAAAAGTCTTATTCCCACGGGAAATCGCGAGCGTAAGCGTGGGCGGAAAGTTAGTAATGGATAAAAAAAAAGATAGACATCGTTGGACACGCAGAATCAGTTTTATGACATTCTTGTTTAGAAGTAACATTCTGTTCATCATTATGATAAAAATAAACTTGTCAAGCACAAAATAATTAACAATTTGATCTGAAGCCTGGAGCATCCAGCTTCGGACATAATTATGCAACCACAAATAGTTTGAGCACCGCTGGATCACTATATGAGGCTAGGACGCACCCTCGCGGCACCGCACTGTCCCTTTGGTGAGTAATTAACTCAACTAACGTGCAGTTTAAATGGTTGCGGTTACCACCGTAAACCGTCATTTCGTTAAATAAATTACTGAGGATACTTTTATTTAGATTATATCTAAATATAGATTAATCCATAGGAAAGGATCGTATGTTAAATTCTCTTTAATTTTGAAAAAAAAATTTTTAATCTCTGATCTTATATGGAACACGTTTATGATATTTACCTTGAAAATATCAATAATAAATAAATATAATAAATATGTAGAGACAACTCATAAATGGCACTCTGAACCCAAACTAAGCAGAGCTTGTACTATGGGTATCACACAGCTGATATACTTTACATAAAGAGATAAATATATATTTATATTGATAAAAAACATCACATGAATGTTTGCCCTGGGCGTGATTCAAATCTGCGACCCTGTGCTTCGAAGGCAGGCTTACTCCAACTAGGCTATCAAGTTTTATGTTCCCTGGTCCATCTAATTATATATACTTTGTTTTTTTTTTGTATGTGCCATAACATTTTGGTGAATAAAGCTCTTTTTATTTTATTTATTTATTTATTTTAGGTTAGAAATACAATAGCAGAGACTTCTGAGCGGTGCGTACTGAAAATACTAACTACTTTTCTATAGATGCCGGGATCAACGGTTTAACGTGCCTGCCGATGCACGGAGTCATCTCATCTTAGAATCAAGTTGCCGGGACGTCCGAATTCCGAAATGAGACAATTTTACAGTTTTGTTATGATGATATAAGTTAAAATTTTGATATCCCTTTTGGGGCATGGAGTTCCAAAGTAAGAACTGTTAACTATCTAAATCACATATACACATACTACCTACCAGTATATACACATACAAAGTTTTAAATCAATACAACCACATTCTATTTTTTTTATTTTTTATTTTTTACTTTTTTTTTTTAGAATTAGAAACATATAGGCTTGCATACAAGAGAAACTAATAAAAGAGTGTTAGAAAACTGTCTCAAGCCTGGTAATCTTACGACTGAAATTACCGTGACCGTGTTGGCAAAACTGTTTCGCACCATTTTCACAGTCGTTTGGGACTCGTCACATAACTTTCAGAGCTTCTATTGTTCTCATAGCGTCACAACGCATTGCGGGATCTCCCGTGCGGACACGTAACATTTTGACCTCTGCTTATATTGATTCGATGCCCTAACCAAACTGGAAGCAAAGGTCCCACAAAATGATTTTATTCGACAGTATAGGTATAACAAAAATAGAATACAATATACTTTATAGCACACAAGGATATAGCTTGAAAGTACAAAAGACAGATGAAGGGGTGTACAGATAGGCGGCCTTATCGCTTAGGTACCAATTTATTTCAGGCAACCTTAAATTGAATCCGGAACCTCCAGATCGAGAGCCAACAGAGAAATAATTTATGAACAAGAAACTGAATAAACTCCGTTCCGTAGCCACGCGTAGCAATTTGCTACGATACTGCGTAGCAAAGTAGAATCTTGCAAAGCGTTTAAAAATGGAAAGTAATGGGTGCCATTGGGTCTGGGTGCACGTTGGAGTCTGTCAGCTACAATTTTTAAGCAGCTATCAATAACAAAGTATTTGTCTCCGTGGGTCAACCTGAATAAGTTCAGCTAATTTGTCGTGTTACAAAGTTCCATACAATATGTTAATAAAGTCTCTTTCTTGAGTGTTTATTTAAATTCTAAAACTCTTTCAAAATTTCAATTCAGCTGATCAAGTTTTGTATGATTACCTTTTGAAAATTTAAAAAAATATAGGTATAAAAGTTGTTCAGTTTCATGGACTGATACCCCCGGGAAATTTTGTGTTATTTATATGAATACCGGGTTTATTCCTACAATATGTTCAAGTACTGTAACGGTGCCCGGCTTCTCTTTTTATTGTGCCAATTTTAATTCTGGTCAAGGGCAGATCCGAGTATTCATCTAATTTTATGACACCACTACTGCCATCTACCTAGTAAAATATAAGTTATAATACCAGAACCCTCCAACAGATGTCGTAACTACTACATTGCAAATGCAAGTGGTTCTACGGTTTGTACACAGATGGACCAAGCAGTTTTTAGTTCGCTGTCACACAAGTTCGTGAATAAGTTTGACCGTCACTCAATAGATGTCGCTGACTGGAAGGTTGTGATTTTTGTGTGATTTTGAAACATCTCAATAATAATTGTTCTGTTGAATAGATGACAGGATTCACAAACCAAGGAAAACGATATTGTATTGGCTCTATTATTTTTATTACAATCGCTGCCACTAGTTAATTTTCTGTCAGATTTAATGCAGTTGACAAAATTAGTTAATAACTAATATCAAAGTGCGCAGTCCGTTTGCAGGGGGCCGTTTCACGAAGCTACAAGTTACAAATTACAAGTACAATTTGATGTACATTGCGTAGACAATGAGGTAAAACGATAAGGGCTTCCAGTTTAGACGAATTGGCTACGCAATGAATATCAAATTGTAACTTGTTACTAGTAAATTGTTGCTTCGTGAAACGGGGCCCAGCTCTACATTTAGTTCTAGCTTCTACTTGCATTCCAGGTAGTAATCTTGTTTAGTAGTATCTTTCTTCTTCTTATCGGGAAAATCCTGGTCCGTCTGGAATAATGCCTTTGACATGGCTCATGTGTATCAATCAACTATTTTCCGTAAATATTATAGCCGGGATCAGCGGGTTAACGTGTCTTCCAAAACGGAAAATATTCGAACAATCATTCTTGTAATGTCATAAACTGGGGACAGCGATTTTTCACAATGCGATTTTTGTTTGACCGCAGTGTTCCGCCCCAAGAGTCGAACCCTGAACTTCCAGAACGAGAGTAGAACAGTCTACTCAGCCACGGAGGCTGTTTGTAGAAGTAGGGTGACAAAAAAGAAGTCTTATTTTGTAAGCACCTTTGTGTGAGTATGAATACTTACTGTACTAACCTTTAGCTCCACGGGGTTGATCTATATTAAAACTTGTTTACATTCATAGTCACTTCATAGCCATTACCGAGGCCATTTACATGCTAATTCTTCCAGTGATCTTAAAAGAACACCTTAATCAGTAAACTATTACGTCACATGCATAATATGCGATATACAATACACGCACTGATGCTCAATTTTCAATTCTCAGATAGTAATCCTGATATGTGTAGGACGCCTCCCTGCCAGGTGAACTGATGACCTGAGGAAGGTCGCTGGTGGTGGCTGGATGAGGAAAGCGGGTGATCGTACGCTTTGGCGTGCCCTTGCGGAGGCCTGCATCCAGCAGTGGACTGCAATAGGCTGATTGATAGTTAGTTACTATTCAGAATTTTTATATTTCAGTATCTTTAGTTGCCTTCATATTATTGACTTTGGCTTAGATTTTCAGACACCTAAGCGTCGGTTAAGTGTACTTAAAATAAAAAATAAAAATATCTGATGCTAATCAATGCAGTATTTTTAACGGTCACAAGAGTGCTGTGACCCAAACGTAGCAATGTATTGTGGTGATGGAGGTGTGAAATTAAATGATAAAGAATTTAAGAGTATAACATAGATTTATTTGAAAAAGAAATTAATATATTATAAGCAAATCGTTATGCAAGGGCTTTCATTATTAGACAGAGTCAAAACAACAATCAAAACCGACATGTTTCGAAATCATTTGAAAATACAATTCTAAAACAAAATAAAGCTGCCAGTGTGCATTTATCGTATGCCAGCATTTTTAAATAATAGAGTAAGGAGTATAGGTATTGTTAATAAAGAGGAGATAGCAAGATATATATTTTTTTTAATATTGGATGCGTGCAGCACGACGTGAAACCATCGCATGGCAGCAGAGAACATATTCCAAGATACGTACTTTTTGCAACCATAAGCTGGAAGGCTGATTCAGTGTTTATTGTATGTAGACCACCTTTAAGATGACATTGGTGCCGGTCTGCCTGCATGTCGTGGGTGGGTTTAATAGTTACAGCCGTACAGTAAAATGCCAGTCCACAAATTCACTACTCTAATCATTTAAAAAATAATTTTAGCTTCACATCACACATCGCAGATAAGCTAACTATAGCCTGAGACGTTAGAAAAATGTATTTTCTCAGAATGTCGAGGGAAGACGTGTAGGTCGCCGTATTAAGGAGGCGCACTCAATCTTTATTTCAAGCGTATAGACAAGAGGCTACATTTTTATAGAGCGACTGGGATATCCTGATCGATACCCTCAGTAACTTCTCTTTCCGTGACAAAAATATTTTTCAGACACATAAAAAAAATAGTATGTCGTGCAAAACGAGAGCTGGTGATTGTGATGAAATGAATATATTCGGTTTACATCGAATTTCAGTACATTCGAGTCCAGTGACATCGAGTTAGCTTTTTCCGAGTCTGGCAGCGTAGTGGGTAATTGTTGCACCCAGTGAAACATGTTAAAACCAAATACAATACAAAATACAAAACATTTCACACGCATTATTAGATATGCTTTGAAACAACTTCCATTGACTACACAACAACCAACAACGGCTTAATATACAAACCCTACGTGCCTCATACAAACAGAATCACCACCCGGAAAATCTAGACACAATTTTAAACTATTAAAGAGAATCTAGAAACGCGGTCGTAGTTGAGTTAGTCAATTGTTATCACGTATAACATGCACTCACTCTCAATTTGCGGGCCTACGTGACGTTAGATGCTGATGTTACTCATTCCCTATGTCATCCCCGCCAACACTTTAGACATTTTTTTCGCAATCTCCTGTTACGTCATTGGTGGATAAAAAAAACAACTTGAAGAATCTGTCGTCCGCCTTAACTGGACAGGGATTATTAGCTTAACTCATGCTGAAGAGATCTCTTATATGACTCGGATCGCCGTCATCAGCTTCTGGACTGTCAAACAAAAGTCTTTGTGGCATTTTTCCCAGGTTAGTTAGGAAACAGACTGTTTCACATGTAAGAAAATAAAAACGACAGAGATACTAATAATAATGGATCTATAATTTAGAAAAAGCCTAGTCTTCACGCCCTGCATAATAATATCATAGACTTCTAAATCAAATCTTGCTACGAACGGGCTATGATCTACGACGCGACGTAGCTATGGCTACGCCAAGCGTAGCATCTGCTTTCCGTGCGCTATATAGAGTTTTTATTTTGTATTTTCATCATGAATAACAATTAATGATGATTATTTTATTGACTAATGATTATAGTATATAAGAAAAATATGTATTGTTTATGAAAAATATGTATGGTTAAACATGTAGACCTAATTGTTGTGTAATATCTTTTGTTACCATGTTTTAGCAAATAAATGTATTCAATTCTGTTATTATAGCGGTTTCCGCTAATACTATACACTTACATCCCACAAGATGAAGAAGAAGAAGAAGGGTGTAGGTGACAAGTCTCCACAAACCGACACAGTGCATTTAGTAAATCATGCAGATATAATCGATACTTGAAAAAATTCAGGTTTTCTACCCACGTAAGCTTTGCCAATTAGTAGTACAGTACCTACCTACTTAGTTATTTATACAGGTAGTAGTAGTGGACAAGCGGAGATGCCGGGTTCGAATCCCGTTGAGGACACAGTCAAACAAAAATACATTTTCCTCAGTTTGGTAAGCACAGGTTCAGACAATCACCTGATTGTCCAAAAAGAAAGATGATCATCATCATCATCGTGTGGGTTGTAAGGTCCACAATCCACCGCACAGGCCCTGGTGTCAGTGTTATAGAGCCGTCAAAGGCCACTGACTTAGCCTCTAACTTAGTAGCCGGGACCAACGGCTTAACGTGCTTTCCGAAGCATACGTGGTGGGGATCGAACCCGCGTCTCCCGGACAGGGAGGCAGCGGCCCTAGCCACTAGACCACTGACGCAATGTAGTGAATATTGTCAATGTAGTGAATAAAATTTTATTATCTATCTAATTAACTATTAAATTACCTTTTAATTTACAACGTAAACAAATCAAGTACGTAGTACTTACGTAAAACAAACTACAAATATTTCTAAGGTATCAATCCAAACTTCTGCCCCAACTCAAAGCGAAAATTATTGCGACAGTCTAAGACAAAATTAGAAAAAAAAATCATTAAACGAATAATGAACAGCTTCGTTAGCCAATCGGAAAGTTTCCCAACTCGTGACTCGATTTTATTTGGTTTTTCAAATACGTTTATTTGATTAGCAAATCAACAGTTTTTTAAAATATTTTTTAGGTAGATTTTTAAGATCAAATACAAGCGATGATGTTGTATTGGGGATCACCATCATCAATGATCAACACGATTACTTAAAATTCTGCAAAATGATAAGAATGTTCTCTATAAGAAACGGCAAGTTGGCAGTGCAGATTCAGTCCCAGGTTCGAGTCCTGACTGAGCAAATATTTTAATAATGAACTTGAATATTTGTTTTGTCTGGGTTTTATTTAAGATAATAGAAAATTTTGAGTGTTTTGTGAATAGAAGTTTTGTCTTAAAAAAATCACTGTGATGATTGATGACAATTAAGTTGTTTCTGTATTAAAATATCATCCATCATACATACACCTTGCTTGTATTGATTTTCCATACACGTTACCGTATTCAGTTTTGACGTTTATAAAAAAAGAAGCTGGTTTGACAAGTCTGTCAACTACCGGATTCACTATTGATCAGGATGTATGATGGCCATTGCAATAATAATAACACTTACATGTCAGCGTTCCATTTTTTATTTCTTTTGTCTGGGAAGTAAAGTTAATAATTATGAATATTAAAATCATTGTCATCCTACTCCACCTTGTAACATAATAAAACCTCTTCATAATGATTGATGACGTATCTTCTTCACTTCATAAAATTAGGAAGACCATATATCTAATTAATTTTGGTTACCTAACTAAAATAACAAAATAAAATTTATAAAAAGAAATCATTTAACTACTATTATTATTGCAATGGTCATCATTTAGTTAATTGGAATCAGCAGGTCTTCATCATCGATAAAATGTTTTTGTGATTGTGTCTACTGAGCACAAACGTTTAAAAATAAATAACTACGTAAGTTTGTTTTACAACGCTAAAAGGAAACATACTGACACAATATTCAATTTACCCAAGCAAAGACTAGATGCACAATAATTTTGTATGCTATCACGTGCTAAAAGCCGAGAATATGTACGGAAATGCATCCTAACTCGGTTACAGGCGATCCACCGCGCGGTAGTTCCAAACTGAACCTGCTAACTTATTCAATTACTTCATTATCATTAGCAACTTAAAAGCGAAGCCTACAGCCGCAGGTCACTACAGGTTTCCAGGATAAAAGGCGAGCTGGTTATTTTTAGACTGGATTTTGAAGTATTACACCATTAAGAAATAGAAATAGTAGCATAGGTAGTTTTGTGATATTACGTTCATGTTGTTGGTCACAATACGAGTAATGTTTCGTAAACTGAACATGTAAGTCATCATATGGTAAGGTTAATGATCGACCCCAAAAACCTGGCAAATGTAACGACAATCTCCCCAGATAGTAGTAACCAGAACCAAAATATTAACTTTTTTTTTGTTTTTTATATTATTGTTTTTTTTGTTCTTTTTCATCTTCTTCATCTTGTCTTTCGGACAACCAGTTCAGCCTGCAATGACCTAACTATTACTAGGCATAGTCCCACTTGAGTTTTCCTTCATCATAAGCGTGGTTGGAGGAACTCTTTTTTTTCGAAAATCATTGTCAAGTTTTCGTCAAAATCCAGAAAGGCTGGTGTGAACTTTTCATCCAATAGGAAGGCAGCTATCATTAAGCCCATCGCATCGCTGTCTCAGTGCTGACCCTATTTTATTCTAGTTTTTGTTTGCATTCCACACAAGCTCTGAAATCTTCATAAAAAATTAAAACCATCCATTTACAGAATACGGGATGGGGCAGATTTGTACGAGCGTCATGCAAACAGCACGGACGTGCTCTCTCACCGCATCCAGCGGCGCTCAAACTGTTGTGGCGGGCCACAGATCAACGGCTAATTCTTCTGACACAATTTAACATTAAAATAGCAACCAAAATGTAAACTTTACAGTTTTATTATAAATTTTGCCGCATTTCATATCTGTTAACTATAGGTTAACCAAGGGTTTTAAATTTGAACATTTCCGCAAATTGTTGTTTATTTTGTATTACTGCGGCCTGTAATGTGGTAAAAAAAATAAAAAAAAATAAAATAAATTTAGCTATTTTCAGTCAGTTTATGTTCTTCCCTATAGCCCTTTAGATAACAAATAGATAACGCTAGTCACTGATGCATTTGCAAATGGTACAAAAATTCCACGATACTTGAAACTTTTGTCCCTTCTAACGTTTTTCACATTCACAGTATTAATCGAATATTAGATAGATAAACTAAACCTAAAAACATAAATGTCGATTTATAATGTAGGTATGAGTTGGAGTTATAGTCAAGCGACTACTTTTTTGAATGTTAAATTAATGATTAACAATCAATTCAAAACTTTCGGGTGAAATTAAAGTTGCTTCGCTGATTTCATTGCGCCATCCAGTAGCACTCAAACTAATAAATTACAAGAGGGTATCATGGCACTTTCCTACAGAAAACTTTTTTAAAGAAACCAGGTTAATGTAACAGTTTTATTTCAGTTATAAAATTGTATGGTATTTGGAGATTGTTATCACGCCAACCTTATTTCTTATGAAAGCTGTATTAAATTTGAATGTGTTAACAAATACCTAAATTCGACAAATGACAAAAGACTTGTTTAATTTTGCTTATGTTACTAAACATCTGGAAGAAATAAATTGATAGCCAACGTGTAACACTTATTGTGAATTATAAGGTTTTAGTGTGTGCATTTTGATTAGTACCTATTCTAACGTATCAAGGAACAAGACCAATTTTTGTTTATAAACTGAGATTTCAAACCTTCGATTTTTCCTATCGGTATAACCGGCTCAACGTGCCTTCTATGGTGCTAGTTATTAAACTTCTACTCTACAGCGGTCATCTATAAATTTATCGTTACTCACAGTGACTTAAACGTGATTAGAAAGAGTCAGCAGTCGCCTCTAAACGAACGAGGACTTTGCTTCTTAAATTTCTTAAATTCTCTCTACACAATATTCTTAACCTGGGCATGCCGAGCAAAGTTTGAGGTGGTGTGCCGGCGGGCCGGTATATAAAATAGCGGCGCGGAGCTCTGCCACCATTCTCAGCGAGCAACAGGTGGCGGACACCGGACTTCGGACTCAGGTGAGCTGCGAGACCAGGCCGAAGAAAAAAGTAACTTGTCAACTAAATATTACTAATCACAAAATGAGTTGACTAGCCCTAACGATAATTTTTGATTTATAGTTTTTTATATTGTAATATTTAGTTTGTAAGTTACTTTTTTCAGTGTTCTAATTTACTGTTTTATTCTAAAAATAAAGAAGCCTCTTCTGTGTCCTACGGCTTGACAAATGCGTATACTGGTGTGTCGTGTATCGTACTTTGAATAATTATGAGTGAGATACTTTTTTATTACATTTTAGTCTTTTAGGTCCAGTATTTTTAGGACTTCTGAAAAATCAAAAACATTAATTCGCGTGTGTGATCAGTGGTTATTTTACAGTTTTCAATAAGTGAAAATTTTCAAAACAACTAATTTTTTATCAAAGTGTGAGCAGAAGACATGTTAGCAAGCTTTTATTTTAAAAGTAATAGTATACCAATGTACCAGATCGATTGCTGAAATTGGTGAATGTAACTATAAGTTTTCCATTTTCACGATGGAAATTCTTGTGACATCCAAATTATTGGTACATCGGTGCACTTTGGAGTACTTTAAATTATTTCTACATCAAATAGAATTTTTTTTTTTAGAAATAAAAATTGTTCCTTCAGGGACATTTTTAGTTTTTTCTTACAGTGCGCGTATTAGTTTCATTTATCATTTTGAAGCAGTTTATATACCTGTGTTTGTTTTAAAAGTCTTTTCTTTTTGAGAATTTTCAAACATTCAAACATAAGCCGAGATAAGCTCCCTTGAATTTTAAATCTTTTTAAAATCTATGACACATAAAAAAGGATTTTGAGGTTTAGCAATAAATAAACGTTCAATAACGTAAAAACATAGGAATAATTTTGGCTGAAGAAAAAAGTCAAATAAAAACGGATATCCTGATAGTAGGTAGATACATTACAAACTTCTAAATTGTTAAAATTGTTTGCTAAACTTTGTCAAAGATTCTGCCTTTGAAAGATCTTTTAAATGTTGATGTTATTGTGTTAAAAAGTTTGCGCAATCTTTAATGAAACATTTTAACCCGTTTGTAACTTCGAAAGAGTTGAAAAATTAAAACCACAAGTCACAGCAAAGTACCAAAACACGCGTAAAGTCTTTTAGCTTTAAATATACTGTTGAATTTATTAAAATTGAAAGAAATGCAAGAAAACGAATTAAAACTGTAGAGAACTGAGTTACGTTTGAAAAGTGTGTAAAGTGTGTGTGTGTGTAAATTGTGTAAAGTGTTTATTATGTGGGTTGTAATATTGATGACCCCTTATACTGTAATAGTGATTCTCTTAAGAGATATGACTAATGATGTGCCGTTCCCGGTAAATTACTTTTGTGTGAGAATATTCCGGGGAATATTCCCTTGAGAACTTAAACAATGGGAAAGTTGTCGAAATCTTCTATTTTTTTTATATATTTATATGTCACAATATTAAGTTTTAGGAGACAAATCACAAGTAATATTTGAATACTTACTAACCTAAGAGGTATATTCCCAATGTTACCGGGAACAATCACCGGAAATTTCCCACATGCCTGGGAATATTCCCAAAACTCCCAAAAAAATGGGAATATTCCGAGGAATATTCCCAGTGTTTTTAGGAATATTCCCAATGTTTCCGGGAATATTCCCGGGCAGATTCTGAAAGTTTTAACTGTATTTTAATAAGAGAAAAAGAAACACAGACGTTAAATTTTGATAGTTTTTATTCATGTGTGTACAAATATGCGTTATCAATAATATAATCAACAATTAAAAATCAATAAAATTTTAGTATTAACAATTTTAAGTATACTAAAATAATAAACAAATCACAGAACGATCAACATGTTTTTCATAAGTTTTAGGTATAAAACAAAGCAACTTTTTTAAAATCCGACCACAAACATCCAGATTTGTTTTTAAATATCAATAAAATTTCAGTATTAACAATTTAAATTATACTAAAATAATTAACAAATCACAGACCGATCAACATGTTTTTTATAAGTTATAGGTGTAAAGCAAAGCAACTTTTAAAATCCGACCACAAAGATTCAGATTTATTTTTAACAACGAGGTTTCTATGTTTAAATACGTGCACTAAGTTACAAATTAAACAACAGGTAACTAAAAAAGGACGCTTTCATTGTTTGATGACCTTGTTGCCACTCAAATAAAGAGATTCGCAAATAAAGTGTTTTTTAAAGAGGAAGCGAGACAGTTGATCCACCTCTTACAGTCAGCAATGAACAGGCAAACATCTACTTGGCTGTATGTAACTAACAAAACGACTAATACCTATAGTACCTATCTGTAATAAAATTACAGTTTTCTATAGTACGCGAAAAAAAAGGCGCGAAAAGAAAAAAAAGGCAGACATCAAGGGTCATGTCTATCTTTGACACCCATACTCGTAGTACAGGCCTTGCCTAGTTTTGGATCAGATGACCGTGAGTGAAATCTCTCACTTAAATAAAATAAAATTGTCTATATCAAAAATAATCAATTTTGCAAATTAAATCATACTAACCAAACCAGCCAACCAACCAACCAAACTAAATTAAAACACTAAACGGTAAAGAAAGAATTCAATATATTAAATGTTTCATGTGTAGGGGAATATTCCCGGGAACATTGGAAACTTTTGGTAACTTACCGCGAATATTCCCATAGGGAAAATACTGGGAATGGGAACATTCCCCACGGCACATCTCTAGATATGACCATTGAGCTATCCAGTTTCCATGTAAAGGTGACTTTACACATTTGAACTGCAATTAATATTATTGCGCTGCTTAAATGCCGCTCGTGTGTAAGAGTTTTAATTAATCACTTTTACCTTATTTTATTATATTAGTGGATGTAACGATAAATCGGACGATATAGCTGGATAGCGGATGGGCAATTATTATATTCTTTGATATAACGATGTCATCGATCCCCTTCGATCGAATCGATAAAGCTAAATTAGAAACTTTAGGAATTAATAGTACATTACGATACGAGGATCGTAGGTGGCAAATTACAAACGATGTAATCACGAGTTTGAAAACCTAAGATCAGTGTGTTGTACGACGTTTTTCAATTCACCGAGTCAATACACTTGTGAGATAAAAGGTACTAAATAAATAAAAATGGTTAAGAAAGGTATCATACAAAGGCTAAGATTCTACAGGCGAAATTATTCATGTAAAAGTTGTAAAAACTAACCTTTATTATATCGCGCGCAGTTTTAGTTGCTGTACTATTCACATTTATCATTTTATATCAACACTTGACCACTTATAATTCATAAAACAACAATCAATCAATGTAACACAATTAAATATTATTTTATAAAATTTGCGCCAACCTCCAAACCGTAATAGGTTTTTTTTTTATAAGCATATTACGAAGAAAATCCTCTCGCCAACATTCAGCCTCTATGAATCGATTATTTATTTAAATCGAAATAATTTTATTTTTACTATTAAAATATTACTGGCAGATAATATTTTTGATACAATTTGTTGAAATCACACTAATATTATAAAAGTGAAAATATATTTGGATGTTTCGATGTTTCTTCCCCCTTCACGTTAAAAGTACTCAACAGATGGTTGTTGAAATTTGGAATGGAGATAGTTTGTAACCAGGACTAACGCATAGGATAGTTTTTACGGGAAAAAGTCTTATTCCCACGGGAAAAACTTACAAAACACGAGCGGAGCCGCGGGCCGACCGCTATTAAAAAATAATACTTTTCTCTTAGTAAGAATCGTTTCAATTTGTTTTTTATTATTTAAATTATTCTGGCTGAAATAACAAAAAAATGCAATCTAATCTTATTTTATATTCTTAGAAGAAGAAGGTTTTATATTAAAACGCGACGCGACGCAATTTACTACGCATTTTGTACGAATTATAAAATGTTTCCTCAATTAAAATATATTTTTTCAGACAAACATTTTTACAGTAAGAAGAAAGATAAGGATTATCTCAACGATCTGTTGAAGATTACCAAGAAAAATAGCACAAAGCATTACCTTATAACGTTTATTAATTATTCAAAAGATCATGTTAGGAAAATCAAAGTTTCTCAAACAATATTATAAATTAGTGAGAATATTGTTGGCTGTTACCAAATTTAACAAGTCTTGATTAGTTTGTACGCCTAATTAACGCTAAAACTAAGTGAAATGTAAATATGTTTTTTTTTTTAATTGTCATTGTTATCTGTAAACTTACATTAAAATAAGATCTTCGTTGAGTTTAAAAAAGCAAGCGGAGACCGGGAATGATTACAATTCCCTTTTTATTATGCAAGATTCCTTCTTCTAAGTTCAGAAGGCTTCGGGCGATTAGTAATTTCTATGTAGACACCTATTTTGTGCTCTGTAACTTTCAATTGTAACGTTTGGGCGATTTTAGTAATAAAGAGCCTCGATGGTAGGCTGTAAGTGATGTATCAATAAATAAAAAATGGTGTAGTGGGTAGGACTGCTGCCTCCCGTTCGTGAGGGGACAGTTTGAACTTTGTTTGTAAATAAACTCTATACTGATGTCCATGGTTTGTGCTCTATATACGCATTCAACAGCGAAAGAAAAAAAAACAATTCGTTAACTGTAAAAAAACAGCGCAAACACGCAACAAAAAAATGGCATCTATGGCTTTGATATAATTACTTTGATTTAGACTGCAAAACTTGCAATCATTTTAATATTTCAACATGTTATACGTATTTTCTTTTTAAAATATACTAGTATGTTTTAAAATGAAATCAGTACATGTTTTCTATAGACATTGACACTCGCTGCAGGGTATAAGTCTGGGCTGTGATTAATCAATTATGCCCTTTGTACGGCAGTGTGGCTACAGGTCTAATCCACGCTGTGACGTCGGCGTTCCATTACCGTTTTCCACACGGGGACTGATTAGCCCATTCACAGCGACAGCCAGATTCCGAAGAAAAAAAAACTAGCCAATAGCGAGTCTAGAGTAGAAAGAGCTATTTTCTTCAGCGCATAGTTTTGTATTCGATTCTCAGCTGGGCAGATACAATGAATTTGATCTTTTTTAAATCTAAGTGTTATTTGGCTTTCCGGACGACTTCGACGCTTTCTTTTTTACATATTTTATTTTATTTCAAGGTAAAAGGGAACTTTAATAGGAACCATAATATGAGTGTGACGAGTTTTAGCTTCGCCCTAATTCAGGGTAGGCTCGAGCCCCTCGGTGCGACTTATATGAGCTGTTGATGATTAGTTTTTAGCTTGCAAACCAAGAAAAAAATCAAAGACACTGATATGTAGTACAGTTATTTTTTTTAACGTCTCTAATTACTTTATAGGAAATCTGTAACTTTTTTTCCCTAGCCTTCGATCACCTCGCTATGTATACCTAAGTGGTAACACTTGGCGTGGACTTGAATTACATTTATTTACTTTGCTTTATATTTTTTTAGTTTTCTCAGAAACTTTAATAGGGGAGTGGACTACTTTTATTTTTATTTTATAAATCCAAACTTCTTAGTTTCTGCTATCGAACACTAAAATAAATTTTGCGCTATCTTTAAAATTGACCGAGTTATAAAGGTTTGAAATTCAAGATTAGACAGAGAGGCACATACCCACTTGTGACGTCATTTGTTAGTAACGCCATTAAATATCCATACCAAAAATCGTTTTTGAAAGAGACAGACATATTGAAACTTTAAAAAATCACTGTAAATTCGTTTTCCAACCGATTCTGTTTTTTTTCTTCGCGAATCGTCTGCTACTGATTTATATTTTAAAAATAATTAATAAAATATGGTAAATTCATAAAATATGGTGAACAGTCCGATCCCCTATTTCCGCTTCGTAAAATTTTGATACAAATGCTACAAGACATCGCACCAAAAAGAAAAAAGATTTCAAGAGGAAAACAAACATGAGTCTACAAGCCAAAAGTTGTATCGTGTAAATCCAAAACTAACTTTATATCTCGTTTCTCCTGGAGTACTCGTGTAACTTATTAACAGATATATCTAAATCGCCTAAAGCATTAAGCATTATTACTAAGGCGTGTAATAATAACTTGTTCAACTAAATTACCTGAACTTTGGTTTCGGTGCAGTGGGAAGCCTCCATCAAGTGGGAAGTGTAGCCTGATGGGCTCTAAGCTACCAATAAAGAACACGCATTAAGATTTTAGATAATTACATTTATTTATTTAGAGATTGTAAACATGAAACGCTTGTAGTCTCTATGACAGCATCAAGACCTGCAAATAAAAAATGAACAATTCGCAATTCAAAGATTACAAATTTATGAACGAAATATGAAAACCACCAACAGCCAGTAACAACAAAGGAGGTCGATCCTTACAGTACCATGGTGAATATTTTATGGTATCAAGGCAGCCAAACCTTATTATCCGAGTAATAGAGAGAATCCGCTAAATAGTTTCTAATGTTTTAACGACAATCTGCGATAATAGCTACCAATGGCTAAATATAACGTGATTTTCGAAGCACGGAAGATGCACTAAATTCTTTATATACTTTTTGAACCGTTTTTAACTTAGTACAAAGTAACAGGGACGTTTAAAGGATCGAATCTGGGATAGGCTATCTGAGCTGGCTAGACCTGCTTTCGCTTGACTTGGCAAAATTCAGGGTCTGATTCGATACACATAGCCATAGCACGGTTTGGTCGTACTTGGAATCGTAAATTAGTATTGTAACAGCAATTACCTTAGCACTCTTTTTTTCAACGGTTGTATTTAGCTTGGCCTGTTTGTTTTTTTGGGTCTTTAGTAATTTAAGTGTAAAGCGGTTTTAATTGTCGTAATCACGTTTTCAACCCCTTGTATGCGGCTGTCAAGACGTATTGACGCAGCGACGCAGGCGACTATAAGCGCCGCAGACAAAGCAATGTTACAATATCGCGCGCGCCGCTATATCGATTTAATACTTTTCTTTGTCAACAGCCACTATGCAGTCCACCTCAAGAATCGCTGTCTCCATATTTCTGTTGACGTCAGCGCTCGCTAGTGCTTACCGTAAGTAATAAACATAGGAGCAGTAGTAAAAAAATATTTGGACTTTAGTCATCATCATAAACAACTCATATACGTCCCCACCGAGGGGCTTACTTTAATAAGAATAATAAATATTTATTCCTTCAGGCAAGAATTAGGGGCATAAGATTCTTATCTTTGATTTAAAAAGACCATAATGATAAAAAAGTGGTAATCGTGACTAATAGTGGATATTAGAGAAATTGGCATTTACCCACTACAGTACTACTATTACTCCTAACTTTTATTTGCGTGGAAAAGGTTCCCCGTTGGGCAGTTACTCCACACATCCATCTCAGCATTCTCATTTCACTAGCATGAAAACTATCATCCACTCCTATCCATATATGACAACTGGTCGTATAATGTTCTTATAAATTTTCCCTTTTAACTTAAGGCGAGGCCCTATCCTAAATTAGCAACTCAACGCGCTTTAGTTGAAAGTTCAACCGACGTACTTCTGAAATAACGTTCATATTAGTGTGCGATGCTTCACGGAGGTTACGTCCGACACTGCGCAGGAATCGTGCGAAAAACTCGTTTTTCTTGAACTCTTTTCTCTTTTTTGTAAAAAATATAGAACGAATTAAAAAACTAGCAGGTTTCGCCGTTTAGGTATTAATATAGCCATCCAAAAAATAAAAAAAAATATGTTATTGTCCCTGAAAATATTGAGAAAACAGATTTGCAAATTTTGAATGTGGGGTGATTTTCAGTGATTTTAATTATTTATTTTTGCTTTATTCCTTGATTATGTAAAATCTACTTGGTTACGCCGCTAAATGATAAACTTTTCTGTTGTTTATATTTTTCTTGATTTGGTACATATTCCGAGACGTGAGATCCGCGAGTTCAAAAAGGGGCCCAAGAACGATTTTTTAAATAGGGCCTCGCCTTAAGAGGCATTCAGAAGTCGCATGTTGTTCACGTGACCTGCCGCCATTTCATCCATTTTAAGTTAATTTTATGCTTTACATACCATAATCAAGTGAGCGACTTAAATTTTGCATAATAGAATAGAATATCACAATTAATGTACTAGTTTAGTAAGTGAGTGAGAATGAGTGGGATTTTTCTCATTATTTTCTTACATAATTAATGTGTTTATTTTTCAAAGAAGGTCAGACGAGAATTATTACTGGCTAAATATATTATATTGTAGTTCCTATTCAGTTTTTAAATGTCATACCCAACATTGATTTCTAAGATTGATTATTTTCTTTAAAATAAAGCCGCTGGCGGAATGTTTGCAAAATAAAATATTTTAATGTATTAACTAAATATGTATATTTAAAAAAAATCTACAAATACAAATAAACTTTCTTCTAAATCAGGTTCAATGTAATACGTTTTATAAGTACAGTCACAAAAAACAGACACAGACAAAGAAAGAGGTACAAGAATCGAATTTATCAGGTCTGCGGGTTATCTTTAGTATTTGGCATTTAATTTTAAAAAGGGCAAGTGCTGCGTGCTTTCCTGATAAACAAAGTCATCATATTTGGTGTGTAGACTTCTCATATAAGTAAAACGAAAATGGAAGAAATAATATTTTCTTCCGACGCTACATTTAATGTTACGAAGAATGCTCAACGTAATTGTGCTCAGAACTGCTTCAGATGTTACTGAAACAATGCTCTCCAAAGAATTAAGTACAAATGAAGTAGACGAAACATTTGTACTCGAAGTTTAGGCACCAGGTACCTAATTAACGAGAATAGTTGTAGGATAATCTTCAACAACTGTTAGTTTGAAGTCACTAAATAATTATATTAATATAATTAGTTTTGTACTATCAAGTGCCATAAAATACTCAAATTCGGGCAGCGTTTCCAAAATATATGGAGTTTTGACTTTATCGTGTATCTTTTTTGCTGCTTATTTAGACTTATGTGAAAGAAATTAACTTTTACTTATTAACCCCCATTTCCTTTAGTATTAAATATTTATCAGACACTATATCAATCGTCAGTTTAACCTCCATCCCTCTGATTGAGTAAAAGTGATGTTAAGGGTATCTATTTTCTTAGTAAATAGTAAAATATATAAAATCTTTACACACATAAGTTTCATTAGGGCCACACTTGAGGAGACGTCATTCGATAAATCAATGAAAGGCTCCGAAAGGGCGAATTCTTTGATTGAAATCGATGGGGCGGATTTGTTCTCGTATTTATAGTGCGGGGGCAAATCACTGGTCATTTGTAAGCAATTTGTGTGGTGTTCAAACAGTAATAGTCCTGTGGCGTCTCGTCCAGATATTCTATACTTGAATTCTTGATCAAGCTTTGACGTCGAAAAATGATTTGTAAAAATCTTAATTCGAATAAAAAATTTTGACTTTGACTTTGACTTTGTAAATAGAGAAACTGACTGACTGATAGATTAACGCACAGCTGTAACTACCGGGTCTAGAAACTTGAAATCTAATCAGTAATTATATTGGGTTACATCACGTTGCAAGCACTAAGAAAGGATTTGTGGAAATCTCTCCCCAAGAGAAGAAAAATGAGGTTGAAATTGGTATGAAACTTTGTCGTTATAAACGAGTACCATGTGGACAAAACCGCGGCTGCAATGCTAGTGTAAAAATATAGGTGAAACGCCTTTCCTCGCGTAGTTTACCTAGGATCCTGTTCAAGCTCCGCGCCTGCTATATTACGACGGCAGTAAACTGTTCACGGTAATGCGTTAAATTTTTATTTCAACAAATTATGTATGAAACATATTATCAGCCAGTATAATATTAATAATAAAAATTAGATTATCTGGATTTAAAAATCTCTTCTTCGCTAACGAAGAATCGATTAATGATAAATCGAATATCGTAGAAGCTGAATGTTCGCGAGTGCCTTTTCTCAATAATTATGCTTTTACAAAGAAAACCAATTTTTAGTACGTGATTGGCGGTGATTTTGTAGAATTCGCATTGTTTTTCATGTTGCGTTACCCGTTTACTCACAAGAATTGTATTGAAAAACGTCGTACAATACATGGATCTTAGGTTTTATAACATGAAGGAAGAAAAAAAAATACACCTATGGTTCGGGCCTATAAAAGTCACCTCGCTTGTGATTGGCCACCTACCTACGATCCTCGTATCGTAATATACTATTACAAGCTGATAAAAATTAACACTGTTCTTTCATCTTATACCTATGCTTAACTTCAATTTCAGTTTATTTGTTCAGCTAAAAAACATAGAGATAATTTAATTTTCATATTTATTAATATATGTTGTTTATTTTGCTGCGAAAAGGTTTGGTTTATAACAAGAAAAATATTTTTTTTTTGTTTTGAAGACTGTTTTCTCAGAATTTATATTAATGATGCGTGTCAACAACCTGATATCATTAACAAAATTTAATATTTTAAAATGTTATCAAACACGAAAAGGGCTTTGTTTGTAATGAAAAAATAAATTCTGCGCAATAATGTACAAAGTTTATTCTACTTTAACGTCATTTTAAAAAACGTTGAGTAAATTCTATAAAAGTTCTAGTAAAGTTTGACTCAGAATTTTCATTTTATTTTTACTTTTCCGCACTCAAACTAGCTTGCATTAAGTTACATTTGCATTGAAAGTTAGAAAGTTTGTAGTTCTAATGACACAAATTTAAAAAAAATAAGCTACGGTCTTTTAAAAACATTGTGACGATTACAAGAATCGCCACCCTTTTTCACTTCATTAACTCTGTCTAATCTCAATGATTTTCAATATCATACACTAAATTATTAAATGAACTATAAATTTGTAAGAGATTAATCCCCTCGTTTGCATAATATTAGACTCTCAAAATATCAGATCAACCACAAAGCAATAAAAAGTTTTCTATCCCTTGAAATTTTTACCTGAAAGTACTAAAATAATACCCAGTTTATATTCGGGTTCTTCAAATGTTTTTTTTAAAGAAAATAATGAATCAATATGGAGATTATCTTTTTTACTTTTTAAAATTTAAACTTCGAAAAGCATTCCTGAAAACCTGTAGGGTAAATTAGTGTATTTTCTCCATAGACAACAATGCGAAGTTGCGTCGAGATGGAGTGTTGAACCTGTACCCATTCCCACGTGTGGGACGCGCAGGGTCCAGGACTTGGCAGGTGCCAGTCAATGACTTGTTCTCGGAAAGTAAGTCAAAGAAGATCAGTGTCCTTTTTTTCGTACTTTCAGATTACCAATTTATGACATTGGTTACGATTCAGAATATATTAAAAATAAACAAAACCGTAGATTTTTAAAAGACGACATTTGAAAGAGAAATTCCGCAATTCTCAGTATTTCTCAGTCTACTTTCCTGCTATTCTTTGACAGTTGACGTGTAGTTATAGCTTAGAGCATATAGTAAGTATCTCTTACAGATTTGGACGCGATGGAGAAGCGGCAACTGTACGCGTTCCCGCGCGTGGGTCGTGGGGACGCTGCGCTCCGGGAGCTCTTCCACGCGGACCAGTTGCAATCGGTCCCGGTGCGGCGCGCCGACAGCCCCGGCATGTGGTTCGGGCCCAGGCTGGGCCGAGCCGTCAAGAGCAATGAAGATGGTAATAGTCCCTGCGTTCCGAGGCGCGCTGAAATCGATTAAAGCACCCGTAATCGCGTTCCGAATTACTGTCAGCTGCCAAAACTCACATGTTTTTTTGCTTTTCTGATCGCTGACAGCGCTGAAAGTCTGATTCGGAATGCGCCTAGTATTTTGTCAGTTTTGTTTATTTTTTTCAATTTCTTTGTTTTGGTTCTCGTTTCTTTTTTAGGCTTTTGACAAATGAAAATCTTTTAAAAAAGTATATATTATGCTGGCTGAGTTTTCAGCCATGTGTTTTCTATTTGTCATCTACATGGACATAGAGGACTATAAGCTTCTATAGCATCCGCTCCTGACACAGTTCGTGCCGCCCTATTATAGCATTTTGGTACACACAGCAATAGGTTAGTTAGGAAACAATAATAAAATGTGTGAGAGTTCTTAGAAAAGCTTATTAGTGTCAAAAAAACTCACTAAATTGAAATTTTTGAAAGAGTTCAAATACTTACAAGTTCTTTGAGACGGAAACACTCACTCCCTTCACTACTCACCTCACTATTTTATCGAATCGAATTTGACTAAAAAACCAAAACCTCAAAATCTTTAATTCACGCGTCATCGATTTGTATTTTTTCGAATAACAAAACTTGGTATAATATTTTTTTTGTTCGATATTGAGGTTGAACAAACTAAACCCTTGTATGTCTAGTGGGGGACGTCCGCGACGGAGCGCAGACGGGTGACCTGCTCTATTCGTAGAACTATTTCACCCCTAATTCCCAGTTCGGTTGTCACCCTTCGGACTCGCGGTGCATCGGACATTACTCCCTGTTCCCTCGCTCTCCCCGGACGAGTTCTGCCCCCACACGTATCCTCTCCCACCGCTCCAGGTAAGCGCTTGCTGGAGCGTCCTAGCCGATTCACCCCAGACAGAAGGGGGTACCACTTAACTAAACTAAACCCTTACCTTCCAGGAGACCTGTCCCACCAGGATCAGCTGCGAGACGCGGCGTCACAGAACAACAACGAGATCGGCATGTGGTTTGGACCCAGGGTCGGACGCGCCGCCAATACTGACGACAACGGTAAGGCATACCAGCTCATCATCATCAACAGCTCGTATACATCCCCACGAAGGGCTTGAGTCTATCATGAAGTAGGGGATTCACCACACTCGCTCAGTGGTTGGTCGACTTCATAATCAGCTTTTTTATTACATAACACAGAGCCTATAATCATCTTTTGTTACAGAATTTCCTTTTTTTATTTTCTAACAAATAGACCCCATTTAGATTCAGGTTGTTTGAAAAGTTACAAATATGCGTGTCGCGCTTCCTTCCGAGACTGCCGTTTATTTGGAAAACGAATAAAACAGTAAAAAATTTTGTCTTCATTCCCCTCCGACCATCAGCTTGTTTAGACCTACCAATAAATAGGCAAGTACCTACACTAAAATTGTCACAATTTTCGGGTTCCACGGTTATATTTAATATTGTTACCTCGATATTTCGACACGGTTGCACGCTCGGCTCCATGTTCGTGGTATTAAATATAACCGTGGAATATTGTGACAATTTTAGTGTAGTGAACAACCACGAAAATTTTAAAACAGGAAAGTACCTAATGTACAAAACCTATATATTACTTTGTTAATTTAAAATAATAATAATAATAATAATTTTTACAGACTTGATTCAAAACGAGAGCAACGATAGAAGTGAACCAGAAGAGGTGGAGAGGAAGAAGAGACAGGCCACGAAACTATAAATACCCCCCCCCCCCGGATCCAGCAGTTTACTCCCTTTTACATTAGAAGTATAATAAACTATAACTATCGACTTTTCATCATAAACTTATTGTATTCACGCCATCACTAGACTATACAGTTACACCTCACAAAACAATTACATATAAGTCAATTTTATTTTCGTTACTTCAAAGCTTCAATACTTCGGAACTTATACCGAAGTACACCTTTAAATATGTATAAAGTCAATAAATAGAGATTTTCAAATTATAAATGTAATTTATACTAGTAATAAGGTTATTATAAATATAATTCTTTATCGAGTGTAAGTTCGATAACCGACCTCACAAACCCTAGTGTCAGTGTTATAGACACGGATTGTCTCCGTGGTTATAGAGCCGCCAAAGGCATATATTTAAATGTTATCCTTACATATTGATTATTAGAGTAATTCTAGTACCTATAATTGCCGGAATTATTTCTGAGGCTGGGTGGATTTCAGTTACTAATATTTTTTTGTTTCCGTTCGAAATCCATGAAATAATTTTGGCAAGCTATCTATAATACGAGTAATTATACATAGATCAGATAGATACATCAAAATGTGCCAAATTATAAAATGATTAAAAAGTGAGTTAGATGACATTTTGATGTTTTCTTTAAAAACTACCTCTTAGAACGGCTTCGATCACGGAACCGCTGGCCCCTAAACTGCCTGCTAATTATTGATCGGTAAAGTTCAGTTAAAAATCTATAAAAAAATTCCCAGTTCATGACGGTAAACAATATAAAAAGTTAGATAAAAATAAATATTGTAAAGATGGCCCTCTAGCGTAAGTCAGTTTGAAGTTTTAGCCTGTTATGTATCTTTAGTAGTTCAGGTTCAAGGATTGATGATTCTCTTAAAATAACATTTATCTGCGATTCTGAATAATAATTAAAAAATACCTCCCATCTTGGTCACGTCTTGACTTTAGCTACGGCGTAGCACCCGTAGCAGATTTCACTGCTACGAAAAAACACCACGAGCCGAAAAGTCAGAAAGTATTGTGAATGTATCAAGTTGGACTCTTTGCACCGTTCTTACGTCTATATTTATGTCAGAGAATCACGTGGAAATATCCAACATGAAAAGGTCACAAATGAATCAAGAAAATACTTCGAATTTTCTACAAATATTAAACGGAACAAAAGCGTCAGTGGGACGCGTCTATAAATAATATAATGCGGTGTTGTAATATTTATAAGCTGTGGTCCATGGAGCCGGATCATCCAGCCCAGGGCGAGATGGAGCAAATTGGTCGTCGCCCGCGCTATTTGAGCATTGGACTGGCTACTAGGGTTACTGCTTGTTAGACGTGGGTGGGCAATGGGTACTATACAGGATGTTACAAATATACCTCCCGTAAAGTAAAGTGGAAAGGGGAAAGTTCAGTACTTAAAAATTAACAACGTTCGCTAAGGAACATAGGTGGACCGACGACAAAAAAGTTCACCGCGCAATTTCTCTTTCATCCATTATGTTATTTAGAAAATGTTTTTATAGATTAGCAGCTCAATAACTTTTTGTTTGCCTTTTTTATTATTTTTGCCCTGTAGTTATAGTTACTTCGTAATGATAACAGCCTTCTCTGTGATCCAGCCGTCATCAGAGCGTTTGGCTTTAAATCCGAAGGTTCTGGGCCTGTTCCCGGTGATGACACTGTCAAACTTATTTTTTGAGACGGTCCTCAGTTTGATTGTGTAGGCAACAGTATTAATAAGAATTTAATTAATTTTGAAGTTCATCTTCTACCGCTATTTAATACACCAATCAATCAATCAATCAGCCTATTGCAGTCCACTACTAGACGTAGGCCTCCCCAAGGGCACGCCAAAGCGCACGATCACCCGCTTTCTTCATTCAGCCACCACCAGCGACCTTCCTCAGGTCATCAGTCTACCTGGCAGGGGGACGTCCCACACTACGTTTCCCGAGGCGTGGTTTCTATTCGAGAACCCGTCTGCTCCAACGCTCGCCGGTTCTGCGACAGACGTGGCCAGCCCACTGCCACTTCAGCTTGCTACACTTTTGGACGATATCAACTACCTTGGTCCTCTGCCAGATGATTTCGTTTTGGATCTTATACACATCGTTATAAAAAAGAGTGTCCAAAATATTACATAGTTTAAATAAAAAGTGTTAAATGAGATTCCTAAAAAAAAAATGCAATCGTATAATTTTTATTTTAGATGGTATGCAACCCTGAGTACCTTGCTGGACGGAATTGTATTCATCTGTTCTGTTGTGATACCTGAATGTTTAATTATTAACACGGCTATAGACAAGAACAGGGTTTGCACAAGGGTGAGTATAGAATAAGGGGGCTTTGTAAGGACGATCGGGTCTTGACCGGGCCCAGTGCGGATTGGACACAACCTTTGAAATTCACCGGCATGAGCAGGCTTGTTTACATCATGTGGAAACTCATAATAAACTCTTTGTCGCGAGAGTTACAAATGTAGACGAAATCTCTCGTTTGGAATGCATGACTTGCGGTGCAGCTAGAAAGTAGTCGGAAGCTACAAGTTACAAGTACAATTCGACGTACATTGCGTAGACGATTAAAGAAAATGATATGAGCTTATAGTTTAGGCGAATTGGCTACGCAATGTATATCAAATTGTTACTAGTAACTTGTTGCTTCGTGAAACGGGGCCCTGATCGCCGATTGCAGCCCAGTAGTTAAATGCTCAGATTAAAAACTCATTCCTACGGAGCGCATCGAATTTTAATCTGAGGTTGAATGCTTGTCAAATACTGTTTCTCTACTTCGACCAACTAAACGGAACAACTAGTTGTCCCGATCGAAACTCAGGGATTTTTTTCCTATCGAACCAATGTATCGAACCGACTATCTATACAATCATATAATTTTTCAAAGATTTCCTTAGACCATACAGCTGTAGTTGCGATTGAGATTTCTGAAGCGAGTCGTAAGGGAGCGATGTGATTGTCTTTTGTTACTCAATATCAAAACGGAACAATACAAAACTAGTTCGTGAACTCACACCGCCGCGCTGCGCCATGCTGATATATAGATTAGTTTTTTTTTATTTGCTATTTTTCGAATGAATGACGTTGTAGAGGATTATTATCCTGGAAAAAATATAGATATATTTCCGGCAGTAGCGTGGGGTATGAAACCGTGGTTCGTGTGGGTCGGCCCGGTCGTAGGCTTACAGAATTACCGGATACGTGATTAAACCTGGTCGGTCTGATCTGAACGCATTGTTTACACAGTTTGTTCACTCTCTGCAGCACGAGGCATCAAAATCAAACCAGCTTTTTTCATAGTGGAATTTCGCAATTATTCGTATTTTTTGGGGTCAGAAGTTTACCATAACTACCTATATGTATGTTAGTCGCTGGAATGATGTGTTTTTTTTCTTGTCATGTCAGAGAAACCCTGATTAATGAAATAGGTAATCTAATTTCCGACGGGTAAAATATTTTTTCTTGATTCTCTTTAAGGTTTGTAATAATAATCAAAATACCTATCGATTCGTTGCTCTGTTGACAAAATAATACGAACACACATTCGCATTTCAAAGTTGGTACGTGTTAGTTTATATAGTTTAATTTAGGTAATAAGTAGCTCAGCCCATGAAATCGAACAATTCGAAAATTCTAGAACGAATTTTAAAAATACTGTAAAAAACAATCTGAACTATGACTCGACCATTTAAACAGTTTGTATGAAGTTTCAATTGTTTTTATTGATTTTTGAGCCGTTGAGCAAACGTTAGAGCTGATTCTTGAGTGGTTTCGCTTTATTTAATAATAAACAAAAATACGCTATATCAAAATTATTTATAAGTTGGTACTAAGACCTAGATTATTATGTAGGGTCACTCAGTACTGAAACTCTAGCGCACCAAATATAGAACTGCAGCGAACAGCAGGAACAGTATGCAGTTTGTGGTTGCGTCCACCTTATCAGCGCTGTTGCAATGGTCCTGTAATGAAAATATGTGATTATTAAATTATAAAATTTCTAGAAAGTGAATTTTAATTCGTTTCAATCACATCATGCACAAGAGAGTTTAGTCCAACCGACCCACTTTCCCTACAAAACATAGGCAGGCATACCACAAAAAAAATTACCATATAATACAAATTCGGGTGAGCTAGATTAAAGCGAATAACGTGGTGTTTAAAGTTACGGATACTTATACTATGTTTTCAAAAGAAGTAGAGTACATACATATTTAGCACATGTTTTGGTCGGAGTCAGAAGCCAGGATCTTTTTGGTCAGGAGCCTTTGAGAGAAAAAAGTGACTGGACAAAGCGTTATTATTATCAACCCGGTAGCGTTTCCTGCAAAGTTCTTAAGTCACTCTAACCTCTTGAGTCTAAAGAAAACTCTTTTGATCGTTTACAAAGGTGGTTTGAACGGTTTGTCAAACATTTACGTGTTTGAAGCACGTTTGATGCAATTTCATATATTTGTTGTGTTTGACGCGTCAGAAGTGTAATTACGACAGCGTACAGAATCAGACTGCGCAGAGCCGTTTGACAAACCGTTCAAACCGACCTCAAACGGTTTGATCAAACACGTAAGGTTTGAGACAAACCGTTTGACCGTCTCTGGGGCCCTTTAGACCATGGAAGTTGGGTAAACATAAAACAGCGGTAACCTCGGATCAACCACCCACTGGACACCACATTCTGTATAATTTACTAACAAACTAATTACGAAGAACGTTGCGGTGCGGGGGCGCGGGCAACACGTCGTGATTGGTTCATCTCGTTTACGCAACGTATTGACAGGTCTCATAATTGGTCGAAACTGAAGTGAGCCGCGAGGTATTGGCCGCCCAGAGATATCTATATGTGCAAATGCACCTATGCGTTTCGAAATGTTACGCCCTGACATAGCGTGGAACACTGACACACGGTTTCAAGATGGTCGCTATTGTCAGCCCGGTAGCACTCTCTGTGATGTTCATAAGTCATGCCTCATGATGAGTAATTCTACCTTCTTGAGACAACACTCCTCTTGAGTCTTAAGACAACTCAGAACACATACCGTGGAACACTGACACACGGTTTCAAGATGGTCGCTATTGTCAGCCCGGTAGCACTCCCTGTGATGTTCATAAGTCATGCCTCATGATGAGTAATTCTACCTTCTTGAGACAACACTCCTCTTGACAGAACACATACCGTGGAACACTGACACACGGTCTCAAAATCGTCGCTCGCTGTTGTCAGCCCGGTAGCACTCCCTGTGATGTTAGGTTTAAAGAAGCTTTATTCTCACTAAAGACCTACGTCCTGACATAGCGTGGAACACTGACACACGGTTTCAAGATGGTCGCTATTGTCAGCCCGGTAGCACTTCCTGTGATGTTCATAAGTCATGCCTCATGATGAGTAATTCTACCTTCTTGAGACAACACTCCTCTTGAGTCTAAAGACAACTCAGAACACGTACCGTGAAACACTGACACACGGTTTCAAGATGGTCGCTATTGTCAGCCCGGTAGCACTCCCTGTGGTGCCTCACCCAGCCGCAGCCGCGAGTCACTCGCACCTCAGAGTCCCTGTGGCCTCCGTGGAAAACTAGAAACATGTATTTTTATAGAGGTAAATCAATTAAATTTGCTTCGACATTGTGAGAAGAATGTGTAAAATTTACAACCTAGAAATAATTCAAGTTGCATAATATTATTAAACATAAAGCCATGCCTTTATCCCTAAAGTAGTGCGCAGAGCTAAGGCAGTACGTACCAGAACCATCTATTGTTGAATTTAGATAAAATGTGCTGTGGAGGCACCACTACCAGAAAAATTACGACACACATGACACACATTTACCAACAAATCTTCTGATATTTTGAGATAAGTATTGTTTCTGCGTTTCACACCGGTTAAGTATCAAAACAAACCGATGTACATTTAGGCACTCATGCGCATCATTATTTTTGAGCGCCGAATTTATACAATAGCATAGGGCTAATCGGACTGACCGTAGAATGATATAATAGAATAGAGGACCTTGAACACTCCCTTCTTAAATGTTTATACTAGTCGTATGTACCTATATTTCTGGCAGTTTCAGCATTTTTAATTATTATTTTCCGTATTAGAAGATACTGGCGGTCCCCCCGCGGCTACGCTCGCGTTGTGTAAGATTTTCCCGTGGGAATAAGACCTTTTCCCGTAAAATATATCCTATGTGTTATTCCATGTTACAAACTATCTTCTTTTCAAATTGCATCCAAATCCGTTGAGTACTTTAAGCGTGAAGGCGGAACAAACATCCAAACATCTAAACATCCAAATATATTTTCACATTTATACATTTTGCTCGAGTCTTTCTCCATTTCTCCTAAACTTTGGCCGAGCGGTAACCCGTTAGATTTACATTGCGGAGGTTCTGCAGTTGATTTGTTATCTATGGAAAATTGTCGTTACATGAGCCATGTCAGAGGCCTTCGGAAGCTCCAAAACCCAGAGTTTGTGTGACCAGTTGTCGGTCTTACAACCCACAGAATAAAGAAATATCTTCCAGTAGGTCTGCTGACGGATGGACGGACGGAGCTCGGAATAGCGGACTCGCAGTGGACCAAGGGAATGATCTTGACCCTCAGTTTGTTAAAGAAAAAAAGAAAAACGAACTTACTAGTCTGCATCATCTTGCTGCAAAAGAAGTTGACTCTGAAGGATCCCATTTTGTTAAAGAAAGAAAGGAGAACGAACTCACTAGTCTGCACCATCTTCCTGCAGAAGAAGTTGACGTGGACGGAGCTAGGAATGGCGGACTCGCAGTGCACCACAGGGATGGTCTTGGCCCTCAGTTCGTCGTTCATCTGGTTGACGTCCAAACACGCAGAGTTGTTCGCGCTGTTGCAGTAGTAGCAGTTGATGCATGTTGCTGTAACGTTTACACACTGTTTCTCATTTCGCTATTGATAAATAGGTTCCAGTAATAAAAATAGGGAAACCAAAAAATAACTTTTCGTCTTCGTCATTATCATTATCAAGTTAAAGTTTGTGAATATAATTTGTCACGAAGTTTCGCATTTTGAGCAATATGACCGACACACGGATGGACAAAAGATTTAAAAAGTTTAAGGTGCATGATTCCGAGGCATGCTACAGCAGCACGACCGACGTCGACTCATGTCGTATATTTTATCATACGGCTTCGGCACTTCTCTATCAAAAATGTATGAAATGCGTTTACAGTCGCAGTTTTTACAAATAATAAAATGAAAACGAGTATTATATGTAACGAAGAATATATTTCTACTTTGAATCTTCGTAAGGTTTGTTCTTGTGCTCTACGTACGCCCACAACCTCATTACACCCATTCTTCCACAATTAATTAGTACTTCCACTTTAAAAAAACTTACACTTATAAACTAGAGACAGTAGAATTATAGCTGTGTATAGCATATTAGTGCTGGCCATATTGATCTGGAAAACAAAAAAACATATATGTTATTTATTAAACAATTTCTTAGGAACAGAATAGAATGCTTTTTTACTCGCGCAATAAAAATAATATATGAAATAGAATATGGTAAAGTACATTTGGCTATTTTCAAATAACTAGCTCACATGCTAAAGTTTGAAGCTAAATAAAACAATAATCTTAATTAGCAAACAGTTGACTAAGGAAAGAGAATCAACAATCATAGTCGTAATTCATCTTTTAAAACAAACAAAAACATGCAATCCAACTTGAGCAATCATTGAGAAATAAAGTTCTTTAATTTCAAAAGGGCTTTGCTGGTTTGAAACAGGCACACAACAAGGATACAAATCAGAATAAAAAAATAAATTAACCTTTTAATACCATTAATGGTGGGCACATTCATCATGATATTAAATACTTTAGTTTTTCATTCTAACAGGCCACATGATTATTTTATATTATGTATTGCCTGCTCAAAAGTTTATACTCAAGTACGTAAGGTTTCCAAAGTTCCAAATCACGAGAATCTTGACGTAGATTGATGATTGCTTAAGTTGGATGGCATGTTTTTGTTTGCATCTAACTCTATTAGTCTTTATGTATCCAAATACCAAAAATTGCTATTCAACGTATAGCTAAATAACGTGAATCCCCTGTGGTAGCTCAGCTCATGAAAATGAACCACTTTTGTTCCACAGCTATTTGAAAGCAAAGTCAAAGTCAAAATAATTTATTTCCATAGGTTCACTAACATTATTCAATCAATCAATTAATCAGCCTACTCAGTCCACTGATGGACGTAGGCCTCTCCAAGGGCACGCCAAAGCGCACGATCACCCGCTTTCCTCATCCAGCCACCACCAGCGACCTTCCTCAGGTCGACATCCGACATGGGGGACCTTGAGAAGTTTTGCGTTATTTATCCAATACTTGGTATGATAGTTTATTTTTTAATCTGAGGCACGGAACCCTGATTAACCAATAACATTCTTACTGTATCGTGACTTTTGAAACTTTCGAAATCTTTTAGGGTTTCGAGTACCTACCTACTCTCGACTCTTGAGTTGTATGATGAAATGTTTATTTTCAACTTAGTTCCAGTTTTTAGTATAGATAGGTAGGTATACTATAGGTACTATTAATTAACACGTGCCTAGTCACAAGTATAGTTGTAAATTCGCAGTTGTCTTCACTTACATGTAGTTTAATAACATATTATTATCTAGCGGGTTATTACCACGGGTTATTATATTAACAACCGCGAAAGCCTAAAAGTGTTCATACATGAAGTTTGCAATAAATAATTTGGTACGATATAGCTTAGACCTCCGTGGCCAAACGGTAAAGCGTCAGCTTCTCATTGTTGCCACGGATGTTCCGAGTTCGATTCCCGGTGAGGACATTGTGGTTATACAAAAACTACTTGCGAGGCTGTCCACAGTATGGTTAAGACATTGCAAGCTGAATCATCTGATTGTTCGAAAAGCAATATGATTCCGTGTTTCGGTAGGCACGTTGGTCTCGGCTTTTTCCTACGGGAATAGTATTTATATAAGCTTAATAATCCTGATACCAGGGTTTGTGAGGCTACTGAGCCCGATCTTCGACTGTCCATCCCTTACTCAGTTAAATGCGTATATTCAGTTAATTTAAATTTAAATTAATCGATTAAGTCTGCCAATACCAAAAAAGGATCTTTTGACGTCATATCTTAATAGCTTTAAAAGGGATATCAAAAGATTTCGCATTTTTCAATAGCAGAGGCTTTTAACCAGCTTCCGACGTTTGGATGTGATGGATGTGACCTCGAAAACTGAAAATAACGCGTTACTTGGCCGTGTTTTTATTTAGAAAATAATAGGTTCAAAAGGCCTGTTTTTTGCTTTTATGAACAAGAAACATTGAGGAAACAAAGAGGTCAGCGTAGGTTTAGTTGGCTCTCAAGGAGCATGCACTAAAAACAAAGGAAAAATTTGTAAAGTTGTCCCCACATATCTATTATTATTAATGGGTTATGATTCGGCCTATACGCACCTAACAAGTACGTACATACAACGTGCAATCAGAAATAAACTATTACGAATATTAGCAAAAGATGTAAAAATGAAAAACCTTATTTTATAATTTATACCTATATTTATATTTGGCCATCACACGGGAAACACTAGTGCTCATTACACAAATGTTGTCCCTAGGGATTCGAATCCACGACCTTGGGCTTCGTAGGCAGACATACTAGGCTACTGAGTCGACAAACAATCGACAACGCGAGAGATCATCTTGTGTCTCAGAAAATTAACTAATATAAATTAATTTAATTAGCTCAATCACTTATTCATTCATACATTCACTCTAATTGGAACCTGTATCGTGCTAACAAAAACGAACATTCGTGTTGATCTGAGGCGCCTGAATTATTTAACTTATTTCAGTTTAGTTTACCTTCAAATGTGTGTAAGTATGGTTCACTTTAAGTATATTAAATGTATCTATCATCAACAGTTCAAATACATTCACATGGAGGGGCTCGAGCCTACCCTGAATTAGTGTGATCCTTAGGGCGTGCGCTGCGTCGTCCGCGACGGATGAGCTCAGTATATGCTGGTCACTAGAACGTTTAAGCAATGACCAGCATATATTGAACGCACGCGCGAACGTGGCATGATTAGACTCTACGATCAATTTACGTTGGTTGGAGGTTAAGTATCCTAAAGACCAGCATATACTGAGCTCATCTGTCGCGGACGATCACCTAACGCACCGCACGCCCTTAGTCAACAAAGCCGGCCCAGTGAAAGTACAATTTTTGAACTTATTCGCAAGAGTGTGCAGGTTTCATCATAAAGTTTTCCTGTACCTCAGTGTGTCCTACCCGTATTGACATACGGAGCCGAGACGTGGAACATGACGGTGAAGCTGGCCCATCGGCTACATGTCACTCAGCGAGCCATGGAAAGATCTATACTTGGTATTTCGCTACGGGATAAAATCTGAAACGAAATCATCCGGCAGAGGACCAAGGTAGTTGATATCGTCCAGAAGTGTAGAAGGCAGTGGGCTGGCCACGTCTGTCGCAGATCCGACGAGCGTTGGAGCAGACGGGTTCTCGAATGGAGATCACGCCTCGGGAAACGTAGTGTAGGACGCCCCCCTGCCAGGTGGACTGATGACCTGTGGAAGGTCGCTGGTGGTGGCTGGATGACGAAAGCTGTTGATTGTGCGCTTTGGCGTGCCCTTGGGGAGGCCTACGTCCAGTAGTGGACTGCAATAGGCTGATTGATTGATTGATAATAAAGGTATGTATCTATGAATAACAAGAATTTGTAATTACGTAGGGGGTTCAAACCCGTGTCTCCCGGACGAAGGCAGCTACCATTACCATTACACCACCGACACGCCTATCTCGGTGAATCGGGTTATTTTTTTAACTTGAATCCTAACCTACTTTGAAATTTATGTAAAGGGAAATGGCGAGGAAATCTTACAACTTTTAGCTGAATATACAATGATTCTTGAAACTTGTTGAATAACATTGAAAACATTTTTATAGAAAAAAAGGTTATAAAGGTTGCATGCTACTTGACTTTAGCTGAACATGTTTGCTCTGAATACGTATTATGTAACACCTGTAACCCACCATGTTTAATGCAAATATTCTATTCTATTCTACATAATATTAAACACAAAAGTAGACTTTTTTCACTACCTGTGACTGTTATTTTAGTATATTTCATCATCAGCTCATTTGCTTATTATTATAAGTAACAGTTACGGTTTTGTTCATCGGTAGTGAGTATTCAATTTCATTTCGCAGTTTTGTATATAATCATCATCAACGGCCTGTAACGGGTCGTTGTATATAATATGAAAATAATATTTAGATTTCATATTAATACGAGTATCGGTTTCATTCTCGAATTTATACGTTAGTAACATATATAAGCTTGTACTTAGTTGGTTAATTAAAAAGAAATGAGACTTCTTGAAACACACTTACATAAAATTTTCTTTTGAAAAATCACTGATCACAAGACACTGTCATAACAAATGAGAGGTCGCGAACTGCTGCACTGATAACGATGTAATTTTTACACAAGTTCATTAAACAACTGAGTTCGGTGACCAACACGTTACTACTGGACATATAGCGATATGATGTTGTATTTATTGTTACGCGCTATACGGTAGTTAGCGGTACTTGTGTGCTTGCTTAATAAACTACGACTATATGATCTTGATACTTGTATTTATTTTGAAGAATTTTCATATCACTGAACTGATGTCAATGAAAGTGAGATCCTGGGACAAAATTAATGATAAAACCTGATGTAAATTTTAATTTAAGTAAAGTATCAGATTTAAATTTTTTCGAGGTTTGGTCAATCTCACATCAAGCATATCGTATTCACTATTAATTGGAGTCATTTTTTATCATACATAAAGAAAGTACATTTTACTTAAAGTATATTCTAATGCTTGTTTATAAATTACATCTTTTTTTGAAACATTACAATTTTTCCTAAAATCGTGCTTAAGACCCGTGAAAATAATTAAAACACATCCTATTCTAGAATGATTCTAGTCGTGTAAATAAAATCACATCGGTTTTACTGAATAAGAAATATTTCAATTAATAAAATGTGACCCTCGCATAAGTAATAAAAATAAATCATATATCTACTCTTGCCAGTGCCCTTACCTTTTTATAAGGAATAGAAAACATTTTTTTATGAAATCACGGAAACTAGTATATTTTGCCAACCTATAGAAAATAGGAAAGCTAATGCCCAGGCCCAGCAGTGGGACTACGTCTTTTGTCAAAGCATAGATAATCCTCACATTGAGCTCTTGTCTCTCGGGGCTCGGTACTACGTCGTATGCAGCTGAATATTTAATGGTTTGCTTTGGCAGCCTATTCTGGTCTATTTGCTTCGAACGAGGACATTTTTATACAAACAGTTATTACAAAATGAACAAATTTACTTTATTTTTAATTTTGGCTCGGAAGTGTTTGTTTTTTTTTTCATTTTAATTCAAAATGTGTTATGATTTTTCTGGCCTTTCTTTGCTTTTCCTGATAAAATAAATTTGGGGCTCCTTTTTTAATCGTGTGGGTTGTCTGTCATACATCATATTACAATTTTGGGTAAAAATCCGTGGTATGAACAAATGATTTAGGATTATTTAAAAAATATAATAATTCCTTAGCGAATTTTCTAACCCCAAGCAACCTATGCGTATACTCTACATAACGCTCTTTTAAAGTACCCAGATTTATTATATCATATATTAAGTAGCTATTACGTAGTCTGTAATGTTTAGTATAAACAACAATTTATGATAAGGCCGACCGACTTTAAGAGTTCTTACTTAGTTTATCACAACTTGTCAATGACCCCGGTGATTTGCGTAACATTCCCAAAAAATTGTAATAATATTGGTAAGTTAATTAATGGCCTCGATTCGGGATGTCGGGATTCTAATTTTAAAATCCAGCTACCCTTTTCGTTTTTATGACCAATGAAAGAGAGGTGATGAACGAACGATATTCATTTGAACGAATGTTAACCTAAAATAAGGGCTTAGCTGTCAGTTTAAGAGATTTTTAAGTCGTATGTTTTAAGTGCTCTCTAAAATTGTGCAATCGACACGGCCATAAGGTTCAAATTCGATGTTTGACAGCTCTAATATCAGAATAACCATCTCCTGTCCCTTTTCAATCTTTAAAAGGGTAAAAGGACAGACTAACTTAAATTAAGGATTAGAGCGTGACAGTGTGAATCGGGGCCAATAGCAACAATTCTAACAGCAACATAAATAAATATTGTCACCTCTCTTTCTTTTTCCTTCTATTGGAAAGAGAGGGACAGATAAATAAATGCATATCTGTTTTCAACCTGTCAAATATCAAACGCATTCAATGGTAGATACGGTGTTATTTGGGATGTCCCTATACCTATAGTTGCAGATAATAAATTGAAACATATAATTGACATGTATCTAAAAGTATTGGAAGGTGCGAATCATGAAAACCCAAAATGAAAAACCGGCAGTACGTCATAGCATTTTTTTATTTTTGTCTTTCTTCCATTGTTATTTGGAAAATAGTTTACGTATATGAGCTATTGATGATGGCTTATACAGCGATCTTGGCGTACAACAATGGCAGTCTTCCTTATTACAACATAGCGCAATCCCTTAGTGAAAGCTGATCCTTACTATTGTACGGCTTCAAGGACTACGAATGTATTTCTGTAGTGACGGGCTCAGCTACTAGATATTTTGTAGCACCCACTACCACAGCCGCTACTTAGCGAAAGAAATAATTTACCTAACACACCGGCTGCCTAGCAAACACTCTGAAAACAATGTGGGATCGACCAATAAATTGGTTTATCACCCTAAGTTTAAATGTCAGTTGCAAATTATAGAACAAAAAATACTATCTTTTGTTTGCTGTCAGATGCCGAGTATAAACCTTATTGAAATTTTCGATAACGAGGAAATTGAATGAAAAATGGTTAACCACTTTCTTGGCCGACCTTACAATAATTGCAATAATACTGAAATTGCTTCAAATCTGTCAAATCTGGCCAACAGCTGACGAAGTTTGATACTATAAATTATTTCTTCCAGATGGACGAAATGGAAATTAGCAGTGAGCGTATGCATATCATTCGTTCTTTGTATAAACCCTAGGGGTTTCTAGAAGGGTGTCTTAGTTTAAACTTATAATAACGAATGGAGATGTGAATAAAAAAATAAAAATAATAATTAAAACTTCCTACCTGAACGCTCATGTTGCTAGAATTTTAACGACATACTTACAGACGGACAGACCGACAAACGACCAATAAATCAAAGTACAGAAGGGACGGGAGTTTTCTTCAAAGAATTATGTTTCTTGCCAACCCAAAAAAGTGGAATGAAAATCATTATTCAAATACCGCACGGACCATAATAGAAACTGCATCAGAAAATACCAGTTACAATAATACCTATATCGTCACACGTACGTAACTGAACATCCCTGTACTTTCCCACCAGTAATATAAACAAACTTGATACTTGTTTTACTTCTGTTGTTTATTATTATACACAACAGGAATGCTAAAAATAACAAATTTTGGTAGAAATGTGAGCTCGTTAATTAGGCGAAATGGTCTGTTATTAGGACTCCGTAGTAAAATAGGAACCCTTATAGTTTCGCCATGTCCGTCTGTCTGTTTGTCCGTCCACGGCTTAGCTCAGCTAATTTGGCATGGATATACATATTAATCATGCCGATAGAGCTGAAGAATAAAACTACCGCTTATAGTGTGTTTTTTTAAATTAGATGGTTATTTTATACCTTAATAAATGGTATTCATTTCATGCGACGGTTTTCTGTTGCCTAACTTTTTTTCTAATATTTATCCTAGGATAATATTTTTCTAATTTCGAATAATTATAAGGTGGAAGAAAATAATCATGACACCATACATAAGCAAAAAATATAGGAATAAAAATTGGAATTTCCGTATTAATAAAATAATTGAAATACGTATAACATTCAACTTTAATTTAGCTCATCTGTTTTTTGACTATTTGGGTAAAAATTGATAGGCCAAGATTTGAAGTCGTAGCTTTAGCGACTAATGTACGTATGCTGATCCAAAAAACACAGTAAAATAAGTAAAAACTAAATATTGTCTGTAACAACTTTTGCCAAACAGCTTACGCCAAGTACTTTCGCCACAAAACGCCTACGTAACACCAAAGTCTTGTTAGAAACACGTGTCACCGTCCAAATAACCAACTAACCAACCAACGAACCAGCCAACCAAACCAACTAACCAACCAACCAACCAATCAACTAATCATCAATTACCAATCACCTTTGTCTCCGTGGTCCAAATGCATTGTAAGTTAAAAACCCTCATAACTCAAGAAATAACTGAGCACTATTTTTATACTGGAGACCGAATCGAAAACCCATCAATGTTCTGCATGCAAGAACATTCATATGCAAAAACTTCCCCAATGTCGGGGTGATTTGGAAACTCTTCAATTGCCGGCGGCGAAGTTGTTACCCAGTAATAACTAAGGAAAACAAGAGTTAGGAATCTTTCTCGTATTTTTACAAATAACAATGGAGTGGGAAGTTGTAAGATGATTTTCTGCGCATTTTATTCGAAAAGTCCTTTATTCTTGCGTCTAAGTATGAAGAATTTTGCATTTCAAAAACTACGTAGCGACATTTTTAAGACAACCATGTTTGATTTCTTTGAAATCTTAGTTTAGTAAAGGTACTGCGAAGAGTTTGAGGGGAGATTCCGAGTTCGTTGACCCTGTGAGGACTTTACACTACGACTACGTAATAGACAGGATATCCTAATAGACTGAACTTCAAAACATAAAAGGAGCGCGTTCGAATAATATGAATGCCTTTCAAAAATACAGAAAGATTTTATAACCAGTACCTAACAAAGAAAAGATTGTGTGTAAAAAGGTGCAAACGCGACAATACTAATTTATGAAGACTAAGGAGTCATCAACAGCAAGCAAGCACTACACTTATTCATCCCATACAAAAGAAGAATTTTATAAATTACTTGTAATGAATCGGTGGTTTAGTGGCTGTGGCCACGAAGGTCTGCGGTTTGATCCCCACGTCTGTAATGTTTGAGAATTCATAGATATTACCGAAAACATTGTGAAAAAACTTCCTTACGCCGCCGCCGCCACCTAAGAGAAATTTACCAATCACCACTGTCTACGACAAGACAAGCAAGCATTCCCCTCACACCTCAGACTTCACCCCGCGGTCGCCCACAGCGCCCGCCGCGGCCCACCGCCGCGCTCGCGCCACTCTTCGCAACGTCATCTCGGACGCCGGATGTATTTTCAGTTTTGCTTTCTAAATACCTTTTTAAAGCTTTCTCTTCCTCTAATTATCATTATAAACTAGTATACAGTCCGCTGCCTTTTTATTTCATCACTGGGCCTCAACATTTGGTCCCATCGTAGCCTTAAAATCGAAAATCAAGAACGTCAGCGCGTGTGCCGGTTTCACCTGTGTTCGGTCGCCCGCCGCCATAACGAAGTTCGCCACGACGACGATTTCGCCGAACATAGTAGCGTGGATCGTATCGGGCATACAAAAGGACGCAAGATTACACGTTTGCAAGACAAAAATACCGATTTGTCGGCGTTTGGCATGTAGTGAAGAGCCGAACATCATCACATCATCTTCACGGACACACATCAGCGTTTCGCGCACACAGTGCGAACAGACTCGTGAAGAAAACATCATCCATCATCAGCAGCCATCATCATACATCAGCAGCAGCAGCAATAATCATCATCAGTCAGTTAAGGGTTTGGTGCAGCAGTTGTGAGTTCGAACCAATTCATTTCTTTCTCCACTGACACAAGCTCTTATAGCTACTTATCCATCATATTTCATTATTGCATCAGCAATCATTTTCATTAATTTTTCCATCGCTTCATACCTACCTATAGTTTTCAGCTTACGCATATTTTATCCCACTTCATTTATACAACTACGTACCCATTACGTACCTATTCACGTAGGTAATAATTTCAAACAAAAGTTTCAAGTGCCCATTCGATAATTATTACAATCAAAACCTCTACTTATAGCTGTAGCCTATTTTGCATATATTAAGTAAATCATACTTATTTTCATATATTTGCACAATTTACTCGAGTCTCCCATAAAAACGAAATAACAAAATCATAACATTCACAATCGCCTTTTTTCCAACATTCCAGTGCACGCCATTGCTTTGCTTGCGAATAGGCGCACGCTGTTCGTTCGTGGCGCGAACGTTCGCCACGTGGTCGCTCGCTGCTGCGTGGTCGCTCGCTGCAGTCGGCCGCATCGCACAGCGCCATTTTGTGCTATTTCCTGTTCGCCGCTTCTGTACTGCTTTTTAATTTAAGTATAGCTCTGATTTTTTTTTTTCTGCACTTACAGAATATAATTTTGTGTGATAATATTTTACTCCTCAGGTATTTTTTATTTTATAGTCAAACATGACTAAAGACGAATTAGCAAAATTAAAAAAGAAACGTGGTACAGATAGAGCAAAAGTTACAATATTCAAAAAATACATTGATATCATAAAATCACATGAGACTTTGAGTAGTTTACAGCTAATAGAATTAAAAAGTAGATTCCAAGAATTCAAAACAGTCAACCTATCGTTTGATGAAATACAAACGTTAATAGAATCTCTTGATGACATTTCAGAGGAAGGCGAGGTTGATCCAGTTCGTGAACAATTTGAGAATGATTACCATGAACTGGTAGCAATCGCGACTGAGCTGATTAACAAGCATGATCCAGAAAACTCAGACGACGAATCGGTAAATGGCTCAAATCCAAGCTTCAAATTATCAGGTCGGAACAAATCATTTATTAAATTACCTACTATAGACTTACCACACTTTTCGGGCAATCATCATGATTGGCTCGAGTACAAAGAAACTTTTGAATCACTTATAAAAAAACACAAAACACTAGACAACATACAAAAATTTCATTATTTGCGTGCATCGCTCCGCGGTAGTGCATCGCTAGTTATAAAATCGTTAGAAATGACATCAGAAAACTTTAATGTTGCATGGAATCTTGTATGCGAGCGCTATGACAACAAACGTCAGTTAATTAGTAATCACGTACAAGCATTATTCAACATAAATAATATACACAAAGAATCATCAGTGTCTTTGAGACAATTACTTGATACTATACAAAAAAATATTAGAGCACTATCAACCTTAGGTGAAAAAACAGAATATTGGGATACCTTAATTATTTTTTTAGTAGCAAGTAAATTTGATACAAACACACTGAGACACTGGGAGGAAAACAAAAACAATATAACAGAAATGCCAAAGCTTGAGTGTCTGTATAAGTTTATTAAAAATCGCGCCGATTTATTGGAAACTTTAGAAGGAAATAAACAAAAGACAGACACTCAAACTCCAAAATATACAAATACATTACAAAAACAGACAAATTCATCACAACACACAATACCAGCATGTTCCTTATGCAAGTCTCGGCACTACTTGTTTTCTTGTACAATTTTTAGACAAATGACAATTGAAGCAAGAATAAAAGAAGTAGAAAAATTAAAAGTGTGCTATAATTGTTTATATCCCGGTCATGATGGCAAATCGTGCAGAGGCGGAGCATGCAAGTACTGTAATCAAAAGCATAATACACTTTTACATCTAGAAAAAACAGACAACACTACACTCACAAGCACACAAAATAAGGCAGTGTTACTTTCAACCGTCCAAATTAAAGTATTCAGTAAAGACGGGTGCCCATACACTGCGCGAGCCTTATTAGATAATGGCAGCACTTCGTGCTACATTACTAAGCATTTGTGTTCAAAATTAAATTTATCAATACAAAAAATAGATACTTCGGTAACAGGTATCAGCAATCAAAGCATAAATATTACACAATCAGCAAGCATTGATATTCAGTCTTTGCACAGCAACTACAAAACAAATATTTCATGTCTTGTAGTTAATCAAATTTCAAATTCAATCCCAAAAATGTATTTTGATAAAAACATTATCAATATTCCACAACATTTACAACTAGCAGACCCAGACTTCAACATTCCCGCTTCTATAGACATATTATTAAGTGCTGAAATATTCTGGCAAGTAATGGGAACAGGAAAAATACCATTAGGTAAACATCAACCAATTTTGCAAGAAACAGAATTAGGTTGGTTAATTTCTGGCTGCATTCCAGACGTACAAAGTCAAATTCACAATTCCTGCTTCTTTGTCAATCAAATCTCTGATCAATTAACTCGTTTTTGGGAAGTGGAGAATATCACAACCCCAACACAAATTTCTCCGTGTGTTCAGCAGACATGCGAAGATTTTTTTACAACAACAACAACTCGAAATGATGATGGTAGATTTGTTGTTACAATACCATTCAAAGAATCACCAGAATGTCTAGGTGATTCTTACAACCAAGCAAAACATCGTTTTCTCAACGTAGAAAAAAGATTTCAAAAAGATCCACTATACAAAGAGCAGTACGTAAAATTTATTACTGAATACATTGATTTGGGTCACATGACTAAAAACGATATCATACGTTCAAACGCAAACACACCCTCGTATTATTTACCACATCATGGTATAATACGCGAGGCAAGCACAACAACAAAATTCAGAGCTGTATTTGACGGATCGGCCCGCACCACAAACAAAATTTCACTCAACGATATACAAATGATTGGACCGGTAGTTCAAGATGATTTAATTTCAATTCTCATTCGATTTCGACAACACAAATATATAATTTCAGCTGATATCGAAAAAATGTACCGTCAAATTGAAGTTACAAAAAGTCAACGGCCACTTCAACAAATCGTGTTTCGGTTTGATCCGTCAGAACAATTGCAAACATATACACTCAATACAGTCACATATGGTACAGCTTCGGCACCATATTTGGCCACACGCTGCATCAAACAGGTCGGGTTGGACTGCAACAACGACGATGAAGTATCTACGGTAATTCTACACGATTTTTATTGTGATGACTTATTATCAGGATCTAACGAAGAATCAACATTACTTCACATTGCCACTGGTGTAAACAATGCACTAAAAGCAGCTCAGTTTCCTCTTCGAAAGTGGCAGTCTAACCACCCTGATATTTTACACAAAGCAGAACTAATTTCAGATTCACCACACAGTACAGTCAATTTAGGAACAAACGATCCATCAAAAACATTAGGTATATATTGGAATATTAAGCAGGACACAATTACATACACCACGAGCAGAGAAAACTCGAACGGAAATTTAATTACAAAACGAAAAATTTTGTCCACTATTGGCCAAATATTTGACCCATTGGGGCTAGTTAGTCCATGTGTACTAGAAGCAAAATTAATCATGCAACAAATGTGGCTCCAAAATATTCAGTGGGACACCAAAGTACCACAAAATATTCAAGCCCAGTGGTTAAAATTTATTGAATCAATATCAGCTCGAAAACAACTGTCAATTCCAAGACGGGTTTTCTATGACTCACACAAAACAGTACAATTGCATATATTCTGTGACGCCTCTCAAGATGCCTATGGTGCTTGTGTATACGTTCGTACACAAACCATCTATAGCGAAGTATTTGTTCAACTCCTGGCAGCAAAATGTAGGGTAGCACCTTTAAAAAAATTAACAATCCCACGTCTAGAACTTTGCGCAGCGCTCACAGCTGTTCAGTTATATAAGAAGATCATTGATTCGCTCCGCAATCCGCACATCATATCAAGTTGTGTATTTTGGAGTGATTCGATGATTGTGTTAGCGTGGATAAAATCACCATCGTACAAATTAAATACTTTTGTGAGTCACAGAATAAATGAAATTCAAAACACTACTAAACAGCACATATGGCGCTACGTGCCAACTAAGCAAAATCCAGCAGATCTTATATCGCGTGGTGTCAAAGCTCCACAACTAATTGATTCAAATATGTGGTTTTCAGGGCCAGAGTTTCTCAGGAATGATGATAACAGCTGGCCAGTGGCACCTGGAAATCTCAGCGAATCTGACCTGCCGGAGACAAAACCCCAGTGCCACATAAACACTGCCAACTGTTACACACAAGTAGACAATGATCATTCATACATTTACAACTATTCAAACTTCACAAAACTTACACGTATAACTGCATACATATTACGATTTATAAACAAATGCAAACATAAATCACACAACTATAATTCACAAGTTATTGAACCTTTAACTACTCAAGAGTTAAATCAAGCAAAAATTCAATTGGTGAAAATATCACAATTGAATTCTTTCAAAAGTGAGTATGAAATACTTGCATCACAAAAAACACTTTCATGCAAAAATAAACTAAATTCATTGCTTCCATTTCTGGATCAGAATGGTGTCATTCGCGTGGGCGGCAGACTCGCTAATTCGCGATTTCAATATGATAAAAAATTTCCAATGTTATTAAACGCAAATCACCATATATGCAAACTAATTTTTTATACTTATCACATTTCACTTTTACACGCAGGCCCTCAGCTGTTACTCGCACACATACGTGAAACATACTGGCCTCTTGGTGGCCGCAACTTAGCTAGAAAAACAGTAAAATCATGCATTACATGTAAACGGTATCAAGGAAAAACAATTATACCTACAATGGGTAACTTACCTGAACAGCGAATGCACGCAGATTTTGCATTTATCAATGTTGGTGTTGATTATGCCGGGCCAATCATGATTAGTAATCGTAAGGGTCGTGGTAGTCAACTTATAAAATCATACATTTGCGTATTTGTCTGTTTCGCAGTTAAAGCTGTACATTTGGAGCTAGTTACCGATTTGTCAAAGGAGTCATACTTAGCTGCATTAAACAGATTCATAAGTCGCCGCGGAAAACCTACTCACATCTATTCAGATAATGGTACCAACTTCGTAGGAGCTTCAAATATTATCACAAAATTCTTGGCAGAAAATCAACAGTACATTCAGAGTAGCAGTGCAGAACAGGGCATTTCTTTTCATTTTATTCCTCCATATACACCACACTTCGGTGGATTATGGGAAGCTTCAGTAAAATCAGTAAAACATCTTCTCAGACGCGTCTTAGGATTAGCTCACCTTACATATGAAGAAATGTATACAGTCTTAGTCCAAATTGAAGGCATACTCAATTCTAGGCCTTTGACGCCTCTCTCTTCAGACCCTTCCGATCTTACTGCCCTTACGCCTTTTCATTTCTTAATTGGTCGAACTCTAACTGTGTTACCTCATCCTCAGATAACTGACTGCAACCCGCTGCATCTACCAAGATACCAGCGTGTTGAACAGCTTCGCCAGCATTTTTGGAGACGATATTATAAAGAATATATTTCACAGATGCAAACCAGAACGAAATGGCAAAGATCAACAGGAGTGCTAACAGAAGGCACACTGGTCGTCGTGAAGGATGACAATCTCCCTCCTGTCCACTGGATCCTAGGAAGAATCATCAAACTCCACCCGGGGCCGGACGGAGTCACACGCGTAGCAGACATCAAGACAAGGGCTGGCACTATCAGACGTGCATTCAACAGAATATGCCCTCTCACAGATTAAAATTAATCATTCATTAGATGATCAAGATGATCACTTGCTGGCCGGCAGAATGTCTACGACAAGACAAGCAAGCATTCCCCTCACACCTCAGACTTCACCCCGCGGTCGCCCACAGCGCCCGCCGCGGCCCACCGCCGCGCTCGCGCCACTCTTCGCAACGTCATCTCGGACGCCGGATGTATTTTCAGTTTTGCTTTCTAAATACCTTTTTAAAGCTTTCTCTTCCTCTAATTATCATTATAAACTAGTATACAGTCCGCTGCCTTTTTATTTCATCACTGGGCCTCAACAACCACTGGGCCAACATTCGAGCTGATAACTTATTAATATGAAATTGCGCATTTGGATATAATGTAGATTATTATTAATTACTTAATTAATAGCTCAATCAACAGTACATTTCTTTTAAATTGATCTTCCATTATATAGGTACGTACAGTCAATACTACATAAAGTGCAACATAGCTGACTTCAAGAGCACCTTCATTCCATAGCAGTAGAGACAGTATTCTTAATGTAAATGTTACGTTGCTGTGTGGTTCATTGTACAATAGTCAGCAATAATGTTCAAGGCAATACTGTTAAGTGCATTGAGTACAAGGCATTGAGTGACAATTATTGTGTCGTGAATTTAATAGTCCTAATGTGGCTAGACTGGCTAGTCCCCGCGGGTTTGCATGTTTTGAAAAAGTGCTATACATGGTATATAACGTGTTAGAAAAATAACTTGCTTACAAAAGATTATATTAGGTCTTATCAGTAGGGATTGATTGATAAATAGAATAGTAATAGAAATAGTAGGTAGGTTTGGTTAGGCTTTTTAAACTTGTTTTGGATCATAATAATTGGACTACATAAACCTAACGTTGGCGTTTACAGCTTAGTAGTGTAAAATTAGATTTTTTGTTCAGTAATAATGGAGTTATTAAAGCTGGTGATCGCAATTTTGACAAAAATCTGTTTGTTAAAAAAAAACAACAGCACAAACCTATGTATACAAAATTATAGAAAATGTCACTATAAACACATATTTGGCGAAATAAAGGTGAAAATAATACAGCTATCGTGAATACTGGTAACTGAAATTTTAGATTAGTTTATTTTATAACAATAACACAAGTATCGATAACGCCTGGAAGAGCTACTGGTCCTTGAAGCAATACAAGAAAGGGGACTTGCCCCTTTCGTTGAAGCGCAAACTTTTCGACATGTGCATCCTGCCTGTCCTAACCTATGGTTCGCAAACTTGGTCACTCACTAATCAGCAAAAGTCCAAACTCAAGGTTTTCCAGAGAGCTATGGAACGTAGCATCGTAGGTGTTAAACTGATAGATCGTATTAGGAACACTACCTTACGTTCTCATACTAAAATAGCTGACGTGGGCCGCAAAACTGCGAAACTAAAATGGGACTGGGCCGGGCACCGCATGCATCCAAAACGGTGGGCGAGAGTCGTCACGCAGTGGACTCCTCAAGACGGGAACTGACGTTGAGGCAGGCCCCGAAAAAGATGGCGAGACGAGTTAAACACCTATCGACTGGACTGGTGGGAGCTTGCCCAGGACCGGGAGAAATGGCGGAACAATGGGGAGGCCTTTGCCCAGCAGTGGGACATTACAAGCTGATTATAATAATTATAATATATAATAACACAAGTTGAAGACAAACATTCCAACATTCCTATTGGTAGTTTTCATGTCTGTTTTGTAAGTGCAGCAGTACATTCTATTGATTGTATCAGACAAATTTGTCTGTGTCAGTAGGTAAACACTTTCTACAAAATAAGTGTTGGTGCGACAGTAAAAGGTAAAGCTTGTCCGATTAAAGACACTCAAAAATTCGTTTAAAAAATGAAGAGAATTTACGAATTTCGTCGTAACAGAGTCTGTAATTTAACCTCAAACAGAACTAAAAATGAAAATATAGCAAACGTCCAATATTTAAGAGAATTTTACATAAAAGATTTTAAATATATCAGCCCGACGGTCGTTAATGTAGATAAGATTGAGAAAGGTAAAGAAAAGAAGATGTTGGGGTGGAAGAAAATGAGCTCAAGATCGCTGTTCAGAATGTGGCTGACGAACATGATGGAAGGATTCAAACAGTTTCTGTACGAAGGATCTTTGCATGGAGTCAAGTAAGCAGAAACATTTTTATTTATAGACGTCTTAAAGTCTTAAAGTCTTAAATGACAAACCCATAATTCATTGACCTCGATCTAACTTGATGAAAAGTCTAGAACATGTCTGTTTACTCTTGCCTTGAACTTAAACATACCAAGGTCGTAACATCCTGGGATTACCGACGCAGGAAGAGCATTTCAGTTCTTGGAAGTGCATACCAAAAACACACCAGGGCCCCGTTTCACAAAGCAACAATTTACTAGTAACAAGTTACAATTTGATATTTATTGCGTAACCAATTCGCCAAAACTAGAAGCCCTTATCGATTTACCTCATTGTCTAGTATCAAATTGTACTTGTAACTTGTAGCTTCGTGAAACGGCCCCCAGACCGTTTGTTACGAACTCTATAGAATTTGAGCACAGTTTGGGGCCTGATACTCCGATGATAGAAGGTGGAATTCTTATTGTACAATTATCAAGAATATCAAATGGTTCTTTTTGATTTTTCCCTTTCTATACAGGTACATCTTCGAACCCACCTTCAGCCATAAGGAGCGTGCTACCTGGGTCATCATCATGCTGATCTCCATAGCCATTTGTGCTGGAATTATCATTCAGTTGTTCAGCAAATCCAGATCCAGCCCATTTGTCAACGTCATCGACTCCTTACCGACTCCTGTGTGGGCTATCCCTTTCCCATCCGTGGTAGTCTGCCCACATCTTCATTTGCAGAAGTCGTTATATAATGTATCTCAACTTGACGAGTGAGTTTTTTTTCTTTGTTTCATTTACAAAGTTTACCATCAACTCTTGGAAAGTCCTCGTAGGTTTGGTATTGCTTCCATTTTAATATAATGTTTCTAATGCCTTTGCAGTCTGCACAAATACTTTGCTTCGTTGATATGTCCTCAAATGGCGGGAGAAAGCAGGACTATGGAAAATAGAATGACCGCACATGAAAGTCAAATGATGATCGACTTTATCGTAAAGGTACTTATGCATGTCTTTCCATTAACCTGCTCTGCTGTATCTTATTCGGTTTGAGATAAAGTGATTTTCCTGCTTTACTACTCAGGGCTCTCCAAAATGCCACGATGTAGTGAAGAACTGCTACTGGCGTGGTACAAAACAGCAAGCTCAGTTTATGACCAAGGAATGCTGCGACAATTATTTCCAGCCTCTCTTCACCAACTACGGTCTCTGCTTCATTTTCAATGGACTACCTCTAAATGGCATGTAAGTGAATTATGAGTAATTGTGATAAAATCTACCCAAATGTATAAATAAATATTAATTTTAACAGGAGTAATATCACAATGTCCTGGCAGAAATCCTTTTCCGCCAATGCGAAGCCTAAAGCACTTCTATGGGATCTGGATAAAGGGTACCCTAAGGTGATACCATCGGAAACTGTCACCCTGCCCCATAGAGCTATGGCTTCTGGAGAAACCAATGGCTTGGGAGTTGAGCTCTATTTCAACATGAGCGAGCATCAGTCTTCTTGTGATGGCAACAGCTATGGATTCAATGTAAGTTTATTCTGTGCTTCGTAAGGCACGTTATGCCGCGGGTCCCGGCTGATAGTCGTTACATGAGGCCTTTGTTTGGCGGCCCTATAACACTGACACCAGGGATTGTAAGGTCGGTCGTCGACCTTCTACCCACACGTTAAAGAAGAGAAGAAGAAGAGAAGAGAAGAGGTAGTGGATAAAGGCTGTTGATGACAATTATTTATCTATGTTTTAACTTTTCCTAGACCTTATGAATGTATGTATGTATGTATGTATGTAATGAATGAATGAATGAATATACTACCACAAGACTAATATATACTTTTACACATATTAAGTTCTAAGCGTTTATATTTTGACATTATAACCTTTCGTTTAGGTGATGATTGGTTCTCCAGCTGATCACGTCTATACCAGCACCGTGTTACGTCTGCCAATGAACCGGATGACCACCGTAGAAGTGTCTCCGATAACATACAAGACCGATGGAAATCTGAGGTCTTTAACACCGGACAGAAGACAGTGTTTCTTTCAAAACGAAAGGAAGCTGGTCTACTACGAGTTTTACACTGATAGTAACTGTAAACACGACTTGTTGATCCGAGAAGCAGTGAAGCAATGTAACTGCGTGCTTTTCAATTGGCCAAGTAAGTTAATGACGTTTTTTAATATATATTCATGCTTTTTTTCCCCTAAAAGAATGAGTAACGCACAAAACCCGCGTTGGACGCAAAATTGTTGGTTGAAGATTCGCAAATCCTCTCGAATGGTAACTCAAACTATTGTATAAACAAATATACGACGATATTAGTGTTTCGTATGTGCACCTAGTGGTAGGTTGTCAACCTAGGACCTGGCCTATGAGGGACTCCCATGGGAAGAAATGGCCACTATACCATATTCTTAAGCTGGGAATAAGACAGCTATCAATACAATACAATACAATACAAATATACTTTATTGACACCAAACGGAAACAAAACAGGAAAACATAACAGAAACATAAAAACATGAAGCTGCCCTATTGCTAAGGTATTGGTAAGGTTGCTATCGCCGTGACCCAAAACACTGAATTTTAATGAAGTTGTTATTTTGAGTTTGGTGGTGATATTGTCGACAATCTTAGATGCAGGTTACATCCGGTATATTTTTTTTGTTTAATACTTTAGTAATTTTAAAAGAATAGTAAAAGATAAGTGTTTTGCAGGGAAACATGCTCAAGAGCCAATTTGTTCAACAACACTGGATTTTAAATGTATTGATGATGTGAAAGGTAAGTCGCAACAAATCATTCATAAAAGGTAAGATTTTTTTTGAATAGACAATGATTTCCAAAATCTTCTGCTACATTTTCAAGTTTTCAAAGTTTCGTATGGCGCATTAAGTAAGTAAGTAAGTAACACTTTATATTCATTCATTCATTCATTCATTCACTTTATTGCATAACACATATGGGACATACAAAGAAAACAACGCAACAAACAAACGCATTAATCGTGTTACCTTTCCTTTTGGCGAGCTATGCCATTTTCTTGGAAATTCAATTTAGAGGAACGTCATTTTCGTTGCAGTAAGAGTGGAAAACCAGCTGATCGATGCTTACTATTACGACAGCGAGGAACAAAGGAACCCGAAGTCTTCTTCCACGTCGTGCCATCCATCCTGCAATGATGTCCTCTACTCCAGCCAGGTGTACTACTCCGACTGGATCAAGGAACCAGACGCTCTTCCTGACTGGGGAGACACTAACAGGTTGCTAGAAACATGGAAAACACAGTATTCGATATGAATTCGACCAATCTTTTGAAGTAAAGCGTATCTTACTTTTTTTTAAAGAACAATAATAAGCGTGAGCAGTTAAACTGGAGTGACTAAATCCGAAGCTTTTTTTATATATTATTTAAGCAAGCAAACGAGTGGACAAGCCACAGTGGTGGTAAGTGGTCATCGTCGCCCATGGACATTCGCAACACCAGGGGGATGCCAACGCGTTGCCAGCCTAAAAAGAAAGAAGCCCTTTCTACACTACCGAGTCTCACACCAACTTGAAAGAACTACCTACTCGACATTTCAATAAAAAATATTAAGTTCTTATGAAAAAGAATAATAAATCTGAAACAAGATAAGACTTTAAAATATGTCTAGCATCTAGCATGTATCCAAAAATAATTTGTTTATTTTACTATTGCAAAGCAAAGAAAGCAAAGCAAAATTTGGTTCAGTATTTTTTTGCAGTTTATCGCTTAAAATAAAATTTCTGAGTAAATTGGATGAGACATCAACCTATCTTGTAATGTTTGTTACTAGTACTACCTTTGAAAAGTAAAATTTTAATTATTTTTCGGATCAGCTGGCTTCCCTTGGGTCTGATAGTTGCAAACTTCAACGTAACGAGGTCCTTTGATGAGCAGAATCGAGATAAGTTCGTTAGTTATTTCGATCACCCTTCTATAATACATAAATATGTTTATAGATAGATACCTATATGCACACAGTTAGCTAAAAACTTCAATGCAGTTTGTAGCGGTGTTTTAGTCTACTTTTGTTTATGATCAAACGATGCTTTATTTTAAATTATTGAAAAATATAATAATAATAATATTATATTAAAATAATAATTGGCCAGATTGTCTTGTTTTAGATATTTAGATTCAAGATGGCACAATTATTTGGATACCATATTGGCTAGATGGGGACTGGTTGCTAAAAGCTCAAAAGTTCATTGTTTAATATTGAGTAGTGGATGGTTAGTGGAGGTATACCAAACCGTACTGGGCCAGCGTGGTCGGCTATGGCCTGATCACGCTACTCCAGACTCCCGGGTAGGCTCGAGCCCTTCGGTGGAGACATATATGAGCTATGATGATGAGTGGATATAGGTTGATGATTGATGGTAATAATAACAATTTACTTGTTCCTGTCTTTAGTTCGGGAGAAGTAACAAAGTTTAACGTGCACTTCTACACCGATTTGTTTTTGGGTCAACATCGTCATATGCAGTACGATGACTATTATTTTATTGGTAAGTTATTAGCTACTGTAGCGTTAAAAAAGAAAAGCTAACTAACCTGTGGTCGACGACCACAGGCGAAACGTTAAATTTAGGTGTACAAAGAAAGAGTTAGTTAAATTTGTCCGAAAGGTATAATATCAATTTAAAAAAACCTAGAAATTGCCAAGCATGAGCCGAGAGTCGAGTCCTGAGGGGACTCCGTCGATATCGTGTCACTGGAGTAGTGTTGTGTTGTGGTGTATCGATGCAGGAAGGTGTACCAAAACCGCGGAGTACCCCGAGAGAGTATAGCCAAACGGGAACCAAAAAAAGGAGGGCCAGAGAAACCTAAAGGGCCTTTTTAGAATTTAGAAAATAGAATTTAAATTTGGCAAAATCCGCATACAAAAATACACTGATACAAAAAAACAGGCTAAAAAAGGATGGGCAGTATCCCAGGGGGGAAGCCGGAGCGCGGGTCTGCGGCACTCAGCTGGCACGGGCGCGGGCGCGCACAACGCAGGGGTCCTGGCACGTCCAACGCCCGGTGGCCTCAGGGGTCCGGAACCACGGCGAGAGGACGAGAAAGGCTCGGAGGGACCCTCGTGTGGGTGCCGCAGAGACCGGAAATACACTGTAAAGATGTACAAGGAAATAATCGCCATCCGACCAAGACACGGAAAGAGAAAAGTACGTCGATAAAAACCAGGAGGAAGACAGCACAAGACTTACCCGGCCAACGTAAAAGTAGGTTAAAGTAGGAGCCTGCCCCAAGGCTTATCGCACCATACGGGAATGATCCCGGGCAAAATCCGATTGAAAATTTTCTAACAAAGCGACTCACGTTTTGGAGATCGATCCAAGAAAAAAATAGCTCCTATCAATATGACACTTCGTAGAACAATAAACAATTTAGAAAAAGGTCAAACCAAGAAAATTTTAAATTTGAAAATGTGACATAAAAACCGGCCAAAAGAAAAAAGAGCCATACCAAAAAGGTTATTAAAAAAACCTGCAGTAATGCTGCAGACATCCCTTCACCAGAAAAAAAAAATCCGCCAACTCGAAAAGGAAAAAAAATCTTCGAGATGGCAACCCTCGAAGGAAGTTGACCACCCTAGAACAAAAGCCGAATTGTTCCAAGTCAACTATGAAAGGAAAAAAATATCGATAAAAATTTATCGACACTCTACCCCATCACTATAAACCAACGAACACGTCATGTTCCCAGCACGGACGGCTCATAACGGCTCATACGACTCACTGGCCCCAGGATAAGAAACCACCGGTGTCCCAACAGAAGCCAAGTCAATCCACCGGGGAAAAAAAAGGAGGACGGAAATGGCTTGGAGAAAGAAAAAGGAAAGTTGTCAACCACAACAGAAAAAGGTGGAGACAACCGAAGGAAACACCGATGAAGTGGTATCCCCGAGCCAGGAGGAAAATGTATGATACGTAAAGGATAGAAAGGGAAATTTGGAAATTAGGAAATGTTGGAATATCGGAATGTTGGAATGTCACTAAGTTTTAAAACATAAACGCGCCTACAAACGATATTATTTACACACCTAAATGCTAAAACTAAAAACTATACAAAATATCAACAAGTAGTTCTTGAACTACTGGTAAAAAGTTTACAAGTCGAAACTGTCAGTTACGCCCGTAATCGGCGGCAAGAGAAGAAAAACTTCAAATGCGCGAAAACTGACAGATGACTTGTAAACAAAGAGCTATCAAACGAGGGCCGACGCTCGCCCACGTCATCGTATTCATCCCGAAACACGTCAGACGCCGACGAACATCGGAAACACTCGGATCGGCTCGGAAAAAGGGCTCGACGGCGCAGTTGGTAGGCAACCAACGCCGTCAAAGACGAGGTCGGGGTTCGAACTCGACCCTGACAAAAAATTAAAAAAGATCCGATGATGGCCATAATAGACGGACTGCGCAAAGCAGCGGTCACCGTCCTGCCGCGACAAAAAAAGCGCGCTTCGGGACAAAAATTTTGCCCCGGCTCAATCCCAGCGGAATGACGCAACATGGGCCAGGTCAGAGGCCTATGGCAGCTCGAAAACCTGACCACATGTTGGTTGCGTCAATTCCGAACAACCTAAATACCTACAAATTAACACTAAGATATAACCTATACCTAACCTATACCTACAAACTAACACTAAGATAGGTCAATCTGGCCAGACATACACACACACACCAAAAACACAAAAAAGGCGTATGAAGTATTAAACTTAGTGACATTCAAAAGAAAAAGGATGCCAAAAGGTGAATTTAAGCCAAATGAAGAGAAGAAAAGTTGGTACACGTTTGCCTGAAGGCTTTTAGAATTTAGAAAAATAATGTTCCAGGGGAACATGGAAAAGAGGGTCTATTTCAAAATATCCTTTACATGATATGAACCCTCGTGCGGGGAATCACAATCCGCCAATAAGTATACTTGCGGAGAAACACGGCGTATGACTCTACAGGGGATAAACCGTGGGGCAAACTTACCACCACGGTCAATGTCCTGAGTGCCTCTTTGAAAATTTCTGCGCCAAACACGTTGCCCAGGTTCAAATCTGATAGGATTCCGCGATTGATTATAATAACCTGCGTTACGTTGAAAAGCGAGTGTCAAAGCGTCTGCCACCTTAGCATAAATGTCTTGAAGGGACCTGAGACTCGTCGCACGATTACCTCGACTGTCAGCCAACTCCGGGCTCACAGTTTCGGCTACTCGTGGACGACGCCCGGCGTCCACTTCTCTTCCATACATAAGGAAATTTGGGGTGTAAGTGGTAGCCAGATTAACACACGAATTCAAGTATAAGGCAACTTTGGGTAAGTGTTTGGCCCAGCTTCGCTTGTCGTTCCCCACAAGAATACTAAGGGTAGTAATGACGGTCTGGTTATAACGTTCTACCACGTTAGCTTGGGGTGAATAATAGGGTGTGAAACATGGTGAAGGAATATCATACGACCTGAGAAAATCTGCGAACTGTGAACTGCGAAAAACCGTCGCGTTGTCACACAAAACGCCAAGAGGGGAACCATACCTCATAATCACTTCGGACTCTACCGCTGAGCAGATGGAACTGGCGTCAGCGGTTTTCAAGGGCACTAACCAAACAAATTTTGAAAAAACGTCGACCATCGAGAAAATATAACGATAGCCATAATAGGCAACCGGGAGTGGACCAACCAGATCTAGCGAGAGTAAATCCATAGGTGACGTGACAGACCTTGGGTAGAGCTGCTGACCACGTGGACGTGCGTTAGAAATCTTGAAGGCCTTACAAACAAGACATTGCGAAAGGCAAGAAGTAATATCCCGATACATATTGGGCCAATAATAAATCTCTCGAGCCTTAAGGTATGTTTTTAGCACCCCAGGATGGACATTGGGAAAAGAATGGTGGATCTCGTTAATAGCCTCCCGAGTTTTAGAGGCGGGTAAAACTAAGCGCCAGGGATTGTCGGACAAAGGGTTGTCAACAGAAACAGATCGGTACAACGTACCTTCGTGCAAAACGAAGGAGGGAAACAAGTGTGGAGTATTGGTAACTCCCTGGAAAACTTTCTCATACCACGGGTCGCCGGTAGGAATCAGTCCGCGTTCGAAAGAAACCAACGTTACCTGAGGAGGTCGCGACAAAGCATCAGGCACGACATTCTGGGCCCCCTTACGATGTTCAATTTCAAAATCGTACTGGGAAAGAATAGTCGACCAGCGCGCTAAACGCCCGGTAGGATTATCGAGAGTTAGTAGCCACTTTAAAGCGATGTGGTCGGTTACGATTTTAAATTTGACGCCATCAAGGTAGCCGCGAAAATGCTTAACAGAATCGAGAACAGCAAGAAGTTCGCGTTCAGTGGTACTGTAGTTCCGTTCGGCACGGGAGAAAAGACGTGAAAAATACGCAACTGGATGTTCTTCACCGTCAAACTCTTGAACGAGAACGGAACCAAGACCAACCTGACTTGCGTCGCAATGTAGGCTAAATGGTTTGGAGAAATCGGGACAAGCCATGACAGGAGAATCTATGAGGACCTTCTTAAGTTGTTCAAAAGCGTGGTTTGCATCGTCATTCCAATCAATAGGATCTCTTCCTTTCCTCTTTCCGATGAGGGCTGTTAAGGGTGCGATGATTGAGGAAAAATTGTCAACAAATCTTCGGTAGTAGGAGCACATACCAAGAAAAGCTCTCAAAGATTTAGCGGTAGTAGGAGCTGGATAATTACTAATGGCATCTAATTTCTTAGGGTCGGTCTGTAGCCCTTTTTCATTTACGATATAGCCGAGGTACTTTAACTCGGACTTGCAAAACTCGCACTTCTTCAGGTTGACAGATAAGCCTGCCTCCCTGAGGCGATCACGAACCTTGGCGATGAGCTTGATATGGCTATCGAAATCACGTGACACTAAAATAAGGTCATCAACGTACCCGAAAACGAAGTCGTCAGACTCGGCCGTGAATTCAAAGTTGACAATCCTATCCGTAAGCCGCTGCATTTCGGAAGCCGCGTTAGTCAAACCAAAAGGCATACGGACGAATTCGAATAAACCACGTTGAGGAACGATGAATGCAGTCTTCTCACAGGAAGCCTTGTCGGCTAAAGGAATCTGCCAGAAAGCGCTACGGAAATCTAAAGAGGTCATAAACTTCGCGCCGCGTAGATTGTCTAAGATATCCTGAATACGAGGGAGGGGATAGGAATCACGTATAGTCACGCTATTGAGCTTTCGGCTGTCTACACAAAATCTAATACTGCCATCGGGCTTGGTGATCATAACTACTGGTGATGCCCAGCTCGAACGTGACGGACGAATGACACCCATCTCGAGCATCTTATCGATCTCCTCGTTTAAAACCTTGAGCTTTACCGGGGAGAGCGGGTAATATCGTTGTCTGATAGGGGGTCCAACAGTCTCAATCTTGTGGGAAAGCCACGATGTACAGCCAAGACCAATCTTGTCTGAAGAGATCTCCTCAAATTCCGTAATAGCGGATTGGAGACGACGTTCCTGGTCATCAGTGAGAACAGCACGAGGGTGGATATACCTGACCTCGGCTAGATTCCTAGAAGATGGTTTGTGGCCCACACCAGAACCAGGAAGGAAGAGCTTCCCGGACCGCTTACCTTTAAACCTCCGGCTAATAATTGAAGTTAACCCGAAAGCGTTCCAAAACTCGATACCAAGAATAAATTGAGTTGGGAGACCAGTACCAACAAGACATGGATGAGCAACAGATTTCCCATCAAATAAAATCGGGACATCAACTCCGCCTAGTATCCGAATGGGAGAATTGTCTGCAGAAACCACAGGAGGCCGGATCGATCTGCAATAATCAAGGCCCAAACACTTCAATAACGCTGAGTCGATAAGAGACGTCTGAGCACCGGAATCAAGTAACGCCTTGACAGTTGTTCCAGCAACAAAAATTTCAATGAACAGACGGTTGTCAGTGGATTTATCAAGAACAAGGGGCGACACAGCTGGGGTATCTTTGCCGACCCTACAGTTTAGTTCTTTTTGGGAGCGACCAGGGTTACAGCGTGGACAATCACGCGTCATATAACCCTCAAGTTTACACTTGAAGCAAATTAGGCCGGGGACGTTAGGACAACCTCTATAGTCGTGGCCTGAAAGATTACACTTAAAACAAACCGGCGGGGTGGTAGCGTTAGGGGGAGCTACGTTCACAGGAGCCACACAGATCGGAGCCGCTACAGATTCCTGGTAGGTTTCGAAGTTTTTAGCAACCTCAAGAAGCGAGTCCACGTCCTTGATGATGTTGGTAGCAAGGCATGGGTGGTAACGAACGTGCAAACCGTACTTAACAATCGTAAGAAAATCCTCCTCGTTGATTGGGGAACGGAGTTTTGCGTTCAAATCACGTAACTGGATAACGTAATCAACGACCGATTGATCGCACCTCTGCTTAAGAGCCCTGAGCTGGCGTTCAACCTTGAAATCGTAGTCGGCGACATCAAAGGTCCTTAAAAAGGCTCCTCTCAGATCACGGAAAGTGAGATTCGGTCCACGTATCGCACGAAAATACTTAAGCGCGCTTCCATCAAGTAACTCATGGAACCGAAGTACCACGTACGAAGGACTGACTCCACGAGCAAGACCCTCCTCTTGGACGCGGGAGAAAAATTCCCGAACACAGGTATCTCCTGAGAACGTGATGTTCCATTTGGAGAGAGACTCCGTCTTGCCTGGCGGGTAAGACCACGCGCGAGCAGGTGTGCTGGGGTTATGGACGGAAGGGAAAGAATCCGAGGCTTGGTGGGATGCGTGGGGAGAAGACGCGGCTTCCAAGTGTTCCGCACCGGGATTTAAAACACGCGGGTAAGGGGTCAGAAAGGGATTGGACGTACGCGATTGCGGCGTCCCCGTAATGGGATCTTCAAATGGAGGCTCCATCTTTTAATCTAATTTAGAAAAATAAGTAAAAGGGGGGGGAAAAAATAGAGGATGACCGGAAATCGGTCACCCTTCTCCAACAAAACGAAATGAATTAAATTTAATTTATGTCACGGGCGCCATTTGTAGCGTTAAAAAAGAAAAGCTAACTAACCTGTGGTCGACGACCACAGGCGAAACGTTAAATTTAGGTGTACAAAGAAAGAGTTAGTTAAATTTGTCCGAACGGTATAATATAAATTTGAAAAGGCCTAGAAATTGCCAAGCATGAGCCGAGAGTCGAGTCCTGAGGGGACTCCGTCGATATCGTGTCACTGGAGTAGTGTTGTGTTGTGGTGTATCGATGCAGGAAGGTGTACCAAAACCGCGGAGTACCCCGAGAGAGTATAGCCAAACGGGAACCAAAAAAAGGAGGGCCAGAGAAACCTAAAGGGCCTTTTTAGAATTTAGAAAATAGAATTTAAATTTGGCAAAATCCGCATACAAAAATACACTGATACAAAAAAACAGGCTAAAAAAGGATGGGCAGTATCCCAGGGGGGAAGCCGGAGCGCGGGTCTGCGGCACTCAGCTGGCACGGGCGCGGGCGCGCACAACGCAGGGGTCCTGGCACGTCCAACGCCCGGTGGCCTCAGGGGTCCGGAACCACGGCGAGAGGACGAGAAAGGCTCGGAGGGACCCTCGTGTGGGTGCCGCAGAGACCGGAAATACACTGTAAAGATGTACAAGGAAATAATCGCCATCCGACCAAGACACGGAAAGAGAAAAGTACGTCGATAAAAACCAGGAGGAAGACAGCACAAGACTTACCCGGCCAACGTAAAAGTAGGTTAAAGTAGGAGCCTGCCCCAAGGCTTATCGCACCATACGGGAATGATCCCGGGCAAAATCCGATTGAAAATTTTCTAACAAAGCGACTCACGTTTTGGAGATCGATCCAAGGAAAAAATAGCTCCTATCAATATGACACTTCGTAGAACAATAAACAATTTAGAAAAAGGTCAAACCAAGAAAATTTTAAATTTGAAAATGTGACATAAAAACCGGCCAAAAGAAAAAAGAGCCATACCAAAAAGGTTATTAAAAAAACCTGCAGTAATGCTGCACTACCTAAAGAACCTTTAAGTGTACATACACGGTGCAATTACCCCTTGACTTGTTGGCCCCGTAGCCTAGTCAAGAAGCACAGGTTCGCTTCCGGGTTTGAATCCCGCCCAGGGCAAACATACGCGTGATTAACACTTGTGTTTGCCTTGTGTATGGATGTTTTTTATTGATATCATCATTCGCTTGCCCTTATCCCATCATTTGGGGTCGGCGCAGTATGTTTTCTTTCTCCATACATCCCTATCAGTCGTCATTTCAACACTCACATCCTTCCTGAACATATCATCTTTTACACAATCCATCCATCTTTTCTTTGGTCGTCCTCTCCCAACATATCCATCCATCCACATTCAAATTCAATACCCTTTTCCCTACGTAACATTCATTTCTCCGCATTACGTGCCCATACCAGGTAAGGCGATTTCCTCTTATTGATTTATGTATTTATCTATTTAAGTAATATATTATCAGCTGTTTGATACCCATAGTACAAGCTCTGCTTAGTTTGGGATCAGATGGTTGATGTCCCTATTTATTTATTTATTTAAACATATCGTGTACAAAAATACTATACTAAAATCTAATAAAATGCGATATTTATTATAAGGGTCATGATAGATGGTGGAACATTTAATTTAGAAATGGATCCTATGTAACGAGGCATTCGTCCTCTTTCCTGTTTTATGACTGGCAACCTTTCTTGCTATCAGTTTTATCTTTAATTTTAAATTCATTTTCAAATTTAGATTTCTTACGTCTCGATTTTGTCTTTTTTCTGCTAAATTCTTCACTTCATGGCCTGATCTCCGACAGTAAACTCCTAAGCTTATCAGAAATTTTCCATGTTTGTTATATAATATATATACCTTTTCTTCGGACTGTGTCCTGGATATTGCCACACACCAACCTTCTACAACACTCTTCGTGTGGCGCAGCAGCTTGTCCACACCTATATACTTATTTTGTAGAGTTATCGACAAAAGATATTCTTCTATATTATGTTACGTTACTAATTCTACCTTAATCGTGTTTCATTACAATGTTTAGGTATAAAACATAAACAAAAAATATGTATTATGTATATATAGGTAGATACATTTGAAGATGAATTCGAATTTCTGTTTCTGTTCTGAGTGATTTGTGATATTTCCCTTGGATAAATAATCAATAATAATAAATATGCTATGTGGGTAAACATCTCACACACGGCTATCTGACCCCAAACTAAGCAAAACTTGTACTATGGATATCAGACAACTGATATGCATTACTTAAATAGATAAATACATACATATATAGATAAACAACATCCAGCCACAAGGCAAACACAAGTTCGCATCACAAAAATATTTGCCCTGGACGGGATTCGAACCCACGACCTTCGGAGGCTTCGGAGGCAGGCGTACCACCAACTATAGGCTCCGGGGCCGTCAAACCCTCTTCTTCCTCCTTCTCCATATAATTTCGGGTAATGCTTTTTTCTAAGTGTTGTATGTAATAACTCACTGTATCGTTATGTAGGTGCCATCGGCGGTCTACTGAGCCTGTTCCTGGGGTTCAGCATCATCAGCGTCGCGGAGTTCCTGTACTTCGTGATCCTGCGTCCCATACACGCGGTCTTCAAGGAGCAGTTCTGCCTTTAACTGCCAACCCTTTAAGTGGAATGATCGTGGTGGTGAAATTTTGGAAATCAATGTCTTAGTAAAAAATGTACTCTCGATTGTTTAGAAATAAAATAACTATGGGTCAACTGGAAAATAACTCTTTAGAAATAAATAGGCCTGTTGCGTCGTTTTTCTTTATGAAATTGTATATTTATTATGTGCGTTGGATAAATAAATAAAATAATTTTGTTTGAGTCAAGTGAGGTCCTTTTTTTATATTAGTGGGTCTGTCTAATCACGATATATTTTATAAGTAAACAAATAAAAGTCATATAAAGGTCATGTAATCGCAAGAGTTTAAACCATGTCGTCGTTAAACTAATTTATCATGAAATCCTGATTAACAGCAAAATGTTTTCATCGAAACCAGTCCTAACTTTGAACCTACACTTTTATATTACAATATTTTGACTTTATCAACAAAAAACAAACACTCCTTTATTGCAGTGGAGTTTCAGTTACTTCAAAAGTCGGGACTTGTCAACTGATAACTGTCACAACATAACCTGTACAAATATTGTTAACAAAATACATACAAGCGTAGAAACGGACCACATTTTCGATAATTTACCCTCCACTTTTGAACAACAGATTATAATTATTAAAAAATAAAGAAAATGAATACCGACGAATATGGCGACGGCTACATCGGATGCTGCTGCCCCTTGCACAAGTTGAGGGCCGTAGGAGACCAGCTGAGCAGTCAGGTGGTGAACAAGATCAATGATACCCAAGAGCTGGTCATGGTCAATGACTTCACGAGGGAAATCAACGAGCACCAGTTCAAGAAATGTCTGCAGGACAGGTAAAGTGTTTTCACGGTTTCGTAAGTTATAGTTTGTTGTGTTATGATGATTTAGTGGGAGTCAAGAAATGTTCTATTGAATGCATATATTATCCGTTGGTTTCTTCTGATACTTTGTCAATTGACTTATCTATTATTAATACCAACGCCTGCTTTAGGAAACAATGTAATTTTTTCACCTCCAATGCTCTGAAAGTAGTCCGTAATTTGAGAATGTCAGTAATTCTGAAAATCGTTTTTTTTATTATTATATCAAAGGAATAGACGTATACAGCATAGATAGTATTAGAATTAAATTTATTTTAAAAGAAAAGAAAATATTTCGTATGAATATACTTTTTTTTTCACAAGCTTATTATTATTATTTTCGTATGGCAAATATGGTTAAATAAATAAAGAAACAAACAGATAAGCTATCCTCCTAAAATAAAACTCAACATCCTCCTCTGCCAACCATATTTCTGCATCCAGTGTGAGTATGAAACGTATAAGGCTTCAGTTAAAAAAACTCTGTTTCGCAGTTGAAAATAGTCTCAATTTTTCTTCGCGTAAGTTTACGAAGTTCGAAACTTAATAATGCAGGTTTACAAAGAGGTATATCGACAGCTACGAGCTACGCCGTAGCAAAGTTCGTAGCCAGTTGTAGGGCTACGGAAGTTGTATTGGTACTTGCTTAAACTTATGTTGTACTGAAGTAAGAACATTTCTTTCTTATTTCCTTAAATAGCTGCTTTGTCATAATGTATACTGTCGAAAATTGTGTCTGTACTTTTAGGAAGAAGAAACAAATTCAATTAATCATTCAATCATTACCTTTGACAAAAAATATAGTTTTAATCATTTTTACTAACGACAAAAACATAATAATGGAACCTAAACCGACAAAATGTAATTTTTCAAAGTCACACTTAGTTAACAAAATACGAGCTTTCTTCTCAAATGCCCAGGATGTCAGACATTTCATCGTGGCGATGGGTTTTAGAAGACCTGTCCAGACGTCTGGAAGAGTCTAAATCATCTCTGAAGTACGAGCTTAAGGCTGTTAAGGCTGTCGTGAAGCGAGTGAAGGATGAGGTGGAACAACATTCAACACTGGCCACCAAACCTGGTGCCCTCTGCCCGAAGACTGATTGCGTCGAGGCGGCCATTACGGAGGTGAGCAGCATGTGAGCATAATCAGAGATCGGATAAAGTTGACCTAAAGTTTTAATCGAGACATTATATAGAATACATACAATATATATTGCATACACAAGCACACACGCACATACACACACACACTGAAATATTATATTTGTAAACTACTGAATTGCTTGTTTTTTTTTTTTTTATTTATTAGCTAAGCTTTGTCAAAACTTTCCTCTATCTCGGTTCGCAAGGTATGGGGCCTGGCGATCCGTCACACAGGTAATCCCTAGTATGGACACCAGGCTCTCATATTCTGGTGCTGAATTCACTATTATTGTATTATTCGTTTTTAAGAAAGATTATGAGAGCGAATAAATATAACTTATTATTAGTTACTAAAAAGGATACTTTAAAACGAAAATAAAATTAGATTTAACTTCATGGGTTCACCATAATTACAAATTATATTGTAAAAATCATATATTGTCATCAATTATATTGTAAAAATTATATATATTGTAAAAATCTTAATTCGAATAAAAAAAATTGGACTTGACTTGACTATTTAAAATAACTCCCTTGAGTACTCCTTACTCCTTAGTAATTTAATTAAAATTTGCATTTTGTAAGCCAATTCATTTTGTCTTTATTGAACGATTTATCAACGAGTTCTCAAATTACACATAAATATATTTTTAACTAGCTTTCCGCCCGCAGTTTCACCCGCGTTAAATGAGTTTTCCCGTGGGAATGAAGCGTCTTCCCGCGGTAAAAAGTAGCCTATTCCAGGGCCTAACCTAAATGAGTGCCAAGTTTCATCCTGATCCGTCCAGTGGTTCAAGCGGGATTCGGCAACAAACATCCAAACATTCGCATTTATAATATTAGTAGGATTCCAAAATATTTAGTGGAGGAGGCTCATAGTCCAGCAGTGGACTGTAACGGGCCGTTGATGATGTTGATGATGAATCTAATACAATACTCTATTGACACCAAAAAGTTACAGAAACACGGTACATATAAGTGGTAGAAGAGTCAAGAGGCGGCCTTATTGCTAATGTAGCAATCTCTTCCAGGCAACCTATAGAAATAGGATATAGAGAAAGTGAAGCGGGTCGGTGGTAGCAATCACGTTTAACATAAACTACATACCAATAACTATACTTAAAATACGTAGAAAAATACCTATATATACTTATATAAATTATAAATATACTAATATATACTTAACATATCACTAAAACAAGAAAGGAAAAAAAAAATATCCAGATCATATTATTATTATATTATTATTATTCAGGTAATCTAAAAGATGTGATTTAATTTAATTTTACTATCTATATTTATAGTGTTGGCAATCAAGTGCTCTTTAAAAATTTCAGGAATTCGTATTTCTAAAAAATCAAAGGAAAATTTTTGAAGAATTATGTGCGATTGTCGAAAAACAAATAAAAAACTTAGAAAAGACTATGAACAAAATAAAAGACGATATTCTGAATAAAGACGAGACATTAGCAATAGAAGAGACCGTAGCCGGCATCAACATGAAGAATCTTAGCAAAGCGACCATCAAGACGAAACAGAAGAGAAAGTAAGTAAGTAGATTACATAGGATAGGTAAATTTAAGCGTGAATTAGATCCACCGTTATTATTATTATTAATAGGACGTTCCAAGTAGTAACAGAAGCGATTTTTTTTAAAGAGAATTCTAGATTTTAGTTTTGTATACAATTTAATAGGGGATCGGACTACTTTTTTAAAATTTATAAATCTAAACTTCTTAGTTTCTGCTATCGAACACTAAAAGAATTTTTGCTCTATCTTTAAAATTGACCGAGTTATAAAGGTTTGAAATTTAAGATTAGACAGAGAGGCACATACCCACTTGTGACGTCATTTGTTAGTAACGCCATAATAATCTCCATACAAAAAATAGTTTTTGAAAAAGACAGACATATTGAAATTTAAAAAAATCACTGTAAATATATTTTTAACCGATTCTGTTTTTTTCTTCGGGAATCGTCTGCTACTAATCTATATTTTAAAGATAATTCATACAATATGGTAAATTAATAAAATATGGTGAACAGTCCGATCCCCTATTGCTAAGTATTTTTAGGAACAAAATACCTACACATTTTGTAAACAGAGAAGGTTAGTACATTCTGTTGATCACATTTTTACTATAATTTTTATGAAAATGTTACTTAAACGTAGGAACTATAACTATCTAACTATCTGTGCTATGGAAAGCCTACTAAGGCTTAAGGACAGATTATTTAGATGATAGTTACTGCGTCTTAGTCCTAGGCTTATTTGTGGATTGGGGGTATGTATTTATTGTAGTTAACGTTTCACATATGTTTAGCATTGCATCCTTTAGGGAAACTTTGATTTATTATTACCTTGGACGAATATTCGTCCAAGATTATTAACCATGGTAGTCTCGTAGGCTCGTAGCTGCTGCTACGAGCTACGGCGTAGCAGAATGTTGAACTTACGAAGAAACCTGCATCATTTTACATTTGCACTTGTTAGGACGATATGGCTTAGCTGAGAAAAAATTACTAAGTAGTAAGTAATTTTATTATTATTTATTTATTTTCTAAAGAAAAATGCAAATAATGTCACAACTTTTCAGGGCTTCTTCGTTAGAGACATGGGAAAGCAAATGTCTTGCGTTGAAACAGGAGGGATTGAAAGCTCTCAACAATGCTCTTTTGACAAGACAACAGGTAAATAAGAGGCTTCGTTCATAGGTTATTATAGTTAACGTAGCGCTCATCGTTATATTTATAAAAAAACGGTAAATAATGATTTTGATACTCCAGTTACTATTTAATAGGTACACATACAAACCCATTTTCTTTTGTTTCATTTAATAGGTAGTTTTTATTTTACACACAAAACTTTTGATAAAATCGTTACTCTGCGTGACGTCAGAGCATTGTTCGCGCTCGTCAACATAACTCTGGCGCTCTCTCACTGCCCACGCGCGTGTTTGGGATTATAGCTAAGTGACGCCACGTTTGAATCTTGCGATTAATGTAGGTATATAAGCTTATTTTCAAACGATTGTACAACCAACTGAGAATCATTATTGTAATCTTCAAACAAATTCATCTACTTAGGTACCTACTTGTGTAATTGACTTTGGGTAGGTGAGGGGGGCGAGGGTGCAGTTGACGATAGCAGCGCAGGCCCTGGCCAGCAAGGTGGACTCGGCCATCCGCAGACGTCTGCACGCCAACCAATACAAGCTTCAGGAGCTCCAGTGGCAGAAAGAAGAGGTATGAGTATTTTGTGACGAGCGTTGCTCGTGGAACATCCAGTTTTTGTACGCATAACCCTTACTTTTTTCATAGTTAGTAAAAAATAACATTTTGCCACTATGTGAGTTGAAGTGCCATCTGTTGGTGAACGTTCGGTCTAAGAAAAAAATATAGAAAATAAAAGGTATAGAAATTTCGATTTCGCTGTTATATTTTATTTATTTAAAGAACTAAATGAAAAAATTAAATGTAATAAATAAAAAAAGCACTTTTGGGTTCGAACTCAAGACCATAGAGTCACGCGGTTCCCCGACTGAGTCAATGTTACCTACGTTATCGAAGGTGGCGAAACTACCTGTCTATTCTAATTATAATAAAATATACTAAGAACACTAATATACCTAGGGACTTTATTCCAAATCATGTTGGCCATACGCAATGTAGAATACACGTCGAGGTAGTTAGTACTCGGGCACCGCGCAATAATTTTCCACCGAAAAGATTAACAATGCATTCTCAGAATTTTCACATTATTTTGAAACCTATCGTGAACTTTAATTTGTTTCTATTCAGACCTCAAAAGACCTGAAAGCTCTAGAAGCTGAACAGATGAATACAGAGCAGAGTTTGCTGGCTAACATGGAGCAGCAGCGCGTGACAGAAGCCAGGCTGGCGGACCGCAGCTACAGACCCAACGGGGAGATGACCAAGGATGAGGTCGACCAGAAACTGAGGATCGAACTCGCGAGGATCAGTCGGTTCATCGCGGATCTCAGATGCAATCTAGAGGAAATCACGTAAGCATTTTAGTTAATCAAGTCATCCAACTTATACGACGTGTTAGAAAAATAACGCAAAACCCCTCGGGCGGTACAAAAGCTCGAAAAATATCATACAAACTGATCAGCTGATCGAGTCAATATATTTTTTGCGAATTTAAAATATTGTGGTACAAAAGTTGTTTAGTTTCATGGGCTGACTGAAAGGTTTTGCGTTATATTTTCATAATTTATTGACAAAAATATTAGTCGTATTTAGGTCATGTCATACCTAAAGAAAGAAAATAATCCTACCTTTATTATCCTTTAGCTATTATACGAGTACTCGTATATTATAATATAAGCCCTAAGTTTATGAAACGGGTCAATAGATGTGACCATCAGATTTTTTTTATGGTCCGTTTTTCTTTTACAGTTGTTTGCAGAACTACCTCAAGGACACACTTTTAAAAATAGATTGCTATATAAAAGATTTAGAGCAAGTAATTGCTCTAGACGAAGGGAGAACCCGAGGTCGTCTCGGCGAGGGCGAGCCAGCTCCCGAGAGCTTCGTCAGTCCAACTGTTATATCCTCAACCAACATTCAGCCGGACACCGACGCTGCCAATGATAGAGCGAATCTGCAAACTATTAAAGAGGAAGACGAAGAGGAAGACGACTACCCGTTCGATGAATAGCATGTTCTTACTTAGGTATAACAATGCGTCAAGGCTACGACGCATGCTGGCTGGGTCTCTGAATTCTTGGCACAGGAATACGGCGACGGCCGTTATGAGTTGAGAAAATGATATGGGCCGAAAAATCTTTATTTTTTTCTTGGCAGAAACATCAGACAATCTGTCTCGGAATATTTTGTTTATTGGTGTTACGGACACATTAGAGACAAGATTTTATAAGATGGAATCATAGATTTAGAAATAACAGATAAAATGTATTTTGAAATTTATTTAGGAAACAAAACTAATTAATATTTTAACAATATTACAATGTGGCTATTAACATATTGGACAGCAAATTGTGCTTGGAAGGAGCTATCTACACAGTATTTTCTACGGTACCATTTAATTTATAATTGTACACTGAGAACTAATTATTTTCAAGATTTACATGCATCAAAGCATAATAATTTTTACTATTATAAATGTAAATAATTAATATTCAAATTATTTTTATAGTTTTGTTGCCATATTACATTTACTATTTGATATTATAATTATTTCAATTTGATATAACAGATAAAGTTAGTCAGTATTTTCACAATTAAATGCTTGCATATTTTACATAAAAAATAGTTTATTTGAAAGATACTGAAATTGTTATAGGTGACATTTTATTATTTTTGCCTGGTATGTAGAAATTGGTTCCAAATATGAAAATAGTTTTTCTTAAGCCACTACTTTTAAAATGTCACCTTAAACAAAAATCAATGGCAGGCTAAAATCTAAATAATTTTGTTTACTAAAGAATTGAGAAAGTATCAGATCTATTAAAAAATATTCTTATTGTGAAACAAAAAATAACAAAATTGATGCTACAAACTAAATAATAAATTGAACACAAATGGGTAAAGTTTCAAGGAATGTGTGAAGTTCAAACTTGTTAATAATTTACATAAACATCCCATAAAAATATCAATAATTTGGTTAGGCATTCCTAATATTATATGATATTTTTTAAATTGATTTCTTTTATTTATTTTACAAATATTAGAACTGCCTAACACAGAGAAATTGTCAAAAAAGAACTAGAAGGTAATGTTTGATCAGTGTAATTAAGGTGTATCCATTATACAAATTCAACAAAAGTTAAATAAAAATAAAATACTTTTTGGCATAACAGGAGTCTTCGTCTTGTGATATCAGTAAAACATGCTTTGTGCTCATATTTTTTCTAAATAGTTTTATTTGCATGGAACTTAGAGGAAGTAGATTATTTCTCTATGGGAGTTTTCAGAGTAACCCTCTTCAGTGCTTCATTTTTAAATTGTACAGAAGCAACTGATTGATGTGCTTTAGAAAAACATAAAAAATCACTAAATTAACTCCCCCACTTCTAAATAAATGTGTTATTTTAGAATAAGTAGGTATATATATGTATATTAACAGATTTGGCATAATTTTATTATTTTAACAGGAATGTAATGCACACCCAATATAACAAAAAGTAAATCAGTCAAAATGCTGGAGGTCATAAAATGAAACTGAGGCAAAAGGTGCAAAAAATTAATAAACATCCTTTAGCTTGTGCAATGCAATAATACAAAATGAAATAAGGTTTCTACAGCACAAAATAAAGCAAAGCTAAAAGCAGGCTCAATTAACACAATCAAAAGTTAAAAGATAATAAATTATTCAATATTTTTGTGCAACCTCAATCCCACTGAAACATAACAAACATAAATATCATCATTTAAACCTATTAACTAAAGTTGTTTAAATGTGTTTCGCTGTTGATGTGGTCTTCTATGTCCTGGGCATTACAGATTATTTCAGTGTGGCACATGTTACAATAGGCATTAATCTCATGTTCATTCGCTAGGTAATCTTCAATAGAAATGTCATGGTCCTCAATCAAATCCTCCATCTCAGCAAACCAGTTAACATGTTGTTCATCATCATCTATGTGCTCAAGTATGCTTTTAACGGTATTCTCGAGATATGAATCACATACTTTGCACCAGATCTCATCATTATTCTCTACGGAGAATATTCCGTTCAGTGGTTTCAGCTTTTCGCACACGTTCGCTCTGTGGTTGAAACAGTTGACGTGTTGTTCAATGTTCTGCAGTGTGCAGTCGAAAGTCTCGTTGCAAACTTCACATAAGACGTTGTCTTTTTCACAAGAGAGGTATGGCTCGAGGCTAATGAACTCACCGTCGACGAGGTCCTCGATCGCTGTCATCCAGGTAGCGTGATCATCTCCCTCAATGTGCTTCGTAACCGACTCATCTTCGGCCAGCGTGTGTTTGCAAGGTTTACAGTAAAGCACTTCATCGTTGAAGCTTATTCCATTGGAAGCCATCAGCTCGATGTTATCTTTATGCCTGGTGCCGTTCGTGTGCTGCTCGATGCATTTATTCGACTTCGGTATGTAGACCCCGCAGAAAACGCAGCGAACTCTCGTTTGGGAGCTTGCATCGGCTACAATACCGTACATCAAACCCGTTTTCATTATTTTTTTGTATTGACACACAAGTACTGGTAAAATTTGTGGGGAAACCGTAAACAGAAGTTGCCTAAAATTAAATAAATTACTTTGAATTTCGTATTTTCTAGCAAACGAATTTATTTTTGTGATGTCTGCTTGACTGACAGATGTGAGTGAATGAGTGAGTAAATGAATGAAAAAAAAGTTTGAGAACGAATGAGAATACTTCTCTATGATAGAGTTTGTTTTTCTTTCGCGTGTGCATGGTAGGTTTTCACTTCTTTTAATTTTTTTTGACAGCTATTTGTTTGACAGGAGAGTGATCTCGAGGCCTCGAGTCGTTTTTCTCGACGTTGGTGTTTTGTATTTATATTATTGCTTGCGAAGTAATTGTTTATGTGGGAAGCTTTTGCGAAATACATAATAGAACAAAGACTAAGGGTTCAACATGTCTACGGATCCATCTGAAGACAACGGGGTGCTTAAAAATGCAGTGGAATTACTTGAGGAATTAGTGGTAAGATGGATACCATTTGAAGTACATTTCTTCTTCATAAGACCACTTACAGATAAATAAAGGTCACAGAAGCCAACTAACGCCAACTAACTCTGGCTTGCGACCTTGTACTACGAGGTAAAATTACTTAAGAGTACCTAAAGAGTTAGTGTACCTATTGCCAACTAAAAAAATATTTTCTGATAGCTAAGCTGTTGTGTCCCTGTAGGTGGCTAGCTGGATTTTCCTAGCAAAGCAGTATGTACAGTTGTTGAGATTTCAAGGAAACTGATACCATCCAAGTGTTACTTTTGATTGATAATATAATAAGTTTGTTAAACATTCTGAAATAATATTCTCTTCATAAACAAAACTGTGGTTTAGACCCCACCCCAATGCCTTGATGATAATATGGCAAAAAATGTGCACGGAAGATAGGCTGAGCCAAATGTGAGTTTATGCGGGTTAAATTGACATGATCTGTTTTATTTTACAGAAAGAATTAAGAGAATTGTACAGTTTTCGGGATTTATTCTTTGAAAATCACCCAATTGAACTAGCAACTGAGAAAAACAAGTATGTAGATGAAAAGAAACAAATCATTATTGAAAAATTTGAAAACATTGATGGTAAGTTTTTAAAAGCAATTATTTCCATGCAAAAATTTGAATACTATGAGAGCCAAAGGAAATTTAATTTAATTTCAAATGGCAATTTCGCTTCAATATTTTGATTGTGATAAATTGCAAAATAGTGAATTTTCTAAGTTATTATTTTCAAAAATAAAATTTATGTTTTGACTTTCTCAAACTTATTTCTCAATATAGCAAAAAAAAAATAGAATAAAAAGAACAGAAAATGTTTGTCCTTTATTTTAGGAGACAAATATTTTAGTTCAAACAAAAATTCTTTAATCCTTTTTCAGTGGACACTCAAATACCGCAGTTAATGCGAGCACAGTTTCTCTACTTGAAGGGTCGTTGCTACAATATCAGCCCCACATATGATACCCGGGCCATGCAGTGCCTCAGCCGAGCAGTCAAACTGAACCCCAACATGGTTGATGCATGGAATGAGCTTGGAGAGTGTTACTGGAAGAATATGAATGTCAAAGATGCCAAAGCCAGCTTTGAGGGAGCGTTAAAACATGTGAGTGAGATTAATACTCAAATGTAAGTAATTACAGAGTAATCGTGTTTAAATTGGTTTGTTTACATTATTGCCGGATTCTATTGAAAGGGACATTACTCTAAAGACTATTTCAGTAACCAAAGAACAGTAGGTAAGAGTAAAGAAATCATACATGGATTAAAAAAAAATACAATTGTTACTAATACAGTAGTCCTACTAGTCCTAGTGACAATTTTAGGCTACGCATTTAACCAAATACCTGATGATATAGTCCCTAGTAATTATTGTTTTAGTTTTTGTATACTTTCATAGCAAAGCATCCCCTACATGGAAGTATGAATACTGTTCTAGGAACGCAACCGTCTCGCCCTACGTTGTCTTTCAATCATCCTCCGGCAAGAAAGTGGGTCCAGAAAACGAGGTGAAGCCACAGCGGCTATTCTGAAGAGTGTTGAACTTGCCAAAGAGGCAGTGTCTCAAGACATCAAAGATGGAGTGTCGTGGACAGTGCTGGGAAACGCATACTTGTGTCAATTCTTCATGGTTGCACAGGAACCTGCCACATTGAAGTTGTGTATGAGTGCGTATAAGCAAGCTGAGGCCGACCCAGTGGCTAAAGGACAACCAGACTTGTATTACAATAAAGCTATTGTAAGTATAAATTACTAAAAAAATAGAACAAGTTTTATCTATTACTAGTTTTCCGCCCGCGGCTACGCTCGCGTTGTGTAAGATTTTCCCGAGAATAAGACTTTTTCCCGTAAAAAGTATCCTATGTGTTAATCCAGGGTCAAACTATCTCTATTCCAAATTTCATCCCAATCCGTTCAGTAGTTAAGGCGTGAAAGTGGAACAAACATCCAAATATATTTTCACATTTATAATATTAGTGTGATATATACTGGTGTCGATTCCCGCAGCGAAACTAAATTTAATCTTAGTCTTGTCACTTTGACTCACGACGATGAAAAAGGACAGGAGATTGTCAACCATTGTGAGCGCCAAATTTTATAGCGCAAATGGCAAGTTTTGACGTGTGCAATGTAATTTTAAACGGCTTGTTTTAGGATCCTGCTTAAAATTGACATTTTGTGACATAAAATTTGACATTCAAAAGAGCCAACAATCTCCCGTCCTTTTTCATGGTCGTTGGTTAGGAAGTGACAAGACTAAGATTAAATTTAAGTTTCGCTGCGGGAATTGACACGACTGTGTGACACAAAAGATTATTGAGGGATTTTAGTTTAATGACAATTCTATTGATTTTTCATTCTATTGTTGCCACTCCCTGTAGAAGCTTACCTTACGACGCACACGGCAACATTATTCTACCTACATCCTACGCGCAGACAGCGCGACAAACCGGCCCCGCTCCTCAGCCCTCTCATTTCTCGTTTCGTCATCGCGGAACAAAGTACGCGCGTTAGTTTAATCAAAATGTTTATTATTATTTTCTTATAAAATACAGCGACCTTACAGTCCGCTTTGTACGTCCTCGTAGAACCCTAAACATGGCCTACGAATTTTTATATGACTTCAGATTCATGATGTTTCCAGGCCCTAAAACACGAGGAATGCTACGACGAAGCGCTAGAGAGTTTCGACTACGCGTGCCGCCTCGACCCGCCGTGGGAGCCGCCGCGCGACGAGCTGGACAAGCTGGTCGCGTACCTCACCGGAGTCAGCGAACTCGTGCGCACCAAGGGGAAGATCAAGACGAAGAAACTGCAGCAAATGGTGCAGGTCAGTTCAGTTTTGTAGGAATGCACATACATTCAAAGAGTACAGTCTAGAAAAATGCAACCTCTGGCGCCGCAGTCTCCCTTCCTAGCCCCTTTATCACACCATCTGAGAATCTCCCACCCGGACATCGGTTGTCGTGGCCGATCTGGAAGTCTTTAAATAGACTTCGGACTCAGGTCGGCCGGAGTAAAGATAGTATGTCTAGGCGGGGATTCTCCAATAATACTGATTTGAGCTGCGCGTGCGGGGAGGTACAGACGATGGCCCACCTGATATCATGTCCTGCGTACCCTGTCACCTGCACGCAGAAAGATTTAATGGACGCCACACCATCCGCCGTCCAAGTGGCCACATTCCGGGGTACAACAATATAAGTTTCGACTTGCCATCGACTCGCTAAGAAGAAGTCTGCGAAGGAGATAGTCATGTAGGCCGCTTGAAATTCAGTTCTCAGGCAATTATTTATGCTTTGTCCTGAAATTTCGTATAATTTTGTGCAAATTGGTAAACTGTGCAAGTCAACGAATTATCTATAGTCAAGAAACGTAACTACGCTTCAAACTGACCCCGCCAAATGAATACCAAAGAAGCCGGGGAAAAAAACTATACCATACCACATTCGAATACGCGGTACAATGATGTTTTATATTACTCGTCGAAAGTAAGCTTCAATGTACAGCACACATCGTCCGCCTGTCTGTCGTCGTCTGTCAAAATTAATTGTGCGAGTTAGGTGCTATATTTTAGCGGGCTTTGTTAGGCGGTTACTCTTCTTGGCTATTGTAGTTCGTTGGTGCAAGTATAGGTATATACAAATTTCATGAAAAAACAAAAAACTCCTAAAAAAACTTTCTCAGTTTCGAGCCGGCCTTTCCGGCTATCTCCTTTTTATCTAGTTTTTGGTGCTAGTAGACTTTGTGCCAGTGTCAAGTAATTAATTTATATTACATAGGTACAAGGTAGGGAAACTGAACGCGTATAAGGAAACACATTACCCCATTTGTTCTCCTGTCAGGTAGACATTTATTTAAATGCTGAATTTAAATATCTGTTCTAGGTCTGGATGTTATTTGTTTAGTTTGTGTCTGTCCGTCCATCTCATCCTGATAAAGGAAGTCCTAATGTCTCACTGCCTATCTCTTCCGTTAAGGGGCTACCTGACTGCGCACTAGCGCCACTTCGAAAAAAAATCATAACTCCGAAAAAACTAAATATATTAAAAAAGTGGACGATCATTTTAAAGTGTAGGTACTTTAGTATTTTTAGAAATACCGAATTTTATAAATTCTTATACGGTGTAGTAAGAGAGCGAAAGTGCTAAAAACGGCCGTTATTAGCACTTTCGCTATCTGTTACTACAATTAACAATAGATAACTGAATTCATCAATTCTAAAAATACAACAAGACTAATGAAACAATTTGATCGTTTATATTTTTGATATTTTGTGTTTTCACTAAGTTATGATTTTTTATCCAAGTGGCGCTAGTGTTCACGTAGGGTACCCCCTTAAAGGTGCTACTTAAATGTGACGTAAATGGCAGTTTTTATTTTTCAAATACATTTTATGCAACTCTATCACTGCCTAGATGGCTGGTTGTTGACATTTGTAAAAAAATAAGTTCCATCACTATTTAATTTCTACTCTTTTTTAACTGTAATTTCATCTCTCTTTATGCTCTATCTTGCTATATAATATAAATCCTGTGTACAAATATGAGACGTTCCAGTCAATAGACATGAAGATGGCGGGTTCGTACGCGCCAGACCTGGCTCTGGAGCCGACCAGCTTCCAATCCCTGTTGCCCGGGGACAACAAAGGAGCCCTAGTCATGGGCAGGGTCGTCGGGTCTATCAGGAACGAAACCGCCGTGCCATTGTGAGTTCATAAATGTTATATTTTTTTCTAATCATGTGGGTTGTTAGGTCGACGACCGACTTCACAAGCCCAATGTCTGAGTTATTGAGTCGCGATCTCTGACATAGTTCAAGTAACAACTATTTCCGTAGAAATTTCTGGGATCAACGGCTTATGTCTTCAGGACGGAATCATCCTACATTGGTGATTCAATCAATTAATCAACGGCCCGTTACAGTGCACTGCTGGACTATGAGCCTCCTCCACTTAAGTGGAGGGTTTTGGCATAATCTCCACGCTTGGCAGGCGGGTTGGAGATCGCAGATTAAATGGTTACTGTATCAGAAAGCGCTGCTGCCCGTTCCCTGTTCTGAGAGCCCTAAAAATATTTGACACTAATTACGGGGCACCTTATATATGAACATGTATATCCCGTATGTGCAGCACGTTCGCGCTGGTGGACGCGCAGATGGACTGCGTGATCGTGACGGTGTACAACTGGGCGGACGGGCGCGGCGCCATCATCGGCGACTGCGTGGCCATCCCCGAGCCGAAGCTCAAGCTACACAATTACGAATCTCCGCTCACTGTACGTACTTTTTAACCCCCGACACACGGGTCTCATTCCTTAGTACGGAAATTTTGTTCTAAATTAGTGATGACATCTAGTGACAACATTGGCACTACGTAGAGTCTAAGCAATCGTTATCATTTGCAGCGCTATCTATCGTCTAATAGTTACATTGTTTGTGACATATCACACATACAGCGACATCTATTATATTATAGTTGTAATATTTATCAAACTTGGCCCACAGAAAACAACATAATAATAGCAAACAGAAAACAATAAAAAAAGTATATTTATAGTAAAGGCGCTCTCAAGGTCGTCAACTTGGCACTAGATGGCGTATCTGCGCAATTTTGTAGGTCAGTGCGCACATAGCACCATCTAGTGAGCTAATAGAGGAAACAAAATAGCCCGAAGAATAGCCCGAGTTTTGAGAGTACAGTTTTTTTGTATGAGATGAGGCATCTGTACGTAGTATTATATTATCTGTGCCCGACGCAAAAAAGAGGGTTGTTATAAGTTTGACCGCTATGTGTGTCTGTGTGTCTGTCTGTGGCACCGTAGCTCTTAAACGGCTCAACCGATTTGGATGCGGGTTTTTTTATTTGAAAGCAGGTTTTATAGCGATTTTTTCTTAGACATGTTTCATCAAAATCGGTTCAGCCGTTTCAAGGTCATCAGCTCTTTGGTTAGCTGCGGTAGGGGTTTTTAGATGGGCGATGCGACATAATAGCGCCATTTTAACGAGCAAACCGTATCGTGCCATCTATCAATCTCTATAATAAAATGGTGTTACTCAATCGAATTTGATAGCTCAACGATAGGTTTTATTTTTGACTTTTTAATTGTTTGCTTTTTTAGCTTCGGGGGTTTTTTAATTTAATTTTTTTTTTACTTTTATTTATCCTGTCCTACACCTCAATCTTCATTATAAATCTCCTCTCAACCAATCGCTATAAGTGATACAATTCTTCTTTACGCACATAAATGTTTACAAGATTTTTTGAACACGCTGTGCACAGAAACATCTAAAATCTATGATTTACTCTTAGGAGTACGTTAGCCCAGTGTAGATTGATCAACTTGATACACAACTTTGGAATTTCATCACAAAAGTGCGTGGTTTCCTCACGATGTTTTCTCCACCGTAAGAAAGACGCACATATGAATTCGAAATTCAAAATCACTACACGTCGTGGAGTTTAAATAGGGTATTTAACTGTTCCTAAAATATTTCATGAATTAAAAAAACCGAAAACCGAAATTTTATTTTGATTTTGATTTGATTAATTTAAAAATATAGTTTAGTAGAAGACGATTCGTAAAGAATAAACAGAATCAGTTGGAAAACGAACTTACAGTGATTTTTTAAAGTTTCAATATATCTGTCTCTTTCAAAAACGATTTTTTCTATGGAGATTATATGGCGTTGTGACGTCACACAAGCAAGTATGTATCTCTCTGTCTAATCTTGTATTTCATACCTTTATATAAGTCGTCAATCGGTCAATTTTATCAATTCTAAAGATAGAGAATAAAAAGAGTTTAATGTCAGTAATGTCAGTTCAGTGTTCATGTATGTATGTATATATGTATGTATGTATAAATGGCTGAACAGATTTGGCTGTATGGGGTGTCAGCCTGAGTGACATTGGCCTCGATTCGGGATGTCATGCTCTAAATCTAATTTTAAAATCCAGCTATCCTTTTCGTTTTTATGACCAATGAAAGAGAGGTGATGAACGAATGATGATTTAAAATAAGGGCATAGCTGCCAGTTTAAGAGATTTTTAAGTCGCATGTTTTAAGTGCTCTCTAAAATTGTGCAATCGACACGGCCATAAGCTTCAAATTCGATGTTTGACAGCTCTAATATTAGGATGGCCATCTCCTGTCCCTTTTCAAACTATAAAAGGTAAAAAGGACGGACTAACTTAAATTAAGGATTAGAGCGTGACACCCCGAATCGAGGTCATGTCATGTTTTTCAGTTTTGGATGATTATCTCCAGTGACTTCTTTCCCTTCCAGAGCTTCAACTTCAAGTCGATTCGCGTGAGCAGCCCGACGGTGCTGGTGGTGAACGGCAAGAAGGTGGGTCGCGAGCAGTTCGCCAGCACGCGCATATCCTCCACCTACGAGGTGCACTGAGACATCCTCTCGCTGCCGGCGCGTGCGCAGCGCTGACGGTAGGGGCCGCTGCCATACCTACTTTAGCTCTAGGAACGTAATAAGGGGACAATATGGAAAGTTCGCGCGCGATTTAAATACAGCTCTGATATAAATGTGACTATTATGGCCACGAATGTATTCAGATCGCGCGCGAACTATTGTGTTTCTACACTGGACATTTGATAGTTTTTCATCTAAAAATGCTACCCTATCGATCGATAGGTTTCCAATACTATCGATAATATTGCTCATGGATAATAAACTATGTATAGCATTGTTTCTTTATATTTTCGATAGTATCGATAATAGTTATCGAAGACTAGAACGATTATAGAACGAGTATGGATACTGTCGATATTATTTTGTCATTTCAATAGTATCAATATTAATAATTGAATTTGGTCAAAACGATCGCTAATATTTATAATTATATATATATAATTTGGATAGAACCGTTGACTATATCCAGTATTACAAAGGATTCGCGTTTATTCGGGTTAGATTTGCACGCTCGGGCAACTGTTTTTTGCTGAGAAAGTATACCTAACAATTAAAGTGCGAAAGAGAGAGAGAGACATAATGTCTTCGTGACAAAGTTTTCCCTATATCAGCTTTTGTACATAAATGGACGAAAATATCAATAACAGTTCGATATCATTAATACTATTGTTAGGGCTTGATCACAGCTTTATCGTTTTTGTCTAGTCTAAGACCTAGACTCTTATTTATAGGACATCAGACTGCAGTTTTTATTGCTTATGTGTGTCCAAAGCTTAAGTATTTGCCATAGATCTCACGTTTTGTAGGTGTTTTAAATAGGATTTGATACGTATCAAATAAAAGTGAATGTTGCTAATAAAATGTGAAATTTGAAAACAGGGTGCGAAAACAGGTGGCATTTTGAGATTTACTATTAAACGTAGTTATTCGGCCAATTGAAATTTATAGAGGCTAATGCCAAGAAAAAATAACAGAAATTTTCGTACACAACGTGGCAATTATTTTGTGAGTTGGTTTTTGCTTTACAAATGAAATGTACTGTACATTGTAACTATCTAAACTAATTTATTTAGCCTTCTATGTAATTTATATTGTATACTTCATGTATTTTTTATATATGCCTAGATTATGTAAGTAGGTTTTGCAAAGGAGAGACTTTTATAATATTTCTAGGCGCTAATAAATACTCAATTATTAACCAATTTAGATTAATAATTTTAGATTTTAATACTTAAAATTATGAATTGCTAATTTATACATTGAAATTCTTTTGTAAATAAAAACAATTTACTTTCTTATTACTAAATAAACAAAATAAAAGTACACTATTTGATTAAAAAATTACTTTGTTTTATTGCGAAATGTAAAAGTACAGTTAGACAGGCTATTACATTCTTAAACTGAGGCCAAATGCTTGATGGGTATTTTATATGATCATGATATGGATGTATTTTGAATAATATTTAAAAATAAATACTTTTTAACGTACTTATTATTCCGTAATTTTATAGTATGCTAAAGTTTACTGTAGTGTATTTAAAATTGGCACAATTCACGGGTTGCCAACCACGTTACTCTTAAAAATATTTATTATTTTGTGTACTTACTCGTATCGTACGTAAAATTGGTACAAGATATAAATAGAAATGTAATGTAAACTCAAGAAGGTAGATGACTGACTAGTTCAATAAGCCTCTTTTTGTGTATCCCTTTACTTATTAGATTAATGCATTTTGGTTTTAAATTATAGTGCAGATTCAGCACTCCTTTAACATCACGCTTGATACATAATAATATAGCTTATGTACACGTAATTAAATAAAGTAGAAACAAAATTAATGTGATGTTTTGTAAACTTAGAAATAATTAATCTTACAATGTGTAATATCAGACTGGATTTTTCTAAATAATTCAGTAAATATAGTATTTTTCTAGCATCGCTTTGGTAACCAAACTGTTTTCTGGAATACACATATTAATAGATGTAATAAGCAGAATTATTTTTCTATTATAATTAGGTGATTTCATTACGCATTGACTTCCCATAACTTCATATCATTTTCTACAACTTCGGTATACTTTTCGGCTTTGTTTTTATCAGTGAATAGGGGTGTCAGCATCTTGAGGTGCAGCCCTAGCAATGCTTTGTTGTCCAGGAGGTCGTTGAGCTTGTAAGCTAGGATAGGGTTGTAGTGTAGTCGGAGTAAGCTAGGTCGCGAGTATAAATACTGGCTGTCTCTCAAGTTCCTTCGCGCCCAACTTTCAATTGACTTATTGCCACTGGCCACCTGTAAAAATAAACAATGTTTTTTTTTCTGTGTTTAAAGAATTGAGATTTTTTATTAGTTCTACAATAGTCTACTAGATGGCGTTTGTAAGTTTCTTTGTAATCTGAACTTAAAAAACCTCACTTCGTAAAAAAGAACCACGTAAACGTAATTTGTAATATCGTTGCCAATCTTTAAACTGATATCTTGTTAGAAATAGAGAACTAAAAATTAAAGAAATAGCTTCTATAATCATGGTATCAACAATATTAATTAATGTTTACCAAAAATTTGTAGTACTTGATTTCTAGCAATTTCAGCTAAATGAAAAGGGCCATACTTACTATACAAAACAAATAAGTAATGTTAACCGAACTTTATTGATATTGCTACATCACTAGTGGTTGTGTCGATAGAGCGCATGCGCACAACACTAGTGGGGGGACTTTGACAGATAGACAGAGTGCTCTCGCGCCAATTTGGTAGCTCTTGTGAAAATATAATAATTACGTGTGTAAGATAGTGTTCTATTTATTTACTATTTAATAGTAATCATATACTTACTCGGCTTAGGGACTACACATTGAACAGGGAACGGGCAGCAGCGCTCTCTGATACAGTAACCTTTTAATCTGCGATCTCCAACCCGCCTGCCAAGCGTGGAGATTATGGCAAAACCCTCCACTTAAGTAAAGGAGGCTCATAGTCCAGCAGTGGACTGTAGCGGGCCGTTGATGTTGATTGATACTTACTCGTATATCCCCGACTTGCTTCAAAAAGTAGGAAGAGAAGTAAAACCGTAGGTTATCCGTAGTCTTTTGGTTATTGTTCCTTATTCGAATGTATGATTTTAGTAGATTATAACCAGATCGTTTGTATTTGAACACCTAAAATTAAAATTGACTATTATTTGATAAGTTAGCACAGACCACTCTACCACTCCCGATCCACTTTTGTTTAATATTACGTAATCGATTTTGTAACTTAGATTGTGCGCAAGATTCTAATTTTTTGTGAGTTGTGTGTCTTAACCAAGGCCTGGTTGAATACCTGGTTGAATTTTTCAAATCAGTTTGCGAACATGTCCATACATTTTAAGAAGAGCTTTTTTATTACAATTGCGGTATTTTTTTCGGTTTTGATCATAGAGCATTTTCATTTTGATTCCTGCTCAAATATCAGACTGATTTGCTTCACTCTTTGGTCCTCGATCTGGTTTCGCTGCATTAATTCACAATTTATGCACAAGAAAGAAAGAGATAGAGCATCGCGCTTTACTCGTCACGCGCTGCTTGGGATTAACCAGGTTTATCCCAGAAGCGATATCGCTCGTAAGTCGGTTTCGCTTTACGAGTGATTCACCTGGGATCTGGTTTGAAACCGAAATTCACCAGGTTAAAAAAATACCTGTTTTCAACCCTGGTCCTACCCTCTACAAAGTTATTATCAAGTGTATTCTTTTAAAATATTATCGAATCATTGTCAGCAGTGGATTCTCATGCGCTCGTATAAAAGAGCCATTTAAATCATTTAGTTAAAACCAAACATTTAATTAAAGCCTATCCAACTTCTTTACATTTAAGTAATTTTGTGTGATAATGCCATTATAGCAGATTTTTCCGGTTTACCTGGTAAACAAAATTCCCTGTGACATGAGAATCAATATAATGCGTCCCGTAGCTCTTCATAAACTGCCTGATTTCGCTCGAATCACTGACATTCAGTCGGTCGATCGCTATCCTAACGTATGCCTTGATCCGTATGTCTGTCAGATCGCCCAGTTTGACAGTTCTGTACACCTTCGCCATTTTGACAAGCACGTAGCAGCAGTTGTCATACTTCCCGTCGTACTCGATGCCTAACGTGCGCATGATTTCATCCGAAATCCAATCTCCCATGAACGCCTTCCACGGTCTGTCTGTACTGAAACGAAACGATACATAGTTTGTTTAATTTAGTACATGCAGCGGTGCTAAAAGTAGAGATTTTTAAGGGAGCTTGTATTTTTTTGACACCTCCTGTTGTATTAGTACACAAAACAAACAAAATGTTTCATTGGAACTAGAAAAAGCCACTGCACAGTGCGTTTATAAGATCCTCACTAGATGGCGCTCTTTCACTTCTCGTCCAAAGTAAGATTAGATTTTTATTTAATTAAATTTTTACATTTCGCCATTAATCCAAATTTATTAAATTTTTTTTCGCCATTAATTAATATGTTTTTGTTTAATTTCATACGCACATTAATATGCTTATCAGCCTATCTATATCACGTTTAGTTGTAGAATTCCCTGACTAAGCTGAACGTGAGTGATAGAAAATTAATGGTTTATCTAAGTAATATAACACAATTGACCCGAGGAAAATAGTTGGTGATTGTGCTCAGTGAATCTTTATCATAACTAATATTATTAATCAGGAAACATTTCTCGGTGCACCGTTATCTTTATCAAGGAAATATTCGCTGTATTATTTTTGATTTTGCGATCATATAAATAATTATACTGGAAAACAAAAATGACTCATTCTTAGGTATACAAAAACAGATGTTCATTGTTTGAAGCGTAGAATGATGATCATTAATTTGATCTTGCATATCGTACTTACGTCATTGCAAATGTGTGGAGATTAAGAGGGGAAATCCGAAGTGCAAATGTGTATATTTTGATATGTATAAAAACGTTATCTAAAGGAGCTATAAAGTTATCAACGATTGAACTCAATATGGATTTCTTAAACATTATGAATTTTTGATTTGAAAGAAGTGGCAAAATATGCGACATTGGTTCGAAATACCCTTGGTTCCCAAAATTATAACTTTCTCCGAACTTTTTTAATATTCTTGAAGACTGCGTTGTTTACGTCGTCATACTCAATCCGTTGCTTTTTAACTTTAAATAAAATAGGTGTCATTGGCAAACACTAGCTAATCTTTTTCTTTTACTAAATGAGGTATGTCGTTTATGTTAAGTAAAGTAAATATTTTGATGAGAGACGGATTGTTGACGGAAGATTTGTTGGTCTGGTGTACGGCTTCTAACAAAGGGATAACATGATATGACTTAGTTTCGTCAACACACCATTACATTGATTAATACACAGTAAATATTCAGGACTGCTAAGTTATCAATCAATAGCCTATTGCAGTCCACTGCTGGACGTAGGCCTCCCCAAGGGCACGCCAAAGCGCACGATCACCCGCTTTCCTCATCCAGCCACCACCAGCGACCTTCCTCAGGTCTTTAGTCCACCTGGCAGGGGGCCGTCCCACACTACGTTTCCCGAGACGCGGTCTCCATTCGAGAACCCGTCTGCTCCAACGCTCATTGGTTCTGCGACAGACGTGGCCAGCCCACTGCCACTTCAGCTTGCTACACTTCTGGACGATATCAACTACCTTGGTCCTCTGCCGGATGATTTCGTTGCGGATTTTTTTTTCTGCTAAGTTAACCAAATGATTATACTCACCCTTGAATATTGAAGTTCTGGAAGTAAGTACTCAGTAGATCGTCGAAGGTGTCACAGAGCTGGATGTTCATATCCACCATACGATCGCCAGGGTCTTCTACACTGGACACGTTGGTGAACAGTCGAATGTTCTTCTCTCTGAACAGCTCTATGTCTTCCTGATCCTGTTCATCCTCGTCGTAATCCGCTGAGACGACTTGCATCACTTGGGATAGGTCGCCGTAGCTGTCATGTAGAGTTTTATACATTTTAAATCCAATAGAAAAAGATTGCTGCCGTATCGTTTCGAGATACAAGTTTTCAAATCAAATCAACGGCCCGTTACAATCCACTGCTGGACCATGAGCCTCCTCCATTTTAGTGGAGGGTTTTGCCATAATCTCCACGCTTGGCAGGCGGGTTGGAGATCGCAGATTAAAAGGTTACTGTATCAGAGAGCGCTGTTGCCCGTTTCCTGTTCAATGTGTAGTCCCTAAGTCGCCTCTTACGACACCCACGGGAAGAGGTACAAATGTATTCTACTCTGCCGTCACCACACGGCGAATACAAGTTCTAGTGCTGTCTAATCTAAGATTTTTATTATTTAAAACGTTGTGGTATTTATTAAATAAAAAGATATTCACGCAGCAATAAGTATACTAAAAAAAGTCTAGGAGTTGAAGTGGTCGCCATGGCCAAAATCGGTCGGAAAGATCATCATCATCACAAAAAAATATATTTTTTTCTTTTTTTAAATGAAGTTAATTTGGTTAGCTATTTGACTAAGGGGTTGCTGGGTGCAAAAGGGTAGAGCGTCCTAATATTTTAACTCTTTTACTTGGACCTACAACTAGTTAAAAATAAAATTATATGTAAAAATTAGATTTTTTTACTGTAATGTCACAGTACCTAACTTGAAACTTCGTACAACTATAAAACGACTTTTGGATGAATCAGAAACCAACAAAATTTAAACTTACTTAGCGAAAACATCAATAGCGTTACCAATCCTGAGATTGTACCCCAAATCACTGTCATCACTAAAACACACACCACACAGTAAAAACACACAACAACATAACTTATAAAACATTTTGTCTAATTATTCTTCACATAAAACAATTTATAAAACAAAACACATCGCTTGTCGTCGCGTGTACCGTACTGAGATTTTTTTACATTTTGCTAATGTATGTATAATATACATCGATATGAACTTGACCCCTAGAGATTAGCTACATCGCCACTGGCTGGGTAACACACGGGATCTTATTGTTATATATAACTAGCGGGCATAATACATTATATATAAAATTACTTCTCTAGATACTAATTTAAAGGACAATATAGTAGTGAAAATTCGTTTGGTAGTTGAAAAATATGATTATTTACAAAATTATAACAAAATATTTAAATAAAAATATATACATTTTAAATTAATTTACCTATTATAATTTTAAATTTACTTGTACTTGAACTAAATAAAAAATAAACAGGCTAAATCTATTACACTGTTTTATCTTGTACTTGTTAGAAATTAGTTTAATAGGTCAAGATGTCTGACTACTAATTTGATATTTGATTTTAATGACGTTGCTTTTTTATTTTTTTCCATTAATAGAAACACAATACATTTGTTGAACATAACAAGCTAAACCGTTCTACCTATTTGAAAGAATAATAATAAAAAAAAAACTCAAGGTTCGGTCAAATATTGCGTTTCATCTTGGAGGCACGTTTTTGATAACCTTTGTAAACCTAAGCAGTGTGAATTAAGCCTTATCTCGTATTGTGAGACAATAGCATATAAACGAATTTAATAAAACGTTGTTTTAATTGTAAGAAGCGACTTTACTACTGTTAGCAAATATTTCATACTAAACAGAGTCACTTTTGATAATTTGTATCTTCTCTTTATATAATTATGTTTCATTTTTCTTTTTCCTTTTCATGATTTATAGTTCTTAAACTCTATGTTGAATATAGTGCTTCGCCGAATTGCGTATTGTTTGAAAAATAATTTGCAAATGAACTTTATTTTTTATAAGTAATTTGCATGCTACAATTTTTTTTTAGCTGAACATGAATGTACTTTCTGTTTTGTGTCATCTTTATACCGTGTTTAAGGCAAATAAAGACTTTATTATTATTATTATTATGCATATGGGCAAGATAGACGATGCGATTTACAATACAACAGTCAATAGAAACCATTCACTGTAATTTTACCTCTGATAGTTATCATTCTATCTTCCAATAGTAGATTTTATGACAAGGAAGCATAGTTTAGAATCCTTCCTTCCTTCTATCCTCCGTTTAGAAAATATTTTGAAAGACGCCATTTTTTAGATTAGAGAATCTAAAAAATGGCGTCTTTCAAATTATTTTCTTCCAAGTCTATTACTTTCAACTGATACAATCAGAGGTAAAGAACGTTGTGCTCGTAGGTCGTGTTTATTTAGTCCGCCAAGCCCGCGCTTGTCAATATTTTTCGTTCGATTTTACTTTAAGACCCTGTATGACTTGGATCTGTGTGGCATGGCAAAGGCTTTATCTCATTCGCGAAATTAAACCGTGTATCATTGTTTGCGTTGTGTGTGTGTCAAGCACATTTGTGCAAAATAGTTTTAGAAGTTGAACGACACTCTATCAGGCGTTTTCATATTAGTTAAAGATAAACTTAGTCTATGAGTCAGGCAATGACCCACATTTTTGAGATAAGACACATGTAGATTTTGTATTGTTGTGGAATTTGTGCAAAGCTAAACTTGTTGCGAAGACTAGTAAATTTTAGTATTGAATAAAACACAATCATAGTCATAAATCAATTTTATTTGTTTATATTTTTATATTTACTACAAACCTTGTCTCAGAAAATATTTACATCATTTTTATAATACTTATTTAAAAATAAAGTGTAAATGCATCCTCAAGTTTGATCCCGTATGCGTAGTACGAATGGAAACATTTTTTATTGCACATAATAATATTATAATACGTAGGTGAGAAAATTCAAATAGTTGTCACAAGATAGCGCTTTAACAAAAGTTACAAAATTAATTATTGTCTATTTCGAATAAGGCACATTTCTGGATGTAGGTATAAATAAAACATTTTCATATAAAAATAATTTTCTATTAACAGTTCGGCTGAAAATAATATTTTATTCTTAAATCTAAATGCTAAGTAGATCAAATTCACTGATTTCTTAGTTGATCACATTTTTGTTCCTACCTAAGTGGATTTTTATAAATAATAATACATTAATCTACTTTACTTCTTTGAAGCCCGACCAACACAGTACGTTATAAAAATCTTTACTATTTTGTACTTACACTACATTTAAAACATGTGTGATTTTTCTATTAAAACATTCAACATAAATGCGTATTAAAATCTACTAACTATTACATTGTAAAATTTTACTAGTTGTATATTTTAAACATCGTGAATATTTGAATTTGTAAGTCTAAGGCACAGTAGTTAAGACACTTGGAAAGATAATTTTTTTGAATACCAGTTCATATGCGTAGGGAAAAGATAAATAAATAAATATATATATATTTTAATTACCTATCGCAAAAAAATATTGAAGTAACCTTGCGAATGTGACAGAATCAGATTGCATATTTGTATGTAACAAACGCTAACAAACGTCATAAAAGTAATTGTTTTTTTATAATTCAAAGTAATACAAGAATAAGGGTTGAATTCTTATAGCTGCAAGATATACTACCTTTAGTTCTATAATCTGTCACTAGGTCGCTCTATATTTATATGAACTGAAAACTGCGTGTCCGCTTCACGTGATCGCTTGAACTAAACCGTCATGAATAATTTTAAACTACTAACATTAAAAATAACAAACAGAATTGCTTTTTTGAAAAATATGTGAAGACGCCGCGCTAACAATTAATTAACTAAAAATTCGTTGCATCACATGTTACTCTCCCATAGTTTTAAGTAATTGTCTATCACTTCTTCAAACCACTTTTTCTTCTTAGTGTCTTTGAAAGCTGGGGATAGCGACTTCAGTTCTAATTGTAGGATAGCCTCATTACCTAATAATGTGTCTAGGCTTCTTAGCAACGGTGGCTCTCCATGAAGCTTTAGTAAGCTAGGGTATGTGAATATGTAGTAATGCACCCGCAACCTCTTTAGTGCCCAGTTTTCTACTGTCTTGTTGCCGCTGGCGACCTGTGGAGGTTTAAAATAGTTAAAAGGTTATACAAGTTTAAAAACTGATAATTTTTGCAAAATAAAATTGCATGGTTTTGTATGTTTAATGAATTTATAGAGATAATGATAGCAATGATAGACTTAACATGTTAGAGAGGCTGGATCCTGATTTTATCTCTTCCAGTTTGCATCAATACTCAGGTATTTAAAATTGGACGTAGTTACACGAAAAGGATCCAATCCACACAAAGTCACTTTTGAGATATTGAAGTTTGAAGTTCAAAATGATTTTCTTCATAGGTGTTTGTTTCAAGATAAATTTAAAGTGTTATGTTTTGTGAGAAACATTAAAACCTTTTTATTGTTAATAGTATATTTATGGGACGATTGGTATTTTCGGAGAAATATGTGTTTTGGTGGGTTGGATCCTTTTCATTTTATTACTTTTTCTTTGGCGCATGCTTAATATAAATTTCTTTAAAACGCTCCATGTAGTGAATTCTTTGCAAAAAACCTTATTTACTGCAAAATGCATATTAAAAAGTCAACAAAATAATACTGCGATCAAAAATACATTTAATTTTTATTCTATTATTATTTTTATTCTTAATTTTTATTTTTATTCTTATTGGCATATTACTTTGAAAATGAATTTATCGAAAAGGATCCAAGCATTTTGGATCGTTTTAATTATTAAATGTAGGTGTTAGAATATTCAGCAAGGAGAACCAAGCGCTGTGGATCGTTTTTATATTTTTAATTAAGTATAGGTGATGAACAAATTGTAATTACACAATAACAATCCAGGGTGCTTGATTCGTTTTAAAATAAATGGTTAATATTGTAGGCTGTGAACCAGGTCAATTGGATTGTTTATGGTGAAAGAACAAAAAAATCTGTCATACATGTTGGTTGGTTCAATGGCTGGTAAAAAAGACAAACCTCTTCTTTTTTGTCAAATTTTTATTACTGGACGATAGAAGCGATATTTGCGGTCAGTTTGGTGTACTTAAGTCATTTTTGACAATGTTGTGGATTGGATCCTTTTCGTGTAACTACGTCCAATTAAAGTATGCTTAAGTATTGATGATAAAGATAAATATATAACTCGACATGAGAAGCATATCCGACCAAAATCAATTTTTAGCAGTCCCAAAGTCCCAGTTCCCAAAGAGTTCTATTTTCGAATTCCAGAATTGTATTTTCATTCTTTTATTGTAAGTGGCCAGATCCAGAGACTTTCAATATGCCTACCATGCTAAAAAGTGATTTTGCTTCTCGTGTCGAATGCTGTGTTTTGCCCATGATAACAATGGAAGCACTACAGTTAATTTTATTCTGTTATTCTTGTTTCAATGGAAGAGAAAAAACATCCGTATAGTGTACCACTTATTAAAAAAAGGGCTCAAATTTTATTAAGCTTTACATAAGAGTGAAAATAGTTGCATTAAATCTAAAAATTAAGTCAGCCTTGGAAAAGTAAAAGGTGGAAATTTGAACAAATGGTTTTAGTTTAGCGTCTTCGAGCTGTGAGTGGATATCGCTAGCGCGTGTGTCCGTTACCTTGATAAGTCCTATGTGCTTAGCCTGGCCAGGCGAGAAGTACCCTTCCAATTCCTCTGCGGTTATATCCGCCACTCCCTTGTTCTTAAGGCGCTCTTTAATCATAGAGTATGTGGTTCTAGAGAACACAAATACCTGGGAGTGAGAGCATAGACAATGAAACACTAGTTTTATTAAAAACACACCCATTTTTTCACAGTCGGGTAAAATTTTAAATGGTGTCGTGTTCTCCACACGGCCAAGGTTAGGATGGGGAAAACTTCTTTTCTATGCTCTATTATTTACTGTCATTCTCTTTCTGTTCGATTTTGTTTATATGAACAGTCTCTGGTATTCTGTTACTTTAATTTGTTTTGTAATTATAACAAAAAAATACTTACTTGTAACTGAATTTATTTTGGCATCCTTTAAATTTTTGTAGCATAAATTTAATGTTATAAATATCAATATAAAAGCACTGTGTAAGCCAGAAAGAGATGGATAGTTATGAATTTTGTTAGACGATGATTAAGCCGGGTGGTATGCAAAAGAAAAGAAGTTTCTGATGGCAATGGAAATGTAAAAAAATATTATGAACATGAGGGGTTAACGGGAAAATTTCTGACAGTTTTTTAACAAATATGTAATATGTTTCTAAATGGCGCTGACAAGATATGGTTCTCTAAATGTTTGTTTATCAGCGCTCCCACTGGGATTCGAACTCCGGAACGAAAGCGTTTTGTTTTTTTTTTCTGGTGCTTGTGCGTTTTTTTATAGAAGCATGTTTTATCACTGCCATCTATCGAGCTACCGCAACTCTATTATGTTTTAAATTAGCTGTCAAAAATCATCGCATAAGGTTGCTGGAAAACCCCTCATTCTATCGTTTCGAATGATCCCATGACTGACGTTGAATGCAGTGAATAAGCCATCGTCCGAACCTTGACCGCGCCAACGTGCTCGGCGAAGAGCGGAGAGAAGAAATTGTTCATTTCGGCCGCGGGTATGTCAGTGATACCGCGCGACTTCACGCGCTCCTTGATTCGCGCGTACACGCCGCGGGAGAAAACGAACACCTGGGGATACATTCTATTAGTAGCTGTATGTATACATATACGCAATAGAGTTAATTTCGTTCAGACATATAGTTCACGCTCGATTTGAATGCAGCTCTGAGGAATGTGTCTAATGCGGGCACGAATGCATTCAAATCGCGCGCGGACAGTACGAACCTATCTGTGAAATGAAAGGCGGCGCTAGTAGTAATATAAAATTGCAGTTCTGAATGTTGACGTTTGCATGTAGTGGCCGTAGTTTCAATTTTGGCCATTTCACAGATACTTTGGTATGTCTGTAGAAAGATTTTATACTTTGAAATTTTTAAGTGGTTTTAAGTACAGTACGAGACAAAAGAGTACACAAAAATGAGGACTACCGAACTCGGTTATCTGATGTTGCCATTGATACAGCATTTAGTTATATCTTTATTTGCCTTATACTCTTTTGTGTCCCACAGTATATTTTCTTTTAGTTTGAGCGTTTCTGAAAATTTTAGCTTGACAACTTATTAATGTAAGGATTTTGCCAGACAATCAGCGAAGTTTTTGGTCTTGCTGCCAGAGTCCTTAATATATACCTAGTAGAATTGCTAATAGTTAAAGTAAACTGAAAAAAAGAAAAATGTACCTACCCAGAAGTTGTAAATATCAGTATAGGAAAAATAATCATGAGCTTAGATCAAAATAAAGTGGATCATGAGTAAGTTTTATTATCGCAAAAATGAAAGTGAACTCAAATGAAAACACTAGGCCAGTACCTAACATAATACAAAACACCATTGAACTTCATTCATAAAAATAAATGACCTAGAGCTGGACGATAACGGTCTTAGCAGTAAAACTTCATACAAAACAAAGAGCAGTTAATCCAAACAAATACAGTTTCCTAAAGAAAAAAGTGCTTCAGTCGGATATCAAGTTGTGTGTTTTGCAAACTACCCGCAGTGTTGATTAAACATGTCGTCACGTTACGCCCACGCCATGGGCTCACGTGAACCCACACGATCAGTTTGTCATGCCGGAGGAGACACGGGAGTTTGATGTTGATTGACCAACTGATGACGAGCTTTAGAGTTGACAAGTTAGTGCAGAATGTTGTTGAATTTAACAATGAAGTATGGGGATTCTTTCGAACAGCGAAATGTTATAAAATTAGAATTAATAAACCCGAAAATTAACATTACAGAAAAAGCTAATTCCAATTCATATCAAACTGTGTTTGGCAAAATATAGAAAACAACCAAAAACGTAAACCTTCTGGCGGGACTTGAACCCACGACCAGCCGCAACGTGCTTACCAACTACACCACAGAGGGTATAGTGGCAGCGCCGAAATTCGTTCTTGCTTGTTTTCTATGAAATCATGACGTCACCATAATAGGCAACAACTTGGCACGATACGGCGTGCTTAGCGACATCTATGGTAATTCTTTCGAACTCTTCCACTCAATCCGTCTTAACTTATGTAAAAACGGAAGTTTTAAAAAATATATAATATGTTTGGCAAGGCTGAGAATTTTATATTTTGTTATTTAGGTATGACTTAAGTCACTCTGTAGTGTCGTTTTACTTTGTTATTGTTCTTTATCTATTTTTGTATGTAGAATAAATAATAAGTACTCGTAAATTAATAAATACAAAATTTTAACTTTGATTTATAAAGTGAAAAAATAAGCTTACCTGGTATAGTGAGTTACCAGTTATATAGGATGCAATGTAATGCGATCCATACTTCCTGATAAAATTGGCTATGGACACTGTGTCTCCTATGGTGGACTCCTGAATGGCATCAAACACCACGTCTTCCACTGATATGTTGGGGGGCAAGTCATTTAGTTTGGCTGTTTCGCGAAACCTGAAAATTGCAAAATACATAAATTTTAAATGACATTGGAAAATTATTTCAAAGTAACCCTTTTTTACATGTTGTTTATTGTTGTTGCTGTTTTTTTTCTTGTTTTTCTACAGTTTATTCAAAAACCAAATCCCACTTCTGATCTCATAAGAAATTGTATTTTATATAAACAAAAACTTATTGTCTGGGTTAACGATACTATCCTCACAAACAAAATGAGTTTTACCTTGATACCCTGACGAGCACATAGCAGTGGTCGCCAGTGATGAAGGAGGAGTTGATGCCGAGGTTCCGCGCCATGATGTCGGTGGGCCAGCCAGCCGTGAACGCGCGCCAAGGTCGCTCCAACCTGGAACGCCAACCACAGGAATTATAGTTAAGTATTTATCAAGAGCTTATGATAAAGATGATCTCTTTACACTATACATATTATGATATGTCCTTCATTTCAGAAATATTGTCCATCACGGTTAAGAAACCTTCATCATCCGGGTCAATACCTATAGTATATGGGAAATCCATGGTATAAATTATCAGTTAACACTGGTGTGAGTGTGTGCTACGGAGATCTTCTCCTTTGTGTGTCGTAGTCTTAAAGACCTGATTTTGCAGGGGTCGTAGCGCATTATCTTCAAAGAGAACCCAATAAAAAGACGTTGAGGGGGTAGACAGAACCCCCACCAAGTGGACTGGTATAAATCAGACCGGTAATTTATTTATTTATTTTATTATTTATTGTACACAAGAAAATATGGAATTTGGTCATTCATAATTGTGAAGATACTAGGGGAAGGCCTTTGTTAGGCAGTATCTCTGCCTAAGATGAGATAACGAATATGATTAATTATACAAATACCTCTCAAAAGTGAAATCCCTAAAGTACGCCTGCAGCAGCTGCTTCAGGTTATCGCAGAACTCCATGTGAAAGTCTCCGTCGAAGAGTGTCTTTGCGTGGCGAGGTTTGGGTGCCACCGAGTACTGCTCGACGTTCTTGAAGACGCTGACTGTCGGCTCCCTGAATAGCCAGTCTTCCGTGTCGTTGCGAGGCACCACACGCATGCAGATGCTGAGATAGCCATATCTGGAAACGAAAATAAATTTATTATTGCTATTTAATTTATAGGTAAGTAAATGTGAAAACGTAAGGAAACCTAAACATGCCTTTGAAGAATTTTGAATCTGAGGTTTGAGTATGAATTTCCATAATCGTAGGTCCTAAATTATACGTTTTTAAAACTTACTGTTTTATTGATTCGTAATAGAAGAAAGTACCCTAAGGGGCCCGACCCTAAAGATGTTTTTACGTACACAGTTATTATATTCAGTTGTTTATTGTTATATTTAACTGCTTCCATTTTCAACATACGACGACTTTAAAAAAGGAGGTTCTTAATTCTCTAGTTTTTTTTTTAAATTGTAACTGAAAATAATCGTTACATGAGCCATGTCAGAGGCCCTTGGCAGTTCTATAACTCTGACACCAGGGTTTGTGAGGTCGGTTATCGAACTTGCAACTCACAGGATAAGGTAGCTAAGCATAACGGTCAGGTATTACAGTTCTATTGCTTATCGATGTGGCATCGAGTGCCTATAAGAATCTTATATTGTAGTTATAACGTGGTGATGGTGGTAAATGTGGTGCTGGTGTAGGATGCTCAAGATTAGCTGGACGGAAAGGCGTTCCAATGAAGAAGTATTAGAAAGAGCAAAGGAGAAGAGACAGATCATATCCGCCATAGAAAAACGCAGAGCTAAGTGCAATAGGCCACATTCTGAGGCACGCGGGCTAAACATTACCATCTTGGAAGGTAAAATAGAGGGAACAAGAGGGAGAGGAAGGCCCGGAATTCAATATATGATACAAATGAAGGAATGGTGCTGTAGTCACACATACCAAGACGTAAAGACGACGGCCCAGGACCGGGGAACATGGAAAGTGCTGCAACGACACAGGGCCCCTTAGTAATGATGATGAGTTATAACGTGTCTGACTACGATTACAACAAAAACGACTTCCGAAGTTTCAAAGGTTAAAATAAAAGTGTGATCTTGTTACAATGGAAAGATAAACTCTACTAGTCTTGTTACCTAAGTTAAAACTTTACGCCTCATTGTTTAAGCACACATTAGCTATATGATCGCGCATTCAATGTTCGATAAAAGACACTGATCAGCCTTTAACCTTATTCTTTGTAATGCTCACGATCCACAATGCTGTTGCCACGCAAGATAAAACTTGACAAATTTAAATAGAATAATCAATACAGTTGTAAAATGTTATAATAATTGTTTCTTTGCGAACAATGCAATTTTACTAATTGATTCATTAATTGATTACTTATAATTTTAGGGTTGAGAGAGACGGCAGACTAATCAACAAATAGTCCGTCTATAATTTTCTATTCCTTATTTCCCGTATTATCCTTATGTATTTCAATTCTAGACTAATTGTTCTAAAAAAGTTTGTCGAATTTAAAAATACATCTAAACTTTTGTTGCCTTAATAAGTCTTGGTTAACCAATAAAACCTACCCCCCTACGCCCAATAACTATATTACCTTAATCAATAAAAGAGTACGATAATTATAAAAGTAATTACATGACTTACCTCATAAATATGTTAATGGCTTTGCCCACGCCAAGTTCGGAGACTAGAGTGGTACTCGCGCCGCACAGTGCCACCGCCAGTAGCAGCACTGTGTGCACCCGCACCATCACACCGAGACAGACAAACTGTAAACAAAAAAATAAATAAATAAAAAAAGTGCAAAAGAATCTCCACGGCGGGGAATCGAACCCCGGTCTCCCGCGTGACAGGCGGGGATACTTACCACTATACTACCGAGGATTATACAAGAATGACGAAATTGTCAATTAGCTGGTTAGCAACTCTGTTTATTTGATTATTATTGTTAGTATCGTATGGCATTTTTTTATTATTTATTATTATTAATTAGTTACTACAGACTACAAGCTGAGAATGAAAATTTATTTTAAACTGACATTTTAACACGTTTTTATTTATAATCAAAATAATAATGCAAATAAAAAAAAAATGCAAAACATTTGTCAGAAGTGGGATTCGAACCCACGCCCTCAGAGAGGACCAGAACAGCTCATACCCGTTATACGGGCAAGGTGATACCTTGAGTCTGGCGCCTTAGACCGCTCGGCCATCCTGACTGTGAGCGGTGCGGCGAAATAAGCGTATACGTTCTACGGACCAGTTTTATAACGTGTTAGGCATAGGTGGCGCTACGCGGCAGTGTTATCGGAGTTAAGCAGTGCTATTGAAATTGATATTATGTATGAAAGTTTCTATAAATGTAAATATAATTATATTTTTAACCCAATTATATTGACTTGATTTAGACGCAAAATGTGAAACTAAAAATTACCACCAGCCTATTCACTGTCTTACCTAATAAATCAATTAAAACGATTACTTTTTTGCCTTATTTCATGCTCTGATATAACTGAATCGATATAATACGGCTAAAAAAATACTGGCATTGAGTGATCAAGCTAGTTAGAGCGGTTACTGCAGAATGTAGTACTTTCAGTGGTACTACCAACTTACTAATATTGTGCTAATATAGAGGTAAGTAGATCAATTCATTAATATTCTACGACAAATTAATTAAATTTCTATAGAATAAAAATAATAAAAGTGCCTGAATTTTTATTTTGCCTTTAACTGATAGATAAAGTAATGAACGAATAAAAATATATAAGTGCCTATTCATAAAAAATGCTAAGTTATTTATTTATTTAACCATTTACTGCACACAAGAAAAGTATAATGACTTAATTAGAAACCTAATAATTAGACTCTGGAAAGATAGCAAGTTAATAAATAATTGCCTTTCAATTTCTCGCAATACTTACTTATTTTGTATTAGTTATTCGAGTATTATAAGCTTACCTGTTAGGAAAATAGCACTTGCACCTTCATTGATATTTTCAAATGTTTGTATAGATAGGATATTCAAACATGTAGAGAAGTAAATTACCTTTATATTTATTCATTGTAAACTGATGACAAGTATCTTTAGTAAATAATTAACAATATGACAGGTAAATAGGTACGATAAGTAATTTACTAAAAGTTGATCGTGAAAAGCTATGATTAAAAAGATAATTATAATCGAATCGTAGTAGTTTAATAGCGTCAATTGACTTAACGAAGTTCATTACGACTTAACTTAGCCGCGTTTTAAAACTAATCGAGCCTTGACATCGTTCTGCGATGTTTATATTTTAGACTGGTTTTAGACAATAAATGAGTTATTTTTTATAGAATTTATAGCTTTTTTATTATTGTGATTTGTCTTACTAATTAATTGGGCTTCTATTTATTAAATGTTTACACTATTGCTGGTAATGTTTAATCATCAACAGTTCATATACGTATCCACCGAGGGGCTCGAGCCCTGGACCAGTGCGGGTTGGTCGCCGTGATGATGATGATGGTGATGTTTATGAATAATTTATTTGTTTGGTTTGTAATAATCTTATTAATTTGTTTAATTTGAATAATGTAAATACCCTGACGAAGATTTCTCACCGCAACGCCGCCGCCGCCGCCGCCCGCCGCAAATAATATTGTACTGACCAAATGACTACATAATATTATAACATCTTACAAGTTTATTTTTAAATTTTCCTTATTAAGACTCTCTTGGCTCTTGATTGACTCAGAAAATTTCCACCTACGTCCTATAATAAAATGATAACGTAAAGCAAAGAGAAAAATACGCCATTCTACCTGTCAAGGTGTCAAACAAAACCAACAAATTAATCATCTCTACACAGGAAAATATTCTCTAAGCCGGTTTTGTACAAGTTATTGTAAGGAAACCCTAAAAGGAAGTTCTAACTTAATTAATTTTTTTCTTTGCATCATACTCTGTTAATAGGCATTATTTTGAAGTAGGAGTATCTTATAATAATAATAATAATAATAAGACATTTATTCACGGTATACAAAAACAAAACACACACAGAGGGTACAAATCAAATAAAAATAAAAAAGGCACATCAACAAAATAAAATAACATTAAAATAAACAATAATGTACGTGCACAAATTACAGCGTGCGCTCCATTCCGCGCACCGCAAAAGGCAATAGCTCAGCACTATGCTGCATTGCAGTGCCCACTAAGTAGACACTACAACACAGCGCTGTTTTTCAGCTACTTTTACATGTCTTCGATACTTTTACAGGTAGTTTACCTTTCTACCACATGACTTATTTATGGTATACCTACAAAATGAAGAAGGATCGCCAGAAGAGTTAGTGGTGACGTACGATTTTCTTGACGGTCAATAATTATTTAAAAATATTTTATTCTCATAATACTAAAATATCATCGCTATTTTATCGGTAACGCGGTTAAGTTACGATTTTCCCGGTCGCCACGCGGCGTCCATGGCTCCATGGGCGCCCGCGCACGAGATAAAATACAATGGATACTTAACGTGGAAATTAGAATAAAGCATGACAAATGTTAGATGGCGAGGTAATGACAAAAAAAATATTTTTACACCGATAAGGTGACTATAAGGTACGAATCAGAATTCAGAACCAGTTGCGAGAGATTTCGTTTTGTTTTTGAAATTATTATAAACAAATTGACGGAAATGATGATTGATTACGATGTATATATAAGACTCATAAGCAAATAAATAAAAATCGTCTTAAAATCCTACAATTAAAAAATAATCTGCATTTTATTATTCTCAAATTAGATCCAAGTGCCACTTGATAAATGATGCACCAAGAATGCATGACGAATTAAATTTGGGCTTTAATGATTCAGATGGATGCAATTGCAGGTCTCAAGTGTCTTGGAATGTTAATCGAATATAATACCTGAAGGTATTAAACAGATTGTTATAAGTGGTTTTTGGATTGGCAATTTTGCGTCCGATAATGACTGTTTCTGTAATTCTGGCCCTGGGCTTAGGTGTTCATTGAGACTTTGAGACTGATGTCACGGAAAGAATGTTGTATCCAAGGGATCCAGTTCAGACATACGACGAAACTCTATTAGAGTCAGCAAAATAGGAAACAAATTATGAAGGTTTACAAGACTCCAAAAGTTTTTCATTACACATGCTCTAATTACTGTTTGGTGTCAGATTATTTGATTTGTGACATCAGTAATGCGAATAAGGTATGATTCTTTTTTCAGCTGTTACGTATATTGCGTATTCTGAAAAATATTATTTGTGATTTAAATTGAACTTGATAGGTTGGATCTCTTTCGTATACCTTCCCGGTTAAAACGTTTTAAAATGCACCGCGATGGTGGGTGTACTAGGTGAAGTTCAAGTTTTCTACTTGATATGCACGAAGCGGTACTCGCAGCTCTATTTATAGAAGAGCGACAGCCCGACAACTCACGCGCATCTGTCATAGCGACAGCAAAATAACAAGCAATCGGATAACCCAGAATTTACGCGTATAGCTCTAACGTCTTCTAGACTAAAGAACACTAGGAAATTTAAAGATCTATGAAAATAGCTAGAAAATAAAAGAAAACAAAATATACACGTAGTATTTATTTCCCATTTTTTTTGTCTCCATTTATAAAGGTAGGGTAACGTCCCAAATAGATCTTTATTGTCAATTATTTATTTCCGTTCAATCTTTCATACTGTCCCTACATTCTGGTGGCAGATAACTTTAATGCGTTAACGTTTAACTTCTAATTATCGTTAACAGCAAGCTCTGAAGAATTTACGACCTTAAATACCGTTGTCTTAAACATTAAAAAATATAGTCATCCAATGAAGGTTTGATTGAGCCAAAATAATCGTTGTTCTACTAACGTAAGTTCAAAGGAAAGTTCTGGGTCCTTTACTATTCTTGTTTTACATGAATAACTTTATGACGTTAATTTTACCTGCAGTAATGTAGGTACACGTAATCTACCTAAACTTTTAACGACTGATGTGAGAATCTAGCGAAATAATAACCATTTTGAGTAGTTTTTGTTCACACTCGATTACTATAACCCCGGCGTCTAATCGTGCCGGATGGTGCCATTATGTGAATAAACATTTGTGTTGTCCGTAAATGCTGTCTTGAGGTAAAGTAATATATAACTGTAAATGATGCATAGGGCCGTCATGAAAGTATTAATCAAAGAAAATTATTTAAATTATTTATTTACTTTACACAAGGAATCGTTAGCTGTTGTCGATTATATGTGTAGAGTATAATTTGAGGAGTCGAGTCTTAAAATAAGTTTAGTTAAAAATCCTTTTTAAACAAGCTTTTAAAGCCGTGGAGTGGAGTATCCAACGCGCCCAAACACGACTAGGTTGTGGTGTGTATTTAAGGAGTTCCTATGGCCACCTTCCGGCTCCATCATGAGACCCTGGACATCACGTATGACTAAAGATATTGTTAAGACAAATCTAACGAGCCCAAACACGACTAGGTTGTGGTGTGTATTTAAGGAGTTCCTATGGACACCTTTCGGCTCCATCATGAGACCCTGGACATCACGTATGACTAAAGATATTGTTAAGACAAATCTAACGAGCCCAAACACGACTAGGTTGTGGTGTGTATTTAAGGAGTTCCTATGGCCACCTTCCGGCTCCATCATGAGACCCTGGACATCACGTATGACTGAAGATCTTGTTAAGATAAATCCAACGAGCCCAAACACGACTAGGTTGTGTTGTGTATTAGAGGAGTTCCTATGGCCACCTTCCGGCTCCATCATGAGACCCTGGACATCACGTATGACTAAAGATCTTGATTATACAAATCCAACGAACCCAAACACGACTAGGTTGTGTTGTGTATTAAAGGAGTTCCTATGGCCACCTTCTGTCTCCATCATCAGACCAGCTCCATGGTACCATAATATTGCATTGTCATCGCGGTTACATAAGTGTACCAAATTTTAGCAAATTCCAATGGCAGCAAGTGCTTCAAATTTGAGTTGCAAGATTTCGCCCGAACATACAAACAAACAAAACACATACAGTGCAAGCTAATAAAAAGCTTGTAAAAATACTTAAGGTTCTTTATCGACAGTTTAAAAGTGCCTATACCTACCTATAAGTGCTATAATTTCGGTTTCATAAACTAAGCATTTAGCCGTTATATGGTAACGTCAGCAAACAAAGCGTTTCTTGACTGCAATTAAATTAATTCTATAGAAACGTCGTCGTGATCCATGACTCATTTCTACTTCCCGTCCAGAGTTAAGGTTAACGTACGAATTATATTAGCCTCTTCTCCCTCTCAGAACTATGGCGTGTTGCTTTTGCTTGTTACTACAGAATAAAAATATACTTATATTAATTAGTTCATTAAAAGACTACCCAACCGCATACAAACATCTTAATTACTTCAGTGAACGCAGTACCTATAGGTACTTCACTAAAATTATAGACGACGACATAACGAGTTGTTCTTTTTTTTTTTTAATTGTCATTATCGTCGCATCGCGTTGTCAGGATTATTGAGCCGCCATGGCTTCGGATGTGGCTCATCGAGATCTACGGGTCAGGCTGCAAATCCACCAGAGATGTGCGGGGAAATGGAAGGATGTGCCTTCCAATCCAAACACGAAATCATTTTTCTTTTCGGGAAACCAGGTGATGAATCCACCCACAATGTCCTGACCAAATTGGGGATAACATGTTAATGTCATATACGTCCCCACCGAGGGGCTCGAGCCTACCCTGAATTAGGGCGATTAGGCCTTAGTCGACCACGCTGGCCCAGGGCGGGTTAGGGATTAGGGATAGCCTAACCACAATGTCCTTCCAGTCGACCCAGAAGCTCCGTACCGTCCTCTGTCCGTAAGCACGGAGGTAGGCGGTCGAAACTATGATGACATAGTTCTCTCTGTCGACTATATAAGACAGAAAATATGAATGGTTTTTGAACTTTTCTTTTGTTCTCAAAATATATGATTCTCAAAATATGAGATTCGTAAAATATCACAAGTGTGCAGTCAGGGCTGTTTATTGTTTGAAACGTTATTCCCACGATATGCCGCATTAGTTACTTACATACGAAATCCATTAGCAACAATGCGTATGCGTTCTTGTAGCATATCATTATAACTTGCGCAGGTTCTTGTCTGATAAAAGATTTTGACCTTTTTTGTTGTGAAAAGTGAAAGTTCTATAATGTTGTGAGATAGAACACCTTATTTTCTGATCTTAAGATTTTTGAATAACTGTTGATCAGCCTAATTAATATTATAAATGTAAAAGAAACTGTCTGTATGTTACACTTTCCGGCTAAACTACTAAATTGATTCTGATGAAATTTGTTACAAGGATAGTTTGAAATTTGCAGAAAAATGTCTTATTCCCACGGTGTGTTCAGTCTTTCATAAAGTAAATAGAAGTTCTTAAGTTGCTAAGTGGCCCCAATGCCCTAATGTGAAGCACAAACAAACTCACAAAGATGGTATGTCTCAGTGGAACAGGTGGGCGAGATGTGAAGACGGGATTCCTTTAAAGGTGCAAGTTATTTTTACTTATAACTGTGACTGACTGTGAGTCAATTCTTGAACATTCTGTACTATGTTTACGCTGTAAACGTCTAAAATTTACCAAATGAATGCCGATAAAAGTCCGAGATAAAAATTTACACAGGAGAGTTCAGACTTTTACCATCAGGATTTACTTACAGTAACATTAGCTTGATAGACACAATAAGCTTAATTAAAAATCCTTTTTAAACAAGCTTTTAAAGCCGTGGAGTGGAATATCCTTGGTAAAACAAATCCAACGAGCCCAAACACGACTAGGTTGTGGTGTGTATTTCAGGAGTTCCATTAGATACCTTCTGGCTCCATCATGAGACCCTGGACATCACGTATGACTAAAGATCTTGTTAAGACAAATTCAACGAGCCCAAACACGACTAGGTTGTGTTGTGTATTAGAGGAGTTCCTATGGCCACCTTCCGTCTCCATCATCAGACCAGCTCCATGGTACCATAATATTGCATTGTCATCGTGGTTACATAGTGTACCAAATTTCAGCAAAATCCAATAGCAGCAAGTGCTTCAAAATTGAGTTGCAAGATTTCGCCCGAACATACACACCCACCCAGCCACCCACCCACCCACATACAGTGCAAGCTAAATAAAAGCTTGTAAAAAGCGTACCACTTACATTAAGAATATAGTCCCGATTTTTCTGACCCATGTTATGTGGAAAAATAAAGCAATTTTACTTACTTATATTATATTTTGGGATAAGAACATGAATCTATTCTAAAGTTTAGCTTAGCAGGAGTTCTCAGGGGAAACGACATGTTTACAAAAAGACAGTTTTGAGAAGATAACCCAGCGAGGAAAAGGTGAAATACGAGTATGATGGCACGTAGAAACATACAATGAGTGAAATGTGACTCTGTTTTGATACAAGCCTGCTTACTTGTTATACCAATGAAATATCTGATGGTACTACTGCATGTAACAGGGATGGAAAAACAGGTTCCAAATTATGAAGGATATAAGTAGTAGTTTTAAGATGACTGAAGTAACAACAGATGTGTGACTCTAATATAAAATAAACAATGTGTATTAACTTTTCAAATGTTAATACTATTTATTATTCTTTCATTCACTATTGACAGCAAGATCTAGAATTGCCAATCACTACTGAACGGGCCCCCCGTTTCACGAAGCAACAAGTTACTAGTAACAAGTTACAGTTTGATATACATTGCGTAGCCAATTCGCCTAAACTGTAAGCCCTTATCGTTTTATCTAATCGTCTGCGCAATGTACGTCGAATTGTACTTGTAATTTGTAGCTTCGTGAAACGGCCCCCTGATCTATTTTACTTAGCTATACTAGTGTTCGTAGCAACACTACTCTGGTGTAATGCAACTGTACTTACATAGTCTTAAGTCAATGCCCTAAGCAGAACAATGGCATGATCGCCGATATCCTACACTATTCAACTATAGCTCGAGTGTGTTAGTAAACAAACTAGTACTATGCTAATCCTAAGTAAAAGGGGAAACTTTTTTTAAATTTTACTAGTAGCCAGTGTTACATGTTCAGTAAAACAATTCTACGCTATGGTAAAAGAGATACTCGTACTAACTATTAGGTAGGTACCTCATTTTTTTATTTATTATGCTATGGCAAAGATATTTATGCTATAGACATTTTGAACTTGGGTAAAGGGTTAGTATTTATTATCGTATTGGACAGGGGATATTTTTCCTATAATATGTCTGCGAATCCCACTTCTGATGTAATATAACAAACAGTATACTAGAAAGTATTAAAAAACACTTTTTTTTCCTTCATACTAGTTATTAAATTATTGGTTATTATTCTCATTTATTTTCTTAGATTTTTTTAGATACAAACACCAGCTAATTAAGAGGTCAAAGTGCCATTTACTGCTTATAAGATAATTTCAAAGTTAGGTCACATTTCGTCCTAGTTCCAACATGTCCTGATTTGTGCACTTACTTACTGATAACATGTTTTGCGCTAGAGTTTATTTAGAGAGTCGACTAGCTTCGAAATAACATTAAGAAATTTTGGGTATTTTAATTGAAAAGGAACTTTTCGTTAAGTTATAAATGGTTTCGCTTAAATCCATGAGAGTTGAACTTAATAGTAGTAAACAAGTTTAAATTGTATTTCTTGTAGCTTATTTATTTATGGAAGAGCGATGTCTTCCGACACAGGCATATTATTAGGTTAAAAGGGAGACATTGGTTATGTCATGTTGCATAATTGTAAGAAATTACCAAATATTTTTTATTTATTCTAATGGCCTGTAATGGCCTGTTGTTGTAACTTTCGCACTTTCCCTTATATATGCTAAAATAGTGGTGACGGCAGAGTAGAATACATTTGACACCAACCCCTACTCTTCCCGTGGGTGTCGTAAGAGGCGACTTAGGGACTACACATTGAACAGGGAATGGGCAGCAGCGTTCTCTGATACTGTAACCTTTTAATCTGCGATCTCCAACCCGCCTGCCAAGCGTGGAGATTATGGCAAAACCCTCCACTTAAGTGGATGGTTTTGCCATAACCTCCACGCTTGGCAGGCGGGTTGGAGATCGCAGATTAAAAGGTTACTGTATCAGAGAGCGCTGCTGCCCGTTCTCCGTTCAATGTGTGGACTAAGTCGCCTCTTACGACACCCACGGGAAGAGTAGGGGTTGGTGACAAATGTATTCTACTCTGCCGTCACCACACGGCGGATGATAAGATACAGGTGATAAAAAAAAATGCTGAAATAATTTATTTAATCGGCAAAGCTAGAAATGAGAAATAAATATCGAAAATGTATGTCTGCACGAATAAAGCCGTATACAGTTTTTTGTACCTATTGTACAGCAACAACTATAATATAAAAACTATAGCATATGTTAGTATAGGCTCGAGCCCCTCGGTGAGGACGTATATGAGCTGTTGATGATGATAATATGCAAGTTGCTAGACCACAAAAAGTTCCAATTACCATTAGCACTTCATATTACAACCAGCATTTCTTTGAAAAAGTTGTATACAGCCAAACGTAGTGCGTGTACGCAGGCTATTGTGTACTGTAGCTTTTTATAATAGGGAACATGCACAATTTTTTAAATTTCATTAATCGAAATATTTCAAGTTCCAGATAAACACATAAAAAATAATTTTCCAAATATCTTGCTCAGTAACAAAGTTATAATGCTTCAAAGTTGGTGGTTAGACAGAGAGATCCGACGAGACACGTGACGTCATGTGTCGCGGGCCTTACATCCGCCATAGGCAATTTTGTTTTCGTAAAAAGGGACAGATATATTTGTTCAATAATGTTGTAACTGGTTTGTTTTTCGATAAATTTCGATTCTGTTTTGACTATCCTATTTTTGTATACTTTCAGATGAACTATATGAAAAAAACTAATTACTTTGACTTTTTGTTCTAAAAGATTACACAAGTAATACTAGCAAATTAGAACAAAGATAAGATAGATTATTGTTTTTATTACTACAAAGTCTGAACCTTGTCTAATACAAGTCTTGTAAAATGAGACTATGGCGATACTCGAAAACACCACTTTGCTTGTTCTTAAGAAGTGACCTCACAATTATTTTTTTGTTCCAGCAACCACAGAGTACTATAATAACCAATTACCGCGGAAAAAAAGACCTTGCCGAAAATGAGTCACCGCATCTTCATAATCACGATTTTGCTAACATCATCTAATTTACAATTTATTACCGACAGTTTGAAGCTAGTAAATTACACCCTAGCCAGTGCTGTTATTAAACCTATGCAGTTATTAAATTACGTAAATAATAAAGTATTTTACAACAAAATAGTAACAAAAAACTTTGGTTAATTTTTGACGAAGCTACGTTGTCAATCAACCTATCCTATATGAATTCTGTGCCTAAACTTAAATAAAAAACAAAACTTAAATATAAAATAAACTTAAATATGAATTCTGTGCCTAATATTAAATTAAAAAAGACAATTGCATAACTTTGTATTCTTTTAACTCTTATTAAAAAGTGTAAAGTTCAATAATACACGTGCATACTCTATATTATGTCGTAGGATATTGAGATAACCGGATTTCCAATCGTGCAGCGCTTCACGAATGTCCTAGGATTTTCGGAAAGATTCAGTTTTCTCATTATCCTACGACACATGCACGCACGTTGACAATACTTGACGGCAAGGTCTACTTATGTATAAACTTCCTATGTTTGCTTAAACTTGGCGTTTAAGGAAACATTTATTGGTTCTACCTTTAACTATTTTACATAATTTATTTACCACTATAAGTAACAGCACTTAAGTATAACTTAATAATATTGTTCAGGCAGACGGAAGAAGATATTGATATGATAGGTTTCTCAGGATCGTACATTCAGAATGGATTCGGTTGAATAGGGTATCGGACTACTTTTATTTTATTTTATAAATTCAAACTTCTTAGTTTCTGCTATCGAACACTAAAATAATTTTTGCTCTATCTTTAAAATTGACCGAGTTATAAAAGTTTGAAATTCAAGATTAGACAGAGAGGCACGTACCCACTTGTGACGTCATTTGTTAGTAAACGCCATATTATAATCTCCATACAAAAAATCGTTTTTGAAAGAGACAGACATATTGAAACTTTAAAAAATCACTGTAAATTCGTTTTACAACCGATTCTGTTTTTTTCTTCGCGAATCATCTGTTTTCTAATCTATATTTTAAAAATAATTCATAAAATATGGTAAATTAATAAAATATGGTGAACAGTCCGATAATAGAGGTATTATAGAACAAAGATTTCTGACGTCGTCTCGTAAGCGATCGTCTTTTGTTCCTCTGAGTTATAGAACAACATAGATTATTTTTGTTTGTTTGCAGATCTATCTGTCAGAAACCGAGTATGAACCTTATTGTTTTCGATAGCTAGGAAACAGAATGAAAAATGGTAAACCAATTTCTTGACCGACAATATACACTATGGATGACGTTTGGGTATATAAAGAAAACGAAATTCTATTTTGTCTATTTTGTTTTTATAATTGTATTTTGTGCTAAGAAATTTAGTAGCAAAATAACTCATAAGTCAATGCTATATAGTGCTACTATGTTTAGCCGCGTGTGCTTTCGTCTGAACGCATAAAGTAAGTAAAGTAATTAACTAAATGCTAAGGTGTCTTAAAAAAAAACGAGCTAAGCTCGGTCAACCAGGTACTCTACCTGATATATGATAATGTCATTATCCCTATTGTAAATAAATACGTAAAACAATCACCATAAGCAGGTGAATATACTAATGTGTTATACCTCCGACGCACAGGGTTACGGGTTCGAATCCCGGCCAGGGCAAACATTCGTGTGATGAGCACTTGTGTTTGCTTTGTGTCATAAATTGTGTCTGGTTGTTGTTTATCTATATTATTCATCTATTTAAGTAATGTATATCAGCTGTCTGGTACCCATAGTACAAGCTCTGCTTAGTTTGGGATCAGATGGCCGTGTGTGAAGATGTCCCCACATATTTATTTATATTTATTTATTTAATTTTAAAAAAAATCATCTTCAAAGTACTTTCTTACTTAGCATTGTTTCTCTAAAATGTTTAGACCCAGTTTTTAAATGAAAAGGTCATGCAATTAGAAATCATAGATATCTTACGACACAATTAGAATGATGAATGAATTTGAACTGAAACAACGTGCAATCACGCGCAAGAGTACTTCTCACGACCAAGAACAATAAGTAGATGAAGTAAAATATTCCGACATATTTATTACATGACCTAGGATTTTTTGACATATCAATGTGATTGTAGCTGTAATACTGTATGGCAACAAAGCTGGGCAGTTGGCAATAGTAGTCGACTGGGAAAGAATGATGTTCCCTAAGAGGCGTTAAATGGAAAACCAGTAAACGAGTTTCAGACGCATTGATTTGCTCATTCACGAGACGAGAATGTCAGTTTTTTCCGTCTCTCTTTCTCACTACTTTATGTATAGATATTATATTTTTGTGTTTTCCTCTGTATATTATTTGTATAAATGTTCTTTTTGCATCTGGTTACTGCCTCATTGCGCTGTCTCCCCTAATCGTCTATTATTGCCGACTGCCCAGCATTTGATCTTTTGTTGTTTTTTTTTAGTCGGAAGTCCAATAGGTAGCTCGCACCGCCTCGCTCCTTTCGCTTTTCCAGAAAAGAGGAGCACAAAATTCTGTCAATTTTTACTATATATTCTATAATTGCTTATTTATATTTTTATCTGCTAATGCAAAATGAATTTAGGTTTATACTTGGTATTATTATTATCTCTGTGGTATTGGTAAGAGCTTGTAAAGAGACAATGTTCTCGTTTTGTGGTAAATAAGGCCCTCGGTGCCAGCGCATTGGGCAACGTGACGGTGAAAGGACACGTTCAATTCGATCGCATTGGCAGTTGGACTGAGGCAGAGACTTTAGTATTTACACCTACATTATATAAGATTATCCGGCTAAGTAAGGCCCCGTTTACATTTTGATTACATTTTATATTTGCATTTTGTGCACTCACTTACATTTTGTGCAAATATACACACAAAATACGAGTTCTTCGTCTAATCACTTGATCTCCTTACGTACAGACGTGACATAACGAGGGTAGAGTACATCTATCAATCAAAGTGTAAATCAAAGGGCTCTGTATCAATCAAAGGGCTCTGAGGCGAAGTAGACTTAATTTAAAGGCCAAAGAATTAAAATGCAATATGCTGAAAACAAGTGCAGTCAGTTATATGTCTTATCATATTTGGGACAGAACAGCTTGCTGCCTAGAATATGTCGTGAACATAACGAGCTTTTCCACTCCACATCCATTGACATTTTTAATTTATCACTCTATAAATTTAAGAATTCACTGTTTACCTTTAAATTAGAGTCTTAAACACACTCAGTTATCTTCTTTTAAATTATTGTTACTAGATCTCACCCGAGAAAGTTAATTTGTTATAGAATAAACAAGCTGTGTTTGCCTGTAATTGGGTCTACATCTCGTAAATTTTAAGAGCACGCATATGTATACTATTCAGAATGTGCACCTGTTGTCAAACCTATTAAATAAATAAATATTTAATATGGCTGTACTGTATGTACCTTATGATACCCGAATCAAAATTATATTTACCTAACCAGTAGCCTTCCAACTTTATAATCTATGTCTGGGAAAAATGACAAGGAAAATTTTAAAAGAAAACAAACGCAGGTAATTACTTAAAACTCTATTTTAACAATCGCCTCATCTCATTACTTAAACATTGAATGTCGCAACACTAAGTTGGTAAGCCGCAAGCAGATCGTGGGTAAATAGCTAGTGTAATTCAAGTTCTAATGAAACAAGTAAACCGCCAGTTTTTGCCGCCTCGGCTGACATTGCCCGAGTTGGCGGGAATCGGCACATTGGCTGGGAAACATCGAGAGATTGCCTCGGAACAAGGCGAGACAATAGAAATGACTCTTAACCGAGCTAAGCTAAAAAATCCGGACCAATTTCAAAGCCGGAAAATCCCGACATATCAGGACAAACCAGACGAAAAGTAACCCTTCTCTCAGATGAATATAATTTTTCTGTCCTAATATTAAAATCTAGATTTTATTTTTCTAAATTAAATGTAATCATAATCAGTTCCCGTATCATCGTTTAAACCAAACCCTTGTGCTTTTACAAATACTAGCCAGTACTAACCATGGCTTTGCCTTCCAAAGTACGACATTACTTAGTTTTCTGACAGTCAAGTCAACTGATTCTAGGGAGAGACACACAAAGATAAGTTGTCTGGCAGTCCCCCCACTGGGATTCGAACCCAGGTTTTCCGGATCGAAAGCTAAACATTTTATATGTCAAGCATACGGAGGATTACCAAAGGCGATAACAAACATTCTCATATATCCTTGCAAATACAAATATTAAGACGCACGTGGCAAAACCGGTTTGTATCTCGTAAAGCTGCCTCAATCGTCTTCGTATAAGCACACACAGTTATAAGAGTTAGGCATACTGCTAAGAACATTTCTATTATTTCTCATTTCTACTGATGATTTTATAGATTGCAATGTGACGGTGCAAGATAGTTTAACTAGGCAAGTTGTTATTGTTTCTGTAACCTTATAAATAGTTGACGTACTGCAGGCATACTTAGGCCCGATTCGACCAAACAGGAGCAAGTTTTTACTCCAGTGTAAACTACTAATACTTAACTCCTAAAGTAGCTAGGAGTAAAATTATTCCCATGATAATATTATACTATGAATCTGATCTTAGAGGTATAATCAACAGCACCACAAGTTTTACATATGTATTTGTTTTTTTTTAAATTTGTCGTGTAAAATAATGTCAAGTAAAGTAATAAAACGATTTTTTAGGTATTTTGTTTTTTAAGGTCTTATAACTTACCACGTGATTTACGTTACGTACCTCTACGTGTGATGATTAAACTAAAACGTTTTTATAGGTTACTTCATATTATCTTAATAGGGGTTTTTATATGAGTAAGAGACATTCGTTGACTTAGCGCAAAACCAGTATTGGATGGAAAAGCCCAATATCTTATTTTTCGCTTAAGCAGTAACTGCAGTTATCACACAAATATTATAAATGTGAAACTATATTTGGATGTTTGTCCGCCTTCACGCTTGAAGTACTCAACGGATTTGGATGTTTGGAATGAAGATATAGGGACATATAGGATACTTTTTACGGGAAAAAGTCTGTGGCCCAGCAGCCGCCACGGAGCTGCAGAGCACCACACGAAGAGTGTTGTAGAGGGAGGGCACAGTCCAAGGAAACGAAGGTATTTATATGTTTATATATTATATTAACTGACAAATAGTAGAGAATGGTAGAAAAGCTTTAGGTATGTTCTATCAGAGATCAGGACATGAAGTGAAGAATTTGGCAGAAAAAAGTCAAAATCGAAACGTAAGAAATCTAAATTTGAAAATGAATTTAAAATGTAAGATAAAAATGCCAGCAAGAAAGGTTGCCAATCATAAAACAGGAAAGAGGACGAATGTCTCGTTACAAGTCTTATTCCCACGGGAAAATCTTACATGACGCGAGCGTAGCCGCGGGTGGACCGCTAGTTATTCATAAAAAATAAACTCTAAGCAAAAAAATGGCGTCGCAGTTTTTCCTGTTTTGGTTTAGTCAGGTTAAACTCAATTTTATTTACTGCATAAAATAGGATGGACGTATGTGGTGTGGCGATGACGTCAAAGTCTTCGTCCGTGACCAATGACCATGACTGTTGGCCGATGTCATGCGTGATCTTTATACACGTTCTAAAAACTAATTAACGTCATAATTGCTTGGTAAAAATCACAGTAAAACCAGTTACGACTATTTACGGGGTAGGGTCCTTGCACTCGTTACGATTTAGACACGACCTCTTCGTCATATCGGCTAAATGAAAATATTCCGAATCGGTTTAGTTAGTATGGTAGTTACTATATCTATTGATATGGATATTTTATTTATCATGGACACGGCCGCGCGTAATAACAAAGTACAGTCAGGTAAAATTTAGTTTTATTTTAAAATTTAATGTCTTTTTAGTTTTTTTTACGACTTGTATATAGTAGAATTCTTGAACCTCCTGCGAAGAAATTCAAAAGTTGTGTGTGAAGTCGACCAACCCGCACTGGGCCAGCGTGGTCGACTAAGGCCTAATCGCCCTAATTCAGGGTAGGCTCGAGCCCCTCAGTGGGGACGTGAGCTGTTGATGATACTTAGTAGAATTCTTATAACTATTAGCCCACTAAACTACCCTCTATGGGGCACTAAACCCAAATCCTTTAGTAGACTTATACCCACGGCAAAACATGGGTTAGCCCAATTCTTATGCTGCAAACTTAAAGATTTGAAATGTTTATAAAAAAGTTAAATCTAAATTCAAGGTGACAAGCGCAATAATTACATTTAAAATTGTAATTTCATAACTTAGATGCATAAATAGTATTTATATAATGATCTATAAAAGCTGACCTTGCCTGAATGCAAATACATGAAAGAGATAATGTCGAAATAACTATTCGTTCTGATTCACATCACTACTGTATTAAGATTTTGACTAAAACAATTACATGCACATCAACATCAACATCAACGACCCGTTACAGTCCATGGACTATGAGCCTCCTTCACTTAAGTGGAGGGTTTTGCCATAATCTCCACGATTGGCAGGCGGGTTGGAGATCGCAGATTAAAAGGTTACTGTATCAGAGAGCGCTGCTGCCCGTTCCCTGTTCAATGTGTAGTCCCTAAGTCGCCTCTTACGACACCCACGGGAAGAGTAGGAGTTGGTGGCAAATGTATTCTACTCTGCCGTCACCACACGGCTAATTACATACACAAGGTAATCTTATTTGACGATACAGTGATCCACAGAAATTTAAGTCTGTTATTGTTTCCAACTCAAAACAAATATGTAAGTACAAAAATGCTATTATATGTTAAGATAGTTAAAGACGTGTACAGTCAGCTGACGAATCAGCTGACCCCCCCCCGCTCGAAACCGATGAAGTTTTCTTGGGTAATTGTTTTTGCTTTATCATGAAATTTCGTATAATTGTGCAGGTTAATAAATTGTACGAGTATATAAAATGTTATGTAAAAATATAAATAATCACCTGAGAAAATCTCATCGGTTTCGAGCGGGGGGGGTCAGCTAATTCGTCAGCTGACTGTACCAGAGGAACTCTAAAAAAATATTTTTTTAAAGATTTTATTCTTCAACTTTGTCGGTATGATTAATATGTATATCCATGCCAAATTACAGCCTTCCCAAGGGTCTCTGAGCTAAGCCGCGGACAGACAGACAGAGACAGACGGACATGGCGAAACTATATTGACTACGGAACCCAAAAAATGACAGATTAAAAGGATGAAATAAAACAATATCCAATCCAATATTCCTGTTCCAATATTTTCTTATGTTTTATTATTCTAATGACCTATAACCCAGGATCGCTCTTCAAACAGAAAGAAAATGCGTTAAAAATGGATTTGAACTGCTTCACTGACTCACTGAACATTTTCAATTAACTAGTTGGTATAATTAGTGAACAGTAAATTAGTATTCGCAATCGCCCATCAATACTAGCCTGTGGAAATTGACTTGTGTCAGTCAATTTGACTGAAGCCTGAAACATTGCGTCCATGGCACGGTTTGCGATCAAGAAATTGGTTTAAAACTGCTTAGTTTTCGGTGGAAAATGAAACTTTGTGTAGGTAATTTCAACTTGAATATCTGAACTACTTCCATAGTATAAATTGTAAATTTCATCATGTGTCTATTACAACCACACGAATAGATTCGTGTGGTTGTAATAGACATTTAGGCTAGTTCGTTTTATAAAAAACAATGAAAGTAAATATTCCAGATCCATATGTATGGGTGAAAGTAGTGATGTCCTATCAAAGTAAAACTTAAAGGTCGTGTAACCAAGCCATAAAATATTAAATATATATATATATATATACCTAGGCTGATTGATAACTGGCCGAAACGACGAACTTAAAAAAATGATACGCAAAAAAAATATTACATTATATTTTGGCATCTTTTTGAAAATAGAACGCCAAATTTGAATTTAATCGAACTGGTGGAATTTGTTTGATAGGACGTAGAACTTTCTCTGTCGTAAATTTTCTTAACAATGGAAAGAAACGAAATTCGTGCGGTGATAAAGTTTTACGTTTTAAAACAGAAAACAGCAACCCAGATTAAAACCAAGCTAGACAGTGTTTTAGGTAATTCTGCTCCTGCATTGAGTACAATTCACACCTGGGTAACTGATTTTAAACGTGGAAGACAGAGCTGCGAAGACGCCCACAGGTCTGGCCGTCCAAATGAAGTCACGAATCCGGACATGATCAAAAAAATTCACAAAATTGTATTGAATGATCGGCGCTTGAAGTTGCGAGAGATAGCAGAGATGGTGAGCATTTCATCTGAACGCGTTTTTAATATTTTGCACCAACATTTGGGAATGAAAAAGCTTTGCGCGCGATGGGTGCCGTGCCGCGTTTGCTCACTGTTGACCAAAAGCAACGTCGAGTGGACGATTCATCGGAGTGTTTGGCGCTGTTTAACCGAGATCCTAACGAGTTTTCGCGGCGTTATGTAACAGTCGATGAAACCTGGATACATCATTATACTCCCGAGACAAAAGAACAATCTAAGCAGTGGACTGAGAGCGGAAGACCTGCGCCGAAGAAAGCAAAAACGGTTTTGTCGGCCGGCAAAGTGATGGCGACTGTTTTTTGGGATGCTCGAGGGATTATTTTAGTGGATTATCTGCAAAAAGGAAAAACAATAAATGAAGAGTACTACGCAAGCTTGCTGCAAAAATTAAGTGAAGAAACCTAGAAAAAACGACCACATTTGGCCAAGAAAAAAGTTTTGTTCCACCATGACAACGCACTTGCACACACGTCAATGGTTGCAGTCGCCAAACTCCATGAATTGCGGTTCGAATTGCTACCGCATCCACCCTATTCCCCGGATCTGGCCCCGTGTGACTTCCACTTATTCCCAAACCTGAAGAAATGGTTAGGTGGCCAGAGATTTTCATCAAATGAAGAAGTCAGTGTTGCCGTGGACGAGTATTTTGAGGGGTTGGAGAAAACATTTTATCAAACTGGTGTAACGGCATTGGAGAAGCGCTGGACTAAATGCATCGAGGTAGAAGGAAACTACGTTGAGAAATAAATTTATTTTAAATAGATTTTTAAAGTTTTTCTTTGTCGTTTCGGAAACTTATCACTCGTATGCCTGCGGAATCTAATAGGGGATCGGAATACTTTATTTTTATGTATTTTATAAATCCAAACTAAGAAGTTACTGCTATCGAACACTAAAATAATTTTTACTCTATCTTTAAAATTGACCGAGTTATAAAGGTTTGAAATTCAAGATTAGACAGAGAGGCACATACCCACTTGTGACGTCATTTGTTAGTAACGCTGCCATATCATAATCTCCATAAAAAAAATCGTTTTTGAAAGAGACAGACATATTGAAACTTTAAAAAATCACTGTAAATTCGTTCTTCAACCGATTCCATTTTTTTCTTCGCGAATCGTCTGCTACTAATCTATATTTTAAAAATAATTCATAAAATATGGTAAATTCATAAACTGTGGTGAACAGTCCGATATTGGGAGCCACTTGAGTCGAGAACGAAAGTCGGACACGTGGTCGTACTTGCCCAGTCCGAAAAGTTCAAGTTCAAGAGTAAGCTCAATTCTCAGAGGAGTCCAAGTAGCAAGACAGACATAGACAAGCATTTTTTTTTCAAGAGTCAGCATAATCAAGACTAGGCAAGTAAAGATTGTGCTAGAGAGATCTTGGTCTTCAGAGGTAAAAAATATTGGAGACGCTTGAGAATGAAATGAAAAATGCATCTTTGTTGCAGTCCATTATTAAACCCATGTTTAAATACTATGTTGGTGAGGTGGGACAATTTTTTAAATTAGAAGAAATATTTTTTTCATTACTCATACTCGGAAAGTAAATCTGAAGTTGCCTGAGGAGCGGATTGAAGGTAATACTTTTCAGCCCGGAGCGCGGAGGGAGAATCGTTTTCAACTGACAGCTGTCCAATTAAAAAAAAAACTAGTTCTCATTTCACATTTCTATTGAACTATGTTCCATCTTTCTATACAGCCACTCAATTACAGCGCAACGTAAAATTGAAATAACATAAAGTTAAGTATTAATTAAAGAATATATATTTTTTAAATGAATTTATTATAATTGACTTTCAACTATTTCTTCAAAATAAAATAGATTTGGGCAATATATTTACCATTTTTCAATGATGGAAATGAAAAATAATGGCTCAAAAGCTCCTGAATGGCCAGCTCGGCCACAGAAAAAAATAAAAATAGGCGGGAAAGCAGTGATTATCATTTGTTTCTCGAGTTGTAGGGTTTTGTTTACAATGAGTTCATCTGATTCAGATGGAAGTTACAAATTTTTTCTTTAGTCGATTCGTGTTTTTATTATTACTTTCCTTGTATTCGTAATGAAAAGCACAGTGTTTACCTCTGAGTAAAGACATATTTAGTGCCTCGAACTATTAGGGCTGTCGCTACGCTCAGGCCCCAAACCCCGTCTCGGCGCTAAATAAGTTACTTTCATCCCTCGTATAACAATGTACTATTAAATAGTTTACAATAATATCATAAGTATTATAACACAACAATGACAGATGTCCCACTCACCCATCTGCTTCACATGATTATTTAAGAAATTATGAAACAAAACAATTGACAATGCTTAACCTACTTTGTTATTGTAATGTTTCTGCATTATCGGATGAAAGGTAAGCAAAATTATAATGAACTGGTTTTCAATTATTGTTTTGGGCACTTACTGAGATTAGGAAACTAACTGGCCTTGAAGAAAAGTTTATTATTTTGAAGTTTTCTATGCTGGATAAACTATTTTCTACAAAACTTTATATACATTGAATAATAAGATACTCGAAGTAAAAAGCTAGTCTACAATCTTGATTGTAATCTGAGAGAGCTTTGCTGCTGCTCTCTTATCAAGGGGTATGAGCGTGACGAAATCAGTATATACTTACAGTATCCAGTTATAATTCTGAAAAGTGCAGTAACCTATTTGGATAGTTGTTTAATCTTCAACATCAACGGCCCGTTACAGTCCACTTCTGGACTATGAGCCTCCTCCACTTAAGTGGAGGGTTTTGTCATAATCTCCACGCTTGGAGATCGCAGATCAAAAGGTTACTGTATCAGAGAGCGCTGCTGCCCGTTCCCTGTTCAATGTGTAGTCCCCAAGTCGCCTCTTACGACACCCACGGGAAGAATAGGGGTTGGTGACAAATGTATTCTACTCTGCCTTCACCACACGGCATTATTGTTTTTGTCTAATCTTAAACTGTTTTTTGTAAATTGAGATCGCTATGTTTATTATTTTTTACTTCTTCCTGTCGCTAGCTAATGCAGTGCGCCTACGCCGCAACCAAGGCGGGGCTTTCTATTTCTAATACACTAATTATAACTTCAATAGACAGATTTGGATTGACTTTGCCGAGTTTATTAACTTATGCAATCCAGCGTGTTCAACTAATGAAGGGTATATTTTTGAGAATTATGCAATTAAAGCTGTATCGGTTGCTATATAAAAACTACAAGAAGTACATACAACAGAAACTAGAAAATGTTTTCATCACGATTTCATCTTTTTTTTTTGTTGTTTTGTTTTTTTTCCTTTTTTGTGTGTGTGTGTGTGTGTGTGTTTTTGCATACTACGCACTTTGTCTGAACTCCGAAGCAAAGATCGCATTTGCATCCTGAAAAGTTTTAATTTGGTATGGTGGTGAGTTGCATTGTGCATTGCACCCCTATATATGCGTGATATTAAACTATCACATTTGTGCACACAGTGCTAAATAATAATATATGCATACGAATGTCACCTGTTTGTGAAATGTTTGCTTAATTATCAGTTCTATTAGGAAATTTAGTTCAAGGTAAGCGAATGTGTGAATATTTATCAGTCAAAGTGCTTTTGTTTGAGCTTGCATTAAAATACACTTTCCTTTTATGTAGGTACTCTACCTACTTAAAACAAATAAAATAACAAAAATCTGTTTGAATATTTGAAAAGAACGTAATGAAAAAAAAAATATCAAGTAATAACTTATTAAAAATGCAAAACAAAACGAGACCGGAATTTATTTATAGATTGTACAGAGGGCAAAGGATATAGTCAGGCCAGGCAGCTTGAAACGGTTTGAATTTTTTAGATTTTTTATATTTTTATATGAAATTTCATTTACATGTATAGTTTACCGAACGCGCAATTATGCGAAATTCCATGACAAAGCATAAATAATTACCAGAGAAAACTTAATCCGTTTCAAGCAGCCTGGCCTGACTATATCCTTTGTCTCTGTACCTTAGTTAAACATCATCAGGGTACCAAAGATGATTTAAAATAATTTGTTGCTAAAGATCTGGAGTCCCGTCTCGCAACGTCTTTGAAGACGACACGTCAAATAGAGCAAAGTGGAAGATGAAAACAAGGAAAGCAATTTATTAATCCCATCATCGGATGGGATTAATAAATTGCTTAAGAGAGGAGACCACATCTATAAAACCGATAATAGTACAATACGATACAAGGATCGTAGGTGGCTTATTACAAACGAGGTGACTTTTGTAAGCCCGAGCCGCAGGCGAGGGTTTATAATGTCACGAGTTTGTTATAAAACCTAAGATCCGTGTGTTGTATGACGTTTTTCAATACACTTGTGAGAAAACTGTTAGTAAATAATTAAATTGAAATGGTTAAGAAGGTACCCCTATAAAAGCTATGATACTACAGGTAAAATTGATCATGTAGAAGTTGTAAAAACTAACCTTTATTATATCGTGCGCAGTTTGAGCATCCTTACTATTCACATTTATCACTAAATATCAACACTTAATTACTCATAAAACAACATTTTTTATTTAAATATAATTTCAATTTCAATCAGGGGTTTCGAAAAATTTCACAAAATTGGCGCTAACTACAAATCGATATTATGTCTCTTTTTTATAAGCATAATTACGGAGAAAAGGCTCTGGCGGACATTCAGCCTGTACGAATTGATTCTTTGTTAAATCGAGATAATTTATTTTTATAATTAAAATATTACTGGCTGATAATATTTTTGATACAATTTGTTGAAATAAAAAAAATATAAAATACTTTTCTCTTTGTATGAATCGATTTAAATATTTTTTAGTGTCAAAATGATCCTGGCTGAATAATAATTTTGAAGACCGTAGGAATTAAAAAAAATTGTAATAAAATCGCACTAGTGCGGTAAAACGCATTTACCGCACAGTTTACTGCCTTCGTAAGTTCAATTTTCGAGCAAGGTGTATTGAAAATTAATTAACTGACTTAAGGTTTTTATGTAAGGTAAAATACAAATTCCTAATTATGCACATGTTGATTAAAATTAGAACAACAGTTACTTGCCTACATACAGGTTATTGTTGCGAAAAGGTAGCGTGAACTCGCCTTCTACCTATTTACTTGGACATTGAAGACATTGACCGACTTGTTACATAAGATGGCCGCGTATACCTACTGCAATTAGTACGTGGAGAACTCATTGTAGAACTCATTTCCAACCATTGCTTATAATTTTTAATAAAATAAATAAAAATAAGAATTATTTTATTTCAAAAATTTTGTATGTATTACAAAAGCTTAACTCGTAAATGCGTGATTTTTTCAAATTTTACGAAACCATTTTTGTGTATTTTTGTAGGTATCTAAATAAATAAGAAATTTCTAAAAAGTGCTTGTCATTTTGACAATATTTTTTTCTTTTTTTTAACGCCTTATAAAATTTTTCCTATTTAATTATCTACTCATCACAGTTAATTTGGTGCGAATAGGCTATTTATAAGTTTTTTAAATTATATTTGATTTAAATTTGGGATTCGGCTTCATGACTTTTTTAGCAATGGTGGGAATCTTCAACCGAAATAGAAAAAAAAATGTTAAATTGTAAATAAACCTGATACGCTACCAAAATAAACTACAATTGGCAATAAAATAATAAAAAGTAAATAAAAAAAGTTAAATTTAAAACTCACATTGCAAGTGGGACACATTCATTTGTTGATTTGAAATTACAAAGCATAGCGATGTTGACTTACCGCTATTTAAACACGAGACAAGATTTCAATCTAAACTAAAGAGGTGTAAACTTTAACGCTTAGTTAGAAAGTCTATAGTAATCAGAGCGAAAATAAATATTGTAAGTTTTTTTTTTTTATATTAATATCTCTCGTGATGTTCCAAATGAATAAGAAAAATAGCCCCACCAATTTATTATATGTACTTTTTTTATTTTCATAGTTCACTTGTTATTAAGGTACGTTAAATAGGAGTAAAATTCAATTTACAAAAACATCTTTAAAAAGTTGGCAAATCCTTGTATAATGATCTGATGGATGACGCTTAACTATAATAGTCAGTTTTTTTTAATAAAAAACAATAAATAGCTACCACGAAACTACTTTAAAGAACAGAGAACGTGATCGCAAACCGACCAAAAGAACGTGATTGATTTACATTGCACCAAACCAACACGGAACTAACCAACACGGCTAATGGACAAACGAGCTCGCCGCGATCGTGAATTTATAAAAATAATAATAGCGAAGGCTATATATATAATAGGTTGGGAAAAAAGTTTCTTCGCATTTTATATTAAAATGTATCGAATTTCTTCATTAGATTCACTTATCTTAACAGTAAGAAAAACAAATGAAAATCACACATATTCCTAATTTGAAATATCTTTTTTAAAATTTAATCTTTTTTATAATACCAAAACTAGCCAGATACAAATGGTATAGCCAAAGAGATTTTATTATAAGTTCATACATACTATTTGCGTAGTAGGTACTGAGTGAGAAGTTCAAAAGTTTTCTAGCTGTCAAAAGGATGGGGCCTTTTCTGTTTAAAGGGCCCCCGAGACGGTCAAACGGTTTGACTCAAACCTTACGTGTTTGATCAAGCCGTTTGAGGTCGGTTTTAACGGTTTGTCAAACGGCTCTGCGCAGTCTGATTCTGTACGCTGTCGTAATTACACTTCTGACACGTCAAACAAAACAAAAATATGAAATTGCATCAAACATGCTTCAAACACGTTAATGTTTGACAAACCGTTCAAATCACCTTTGTAAACGATCAAAATGGTTTGAGTCAAACCAAACTTTACGTGTTTGAATCAAACCGTTTGACCGTCTCCGGGGCCCTTAAGCCTGTTAGACCAGGGCAGTGAATAAAAAGCTGTAACCGAGAGAAAACAACTTTTGGAAATGAAGGCTCACGTATTTTGTATTCTCCAAGTCTATACTCATTTTACAACCAATATGCAGTCGCTGTAGTCAAAATCGGCCAGGATATGAAGGTCACGCAAACGCAAGACTATAACCCATGCTATAACTAAAACATGCCTGCCTAGTTGTATCCAAAATAAGGTAGACTTATTTTATGAGCCCCTCGGTCATATGAGCGGTTGATGATTCTAATACCACAGCATAGGTACTTACTGTCTTTGTTTTCGGACTTCGACACACACGGACTTTGACGAAAAACATTTTATGACAACAAAACCTGTAGATTGAATATAAATTTTATTACATTTTACACCAAATTGGTTTTTGATTATAAAACTGATAGGAATTTGACGCAAACGAATTAATAAATTTTATTATTCCCAAACAAGTTTGCTTGGTAATATCATTAAGTTTTTTTCTACCAATTTATATAGGCTACATAAGTTAGTAAACGTAACGTAACAAAAGGCCTGCAGTGCAGCCATGATATCGATTTTTGTATTAGCCGCAACTAATTATATTTAAATAAACCATAAATCTAAAAATGTTTGATAGGTAGGCACCAGCATCACATCACATATATTTAATTTGTGGGGTTTTGTGGTAGATCAAAGTCGACTTCCTTATTCTTCTGACGGTAAACTGCCAATAAGTCATAAAAAATAGAAACACTTTAGATTAACAAACAGAACACTGGCCGCACAGCAAACAAGTGCACCAATCAATCAGCATTCCTAGTTTAAACTTGACATAATCGCAGGTGCTTTTACCATGTCGGCGCATGCGCGAGGCAAGGTCGCCACCTTTCACCAGACGGACACTCGGACATCTGCGTGCTGCGTGCGCGGCGAAATGTGCGGCAAGGCCACCGATTAGATTGCGAACAGGACACTAATATCGTTGCCTACTATTACTAGTGGGTCTGTGAGCTGTAGACCTCGCGAGTTTTTTTTTTTTCAAATAGCCGATTTATGATTTTTTTACATTTCCAACTCTCATAACATATTTTTTGGACCTGCTCACAAAATTTTTACGAGAATCGGTTGAGAAACGCGACTTGTAGATGAGAACAAACAGATGGACATACAAAAACAAGTCAGTTGTCAGGAAATCGGCCAGCTTCATAAGCTTGAGTTTGGTCTCTTGACTTGATGACTTTTATTTTATAAAAATACCACTACCATTTAATTTTCAAAAGCAGTGTCACCAATGGGCCACAGCTTTATTGTCATCGATTGGATACATTTTTAACACAATTCTTTGATCTCAACTTTTGGTAAAATCTGGATATTCCTCGATTAGGGTTCCTCCTGCTATTTGAAGTTCCTTCGGCCTACAACTACAGATCGAGCGCCTACTATCAATAGTAGGCATAACTGTAGAAAGAACAGTCTGTAGTGTGTAACGTTTATTTACGCAAAACGTACTTAGGTAAACCAAATTCTCTGAAATTAGGTGAACTTGTGGTTAGGTCCGATGGAATTACCCAAAATGTTATGGAAATACCGGTAATTTCAAAGATAATAATACTAACGCGTTTTACGATTTTGCAAATTGTTAGGCTGTTAAAATCTACAGTTACATCCATAATTTAACCAAAGCTTTAGGCAACACAGCTACCACGTAAGTATTACTTAAACCACAGAATAATCTTAAACTTAAACTTCACAAATTAACAATGCTATTCGAATGTGTCAGGTTCATAAATGGGGTCATATCACGTGCACTTACTCTAAAATATATTTTTTCTAAAAGTATTTCCTTTTCTGTCTTTGCTGGTTTCGATGAAGTGTCCAGGGCTGTACCCACAAGGATAAAATTTTACAAAATGGCTTCTAAAGGGTTCTTTTAGTAAAAATATATTTCTGATTATGACCTCACTTATGAATTCGACCGTACCTTTGGAGAGAAACGGAAAAAAATATTGATTATCCGGTTTCGGGGACTATTCGTACATCAACAGCTCATATACGTCCCCACCGAGGGGCTCGAGCCTACCCTGAATTAAGAGCGATCAGGCCTGAAGAATTAAAACAACGATTTATGACTTTAGTAATAATTTATAACAATGACACGTTGCACTCACGATACATGAGACGAGAGAGAGAGAGAGCCAGATAGCGAGCAGGCTGTATAGAATGCAAAACGTTACCGGCAGTGGCTACGTTCACACTTCAACAAGGCCTTAGTCGACCACGCTAGCCCAGTGCGGGTTGGTCGACTTAACACACACCCTTTGAATTTCTTCGCAGGAGTGTGCAGGTTTCATCACGATGTTTTCCTTCACAGTAAGAGCGTCGAATAAACGTACATATGAATTCAAAATTCGAAAACACATTGGTACGCGGTGGGGATCGAACCCGCGTCTCCTGGACGGGAGGCAGCGGCTCTCACCACTAGACCACCGATGTGTAATATTCGTACACATCTCATAGTTTCTAAAGCTTCAGATTGCACCACTGTCAAAATGTACTAAAGTCAAATCATCTAAAAAAGGCCATGCTTTTAGCCGCTCAATGCTTCTGATACCAGGGTTTGTGAGGTTGGTCATCAACCTTGCAATCCACATGAAGAAGACCATGCTAGGGTTACCTGTGTCAGGACTGCCACGAGAACACGCAAATACCCGAAACAGTTATATTTAAATTCACCTTCTTTTAAGAATACAAACTGCGAACATTATTCAAATACCATGCAAACCCTGGACCACGCAGAGGACTTGTGGCCCAGCAGCCGCCACGGAGATTTTAATTTAAAACGTGGCAAAAACCAGGGTTCAGTCCAGGTAAAGGTAAAGGTATTTATTTAGGTAGACAGTAAAGGTATTTATTTATGTTTTTAAATAAACTGACAAATAGTAGAGTACGTAGAAAAGGTTTAGGTCTGTACTTTCGGAGATCAGGACATGAAGTGAGAAATTTAGCAGAAAAAAGACAAAAAAGAAACGTAAGACATCTAAATTTGAAAATGAATTTAAAATGAAGGATAAAACTGCCAGCAAGAAAAGTTGCCAGTCGTAAAACAGAAAAGAGGACGAATGCCTCGTTACAGACTAATCGCTATTTCTACCAGGGTGGTAATATAGCGGGCGCAGACTTGGCAGATGCGTTTCCAACTACTTTGCCAAACAATCCAATGCTGTGTTTTGTAATTCTTGTCTTTTAGGAAACTTGACAGTGTCAAAAGTAGGTGAGACATTTTTAGCTCAACATGACCTGAGCCCAGTTATGTTGTACTTACTTATGTAGGTGAGCATTACAGGTATTACCACTATTGCGGCAATAATGTGATGTTAAGTCATACTTACATTTTAAAGCAGTAACATATTATTATTATTAGCAGAGGTCAAGTACCTATGTTTATTTTATTTTACAAAACAAGTGGTCGTTAGAATAACTATCAATAACAAGTTTATCTAAGTATATCAATGCGATGCTGTCATTTGGCTTCTCACATAACTAGTTGATATTTCGTAATGTAGGTATGCGTTTGATTTCAGCTAGCTATCATCATCAACATCAACGGCCCGTTACAGTCCACTGCTGGACTATGAGCCTCCTCCACTTAAGTGGAGGGTTTTGCCATAATCTCCACGCTTGGCAGGCGGGTTGGAGATCGCAGATTAAAAGGTTACTGTATCAGAGAGCGCTGCTGCCCGTTCTCTGTTCAATGTGTAGTCCCTATGTCGCCTCTTACGACACCCACGGGAAGAGTAGGGGTTGGTGACAAATGTATTCTACTCTGCCGTCACCACACGGCGGACACAGCTAGCTATGCTTCATTTCAAATATCAATGGAAAAAGGACCGAAAAAATTATGACATAAAAACTTCATTGAAATGTCAGTAAATCAAGATTGGTATGCATCAAGAAGTGTAGGTACACTTCCCATGCTAGATTTTTCCACTGTTAAGAAACTTAAATATGGCCGAAAAGATTCATTGCGCAGGCAATTATAGTAATGTTTCTTATGTCATACATAATTACGCAGTGTAAATTACGAATAAAAAAGTAAACCTAGCCCTGATCTTTAAAAATTCTTCCTTAATATTCAGTTAACTATGCGAGGAGTTATTATATTTCTTTTAGCAAAGCGGATTTCCAGATCTCGTTTGTACATTATAAAATTCTCCGAAGGTCGCGATTTATTTTTTTACACGATTCAAAAGCAATTTAAATTGGTATAGAACTGGTTTTGTTTATACAATAACAACGAGAATACTGGATTTACCTTACCTGTTCGAGATACAACCTACACCTTAGTAAAGAAGCCCTTATAAAGGGGCCCCATTTAGTTTTTAGCGTAGATAATGAATCCATAATGTCGTTTTGTAAGTCCGGTAAAAATATCCTACTGTTATGCGACATTGCATTAATATTAACACATGCAGCATTGCCAACCGAAATATTATATCTTGTGACGGAGCGAAAGTTGATATTATTTATGATAGGGGTGACGAAATTGGCAGTCATGATGAGCATGAGATCGTGAAAAGGTATTGATAGCGCGAAGCTTCTCCGTTTCAGCTTGGCCATCATAATTGCTTTTGTGTGTCCATCTGTTTGTCTGTTTATTCTCCTCTACAGGTCGCGTTTCTCAACTGATTCTCATAAAATTTTGTGAGCAGGTTCAATAAATATATAGCTTTTCTTATCGAGTCAGATTTCGGAAATTTAAAAAAATTACGGTGTTATGTAGGTTGAAAATGTAAAAAAATCATAAATCAGCTATTTAAAAAAAATACTCGCGAGGTATACAGCTCACAGAGCCACTAGTCTTATATAGTTATAGTCCAAAAGGTAATCACCTCGTGGAAGTTACAGGAAACAAAAAAATGTGAGGCCATTTGCATTATTTACAACCTTTA